>ML677396.1:8565063-8946386 GCA_007922305.1 Dermatemys mawii | reverse complement strand
GTATTGCAACAAACAGAAGCCCCTAAAGGAAGACATACCCACAACTTTCCCAGGACCACCATAGTCTAATTACTGGTCTAGTTTTTTACAAGGCCTTGGTTGGAGCTACAAGATAACTGGGGCTTTGCGTTATAGCTTGCAACCGAGGCATGATGAAAACAGGCTACAGATAACACGTTCATTAGAAGAATGCCAAGTATTTACCCCCTTCCTTTATTATAAACAGGAAGCTAAATTCACACCTGGTGTGAAACACCATTGACATCAATGGCATTGCAACCACTTCCACCAGGGGTCTGAATTTGGCCCAGGCCTCTGCTATGAAGAGCTGTCTCTATAGTTTGGCTTCTTTTCCAAGCTGAGTCCCTGCCCCGAGATCAGCTTAAACTGCAGCCTCTCCATTTTCCATTGTGGGCTCCTTCCTTCCCTCCCTCAGCACTCCGTTGTCAGTCCAGGTCATCAACTGACTGACGTTGTCTGCTCCTGGTGTGTCATTAGGCATGTGCCAAATCTTTCAATCTCTGTTCTTTTGTGGAGAGAAATTGCCAATTACCGGAGGCTCCCATGTGAATTCTCCTGATGACGGGAGTCACTTACTGTTTATCATTCTCTTTCCCCATATCTGATCAGCTGTTGGAACAGGGCTCTGTTTATACATGCACCAAGACGCTGCTTCATTGGTATTTATTCAGTGGATGCTCTTGTTCTCCCATCTTAATAATCATCTCTGCTTCTCATCAAACAGGGCCTGATGTGGAGAGAATGGGGGGCAGTGAGGGGTGAGGGGACCGAAATGTAGGGCATGCAAGGTTATCTGAGCTCCTTTCTACAGAGCAAAAAGCAGAGTGAGTAGGATAAATCCAACCATTTATTCACTGGACAGGGTGATATTTTAGAGCTCATTGAATTGGGTGAATAATTTCCAAACATTTTCACTGGATAATTTGACCTCTTTTGTGAAAATTTCCAAATAAAATATTTGAATTTTAAAGTGTTGCTATTTTTTCCCCAGCTCTATCAAAGAGTCTATTTTAAGCTTTGTCTCTGATTATTTTTTGGCAAGCACTTGAAGACTCCATCTGAGATCAGAGCCCTGTTGTGTTAAGTGCTGTACAAACACATAGTGAGAGACAGTCCCTGTCTTGAAGACTTTAGAGGCTAAGGCCAGGATTTTCAAAGGACCCAGGCACCCAAATGCTGTTGAAATTCAATGGGAGTTGGGAGCCTAACTCCCTTAGACTGCTTTCAAAATCCCAGCTGAAACAGACTGGAGCAGCAACAAAATCACACAGATAAATGACTTGCTTGACGTCATGCAGTAGGTCAGTGGTATGGCTGGGAATAGAATCCAGGTCTCCCGGCACCCAGTTCCTGAGTTTATGTCACCTTTGAATCAAACTCAATGGCTATTATCAGCCAGCATCACAGTAGCCATCAGACAGTTCCATTCTAATGAATAGACTTTAAATAGAGGGAGATAGAATTAAAAGCCAATAGAATTACTTTTCTGAAAATTCTTGGCATCCTGTGACCTTTCTGCTATATGGTTCTTCCAGTTATATATATCATAAGCCATTATCAATGGCGCTGCAGTGATTTACAACAACTGAATATCTGATTCTGTTCATCTGGATTCAGACTTAGTGTGACGAAATGCAACAATTATTCATCAGAGGGTCTATGAAGCCAAGATCCGCTGTTTTTTCCCCCTCAGATTCAAACATGAATGGGCCAAACCTCCCCAGGTTCTTTGTTTACATGAACTCCTGCAATCACTGAGCTGTAATCAGACAAGTCTATCCTCTAATGCACACCTAGATCCCACTCTGAATTCTACCCAGGCTATGTGCATTCCACACATTAACAACCCACAGTCACAGAATGTACAGGTGAGTTCTGATCTGGAAGGTATTACATATTTCTTCCATCGTGAAGCACTGTACCTGAGCCTGTATGAATAGCCTTCACTATATCCCAATTTTATAGGGACAGTCCCAGTATTTGGGACTTTGTCTTATATAGGTGTCTCTTATCCCTCACCCCCTCTCCCGATTTTTCATACTTGCTGTCTGATCACCCTACCCTCCACAAGCAATGGAAAAGCACGCACTGGCCTGCTGTCAATCTCATAAGAAAAGGTGTTGTCAGGTGGACTCATTTAGAAGTGTTTTAAATTAACCTTGACAGAAGAATTAATAAAGAAGAAGAGATGAATGATTTATAAAGAAATCAATTACACTATACGTTTTAAAACCGCACAGTCTCAACTGCTGCAGGGTGAGCATTCTGGAGAGATCCCAAGAGTGCTCAAACTTCCCAGGAAACTTTGTGTTTTTACCTGTACATCTTTGTGGGAGGGTGGGGTGAGAAAAGGAGGGGTGTGACAATCTGAGTGGGGCAGTGGGGCAGTCTTATATTACTAGAAAGAGGCCTGGGATCTGTAAAGAACACTTTAGTGACGTGAACAGTCTTGCATTTAATCCAATGTGTTGGGTAACAGTTGGAAAACTAGGTAAGCAAATTCTCTTCACAGTGTAGAACGTAGGACTGGAAGGGACCTCCTTGCGTCATTGAGTCAAGTACCCTGCTATGCAGGCAGGCAAGTTCCCTTATCTTCTCTGCAATTTATCTCAGTATTTGTAGAAAGTCCATCCCCACTGTTTCCAGGCACTGGCTCCAGGTTGCAAGCAAAGCTGATGAACCCAGAGAAAAAGGATTTGTGAACCTGATCACTAAACCCAAACTGCCATACGCTCCCTCCCTTTAATTCCCCAGGAACACAAGTGACTATTTGCCCAAATGTTTTAGGGGGAGATTAGATTCCTGGAGTTATGCATGTGCAAACAAGTGTTTGTACATCAGCCAAATGGAGAACATAGCATGTGAAATAATTGAGCAGTGGCAATAGCTTGAATATGTTCTTTGTGTATTTAGATTTATATACATCTGAAGAAACATGCCTATCCTGATGTCTTAGGCACTTGTGACATAACTTTAAATAATGCACAAATAAATAATTTCCAACATGTAGCAGTACAGTTGTAACCCTTCCCTGATATTACTGTAATGCAATTTCCCCTTCTCCTCACACTTTCCTACCCTTGTAATTATGCCCACTCAGCATAGTCAAATAACAAATTCAGAATAGAGAATGCTTGCTATTAGATCTGGTCAGAAAAATTCTAACAGAAGAGTTTTGCTTTTTTTTCATCAGAACTTGCAGATTTGGCAAAATTGAACCATTTTGCTGAGATAGTTTGATTTTGCCAAAGTTCTGAAGGAAGCCAAGCAGGTTTCCTGGTAGGTAGCCCACCCACTTCCTAAGTAGCCCACCAGTTGAGCTGGGGAACCTGGATATTTGGAGTCCAGGGCAGCTCACTAGAAGGACTACCCCAGAGCCATGGCTCCATTTCCTTTTGCGGAACTTTTTGAAATATTTAGTATTCATTCCAAATTAGAAACAAATTTTGAAATCCTCCATGAAACAGAAAAGACCTTTCTTTGCACCACCCTAATTATTATGAACAATTTGCAACAACCCATAGGCTAAGAGAACTTGGTAAGGAAGAAGGCTCAAACAGTTCTTAATATGCCTGCCAATCAACCCATGTGTTAGAATATTTGAAGACTACACACAGAAAACAGTTGTTCAGATACCATGGTGATGGGTGCCATTATCAAAGCCTAGGTAGGTAGACAGAAATTGGTTTAGGATGGTTCTGAGAAAATAGGTTGCAGGATTCACCCAACTCTAATAGCAAGTCCCTGAAAATTATTATGCAATTACCTCCAGGAGGTCAAAAAGTAATTACCATGCAACACGCACTCTTCTGTTGGTTGCCTCTAGTAAATAATAGATGCAGGCTTTATGCTGGGAGGAAAAAGAGTTTGCCATGCCTTTACCCTGCAATTATATTATATTATTTACCCAGCATGGTCAGCTGTGACCATGTAAATATGCTGACACGATACCCACACATTATGATATGACTGATTTATGGTATGACTATCATCTAGGGTTTGCAGTCTGGGGGAACTTCTGATTTTCAGGGCACAGAGCCAGAGTCTTTCAAAGTCCAGAGAGGTTCAGATCACTTCCAGCTTTTGAGGCCCCTCACCATAATAAAACTAAAAAATGCCAACACATGGTTTAATCTTGTGCCATCAGAACCGATCTATTTTTATTAACATTTATGAACATTTTAAACTCTTTAATATGATAAAATCTATATCAGTTAACAAAAAAAAATTATGTCTTTTACCAAACCACATCTCTTATTTGCTTAACTTTGCAGCTCTAAGCTGAGAGACTGGGTCACATTTTGGTCCCACGGGGATGCCCATCAAAACAAGTTGCGAAATTTATCAAATGCCAAAAACTTAATCAGTGTCTAAATTTGAGGCCCACTTTGAGCTTGAGGCCCAGGCCAAATGGCCTTCCTGTCCCCACCACTGACTGGCCCTGAACGGAGCATCCACAACTGCTGTTTGACTGGAACTGTGGGTACCCAGCCTCTATTAAAATCATTGTTCTAGTGTTCCTCTAAGGGCCTGAGCCAGTGCCCATTGGTGTCAGTGGAAAACCACACATTGACTTTGAATCAGACCCCTAGATGCCCTTTAGTAGAACCTACTAGTTATCAATGGGAAGCACAAGAGGACATTTTACCTCACATACTGCACTCACATCAGTGAAAAAGTTACATTGTCCTTAGCCTGAAGCCTATGAAGCCTGGAAGCCCTGGGCCTCATGCATTCATTCCGTGGGGAAATGGGAAGGGTGTCACTTTTCACATTTGCCAAGAATATTCTATTGGTGGCTGAATTTTGCAATGAGGCAGTCTTTCCCAGGGGTACCTAGAGTGACCTCCTCTTTGCTCCTCTGCCACCAGATAGGGAACAGAGGCACAGAGAGATGACTTGACTTGTCCAAAGTTGCACAGAAAGTTCGTGGTAGAGCTGGGAATTGACCCAAGATCTCCTGAGTCCCAGCCCAATGCCTTCATTAAAAGACCAACTTTCCTCTCTATCGTACACCCTGTTGTAGAGGTTCCAGGCTTAAAGGAGAATTCAAGAAGCTGAGATCAGATGTATACCTCTCCTGTGAAGCATTTACTTGGGTTGGAAGCAGAGGATGTCTCCCACTCTCTGTCTTTGTTTACCATAGTTTCTATTTATTAAATTAAGCACCTAATTACCTGGAGATGTTGTTAAACAGATGCAGTGACTGGAAACAAGACCCAATAATAATGTTACAAAAACCCCCAACTACCTCTGCTCCTGATTTCTGTGTCTTGCTTTATGGTTCGTGTGTTTTAATGAATAGGCTGCTCTGTAGGCTTTAAGTAATGCATTGTGCGCCCCCACACCCATGGGGCTGAGTGCTGCTCAGTCAGTCAAGGGATGCTCTGGTGGCCCCTTCATCCTGTCCCCCTACTTGTCCCTTCTCAGTCACATACTGTGATAACACTGAAAGTGGAAAGCATACCCTGAGCTGCTCCTCCTCATTACAGAAGACAGGTTGAGGAAATATCTAGTGGGACAGTCACTTGAACTCAGGTGGTACCACAGTGGTAGGGAGACAAGCCCTTGAAGATAGAGGATAAAGAGCAGCAGATCAGCAGATTCCAAGGGGTTAAGCACGCCTGACTTGTGTGATTCCATGCTGCCAGGAGTGGATTCGGAGTCGCCAGGTGAACGCAGGTCAGGATGGGTGTAACCTTCATGTGTGTATAACACCTTAATAACAAGCTGTGAGAAAACATGGCAGGTTCATTTCCCGCTGTTGTGAGCATGCACAATAACCCCATGGCTCAGGCTGAGTGCTATATTATCAATAAAGGGCAATCACACCCCTGGGAGTTAATGACAGTTGTGCACATAATAGAAACCTTTGCAAGTAATTGCAGAGTCCTTTAATACCCCCAGAACCTGCTACGCACACGTCTCCTGGCTAGGCTGAGCTTGCTGCACCAGGGCCCAGCGCACAGCACAAAGCCTAGTGCTGAATTCCCCACCCCAGGGGAGAGGATGCTGCATTGGCGTGGGATCCATGCACCCAGGCTAAGGACCCAGTGCCGGCGTGGGTACCAGAACCGCACTCCCCTATATCAGGGCCAATGCTAGGACCGAGGCATCTGCATCGCTGTCTCATTTTGCATCATAATGATCCAATTGTGTGTCACAACCCCACGCTCTGCATCAGGCCTGCCCTGCTGCCTTGTTCTCAAGGTGACAGCTTTGCTAAGTGTTAGTGGGAGCCCCAGCCTGAACATCTGAGAGACCCAGACAAGAGAAAAGAGGGAAAGGACAGAGTCCCCACAGAGCAATTTGAAGCATTTTTCCCCATGAACAGAAGAGGCTGAGCCTGGTAGACGTTTGGTAATGAGACCTCCCTAGGCTTGGGCGAATGGACTTCTCTTTGTTAAAAAGGCAAGCTGGCTTGATTAAGGCTCCTCCATCCATCCCTTACAGCTCTGCATAAGCCCTCTGAAAATGTTTGCTTTTTTCAACCGTGCTTTCTCTTCCAATCATGCAAAAAGGTGCCTTGAGCTTATTCAAGAGCTGGCGCTGTGCAGTCGGATTTTGGTGGCAGAGCACTTGAATGGCCTTTGGCGGTGACACACATTGAAAGCGAGAGGCCAAGAGCAATGACACCAATAGCTGAAAGCCAAGAGGACAGCAGCCAAGGGTCTGGGAGAACAGACAGTCCCCAGGAAGCATTCCCATTGTGAGAAATGTAATCAGGTGGCTGCAGGAGGAGTGAGCGGCTATTAGGGCCAGAGGGAAGGAGCGAGAGAGAGACAGAGTGAAACAATCCAGTCAGTGCAGAGCTGACTGGGTTGCTACCAGCTCCTCATTGTTTCTCCGCTCTTTGGAAGGGAAGGCACTCGATCTCCTCACAGTATTTATCTTTCCCCAGAGCAGCACCAACTGTACTTCAATATAAATGTAACATCGTTAATTGAAATCCGTAATTTCAGTGTTCATTAATAACAAATCTCTAGAAAGGAATATCCCTGCAGCAGTTGATGATCAGCATAAAAAAGACCCAGGTCTTTACCGAGTAGCTGCGAGCTATGGGTTCATTTTATAGTTGATTAGAGTGAGTTAAACTGTGCCCCGGTCTGTAAGATATATATTTAATATGAGATGTTGGCAATATGTGAAGTTATCAAAATACCACAGGTGCATTGGAGCAGATCCAGCCACCGTAGCGGGGTCCAGAGAGTTATGTAGCACTGCAGAACTAGCGCTCTGAAATTAGCCGATACAATGCACGATGGACCAAACTCTGCATTCTCTCTCTTTCTCTCATGTGACTTTAAGTGGATAGAACTCCACTGAAGTGAAGGGCATTCCTCCAAATTTACATCAGTGCAAAGAGGAGGAGAGTTTGTCCCAGCGTGATGCTGATCAACAGGACCCGTGTGACGATAATATAGGCTAAAGAACTGGTGCTCTGAAGTGAACTATCCCCAATGGTGCCTGGATTATGAAACCCTCCAGTGGGATATAAACAGTGTTATTATCCACAGGGGAAGTTGGAGCATGGTGGAACTCACTCAACTCGGTCTCAGAACTGTGCAATCATAATCTGCACTGTGCTGAACCCTAACGGAGGGTCAATCTGATAGTAGAGTGGATAAAATAAGTTTGGGGTTTAGCTCTCTTTTTCTGGCATGAGAAGGCCTCTGGCCCAAGGAGAAAAGGAAAGAAATTTGCTTGAAACTCTCTCCAGTATCCTCTTCTGGGAGTGGAGAGCGCCATTTAGCCTTCCTTTGCTGAAGAGAAGGTCTATGCCCCATCCTCAGCTGACGTAAATCCACCTAGCTCTGCTGACTTCAATGGAGTTATTTTATCCCAGATGGTGATTTGGCCCAAAGGATATAAAAGCGAAGCTACCAACATACGCCCATCTCTGTGAGTCAGTGTCATGTTCAGACAGTCACTTGAATTTGAAAATTGTACTCATGGAAACCTCTGGGGAACTAAACACTTCCTCTTCCTCAGGGCTTGTGTCCCTCTTTTCTGAGCTGTAGAAGAGGTCTGGACGGGTAAGAATGAAATGGGCAAATGTCTCCTTTCAGATACCATCGTGAAACATCCTTCCTGACTGAACGGGCTGCTAACAACACAGACATGACAGTGGAACCTGATCCTCTAATTAGCATGAGTAATGAGATTTGGAAAGGCAAACCGTAGAGAGTATACATGGCAATTACCTGTAGAATACACAAAGGGGGAGTCCAGGAATGATGAATGCAAAGAGACAACCATTCAGGATGGATTATCTAGCAGGAGGAAATGCTTATGTGCATGTGAGAATAACAAAAACAAAAGATACCAGTCAGACCTCAAAAGCCCCATACCTGATCTATCCCAGTGATGGGTGAATCTCAGAATCAGCTTAGCTCAGACAGGCATCTATCAGTTCTGGTGCTTCTCTGATCCTTTTCGGTTCAAAATTGTGTTGGCAATCTTTTTGGAGCAAACGCTCATTAAAGGCTTAGTACTTTGTACTCCTGGTTGGAAATAGCTTTTCCTCTTAGTATTTTGGCATTTATGCTTCTGATCCTATCCAGAACCTAAAAGTGCAAAAGTAACACAACAGAAAAGTGTATTCCAGTAGCAGAAAACAGACTACCACCACCAGTGACCAAAGGAGCCACTCTTTTAGCTCCACTGGTTGGTGCCTGTGTTGCAATGCTGAAATCCATGGTTCCAAGATCTGCAGGTGACCCATATGGGGTGCTGTCATACAAAGGCAGTTTGAAATAAATAAAACAATTATTAAATAGAAAGGTGATCATTTTTAAATATCAGGAAAAGAGATCAGCTTCAGTTTGCAGTGAAGGTTCAGGTCAAGTATTTTACCCCAAACCAGTTCCCTTATTACTAATCTGTACATCACTTAATTTTTTTTTTCACATCTATTACTAGCCTGGTCTAGCCTGGAGAAAGGAACAAAACTAAAGTGTTTGCACAGATTTTAACTCCTGAATTCAGGCATGCTGCTGAGAAGGGATTACAGCTGGATACACTTGCATGAGTCCAGGGATGCAGTGAGCTGGGAGCTCCTGGTACCACCCTCACCATAGAAAATATGTCCTTGGGCATTCATACAGCAGAGAGCTGCCCATAACATCTTGAGAACAGGGTTGTGAGAGGTCAGGGAAGTTTGGTTTGACTTTCATGAACTTTTGCCCCAAGCATAGATTCAGAGACTTTAAAGTCAGAAGGGACCATTTTGATCATCTAGTCTGACCTGCACAATGCAGGCCACAGAATCTCACCCACCCACTCCTGCAATAAGCCTCTTACCTATGTCTGAGCTATTGAAGTCTACCAATCAGGGTTCAAAGACTTCACAGTGCAGAGAATCCTTGAACAAGTGACCCATGCCCCACACTGCAGAGAACAGCAAAAAACCTCCAGGTCCTCTGCCAATCTGCCCTGGAGAAAAATTCTTTCCCGACCAAAAATATGGTGATCAGCTGAACCATGAGCATGTGGGCAAGACTCACCAGCCAGATACCCAGGAAAGAATTCTCTGTAGTAACTCAGATCCCACCGCATCTAACATCCCATCACAGGCCACCGGGCTCATCTACCACGAAAAGTCAAGGATGCACGAAAAGCCATAATTATGTTATGCCATCACACCATCTCCTCCATAAACATATCGAGCTTAATCTTGAAGAAGGAGAACACTTTTGGACCTTGAATCAGTTCCTGAGCATCTTAAAGGGAGATTCCTGCTACTGCCATCTCTCTAGGAACTGGACTCGTGCATCTCAAGACTGGAGTTCTGATGGAACTGCTGTCATCTAGTCCACCCCTGGGCATAAACAGGCAAGGCTCTCTTGTGCCTATTTAAAACCTGAGCTTGGGCACATTGAATCTGAACTGCAGCTGATGCATCAACTTGTTCATCCATAGAAGAGGATTCTGCTGGCATCACCATCATACAATCTGAACCTGGACCACAGACACCGAGTCAGTACAGGAAGGACCTTTATGAACTGTGGGCCTGGATGAGCAGCAGCAATTTCCCCTATGGGATCACCTTTACAGACTCTGACCAGGTGCATTAAAAGAGAGAAAATACAGTGGTTTCTCTTTGCAGAAGGTTTGTAGCCCTGGAGAAGGTTCTCAATGCGATTCACTGCTAGTCCAGCAGCACTCTTAGTTTGCTGGGTAGAAGCCTGTGTCCTTGAAGCAAATAGTCATGAACCATGTACGCCATTGTCCTATGTGTGCACTTACAGTAACTGATGACCACTGAGTTTGAATCCACATGACCGTGGCATATTATACTGTCAAGCTGTTAGCAATGCTTAGCTAGGGAAGCAGTTGAAGAAGGAGACCTGGCTGGGAAACTCTCCCTCATAAGATAATGACTCGAGCACCATAACAATCCTTTTTTAACACAATGGGTCTGTGTCTGTGCAAGAGGACAGCGGCACATCTATGGCCAGTGCTTGTTCATGTGTGGAAGTATATTTGGTTGATCCTTTTAGAATAAAACCCTATTTCCTTCGATTTCTGATTCACAATCCCATGCTAATTTGGTTTCTTGTTTACTTGGTGCGATGCTTCTTGTATGGCATGAAATAGGAACAGAGAAATGAGACACGGTATTTGGGACAGCAGGCCTGATGATTCTTTCCAACAACCCTATTAATGGGGAACAAAACAACAGTGAAAAGCCCCTCTGCCAACAGCGGGTTAGAGGGAGACAGCCTGATAGCTGGCAATGGGAAACCTCAGAACCACTCAGGAATACATTTGTGCACAGCCCAGCACTGGTTTTCTATCAAGGAAGAAGAGGCCTCTGATTACTCCTTCGACTCCCAGCCACAATCGGGTTAATTGGCGCTTTGTAAACTAAACAATTGCAAGGCGTGAATGTGAACCCTGTTGAGATTTCCAAGATCCCAAGAGGGTGGGCACATTGTCATGGGAGTGGAGAGTTTTCATGGCCTTTGAATGATAGGGGTTATCCCAACAACTGGTCAAGCAACTGAACGCTGATGTCTGGCATTAGGAAACTCTGCAGTCTCAGATCGGAGGCATCACAAAAGGGCGAAGCAAGAATGAGGAGTTGATTTCATGAAGGGGAAAAAAAAAGACTAATGAGCTGCAGAAATTGGCATGTAGCCAGCCCACAAAAATCATTAACATGATCAGGTTAAGGAGAGCTCTATTAAAATGTCGATCAAAATCCTCTCTCTCAAATGGATTTATTGGACGAGAAGAGGAGGCTGGGGTCCAGAGTAAATACAATAAGAATGGCCTTGCCTCTCTGTGCCAACAGCTTCCCAGTTACTGGAAAAGCTTTGTGAAATGGAGCAATTTGCCGGAAAAATGGGAAAACTAAATTGGAAATCACCTTTTAGAACCACTGTAAGCCGGATCTTCTGGACCAATGAAATGGTTCTTGGGTAAGTTTGGACTGGGACATGCGTGGCATTCTGCTCCCTGGTTCCAGGGCTGGCGGGGACAATTGTGGTGCTGGGAGAAAGAGTAACCTGAAAGCAGCTGTATTTTATGCCAACAGCTAACAGCTGCCAGGGGCTGTTGTTGCAGTGGGGGATCTGCTGGGAGCAGGGATATTCCAGCATGCCGCATACACCAGATGCCAGGAGAGGAATTGGCAAATGACACCCTGCCATGGTTGCAGGCAAACAGACGATCCCCCTTCTCTAGTCAGCGTAGCCAGGATTAAATCCCCCGCATCACAGAAACAGTGCAAAGCAGGCCTAAAGGGCTGGAGCCTGGAGCCCTACAGTTCCAGAGTCTGTGTCTAGAGGAAGAGAGGCCTGACTGTCCTCTCCCTTACACCAGGTTTAGACTGGTGTAACTTCACTGGCTTTACTGGAGTTACTCCTGGTTTACACCAGTTGCAAGTAAGTGGGGAATCAGACTCACAGATCTGGTTTTTCAACTTCTGGCCTCCAATGTCTTACCCCGGGTCCCTCAGGACTCCTCAATTTTCTGCGTCAAAGGGCTGCAGGGGTCTTTGATGACCAGACTTGCAGCTATGAGAGCTGAACTCCAGTTTCCTTGACACTGAACCTCAAAGGTGTCCAGGGATGATACACAGCGAAGCCCACCTCAGGGAGTACCCAAGGGGCCAGGAAACATCAGTCGTCGAATAGATGTGGCTCTTTAACTAAATGTTGAACAAAATATTGTGCTGGAAACCTGGCGGATACTTTAATGTGATCCCTTAAAATGGTCAGGCTGGCGGCAGGGGCTGGTCTGGAAGAGCAGGTCTCAGCATGTATATACCGCACTAATAGAGAGCGTTCGGAGGAGAATGTCAGATGACACCAGCCCCTTGGGGGCTCATCAGTGCTACATTCTGGACTTGGTATGCAGCGCTGTTCATCAGACCCAAGGTGAGGGTGTTTTCTGTTGATCCCCAAGTGCAATGAGGATGTAGTGAGCAGAGGGACAGGGAAGAGGTTGGGGGGAAAGGACAAGAGTGTGGGGAGAGGGGAGTAAATCTAACTGTGCTTGAATCTCCCCCCATGATCTTCAAAATAGAGAGAGAAGTTGAGTTTTCAGATAACCAGGCAGAAAGGCAGAGAGTGATACAAGTTGCAATCTAGAGACCATTCATATAGCACAGGAAAAGTATTGTTCAGTTGCAGGTAGCGGGATACATGAGCCAGGGAAGCGGGGTGGGCGTGATCTGAAGCCCATGATGCTCTTGGCTCTAGTCGTATGCTCTAGTGGGTGCACACAGTCCCTGTCACACTCGGTGTGTGGCCAGGCACAGGGGAGTGGGCCCTGCTAATTAGCAATGTCCTTTCAGTCTCGTGCCTGCCTGGCTGTGTCAGACACAGCAAAGCAGGCAGGAGAAGCAACCATGACTTCGTGGTGGGAGGTCCTCTTCATAAACAGACACCTTCCTTCAGCCATTGGCACACGCTGCTAACCTCGGGCCTTTCCGTCTTTTCACCCCTTCATGGCTGCTTTCAGATCTACACACTGTCCCAGGGCAGTGGCAATCATTTTAGTGTTCTTTTAGCGTCTGAGCTAACACCCTTTAAAGTCAGTGAGAATCTTTTCATCTTTGATCAGGCCCAAAGGCCCCATTTCATGATAGGATCCCTATTCTGGAAAAGTACTTAACAACTTGCTTAAAGTTCAGCATAAGCTTAAGTCTCTTTGTGCTGAAATTTAATGATGTCTGGTGTAGGACTGGATTTAAGAATGTGCTTAAGTGTTTTCCTGAATCAGGTCTTTAGACACTACAGGGGCATCATTAGAGTTGCATTTTCCCCTGTGCACTTAGAAAATGAGGCAGCAGTAATGTGGTTAAAATACATTTTTTATTAAAAATTATAATCGTAAAGTGACAAATTAGAATTGAAATGAAATGGGCCTTTATTTTTTCCCGTTTACCAAGAAGAGATTATATATTTCCCAAATGCAATTTCTCTAATCCATATCTTAATGCATTAGAGGCATTCAGCTATTTTGCTGTAGACAAACAAATTTCCCACCCAGTGAGGGATCACAGCCCTGTTCCAGAAAGAAAACAAGTCATAATAATACAGAGACCACTAAATGCAAATGTTAAAATAATTAAAATATGAAAGAAACTGCAATCTTCCTGAGATTTCAATTTCAGAGCTGCCTGAGGGGAGGGAGGTTGGATATCTCACACTGATACATTGTTTGATAAAGTGTGATAAAGACTTAGAAAAATTGGCAGATTAAAATTGAAATAAAAGCTGTGGATGTTTGCATTCTGAAAGCTATTAAAAGAGGTTTGATTGAGCAGCAAGGTGCTTCTTTTTTATGCAAGAATGCACTAGAGTGGGATATTCACTGCACTGATGTCAAAAAGATCAAAGGAGTAGTTTTGTGAGGGATGGTTGTTGGTTTTCTTTTTTACTTAAAACCACAGTATAGCACCACTCATTTCTGTGGTCATGTCGGTAATGAGTGTGAGCTCTGGAGGAGACCTTCCTTTGAGAAAGCGATATAATGATGATATAGCGCAGTGCGTCAGTTTGGAAGAGGGCTTGCAATCTATTTTTGATGGGTATACATGAAAGCTGCCATAATTGTACCAGAAAGCTTCCAAATTATGCAGCATCAAAACAAAGTTAGTTGAATTTCTTCCTTCATGAGGACCTTTCCCCCCTCACCCCAGCCTAGCTTTTCCCCATTCACCAAGTGGCCTTATACAATTGCCATTTACTTGAACTGGCTCTGTGGGACAAAATTCATTATGTCAGGATGTTGCCTAGAGCTGGATAAACACTAAAACAAAACAAACAACAAAAAACCTCTCATATGCATCGAAAATCATGTGCAGGAAATGAGTAAATTCAATAGATCATTATTTGCAAGTTCCATTTTATTTACTGTTCATGGGCATTTGGACGAGTGTGGTTCCAGTGCTCAGGGAGTGCTCATATTCAGGTGAATGTCCATGTTCGAGTGTGAAGTTGTGCATTGACTCACGAACAAAAATATTTAAGCAAGACGAGGTGCATACTCTGGGAATGATAAAAGTTATAGTCATTCAGTCAGGGAGCGGATCCAAAGCCATGTGGCTCTGGTGACTAGTCACACAGTGCAAACTCCCGATAACAAACACTGAACAGTCCATAGACAACCCCTGGCTGAAATGAACTTGCATAAAGTGTCTGTCAAACGATGACAAACAGCAAACAAAGTTGAAAAGAAAAAAATCACAGTCTGCTCACAGGCAAATTGCAAAGAGAAAAGAAAGTCAAAATACAGGAAACATAGTTTGTGGCACATAGTTTATGCTGCTGGAATACTGACGTGGCATCAGCATGGTGATATGATGTCAAAATATGATCATGCTACAGCAACTCGTCGTGTGGCAACACAAGGAGAGAACATTGCACTGAAAAATCATTACGCTCCAGTTGAAAAATTATGTTATCTTGGGATATGATGATATTTAGCAAGCAGGCCCCCATATTTATCCTGGGACATATTTAACAGCCTGTAAGCTAGACTTGCAGAATTTAGGATAGCATTTGCTAGAAAGGTGATGGCTAGCAACCTTGCCCCACTTCCTGTTAATATAAATTGGATGATTTATTTGGGGTTGGTCCTGCTTTGAGTAGGGGGTTGGACTAGATACCTCCTGAGGTCCCTTCCACCCCTGATATTCTATGATTCTATGATATGTTGGAGAAACTCAGTAGCATTAGTTAAGTTCCTATAGTCATACTTTATGTTAAGGTTTCATTTCTAAAAAGTCAATAAAGGGCTAATAAATGATCAGATATTTTAATAAATGGTTAGTCAATTGCATGAAATTATTACAGAGCCTAGCTAGTCAATATACTTTGCGTCTAACAATGGCTTCTAACCATCTACAACATGTTCTACTGACGATTATTTATAGTCTACATGACTCATGTCTGTAACATCCTTATAACTAGAGGTGGACAGGAAACAGTTTTCCTCTTCCATGAGAATTTTTGAGATTTGGAGCACATTTTCCATTCTGACTTGGCACAAAATTGAAAATCTCAAAAATTTTCATCAACTGAAAATCTGAATGAAAAATTCAGATTGGGTCAATTGAAATGTTTAGTTTTGATTTCAACCTTTTTCCCTCCTCCCTACTATACATAAATTTATATTTTTAAAACAAAAATTGTTTCCACCAAAAATTGATTTTTTCATCTAGCAAATATCAATACTTGATCTTTTAACAATTTCAGAATGTTTCCCCACTCCCCCATTTTTTCACAATAGGAAATTTGTTGAAACTGAGCAGTTTTGTGTTTCAGTGAATCAACATTTTGCAATGAAACAAAGTTCTGTCAAAAAATATCCTGACCAGCCCTTCCTCTAGCATGGATTAATCATTGATTAATCCTTAATAAACTATCCATACATGGAACTTTATACTAAAGGGTGACCAGTTCAGTTCCATTATATATTTTCTGTAACTTTTTCAATAAACTTTCTATTTGTCTACAGGCTGGAGACAAACATGGATGCAAATAGCTATATGGACCAAGAACAGCTAGTTCCAGGAATCTGCAGCGATCATATAGAAAATTTAAACACTGAAGGATAGCTACTTTAAAAACACATTACATGAGAGAAAAGCAACAAAAGGATTATATCCTTCAGACATGGATAAGAACAAAATATAAATTAATTATTAATTATTTGTTGTTTTGGATGGTAGTCCATGCTCAGAATAAGATATTTCTTTTTCAGCCAGAAACAGAATTTGAGATATAAAAGAAAGAGGCTTTCTTCAGCATGACAGATTTTCAAAGTAATTTAAGGGTGTGAGGTGTTCAGTTCTCACAGAATTTCAATCCCAATCATTCTGCCTTTGAAAATCTCAGACCCAGTCTCTATGGATAGCAAGATGGTGAAAATGTTTGTTCTGCAATTCTTGTTCAGTCTCTGATCTAGCTAATACTACTAACATTTCCAAAGGTATCTAGATCTCTTCAAATTACAAAACTAGAGGCTGATTTTACTCCACTTAAATTAATGGGAGTTTTGCACTGGCTTCAAAGGAGGCAGGGTTGCGTCTGCAGTCAGTTTTTTACTTTGCACGTTTCTACTGATGATCTCTCTCTATCTGGCCTGCCCCCTTCACACTGCAGCTTTTTTTCTAAATCCATGGGATAATCTGATTGTCTGGGCAAAAGGAACATATTTCACCCTGATTTTTCTGTTTGTCCCATTGCCAGTCAGCCAGCACGTCTGGTCAGATTTCATCTCATCTGCCTTTAATGGGCTCATTAACATTTGGAAACACACATGTATTTTGCTGACAAAATATCCCCATAGCACTGAATAAACACCACAGATCTGAAGCAACATAACTGAGAGCTGTGGAATGAGGCTTTAGGGGAAATATTTCATGGTAATATCTGAAGCTTCTTAATTGAGGAATCTGTTTGACTCTGTAAAGAAGGGGGTGAGGAAGGGAAAGAAAGACACAGCGCTGCTTTCATACACCTGAGACTAGGGTACCTTTGTCTTGATTAGCAAAAGTATACCTATCACATGCCTTTAATTAGTAGCATCCTTAGAAGAATCATTGGCATGGACAACCAGGGCTTGGGAGAAATAAGGGCTGGATGGAAGAGGGGTAACTTGGTGTGGACTACTAGGAAAGCAGTCTTGGGTGACTGAGCCACTCAGATCTGCAGATCAGTGAGTGTAGCATGTCCTTTGATCCATTAGAGCCCCAGGTCAATTTTTCAGAGGCATGAATATTTCAGGTGCAATCAGCAATGCTTAAAAAAGGACCTCTGCCCATCTGTCACAGGGTTTGCACAGGTTTCCTCCTTATCTTTCCTGTGCCCTGTGTTCAGGCTGGCAAAATAAGAGTCCTGACACCCTCTTCTGGTGTTTCATCCTTATGCTTTTATTTACAGTGCAACAGTGTAGTCCCTTTTATCCCCCAACAGTTCTCCCCTTTCTAACCCATTCTAGAGTCTCCTGGCCCCTGAGGCTCCCTTCCTGTAGCAAGGAGACAGAGCTGCAGCCTCCTGTCTCTTCCCAGGCTAGCCTCCCAACTGAGGGTTGTTCAGGGCTTTTCTAGTCCTCTCAGTCTTCAGCCCAGCTGCCGCTGCTTAGCTCGGCCTGTTGCAGTGAGCCAGCCTTCATTAGGGGCTGCAGCTGGGCTCCCTGCTGACTGCTTTGAGCCCCTGAACCCAGCCTCTCTGCCAGAAAGCAGAGCTTAGCCCACAGTTTAGCAGGCCATTCAAGGGGTTTTACCCCTGCCCTGCCACACCATCCACTCTGAATCTAGAAGTGGGTGCTATGGAAGAGACTGCAGCATCTGAACTCTGTTTGGAGCACTGCAAGAAGGGCCAACCTGGTTTGCAATTTCCCTGCTGAGCTAGATGTTTGCCACTTTTAGGGGACTGTTTAGCAAAGCTTAATTTTAAGGATTTGCTCAGCTCCCTTTTAAGTTGTTGGGATATAAGCACATGCTCCAGTGTTTGCTGAATAGCCCCAATTCTCAAAGCTGGAGCCAATAATTACAATGTCCTTGGATGTCCACAGAGAATATGAACCTTTTACAGCCCTCTACTACAGAGCCTTGACTCTTTAGCAGCTCATGATTTTATCTCTGGAGATCCCTGGTTCAGACCCTAGTGTATTGACCAAGATGGCAGCCATCACATAAATGGCTCTCCTGGGATTCAAACCACAGTAGGCCTCAGTCTCTTGGGATGAGCTTCATTTGAACAGAGGAAGAATGTAACCCCCTGGTGAATGTTCTTCAGGTCCTTCTCTGTGCCAATCCACAGAGGATATGAACTGGTACAATATGAGTAAAGAGTAACAGTAGATAGTTTAGAGAAGTCCTCTCAGGCCAAGATTTTCCAAAGTGACCAGAGATTCTATGTTTGCCTCAGTTTTGGAGGCCCCAACCTGGCACACCTTAGAGATGCCTGATTGTCAGAAAATGCTGAGCTAATTGATAATGATACATTTAAACTCTGTGTAGATGTTCAGAAACAATTTGGCTTGTCCTACTCCAGAGCGTGGAAGTCTCTCCAATTAGAGCATTTATTTATGAATGGATTTGGACTGGGTATATTGGAAGCTCCAGAACTTTGGTTATTTTTGAGGCAATTTCCTGAATTTACTCAGCCAGCGGTGTATCCTTTTACAATTTGCTGGCCCCAAAACTCTACCAAAGATTGATAATTTGAGAGCTACTTGAAACAGATTTGGATACAAAGCTGTCTCTGACCCGATGGAATACAAATGCATTTAACATTAAAAAAGCAACTATAACATTGAGACTATGACTGATTCACCAAAAGACAGTTTTTTGAATATACTGGTCCTCACATAGACCTAGAGTGATGGACCTAGTAAATGCTGACCACTGTTGGAAATGTAACTCCCTGGCGCTACATTAGCTCCTCTGTTTTGGGAGTGCCCCTGTATCAAGAATTTCTGGTACAAGCTGGGTCTAAGAACCAGTTTGACATTGGATGCAAAGTTGGAGACTTCCTCCTTAAATTTCATCCTTACAAATATTCCTGATACCTGGAGATCACCCAAAAAGGCAGCTTGTTTCCAATATGCAGCTTTGGTAGCTAAAAAATTAATCTTGCAAAAATGGAAAAGTCAATCCCCACCAAACTTTGTTCCTTGATTCAGTGAGATGGCTGCCCTCGCAGCTAATAGATGACTGTCATGCCGCAGAAAGGGAATGCCTGAAAAAGACCCGAAGAGCAGCTCTGTGTAAGCTCAAAAGCTTCTCTCTCGCTCACCAACAGAAATTGGTCCAATAAAAGGTATTATTTCACCCACCTTGTCTCGCTAATATCCTGAGACTGACATGGCTACAACACCACTTCATGCACAGAAAATTCAAAGCCATTTGGTCTGGCTTTTTAGAGGTCTGTGATTAATGTAGTCCCTGACTAGAGATATGTCACTTCCCCTCCTCTCCTTTTATCATAACTCCCCTTCATTTACTTGGTGCGTTATGGGGAAGCTAGTATTTTGGTACATTTGTCGTCTTTGGAAAAATGAATACAAGTAAATAAATAAAAAAGAAAATGCTGAGCATTATTATAGCTCTGGTTTGGCACTGAATAACTGAAGCCCTGATAGCACTATGTGCTTTTGAACATCTTGGTTCCAGTGTAAACCCTACAGACAGACAGAGCAATAGCTAATGCTGCTAAACCAGGGACTGCCAGATTCTACTGCCAAAGCGGCTGCATATTTTTGGTGGCTGAATGAACCCATGTGTAGCGTGGAAAGCACCATGTCGTGTAGTTCTTCTGGATGGAAGGTTTGATCTAAATGTAAAACACAGGAAGCTCTTTCTCTCTGTCTCTCCCCATTTCAATCCTTTACCTCTTTTTTTAATTCCTATTCACTTTGTTCACTTTCCCGAAACGCTCATTTTGCTAATTCCTCATTTCCGGTTGTCCCCCTGGTGGGCTACATCACAGCTGATGTGCGTACCCTGGAGGCTGATTTTTCTAATATGTATTTCTATTAAACAGGCCTCCTGCAATCTCTGGAGCTTAATCTTTTACTTGAAAGACTTTTTGATCAGCTTTGGGTTATTTTGTATGTGTCCGTAAAAACTTTTTCTCCTCCCTCTCTTCTCCCCATTCACTCCTTTCATGGGTCCCTTTGATTACATTGTACGCTCCAAAGAGGAGTTACACACATCTGTTTTTCTTCTCCCCTCCTTTCATCTCCTTCCTCAGCTTCTTGTTTCAATCCCGAAAAGCAGCAAGTTCACATCCAGCTCCTCCAATCCCCGTTCTGCAAGTTTTGCTCTCCTGGATTAGCTTCTCACTGTCTGAATCTGAGCTTGCGTCCATCTTTTTCTATTTTCTTTTTCTTTTCAAAGGAATCAGCGTTTTTTCTCCCTCGGTCTCTGGCTTCTCCTCCAGTGTTTTATTCAGGCTTTGACTGATTGTCTCCATACACTCCTTTTATGCTACTGAATGAATTGCTAATGCAGCCCCCTGCCGGGAGAAGCATAGTCTGATCTTGTCCTAAATAGGCCCCTGTTTGCAGGAGATGATGTATAAATGTATCGACCGCATCATTATATATTCATTTAGTGGAATGCAGGTTTAGAAAGAGTCCTCTTTGCTTATTTCATAAATGAATTCCTGGGGAGAGGAGATACATCCAGACCGAAGGCGCCTTGAAGTCCACTCCTGTTCCCTGGTGAGTAAACTCAGCATAGCCCCGAATAAACCAACCGCACGTTCATCACAAGGAGACCCGGAAAGGTGAAGTGGGAACTCTCCCACTTCTGAAGAACTAGCACCATCTGCAGGGGATGCGGCGTGACTTGAATCGCTCGGGCCCAGACTATGCTGCAGAGTTAGGTTGCCGCCAGGCAGCTTATGCCGACATAACTATGGAAACGTCTACACTTAAATTTCGCTCCCCGCGACGTGACTGCCCAGCTATGCTGACTTAATAAGTCCACCTCCCGAAGTGGTGTAAAGTCACAGTCAGTGTCATTAGGTGGACGCTGTGTCAGAGCAGACACTGTGTTGCTTATGTTGACTGTTACTGGCTTTCGGGAGCCTTTCTGCCATGCCCCACGCTGACAGTATGATTGATACAGGCGCCCCGGTGAGGATGACACAAGGAGCAAAGCATAGACATGCACAGGTGATGTAACGACTGCGGCAGCATACAACCGCTGCAAGTACGCTTGACTTAATTTTGTAGGGTAGACATGGCCTTATGCACACACCCCTTTCCAAGGTGCCTTTCTGCCCCATCCCACACTCTGGGCTCACACTGTTTCTGAGAGGATTGCAAGCTGCCTCCTCACTGCATCTTCCTGGGCCAGGCTTAATGCCCACGTTTTGGCACGGAGGGAAACAGGGATGAAGCCTGGGATGCTCATAAATGGCCAGGGGCAGATCTATCCCTTGCTAGAGGGCTGAATGAGCCAGGCCTGGGTATGCTTCTTTCTGACTGGGTCTGTTGTAATGACAGCAGTAACAGTATGGATAATCAGAGCTTGTTCTAATGCCCGTTAAAGACATAGGAAAGACTCCATGCATATTAATAGGAGTTGAATCAGGCTCTAAGACTGAGGAAGGTTGGTTTTCTTGGCCTTATGATTATAGCACTAGATTAGGACTCAGGAGACTTTAGTTTGACTCTTAGCACCACCACAAACTCCCTGTGTGACCTTGGCCAAGACACCGAATTGCTCTGTAAATTAAATTCCAATAGGTGAAATGTGGAGCACACTCTGCTTCCTCAGAGGGGGGCTGTGGGAGCTAACACATTCATGTTTGTGAGGTGCTCAGGTGTGCCAGTAATGGGAGCCAGTATCAGACCTAGACGGATCCAGTTACAGTGCTGACACAGGTGATGTTGTCCATGATAGGGGAAACAAAACAGCACTGGGCTTCCTCATGCTTCGTAATTGTTCCCTTCTGTGCTGGATTTTGAGCTTTTCCCTTGCAAACCTGAACTGTCCTATTAAACCAAGTGGCCATCAGGCAACTAAGAACACAACTCTTGAGTGTGGTTTGTGGATCATGTTTTAATCTTCAGCGTGTCTCCATTCCACACAAGCTCACCCTTCTCAGAGCACAGCTTCCCCAACCTGTGCAGAATAATCCAGGCCCTCTCATCTTCTTCCTCTTTGATATATGCTGAGCACGAAATTATTTGACGCTTCCATAATGTGCTGTGCTTGTGTTTGCAGTAAAACTGCTTGCTAATCGGCACGGTTCATGCTATTTCCATTTGTGTTAGTCAGACCCCTGGGGCCGGGGAACTTTTTTAAATGCTGCATATTTTAAAGTGTAAACAGGACCCGGTGTTTTATTAAATAAACGTGACAATTGCAATAATGTTTTGCAGATTACAGGAGAAGGAATTTAAGGGGAATATTTCCAGAACCTCAGCAACGTGTATTTTGCTGATGCTTAAATAACCTTCCCTTTGTTGTTGCTGTTCTTTCCGCGGTGTTATTCACTTGATAATACTTGAGAACCTTGCTTGCCTAGTGAAGCCCCACAGTGGACAATAGGGAATGGAAACAGTTTCTTCCCACTTTCCGATTTCTCTGCAAACCTCTCCGAATTGTTCAGTTTCACTGCCATCTAGGCAGGGGGAACTGGGCTTTTCCAGCCACGAGTTGTGCACGAGAGAGATTCTCTGGGCATGCTTTTATCAGCACAAACGAATAATTTTATAGCGGAGACCTTGTGTCTCAGTGTGAAACCCTGCTGGCTTCACTCATGGGGAAGCCCCACTTCAGCTAGTATGGCAGCAAAGACAGCAGGACTGGACCCAGTACATGAGTTGCCCTGTCCTGGCTTCCCTCCTGCAACTTGGCTCATTACTATAAGAGCAGGAAAGGATATCGCAGGCCAGGAGGGGTCTCTAAACCCTTTTATGAGGTGCTTTACTGCAAAAGATAACAGAGGTGAACCTGCCCCTTTACAACAAAGCCCAAACACGGAAGGACCTTTCCTCAGTCTGGGTAAAGATACAAAGTCTGGCTTTCCCACCCCAGGCTCCTGAGAAGGGAGAGACCCTCTTCTCAGCCAGATCTGCTCTGAGACTCAACCCCTGCTCCCTAAAGCTGAGTCCAACTCTGCCAGTTACAGTCCCTCCCAAAGCCAAACCACTTCCATGTTCTAGTGTGCTGGGGGAGCAGGTGCTTCATTGAGCCCGCCTTTACAAACACACACAGGGGGCTCAGCTCTGCTACACCCCTGCAGCTAGGGCAGGCACCTTTGGTCCTGCTTCCTGGCCAAGGAAGAAGGTTAACCCTTTCCCTGCCAGACTCAAGATGGCCTCTCCCCACCCCATCCAGGAAGTGCGTTTGGGAAGCTTTTTTCCTGTCTCTGCCTTTGGCCTCAGTTTCCCCCTTGATGCTTTTGTATTTTTTTAAAATGGGGGCATCCCCCACCATTTATCATTCTTTAGTCTCCTGGTCTCTTCTGCTGCACGGAAGACATTTCCCCTTTCTGGCTGGATTCACAAAAAGCATTGTTAAGCCAGGCTGCAAAAATGCACTGAAGGTAAATCTGACTGAACCGGGGCCGGGGTGCTGCTGTTAGTTGACAAGAGTCAGGGAGAGACAGGAGCTTTGCAAAGCCAGCTGTACTCAGGGTGTTGTTAGCTGACAGAAGCAGGAATAGCCAGTGTGACGTGCAGTGACATGGGGGTGATGGGATGTGACAGCTCTAAACCTTTCCTGTGTAGCCCGTCAATCTGGCTGATGCGTGTGCGTCACACAAGGGCCATGTGTAAAAACGCCTGGGGAAAGTTTTGCAGTGAGTGTCTTGGGGGACCAGGCAGGTCTCAGACTGAGTCTGAACTCTCTAGCTTTGCCCTCTTGACTAATATTCAAAAGCAGGAGAGGTTGGGCCCATCCTAGAGGGCAGATCTCTGGCTACAGTCCCTCTGCTTTGGGCAAACTGGAGCTGATGCTGATTTACGTCTTTATATTTTGTGCAGGTTTATATGAAAAATGAATTGGTTTAAATATTATATTTGAATAAAACTCTGTCGGGGCAACATATTCCAGGCCTGTCTAACTGCAACTTGATTGTATTAGAGCAACGGTCCCCAAACTGTAGCTACGGGGGTGCGGAGGAAGGTTCAGGGGTGTGTGCAGTAGGGCCCAGGCCAGCCCTGCACAGGGGGTGGGGAGTGAGAGCCACCCAGTTCCAGACCAAGCCGTAGATCTGTTCCACCCCCAGTCACAACTCCACTACAGCTCCTGCTCCATCCTCAGCTCCACTACTGCCCCCCAGCTCTGGCCTCATTCCCTCTCTGTCCCCAGGCCAGCTTCGTCTCTAGCCCCAACTCCTCCTCCATCTCCACCTTCACCCCAAGCTCCTCTGCTGAGCCAACAGGGCAGTAATGGGCAGGGGTGTGTGTGGACAGATTACATTGCAGGTAAGGGCGGGGTACAACAGGAAAAGTCTGGGCACCACTGGATTAGAGACTGTTCTCTACAAGGAGAGCATGCAATGTAGCCAACAAAAATAGGTGATTTTGCTCACCACACATCTGAAGAGCCATTCTGGTCTATGATGGGCAGGGACCAACATTTAAAGTGCCCAGTGCAATGGTTCCCCAACCTGATTGGTTTATACGGGCTACTGAAACATACCTCTCAAATAACACTAATGGCAATAGAGAATTCTATAAAGCCATGTCTCGTGTGTATGTACAGCCTCCTGTCGGAAGGATTGCATAGCTCTTTCCCAGCTACGCCCGCCGTGTTGTGCAATCTTTATTTAATGACACGTCCTGTGGAAATCAGTGGGACTTCTGCCTGAGTGAAAGCTGCAGGATTTATATATAAGCCAGGCTGCGAATTCGCATATACAGAAATCTGTTACAATTTAGGAATGGCACCACTGTCCTCATGCTGCGCGTCACCATCACTTGACATTCCCTGGCGTTGGCAGGGAATGAATTTAATTTCTGCTGGTCCACAACCAAAGCCCCCTTCTATCTGAGCTAAAGGCAAATCTCCCTCAGCTGTTAGCAATATGGTGTCTAGGACACACTGATTCCATCCACGAGAGGGCTGTGGATACATTTATCAACTAGCCAGCTCTTAATAAGCATGCAAGCACACATAGGAATTATTTGATTCATTGCTGAAGTGCAGTCCCATCTGGGAGTAACTGTTTAACAATATGCAATGGGTTTATAGACAGGAAACATACTCTGGGCAACTTGGAAGGAAGCTTCCTTTCTCTTATACCCTTTTGTTAATTGCTTTCCCTACTACACATTTTTGCTTGCTTGGTGCAAGAAACCTACAGTATGCCAGACAGATATGGACTACACTGCTCTACTATTTATAGCTCTTTACACTCCGTTACATCCTATGCGTTTAATCCAAGTTTTGCATCACCTCAGATTTTTTTTCCCGAAGTATAAACTGTTTAAACCAGGTTTAAATGCACTGCAGTACTCCAGAGAAGAGAGCTCTATAGAGCACTATCCAAAGGACCCACCCTACCATAGTGGAGGGGCGATCTCTATGATGTGTACTGGCATTAACAAAGTTGATGGAATTGGAGCTGCAATTAATCTGCTGTGCCAAACTTACTCTCTTCACCCTCTGTCCCGATACCTAGAACAATGGTTCCCAAAAGAGTCTGTGAGCCCCTGGGGGTTTGCAAAATGCTACAGGGGGCTCTTGGGAAAAAATTCCCTAATGGCGGACACAGCTGTCCCTAGGGAGCCTAGGCAGCACAGGGCCTGCAGCCCGGAGCCCCTGGACTTCCAAGAGCTAAGCAGATCAAAGCAAGCGTATCTATCACAGTGAGGAGATTTAAACTTCAAGACTCCTCATAAGAAATGGAAAGAGAGGTGGATATTTTTTGGTGTTTTTAAAATTAAATAGGCAGCTCATATTGTTTTGAAAATTATTATGAATAACAAGTTTAAGCTTTGTTGTAACATGCATTGTTTGCCTGGACTGCTAAGGACCTGAATACTTGTGTAGGATGAACTCTTTGAGATGGCTTCTTAAATATGTTCATGCTGTTTCACATCTGATGCTCCTTGATGAAACAAAGGAGCCTTGTCTTATAACAGGCTTATTCAAAGTGATACAAGCTACAAAAGTGAGATCTTGGAGGAGTGTTGCCATTTTCATAATGTAATAAAAATACTGTAATGATAAATAATAATTAATAGTATATAATAAGCACGTCATAAAAACAAATTTTATTTTTCCAAGATTTCTGATTTTATAATTCATGCTTGAGTAAAGGAGAAAATCCCTGGAAATATTCATTTTTAGGAGGGGGTTTGTGGCACTTGACATTTTAGTAAAAGGAGTTCACAGGTTGTTAAAGTTTGGGAACCTCTGGCCCAGAACAATAGCAGAACTGTAGGCTGCAGATATCTCAGGTGGAAAACTGGGGTTTTTCTGCATTTACACCAGTGTAAATGAGATCCTTCTCTCTCTCTCTCTCTCTCTCTCTCTCTCTCTGTGTGTGTGTGTGTGTGTGTGTGGGTACATGCATGTGCAGGTTTGAATGTGTATGAGTGAGAAAGAGAGTGCTCTGGATAGATAAGGCTTCAAACTGATGAACCAAAAAGACAAATTGACCGTAACTGAACTGTTCCACTGTCTCCTGATGCCAGGAAAGGTCTTTTGAAGATCTGAAGAGAAATTTGTCCCATCCTTGCCTTCGCAGTAGTTGGAGAACTCTACAAAGCGTTCATTTTTTCTCACAAGAATCCCATTTTATGTTCTCTTCTGATTTTCTATTTTGTTTGGCATGCCTCTGAATTGCTGACATCTGGCTTTTTGTATCATACAGAGATTGCCAGAGGGGGGAAAAAGTCTCCCAAATGTGCCCAGAACTAACTTTCCTCAGCCCCACAGACCCAGATCCTCTCTACCTGACAGAAACTCAAGCTTGTTTGCTTTATTTAAAGTTGCTCCTATGCACACATGATGTAGCTTCCCAGATGCCTGTAGTGTATTTACCTCCTGGCTTGTTTATCCTAAAATGGCCAATGGAAACTGCTCATAGTTTTGTCTTGATAAGAATCCAACCACGGAAACTGATTGAACTTCTTTTTTGAGCTTTTCTCTTGCATTTACACTTTTCAACCAGCTTGAATTGTTTAATCTGTAGCTAATTTAGAGACATGTGGCCGTGGCTCTGATATATCAGGAGATGAAGATAAACGGCTGAAGTGTTTTTATGAGTAAAAATCTCTTTCGATTCCAGTACATAAATCATTTGTTGTGGAATCGCTCATTGTCTTTAGGCAATGTCATAGTGAGAAATTCAATCTATTCATGAACAGAAAGTCAAGGGATTACGAATGGTTAGAGGGGAAAGACTGTACTGTAAAAAAATCAGATTTATCTCTTAATACTCCCCTAACATACTTCCTCCTCCCTTTATTTTCCAGTGTGGACTCTGAATTCAATTTCTTCCTCTTTGTCCACAAAGTCTGGTGAACAGGAAATGGGAAGGAGTCCTCGGGGGAGGTTAGGGGCAGCTTTGTTTATAGTAATTCCAGGGGTCGTTTTCTATCCTTGTCCTCTGATTTGATACAGAAGGGCTGGAAAGATGCCCATGAAGGATTTTACACTGAGGGCCAGATTGCAATCCCTTTGCTCACAGTGAGGAGTACATTACTGAAGGCTGGATCATTACAATGCAGCCCAGTGAAGGGCTGTAGACACAGCTGGATGGCCCCAAAAGCAGAGGAGGAACCAGCTTATGGCTCTGAGGGTACGTCTACACTGGAAGCTGGCTGCAGGAGCTCCAGCTGCAGGGCTGTTTAACTGTAGTGTAGACGTTTTGGCTCATGTCGCAGTCTGAGCTCTGGGACCCTCCCACCTTAGCCAAGCCCAGATGTAGCTTAGATAATGTATTTACTTCACGGTTACAGACAAGGTTTTCATCTTGGGGCCAAAAGACCCAAAACATCAAGACCCTTGATCACAGTCTTTGATAGGTCAAGAGACTACTTTCACTTGATTTTAGCTTACACTGCAATTAAACGGTCCCTAGTCCGAGCTCCTTAGCCCAGGTTAGCTGGTGTGGGCCAGCCGCAGGTTTTTAATTGCAGTATGGACATAAGTGAAAGTCACTCTCACCTCCATTGCTTGTTGCTTTCTCCTTATCTGGCAGGGGAAGTAAAATGAACCAGTCCCTTTGCTATCAGTGGATTTTGCTGTTGGTTTTAGTGGTGAGGTATTACTCACCAGGAGTAAAAGCTTCACAATTTAGCCCTGAGTGAACTCAGAAACAGAGCTGGCTCGGGCTGACCAAAACAATTCACAAATTGGGGCTGATTTGGGCAAATTGTTTGGGTTGGGAAAAAAAAATCAGAAATGTTGAAATGGTTCAGTTTGGCATGTCTGAGATGAAATGTTGTGACCTACTCTCCCAGAGAGTTGTTTCATTTCAGCATTCCCCTCAATTTTATTTAATTTTTTTAAAATGCTTTCAAAGCCTGAAACTAGAAACCAAATGTTTTTTCAGTCAACTGAGACAAAACTTTTTCTTCTATGTTTCAGTTTGCCGAAGATTTGGAAAAATGTAATTGTTTTGGTCAACCTCAATCAGCAATTTAAAAACACTCACACTGAGTGTTCTGTTAGTCAAACTGCCCTACTCCGAAACAAAAGCTTCAGTCCAGAATACGGGAAAAAACAGGGCTACAAGAGAGTCAAGAATCCCACTAAAGTTTTACTCATTGGGCCCAATTCTCCTCTCACAACAGTGTATATTGGGAGTAACTCTGCTGAAGTCAATGGGTCAGATAGACAGCATGTGTAAATGGGTTTTAGGGTGACCAGACAGCAAGTGTAAAAAAGATTGGGGTGGGGCTGGGGGATAATACATGCCTATATAAGAAAAAGCCCCCCAAATCAGGACTGTTCCTATAATATTGGGACATCTGGTCACCCTAGTGAGTGTGGCTCCCTTGACTTCAAAGGAGCAATGCCAATGCATACCAGGCGACAGCCCAGCTCAAAGGAACTCTTCTGTCTATACAAGGGACCCATTGATGTAAGTAGCTGAATTCCACAGGTGCAGCTGATTTATAAATTGATACAAATAGCACACCTTGTTTGCACCTCACTGGTCATCACTATGCATGTCATATTGGTGTAAGGGCAGATTTTTTTACCCTCATTCATGCAAGAAACACCTTACTCCATATGAAATCACAGTGACAATGCAACATAGGTAAGGCTGGCAGAATTAATGACAGTAGCTAATTCCACACTGCACAGTACTAGATCGGTAACAGACCTTAACCTCTTGAATGGCTCTTTCCTGCATATATACCTGGTCTGGCAGCTTTTGCCATGCTACCCCGGTCATTTATAAAAATCACCAAACCTTAGCAGGGAAACTCTACCAAAATAAAAAGCAGGGAATTTGTTGGGCCTGTGCAACGTTCCATTGACAGGAATAAGATTCACAGAACTAAATCTCCCCGAGCCACTTTGAACATTTGCCCCTAAGAGTCCTTGGGGGATAAATTATTTAAACATCATTTTCTCCCTCCCCCCATGTCTCTGAGTCAAAAGAGAAATAATATGAGATCAAAACCACAGTGAGCAGACTGATGTGAAATGTTCAGAAGAGACACAGTTACTCGGAACAGCTCAACTTTTCCTGAAATGATTTCTTGTCGCATCAAAGGGGTTTATGGTTTATCAGACTGCGCCACGCAGGAAGTGAGGCACAGGATCTAAAGAAGAAAGCATCACTTATTCTACATGAATAGGTTGCTTGTTTGTGAGGTGGGTAGGGGAATGGGAAAGGGAATCTTCTCACATCCTTTATCATGTCTGAGAGCTTCACTTGTAAACAGCCTTCCTGCATCCTTTCTCTGTTTGGCTGTTCACTCATTCCATATCATAAGTTTGCAATGCAGGACTCCTGAGCCAAAGAGGTGGATGAATAGAGCCAAGGTCCAGCTTGTAGGCAGCATCTGGGCAAGATGATGGGCATGACCAAGGGCATGTTCAATCCCAGTAGGATCTAGATGAGAAGGCCGGATGCTGCAATTTACAAACTTTAGCCACTTCCTCACCTAAACCTGCAACATCAACAAAATGCTCCCTGGAGCCTAATTCTCCACTGCCTTATAACGTGCCTGTGCAGAGTGAGTGGGAACTGTGCATGTGTGTGTGTTGTGGGATCACTCTACTCTCTTGGGGAATTCTGACTTGGTTGACCTTTGCTTGGTGTAACTGTCGACGAGGCGCGCAAGGTAGTGGAGTATCAGGGTCCAAATCTCTTTAAGGTCCATCTGTCTTCCCATATCTCTCTTCCCATATTCTCCTGCATTTAGCCACCCCATCACCTCTCCCATTCTTCATCTTTTCCTTACCCACAACAAGTGATGTCTCCTATACCTCTCATTTGAAGCTTCCTACATCCCCTTCCCTCTTACCCTTAGGGGTTTCTTCTCCATTCTTTGCTTGAGACTGACCACCTCTGTGAAAGAAAAGGCTCATGAGGAGAACATCCAGTGGCCCTTCAGCAAAAGACATTGGGAGAGTAAAGTCTACACAGTCAGTCCAGGAGTGAGACGTGAGCTGCACAGTGGGAGCAGCCACAGAAATGGTGTAAAAGAGACAAAAAACAAAGCAAGTTAAGGGCACAGACAGGCCTGACTCACACCTCCAGATCCAAATGATTTAAAGAAGCTCAAATCTGGATCCAAACCTCTCAGCTGGCTACTGTTGTTAATCCTGGACCATACCATAGCTTCAAAACCAATGCTTTTGAGAGTGGGGGGATATTTGGATCTGGAACAAGATGGAGACTTTGTAACTTGGACTTTGTTAAAGGGATGATGGGAAGAAAGAAATAAAGCCTAAATTGTTCCCACACACAGGGTAGAAGCTGTGGGGGAAAGGGAGACATCACAAGATTCCCCTCATGAAGTTCCCTCCAAATTCTTCTGTTGGGGAGGGTGGGGGAGGAGGTTGCTCCCTGTGGAAGAAGACAATGTATGAGGGGGAGTTCATGGATGCACAGGGGTATCCTTATGGACACCACTGCACTGGCTCCAGAATCTGCCTGCTTCTATACGTGTCCCTGTCCCCCTAACTCTGTTGGATTAATGGTGTGTCACACCCACACAAACACCCCTACTTCCTCTTCATTTCATAGCCATTTATTTCCTTCAGACAGGGCAAAGGGAATGCTTGTTGTTTATTTCCCCAAACCCCAGGCCTCGTGCAAAGGCACATTTATTCACTCAGAGTAATTCAGCCCCTGGACTCCTCCAGGCATTAAAGGTTTAATACACTGCCCCTAGAACGGTTGAACTAGCCGAGAGAAATGAAGCTTTGACGGGAATACCTGATTCAAAATTCTAGCCAAGAAAGGCAGTGCTTGTCATGCACACAGGGTGAGAATCCCAACTTTAAAGGCATGCACAGGGCATTGTGAGTCATTTCACCGTCCCTTTGAAAGGATCAAACTTCTGCAACAGGAGATGGGAGCTCTCAGGCAGACCCTTGAAGAACGCACCTGCAGGAATCACACTGAGACATCTTCGCTTTTCATCTTCTTCGCCCCAGACCATCAGCCCCAAGACTGTTTCCCTACCACGAAATGGCTTCATTTGGCTGTCACACTGAGGCCTCTCAGCTCATGACACAGCAGAGAAGCAACGTTATTACCTGGCTACTTTGGGCAAACTTCAAAGCAGTAGGAGCCTGAAGCCAGTTAATTTCATTCTAACCTAAGGCAGCAGTCAATGTGACTGCTCTGCACTCCAGCTGCTTCCCAACTATAATCCATTTAATTTAGTAAAGTGATGCTAATGAGATTTCATTGAAAGGAAGGACCAGACGCAGGACTGTGGGTCTTGATAGCAGCAGCTGAGGCAGGCACCTAAGCTCCTTGGGAAATGCAAGTTTAATAAACTGTTTCAAAATATTCCACAGTCACCAGCTTCCCGCAGGAGGCTTTTTCAAACGCGTACATTATGCAGGTACATGGTTATTAAACTGGGATTTTATGGCTAGGTTCGGTGGGTACAAAGTGCAATAAGCCTCCGTATCGAGTAAGTAATAAACATGTCCCTATCCATCCTTGTCCTCCCATTCCCTAATGAAACCTTAGCCCAGATAAGAGCTCTGTACAGTTGGGAAACTGAGTAATGAGAAAGCTCTTTCCTTTCTTAAAGGTCTAATGGCATAAAGCACCGTTCGTAGCACCAAAGGGTGTAAGACCAGAAGGGACCTAGATCTAGTCTGACCTCCTGTACATCATAGGCTACCCAGCACCTGCACACTAAAGTCAGCAATCGCAAAGAGACCAAAGTGTTACAGCCCACAGGGGACTCGATATGTGCCACTGACAGAGAATAGGGGAGACCAAAGTGCAGCAGTGCCTGAGGTCCCTTCCATAGCATGGACATGATTGAATGAGATCTACCCAGATAAGCCTGGCACGCGACCTGCTTCCACACGCCATAGAGGAAGGGAAAAACACCCAAAGTCATTGCCAATCTGACCTGGCAGAAAATTTCTTCCTGACACCATGTAGGGTGATCAGTTAGGCCTTGAGCATGTGGGCAAGAACCAGCCAGCCAAGCATCCAGGACAGAGAGAATACTTGGTGCCACCTCAGAGCAATGGGCACCCAGGTCAGTGTCCCATCTCCAGACGTGGCCACTGCTGGTGCTGCAGAGGAAGAAGACTGAAAAAATATAACCTCCCAGAACACACTGGGGGAGAAAATCCTTTCCTGTCTCCTGCCAGTGGCCGACTGAAACCCTGAAATCATGAACTTTAGGAACGTAACACGTAAATGGGAAATGAGCCCCAAGACTGTTGAGCCCTGCCCCCCACCATCACCATTGTACTCATAAATTTGTCCTGCTGTCTTGTAAAACTAGTTAAATTGTCCCCCGCCCCTGAAATTCCTATTCAGAGGCTGTTCCAGAACCTCACCCCTGTGATGGTTAGAAACTTCTGCTTCGGACACAACAGTGATCAAATAGTGTTCGATGTTAGGGTGTCTATGTCAATTGTGTTGACAGTCCCGGTCCCTTTCCTAGTGCACAGGTATTATCACTGTTGTTGGAAGTGATGGGCCTTCTTACTAGCCACCTCAGCAGAAGGGCCAAAGAATGACACGGCCAGAGAGAGTGAACTACTTCTCATTCCTGACGGTGATCCTCTCTGGGTCATGGTGAGGTACATATCAGACTGCTGTTGGGATAGCCCCAAATAAACTCCATTTTACCATAGATGATTAAGGTGTAGGGAGGACAGCAGCAATGTCAGTTTCAGAGAAGAAAGGTGAAAGCCTCTGGGACGGATACTAGTGGCAGAAGGTACTTGGGGCCACTGGTGTTCTCTTAGAACCCAAATGCAACAAGAGAGCCAATAAGACCCCCAATCTGTGACAGGGCCGGCCCACAACATCTTGGCACCTGAGGTGGGGAGCTCAAATGATGCCCCCTTACTCCCTCGCTTGGGCCAAACCTTTGAAAGGTCTTTTGTGCCCTCCTTTCTCCAGCACAGTACTCCACCATCTCTGTGCATCTAGAGCAGAGAGAATACATATGCGCCAGCAGCAGACACAATTTTCTACACTCTGGGTCCTAGTGGCGCCTTTCCACAGTCTGGCACCTGAGGAACCAAGGCACTTGAGGCAACTAACTTGGCCACCTTAGTTCATCTCATGGTAAGGCCTGCCCTGGTCTGTGAACATCTGAGATGGAGGATGGGCACAGTTCCTCAGACAAATCTTATTCGTCCTCTGTTCCCAGCATCATTTCATCTTGTAGGAACTAGGCTTCAGCCATCCATTTTCTATAAAGGACGCTCTCCTGGCTAGATGCTGGTGTTCTACTCAGCTTCTGCTGAAGTCAGTGTTAGGCTTTCCATGGAGTTTAATGGTAGGACTTTGAAAAGCCAAGATGACAGTAGAATATGGGATCTATGAGTAGGGTAGGCAGATCTTGGCAGCATCATCTTCCTCAGAGCACAGAGACCACAAACACCTCATCCTCTCCCCCAGGAGCCTCACATATGTAGGGAATAGAAGAGGCCCTGAAAAGAGATTTTAAGGGAGGATGAAAAATGTCCAAGAGGAATGCACAGAGCCTCCCTAAAGCCTGATCCCAAGTCTGATGGATATATACCCCATACAGGCCTTGAATGGGATAATGTGGACCAGAGAGGCTAAGTTAGTTCTATGGCTGCAACTGGAGGGTGGGCCAGATTTAACAGAGGATGAGTCCCAGCTGGAGAATGAGCTGAGGGATTACTATAAACAGTAGAAGGTCTAAGCAGAAGGGGTCTACAGGGAGGGAGAAGCTCTACAGTCACTCTCTGGTAGGAGAGAGCGGAGAGACCAGGAGGGTGAAGGGGGAAAAAAAAACCCAGAGGAGAGGATCTGGGGAGCTTCTTCCTCTGGGAAGTGCTGGAGCCAGTCTGAATCCCCCAGTAAAGGGAATGGTGTGCCAGCCCCTGCATTGTGGGGTGGATTGATGCACAGAAGGATGGTGTAAAGCAGCAAAGGCAAGCCTGAGATAAGGTGATGGCCAGCTGAGCCCAGCTGGGCAGAAGACTTGGCTTTCATATCGTTCCTGTATGACTAAGGTAGAGGACTATGTAGCCCCAGAAGGGGCTGGACTCTATAAAGTGGTCTGGCCAAAGGGTCAGGAGACTCTAACAATTGGAGTGGCCCAAAGACTGTGGGGGAAACTGAGGCAAAAGGTGCTGCAACACCACAGCCATCCAGGAGAGGTCATGCTTGGGTGGCAATTTTGCCACACGATGTCAAAACGGCTTCATTGTCAGCACCATAGGAAAGGCTTCTGGAAATCACCTGACCATCTCCTGGAGCCAATCATTAATCAGACCTAACACTTTAGTTCCTGAGACTTCCCTCCAGAGTAACATGAGTCAGGCAAACTCGATGGGTGGGCTCATGAATAACTTTTCCAAAATGGAGCAGTTTGAGAGACAGGGGTGACAAGTTCCTTTACTTCTGGAGATGGTTGCCATCAGCAAGAGTCAAACCATCTCTGGTTTCAGGATCTGACAAGCATCCTTCCCTCCCAGGGGAAGGCAATAACATCTCTTCCCAGCCCCACGAGGAGATGAAAGCAGCTTGGTAGCCTGACAACAATTGGTGCACATGCCATAAAGTGAGAAGAGGTACTTCCGCACAGCTCCATTTGCAATGTGTCCCCCAAAAGGGCTGTCCTGGCCTCTTAAGATTAAACAAGCTTTCATGTCAATGCCAATTGTCCTTTGAGAAGGTCCTCCCTTTCTCTCCTCACTGAGCTCCACAGGAGCTTCCATTTCTACTGCTCGCCTCCTCAGAGAAGTGGATGGAGTGGCAGGATGAGGGAAGGAAAGCTACATTAATTCCTGGACTAACTGACTATTTCTTTGTCAGAGCATCTCCGATCCCGAAAGTGACACAAAAGTACCTTTCCCAAGGCCATGTTCTGAAACATTTTTAACAAGGAAGCAGCAAGATTTGAATATGGTGACATTAGACCTTGTCTGACAAAAACATCAATATCAGTGCATAATTAATGCAAGAATCTTATCTCACGTAGACTGAATAGGGACAGAGTGCTTTCAGAAATCAATTTGTTACCTGAATTACAAACACTACAGATTAAACCTGACAGGGCAAAACTAAAAGGGAAAGGCAGCGGCGGTGGAACTAGAGCACCCTGCCAAGCCAAAGTTCTCTTTCTTGCTTCCACTCTTATTTAGGAAAATATTCATTCCCACCAGAGTTGCAGCATTTGTGCATTTGCATCCTCTGTTTCTGCAGCGTGAGGCTGTGTCTACACTTGAGCTGGGAAGTACGATTGCAAGGATGAACCCAGGCTAGCTCTCCTCAACCTAGACCTCTAAAAAGAGCAGTACAGCCAGGGTAGCACAGGGGGCAGCTTGAGTTAGCCACTGGAGCATGTACCCATCTGGATCCCTGGATGTGTACTTGGGCAGCTAGATGTACTTGGTACCTCTACATGAGCTACGGAGCACACCTCTCCGCTCAAATGTAGACATGGCCTGAGACGTAGTTCAAGCCCTTCACGCAGCCCTGGCTGCTAACGTGGCAAGGCAGCGTCAGTTCTTTGTGGGGAAGGATTGAGTACGTATTCCGAGCTCAGTTTATGCTTATGGCTCTGATCCTCAGAGGAAAGGTGACAACCTGGGGCCAAATCCACCTCAGGTGGAGATCTTATCAACTCTCACCCGCTAAGCCTGGTCAGGTCCTGGAGGGGGAGACAGTCGAAGGAAAATTGCAGTAGGTGGTGCTCTTCCTTTTCAGTCAGTTCTGAATCCACTTTCTGGCAGGGGACCAGGGGACATGGTGCTACTGGAAGACACTGATTTTTTTTTTCACTCAGCAGCGATTTAAGATTTGTAAACCTTAGCCTAGAGAGTTGATTGAATCTGAGCCAATCTATCTTTTTCCATCAATCAACCACACACACACAAAAAGCTCTGTAATGGCCCCTAATGGGAGAACTCAATGGGTGAAACTCTTCCAAGTGAGAATGAGGAATAACTTGCCATGAACAGCCCTTCTGCTTAGCAACATGGCTCCTTTTCATACCTCGCTCTGACTGGGAATGCTTCATAGATTTGGTTGGGATTGATCCTGCTTTGAGCAGGGAGTTGGACTAGATGGCTTCCTGAGGTCTCTTCCAACCCCAATCTTCTACAATTCTGTGATTCTTCCCAAGTCTGGAAATACAAGTTAAATGGAGTTAGTGGCCTACCCATAGCAGCCATTTCTGAGGTGTTTCAACAAAGAGTTGCTGGTGTCTTGGGAATCTAGTAACATGGGAACACACCCAGCTGGTTTGACACCCTCCCGTCCCCCTTGAGCCCACACAAGCCTTTCCTGGGCACCTGCAGAACACTCCCAGGGCGGTGAAGTGGTTAAATGACTTTTGAACATGTCTCTCTGCTTCTCGCCTGAGTTCTCCCTGGGAGCTCAGTCATTGCCATATGTTATAGTATGGAGCATGAGAAATCAGACTGAGGTGGCAATTTTAACACCCTTTATTCATACAACCTATTTTTACCCTGATAGATGGACGATATGCAAAGTCTAATTCCCAGTTCACAGCTCCTGCTGGCTTGGCCAGGGTTTGGGAGGAATGGGGGTGGGTATCACATGACAGAGCTGTCACCAGCTGTCTCAGCCAGGTCCCAGTTGCAGTCTCAGCTGAATTAACGTGCAGGGCAGACACAGAGTGAGTCCTCCCCACTGTCTGGGAGATTGTGAACCGGTTAAGTTCACTTGAGTGTGTCTCCTCCACCACTATGTCTGCAAAATCCCATCTGGTGGAACCGTTCCAGGTGGCTGGCAGCTGGAGGGATCCTGCTGGCTTCTGCTCAGAAACAGAAGAATCAGATGCTCCTTGCTGTGAAAGGTTCTCTCTCCCCCTTGGATAAGATCAACAAGGCTGGCTGTGTTTATGGGAGCAAAAGCCAGGATAAAACCCATTACGTCTCCGGCTGAGTTTAGGTCAATTTCAGGCTCTGAGGTTTTAGAGGTGATAGAGTAACTGTGTTGGCAATTTGAAATTTGGGATCTTAGGGTATGATGGGGATGAGCTCGCTCCTCTCAGTCCCATTACCGAGAACATTTCTCTACCATTTATTCAGGAAATCTGCAACTTGCTGATTCTTTTGTTCTTTCATCTGTTCCAAGTGGGGCCAAAAGTACCCTTACCCACTTATGTCTGGCTACAGAACTTTACTGCTGTTATCCTCGTCTTTGTCACACCTCTCACTATAGAAATGCAGCCACCACTGGTTTGGAACATAACTGCTTGTTTATCAGGACACAACAACACAAATGTTTGGGATAGGAAAGGAAGAATCTTGTATCCAGTTGAAAATGCTGGAAGAATTTAATGGGGAAGAATGTTATTCTATAACTGGAAATTGATCAGGTCACCAGGGCTAAAACCCCTGCTCTTGTGTAGAAGTGCCACAGGCTTTTTAATGTATATTAGTGATCAACATGTGAAAGAATATCACCCCAACGGACACAATTGCCAGCTTTTTAGATGCGAAGTGTAAAGACTGCAGGAGGCTTGTGAGAGAGAAACTTTCAGGAACTAGTTAACTTGCTATAAGGACGTTTCTGAGTTTCATGATTTGCATGAAACTCTCAAGTAAGGAAATTTGAAGAGACACGGGGGCGGGAGAGGGGAGAATGGAGGAGATTATAATTATAAGGAAATGACTGACACAGATGCTGAGGCAGATGCAGATGGGGCAGAAATGAGGATGAAATATGAGGATGATTGTTCCGTAATGAGACTTGCGACCATTAGCTTAAAACTCATCTGAGTGGGAGACATGGTTTTCTGGGGAGGTTGGTCTGATACTGTGGCATGGACTCCCACAAGAGCCAAGAACCATCACAGACCTCACCGCCTTCTGCTCGAAGCGCAAGGCGCATTTCTTTGACCTGCCTTCTTCAATATAAACACAGAGCAGGATGTACGTTTAAACCAAACAATGGCTACAAAACCATAGCAATATCTATACACATAATTCTCACCCTGTGGCGAGGATGAGAGAAAGCATGAACCAAACGGGACAGATGTATGACACATTGCTCAATGCACTAGTGGAAGGTTGTTATAAGTGTGAAGTAGCCTAGAATTATTGTTTATCTTTAGCTTAACCCCTTACAGGTAAACAATAATTCTAGGCTACTTCACACTTATTGCAAAGGTGCTTAGGTACTATCATGAGGAGGGCGGCGGTACCGTAAGAGCCCCTCAGTGCCATCTGGCAAAGGCCAAAATGGGTTATGTGAGGTGTCTAGTAAAAACATGTGTCATACTGAGCCTCATAATCATCATAAGTTGTGTGTATGGATGATATTTAAGGAGTAGTATATATGTACTGAAAATATATTTTAGAGTTCATGTCCCTGGCAGGGTTGAGAAACAGGTTTTACTAGACAATGGGGGTGTATAGTCATCTGTCTGCCTATGCTGATTAAGTATTGTGCGCCAATACAATGGAAGCCCGTTTTCCATATAGCGTCAACCTGAGTATGTGAAGACAATTTGGAGCCAGCATACCTGGAAAGGAACCATGGGGGTCAACCTGACTATAGGGACAAAACAATGATTTGGGGAAATACAAGGAGATTCAAAAGGACTTTTGGAGTTCATCCATGAGGGAGTAAACAGGACAGCACTTTGGTGCGTCCCAGCTATGCTTGTTGGTGACATAGGAAGATTGCTTTAGGTGAGAAGCTTCTTGAGACAAGGATTTTAGCCTGTTAGAGTTGAGTTGAGGTGGTAAGCAGCATGTTATACTTTTTGTTTTATATGTCACCATTGCGGTTTCAATTATCCTTACTCAGTAGCTCTCAAACCTTTATCTTTGATAATACTTATGATTGTTTTCACTCTAACTGTATCTCCGTACTGTGATGCTAAAAGGACCTGATCCTGGAATGTACCAATCAAGTTGGGCGTATACTGTTCCCTTGGGGCAGCAAGCCTGGTTATTCCTGTAAGTGTCCAGTGACAGGGGCTGGATACTACAGGGGGACTCTTTCCGAGGGGCTCAGGAGTTGGGGTATACCTATTGTTACCTGCAAGGCAGAGTGAGGGCTGGCAGAGCCCTGACGAGATTGTTCGGGTGGCTAACAGACTTGGGTGTCAGGGAGCTGACATCCAGCTAAACACAAGCAGGTCTCTCTCTTGCTGAGGCAGAGAGGTAAAAAGGTGACTCAGAGTCCTGGGCGCCCTGATATACCACCTGGGAGGGTTTAAGAACCTGGAATAGAATTGTTATTGTATCCCTGTTGTGACATCACAAAACACTCTAAACATGTTCCAGGACAAGGAACACAATGAAAATAAAGCAGAAGGTGTAGCTGCCTCTCATCCAATATCATGGGTCGTATGTGTGTGTGATTCTTTTATTCCTAATACACAGCACAGACTTCAGCTAGAGAAACATTTTTCTTAAACTGGAGTCACCCTTTTCAAATAAACAAGGATTTAGGTTACAATATAAAGAATCGCAAACTCCAATTTAGAGGCATCATTCTATAAACCCTCTCTCAGCTAAGCAGTCCCATTGAAGTTAGCGGCGGGAAGGCTGCCGTGTGTAAGGGTTTATGGAGCTGGGCCTAGTGCTCTGCAACCATGAGTGCCCCACATCACCTCCCACAGGAAAAAAATAGATGCTGAAGTTCACAAAATGAGCTCCACCCTGTCAGCATCAGGGATGGATAATTAGATTGGACAAGCCATCACTAAATGTGCAGTAGGGAATAATCCCAAACTGGAAGGGAGATGGTCTTGGTGAACTAATAGGTCATATCTAGCTCTAAATTCTAGGAACCCTGAAGGCTCCGTGAACTTGTCTTGATGGAAGTTCTGATTAATGATGAGGGGAAAAGGAATGCACATGATATATCACCTACCGGTGTCAATCACCTTGTGAACTGGATTATATTTTCTTTTTGCAAAGTTCCCCAATGAGGTGTCAGCGGGTCTTTAAGAGAATGTGCCAAGATAAAATTAAAAGAGACACTAACCCTTCCCCTGACAGGAATGAGCGGAAGCAGGCCAGCAGCCAGAGCGCCGAGGGTGCTCATTAGGCAACAGCTCCTGCTAACGTGGCCTTGTCGTTAAAATCGCTGAGCGTGAGGTGAGATGAGTGACGCACCCCAAACTGAAAGCTAGGGTGCCTACTCGCCAGGCTCACCTTTGCATTGTATAGCCCTTGTCTGTACGCTCTTGGAATGTGAACACACTATTACACAGATGACATGCCCATCCCCACACAAAGGAATAGAGAGATTGATAAATAGATTACACACATACATGCATATATCTACACATGTGTATATACAGTCACACACGTAAATACTCACATGGATAAAAGGCACACGCATATCTATGCATAAACACATCTATTTATCTACATATCCATGTACAACTATATATGGACATAGACATACTTATATATACATATCTATCTATCCATCTATATACACAAACAAATACAAACACACAAATATATTCCAAACCTAACGTTTAGCCATTTTCATCATATAAAGCCCTGGGATCCTTTTTCGCATGGAAGCTGACAGCTCCTCTGTTTTGCTAGCACGACATTCAGGGCTGTCAAAGACCTGGAGCAAGGCAGTTTTAAACACCCCAAATGCAAAGCCAGCTGAACATTCTAGTGGGGCTGAGGCTGCCCAGCTTGCACCATGGGATTGGTGGGTCGTGGAAAAAGCAGGTAGTTCTACAGGCATCCCTGGGGATTTGTCAGTTGTCTTTACCAGGGCTCACCATGTGAAATGAAACCCTATCCTCAGCACTGTGTTTTACACCTTCCTCACGTCACCTAATGGGATAGTTAAGGCTGCAGAATGAACTGGAGCTGTTATCTAGTTTTGGGGTGGTTCCTATTTAAATTGGGGCTCTGGTCTGAAAAGAGTCTGGGCATAGACTCTCCCGACTCAGCAGATCTGCTCCTTATGTGTATTCGGAGATACAGCTGGTTTTGTTGTGGATTGAAACGTGTGTGCTGCTTTTGATATCTGTTAGCACCGTAGCACCAACACAGTGATGGGTTTGTGACCTGGGGTCCCTCCTGCCTCATGTATGATCAACAGAATTATTTATCAAGGCCCCACTGTAGGGACAAATCTTGTCCTAAGTCATAGCTGTGGATCCCCACTGATGACAAGGGGGGTGTACAGGTGGAAATCGAGGGCAGAATTTAATCTGCTGGGTCTTTATTGTGGATGATGATACATGAGCAGGAAAGAATTCTGACTCTCAGAGCCCAGCCTGAAAATGCAGGCCTGCTCGTTACAATAATGCATAGTTTGAACTTGTGATGTGAATATATCTGACCTGAAGTCACTCAGTTGCAACAAACACAGGGCTCATAATCAAACACGCACAGTCCACTGAAGACCATAGCACCATGAGAGGGATCCTGGCTGATGGTGTGATACCAGTCATTGTGTAGTGAAGTTCCCAACCCTGGCTCAGTCCTATGAATCCACAAATCTCTGGGGTAACCCCATGGGTGGCACCAGGTAGGGTCTGGGCACACTATTCTTCATGCATTGATAGAGAGTTTGAGAACTCAGTGTACTGGGGTGTTTTTGTCCATCCTGGTGAAATAGCATGCAATGCCACATTTGAATATAATAAGCCACTGAACGAAGGCCAGATCTCTGAGAATCTATGACAAATCAAACCACTTTATGCTCAGGATTTGGTGCTGACAGGGCATATGGAATGTCTTTAACTGCTCCAAGTCTGCCTGTGAGAAGGTCCAGGTTTCTGACCCATAGACCCATACAGGTAATGCAGGTTTGATAGATTCTGAACTTTGCCTCAGCACAAAGGTATTTTTGTGGCCACAAGCAAGACATGGATACGTCCATAAGCCCATAATTATGATCACTGTTAATTAGTCCACTATTTTAGTGTTGAGAGGCTCTAAAAGAGCTCAGGTCCCCATTGTGCTATGCATTGTACAGATGCATAAAAGAAACACTCCCTTGCTCCAAAAAGCTTACCAGCTAAATACAGAAGATAGACAAAAGGTGAAAGAGGAAATAGAGAGAGGAAGTGACTCAACTAGTGTCACAGAGCTCAGCGGCAGAGCTAGGAATAATACCCAAGGTGCATCTTGATACCAATATTAGTGCTTTTTGCATTAGACAGTACTGTCTCTCACTGCCATTTTCACTGCAGAACTACACTTTCTTCGCATCAGTCTTCATCCCAGAGGGCATGTGGGGAAATATTTCCTCTGGAAGAACTCTTGTAAGGTAGTAAAGACAAGATGTTGTCAGAGACTGTCAGAGACTGTCAAAAGAGAAGGTGATGGAGAAAACCAAACCTTATTTTATCTGAACCCAGCTTGCCTGTTCTCAGTTTTGAGTTATGGTAAATGACAGATGACCTCTCATTAGCGTGGGAAAAGCACAGAGCAGAAGCATAGGGGCAAAAGTTGCTCCCAAAAAAAGCCCTGGTGCCTTGTGAACTTGGTTAAAATACTAAAGACTGTTTTGCTAGCTCCAGGGTAAATTTGATGCTAAATGGTGGATACTGAAGTTCAAATGCTCTTCAAGACTAATTACTCCTTGCTACTTTTGCGTACAAGAATTGTTGTGGAACACAAACATGTTACTTGCTGTCTTCCTGTCTGATATGCTGTTACCAACATTGTAAACCTTGACATTTCGCCACTCTGTAGGGACGATGGTCTGACCCGTCTCCTGTTCTAAGTACAAGTTTGTGTGTCTGCTGCAAGTGCCTGGGATGGTGAATGTGCCCTTTTTAGTGGGGCCAACTCTGCAGGACCTGCCCTTTGCGTTCAATACAGGGCAATGTTGCCATTTCAAAGATCTTGTACAGCCAGGATTCAGGGATGCCTCCGATGTCCTTAACAATTTAGTGCATTGTGTTCTGCAGGCCTTTTACTAACTCACAATAGAGCATGTAAGACATGCTTCTTTGTCCATTTCTCCTGCCTAACAAAAGCCAGTCACTCTGACTCTGGGGGCAATTCTTGGACTATGTGGTGCCAAGCGAGCAGCCGTCTAGTTAACATTAATCCTGGAATCCAGCAGGGACTTGTCCTTCCTCCTGTTTCTTTTCCTCAGCTCAGCACAATGGCCCCACTGCAAACCATGTCCTGGGGGGAAAGAAACGGCACTCTGTCATAGCTTTCCTGTTAGATTCTCTAAGAATGGATTCAGACTACCCCTTCACGTTGCAGAATGAAAGCAGGGCCACTTTGGGCCTGCATTAATCCGACCTCAGGCGGTTACGCAAGTTCTTTTATTCAATTTCCCGTTCTTTCTCTCTGAAAGAAGGAAAATTACTGTGACAGATTAAAGCTCTTGGTTTATTGGGTTTCCCTCCTTCCCTCTGTTACCCCCCACCCTGTCGCTTCTCTGGGCTTCGAGCTTCACCCCCACATCAGGAGGCTCTAAGGGGATCATATTCCTGACCAGCTGCTACTGAAATTTCCAGTGACCTTTGAATCCCTAAATGTTCCATTTTGGTGGATTATGGGGAAAATGTTTCATCTTGCTGACAGAGAAGCACCAAAAATTGTGAGTCACCAGCTCATCTTCTGCTGCCCTCCATGGAAGGCGCTTGGGCAGGCTATTTTTAGGATACAAAGCTTTACTTTGCAAAGATAAAAGCTGGGGCTCTATCAAAGCAAAAGCCTAAAACCGTGAAATCCACCAAGTCTGTTTTCCTTGTGCTAGTGAACACTGACGTTGTTAGGGATAGTCCATGGTTAGTGTGGGTGAGTGAATGTAAGCGCCTTTCCTCGAGTGACTGGAACATCACACCTTCTCAATGTAGTCTGTTACCTTAGAATGACCATAGAGGAGATAAGCTACAGCTGCTACTAAAGGAGATTCTTCTTTATACCTACAACTAGGGTGCCTATGCTTCTGGAAACAAATATCCCATGTTCTGTCTCCAAAACCAGATGCTGGTGACTGGTGTGGCCCTGTTTTGAACCCACTCAAGTATGAGAACATCATATAAACATACCGCCTCTTGCCAGCCCTGGTCCAACTTAAACATTACAGGTTCAACCAGAGCAAACAGCTTCCCCCAAGGCTCTTGGCAGGTCTATTAGCTGGCGGCACCTGGGAAACTGGAGGATCTGACTTGCCGGTTCCTGGTAGGAGGGAAGGGTGTTCATGGATTTGAAGACTGAGTGTCCTAAATAGAAAACTGTATATAAGCTTAAATTCTGAGACAATACATGAAGAGGAAACTTTATGGAGGAAGGTCTGCTAGTCCCATGCGACTGGGAAACTTCGATATGGAGTCTTGCTGCATTAATCTTCAGGAGATTCCTCTACTTCATTTGTTCTAATATTCTGTTTTGGATGAAAGATGGGGAGCTTTTCAGGACATTTCAGCCACCCACTCCCAGCCTGTATATGGCCATCAGTACCACTGCCTCCCTGCTCAGCCAGACATGTCTTATACTGCCTTTGGCAATTCACAGGACTGGCCACCAATGGGCCACTCAGCACCCACAACATGTCGGTTTGATCTTTTTTGCAGGTAAGAAAGCTGAGCCCCTGAGAAGTGAGATGATTTTATGTCACACATCAAATCAGTTCTAGAGCTGGGAATAAAACCCAGGAGTCCTATTTCCCTGATGTCTGCTCCAACGACAGAGCCACAGAAAGAAGGAGCAACCTCCTAAGAACGGAGCCAAAATTAAACAGCCTGGGTAACCCCATCTTCTGATAATTTTTGTATCTGTTTGGGGGCCTGTATGAAATGAGGCTGTGGCAGGGTCCATTTTCCAGTACGGATTGGAGTCCATGTCATAGAAAAACCATCGCAGCTGGGTCTTTCTTGTAGGTCGTGACACCAGAAAGGATTGAAGGGGGACAGGCATTACATTCGCCACTTGTCCCTGGAAGCAGTCTGACCAAGTCAGGTCAGGTGTGTTGGCCAGGAGACAGCTCAGGGCAGACGGGTCCAGGAGGAAGTTTACACTGCTGTTGCCATGCATTTTCTAAGGCGAGGGAATAATTGAAGCCTCTTGCCAAGGCTGATTAATCCAGAGTCTATCAACAGTGCTCTAGTCACACGCACATATCCAAGCTTTCTTCTCTTTGAAGCAAAAGCTAATACATTTGTCTGCAATTGAAGATGAGCCAGGGACATGGATTCTGGGCTCCTGTCACGAAATGCCATAATGACACTGTGAATCTCATTCCAAAGTGGGGGTGGGAAGCAAAGCAGTAACTGCCAAGTTTAACATTTCATTTTATTTTTTGGCGATAATTTACAATTTGCATGAAAGTCCTTTTCGCACCTTCATTACTGGTGATTTTATAGCCTAATGAATGTGACACATCTGTGTAATCACATCATTTCCCAGAGCTCCAGATGTTCAGTGGAGCACCTCTGGCTCAGGCTCTCCTGCTTAAACATTTGCTGTAAACACCAAAAGTGGTTTGTTTGCTTTAATGTTCCAGCACATCCCATTACCCAGTGAAGGTGAAAGACTGAAACATGACAATGTCTTGCCAGGAGATTTTTGTTTTCCCCTCCCCCCCTCATTGTATCAATTTCCAGTGTCTGATTTGTATGTGATGGGATGCAGATATTCCCCTCTTAAATGGCCTGGTGCTTTCTGTTTGTCTAGATCTCTCCAGACAGGTGAACTTTACAAAGGGGCGTAGGGCTGTGCATGGTAGGTACTTAGACCACCCTGCAGTCCCTGCTACCCTATGGGAGAGATTAGTATCTCACAGGATCAGACCTACAGATAAGAGGGACCCAATTCATCACTGCCTGCCTCTTGTGCAGTCATTTGCACCAATGCACAGTAAGGTAAGATGCAACCATTCTGTTATTGTAGTATTTTACACTCATTTTGCAGCAATGTAAGGCCTTATGTCAGGACAAACCGAGTATAAATGCTGCTATATTGAACCAGTTTAACTCAGTTGACAACCCGACTTAATGCTGAAAGAACCAGTTTAACACATTTAGGTCCATTTCAGCAATTGTTGCCTAAGAGATACAACTCTACCTGCCAGCATTGATTGTTAGGTAGGGTTTTCAATTGTGTTAATCTAGCCAGACTGAGCTAACTGGATGGAGACGGGGGGAAGGAGGAAAGCATTTTTGCCTAGCCTAGACAAGACTTTAATGGCTACACAAGGTGCAAGTCAACAGTGACTGGGTCCTTGGTTTGAGACAGACAGTCATTAGGAAGGAATCAGGTAACTGTGAATGGAAGGAAGAATCTGATCTAATTCAAAGTATTCTTGGAATATGGAGCAGAAAAAGCCACAGGCAAAAAAGGGTGAGACGTTCTGCTAGGCTAAGCAAGCATCTTAGGTAGAATTGAGTGGAATTTTTCCCCCTGTGGAAAATGTTGACATTTCAGCAAAAAATCAAAATTCTCATTATTTCTTCCAAACCCCGCGATATGTTGTCCAAAACATGGAATATTTTGATTCAGAAATGCTGCTGCAGTATTTCATGGGAAATGTAGCCCTTTCTCCCATTGTAATCTATAAACAGGCTTCATGCTCCCATTGCAACCTACAGACAGGTTCCCTGGCTGGGCTATGTTCCCCAGGATGGACCGTGACCTCCCCATCTCATGAGGCTGTTCATCATGAGAGCTTCATGGCTGTACTGCATCATGGGAGATGAATTCTGGTAGGGTGTGTGGCTCATAGCGGAGAATGGGGACATGAGACAAGAGAACTACAACTCCCATGATGCACTGTGACAGTATTGCCAAATTAAAATATATTCCCCAGCAAGCAGACTTTTCATGAAAAAATTAATTTTGTCAAAAACCCAGTTTTTCATCAAGAAATAATTTAGATGGATACTTTTCAATAACTCCTATTCTTCAGTTTGAATAGCTAGCCTTGGTCTTTCATAGAACAGATTCTCTTGCTAGAGTGCAACACTTGGGTACCACCAGCCGAGCTTCTGGTATTACACTTTGCCACTTCCTCCTCTGGTGCCAGGTGGAAGTTGGAAAGACAGTTTCAGAGAGCTCCTCATAACCCTTAGGTGTCTTTTTGTTGCTATGCTAAGCCCTATTGAGAGCATTACTGTGTGCTTGTTGCAGATTCCTTAACTACCTCCTTGCTGATATCAAACCCCATGACCCTACCTCCTGTGCTCTTGCACACAGAGGATGCTGTGCCATCAAAAGTGCTATTCTATAGCTTCATACAGACATGCGTATTCATGGCATTTGTGAGAAGAGTTGCCGTCTGATGGATGATATCAACCTCATGATATTATTACCTGCTGCTTCTACTATATGCTAGGACTGAACTCCTCACTGAAGTCAGTAAACTTACTCATGGCTTGGGTCATTTTGGGCCTGCTCTAGGAGGGGACGGCACAATAGTTATGAAAGAGGAGGCTTAGTGGGCCCTGGATAATGATCCTATCATTTTGGAGGGCAGATCCTCAGCTAGTGATAATTGGTGTAGCTTCTTTCAGGTCAAAGGAATTATGCCCATTTACGCTAACTGAGGCTCTGGCCCCGGGAAAGTAGCTCGCTTTTCAAAAGAGGAATTTTTAACTAGCACTGCCTAGTTAACCAGCTCCTTGCAGTCAATGTCTCAGAAGATGTCAGAGAACGGAGGTAGGTGGATTGTGAATAACACATGACATAAAGTAAACATGAGGGGTGGAGAAATGGAACAGCAGAAATGAACCTGCAGACCAAATCTAAGAACCTGAAATGGTGGTGGGGCAAGAAGCAGCTGGATAAGGAAAAACAGAAGGCAACAAGAGAAGATCTCATAGGGGGAAAAGACAACAAAGTAAAGCATGCAAACCCCCTGATAAACCCGAGGAGAACTGAGCAAAACTTTCACAAAGGAAGCTGCAGTGGAGGAATTTAAATATTTCAAAATGATTATCGACATGTTAGGGCTGGGAGATTGATTTAGTCTTATGTTCTTTTGAGAAAATTATGAAAAGTAATAAGTCTAAAGTCCAATAAAGATGCCCTGCTTGCTTCACTCTTAACAGATGAAGATTTAGGGGATTGTGGGAGATTAACGGATGGTGAAATGAGTCTTTTGATTCTGTCAGACATGGAGTTCAGAAGCAGCCTGAGCTTCCCCTTGCATGAGCCCTGCAGAGCTTTCAACAGGAGGAATGTGAGTCAGAGCCCTTGCAGAATACAGCACTCTGAGAAAGAGGTTACATAACAGAAGGATCCTCTGGGAATTTAATGCATAGAGAAGGACAGGAGGAAATTAGGACTCTGATGTGCTATTAAAAAAAAGATATCTCCTAGAATCTGGCAGAGTAACTAGGTGAACAGAAGGAAGCCCTGGGAGGGGGAGGAAGGGATTGAAGGAGGAGCCTGCAGGAATTTACTCCAATCTGTACTGAAGGAGACAACAAAGATCTCCCTGTGGGAATTTAGGATCTAATCCTGCTTGGATTGAAACCAAGGGAAGCTTTGTCCCTGACTTCAATGAGAGCAGAATTAGAACCTTAGGGGCTGAATCTGAACCTGAATCTGTTTAATACCATTGGCTTCAATGGGGTTGCTCTTGATTTATGTCAGTGTAAATACGATCAGAATCAAGCCCTTATGGCATGGATTTGGAAGATGGAAAAGCTCTCTGGGAATGTGATGTGTAAACAAGAAGGACCTTTCGGTAATTATGGACTCATTTCTAATCCTGCTAGAGTCAATCCTGCAGATGACTCAAAAATTAGGGGAGTGGTAAATAATAAAAAAGACAATCTGCTGATACAAAGTGACCTGGTTCTGTTGTAAGCTGGGTGCAAGTAAATAATATGTATTTTTTTTTTTTAAAAAAAAGGCTCTAGAAGCAATCTTGGCAATTACAGGCTGGTAATCCTAGCTTTAGTTCCAGGCAAACTGGTTAAAACTGTAGTGAAGAACGGAATTATCAGACACGTCGATAAACATGATTTGTTAGGGAAGAATCAAAACACCTTTGGTAAAGGAAAATCAGGCTTCATCAATCTATTAGAATTCTTTGAGGATGTCAACAAGTATTTAGACAAGGATGAACCAATCAATATATAGTACTTGGACTTTCAGAAAGCTTTTGACAAGATCCCTCACCAACAGCTCTTAACAAAGTAAGGAATCATAGGTTAAGAGGGAAGGTCCTCTTCTGGATCAGTAACTGGTTAAAAGATAGAAAACAAAGGGTAGGAATAACAGTCAGTTTTCACAATGAAAGAGATAAATAGTGGGGAACCTCAAAAATCTGTTCAGGGTCCAGTGTTGTTCAACATATTCATAAATGATCTGGAAAAGAATGGTGAGGTGGCAAAATTTGAAGATGATACAAAATTACTTAAGATAGTGAAGTCCAAAGCAGACTGCGAAGAGTTACAAAACTGGATGACTGGGAAACAAAATGATAGATTAAATTCAGTGTTGATAAATGCAAAGCAATGCACATTATATTTTCCAGTCTCAACTATATGTACAAAATGATGGCGTCTAATTTAGCTGTTACCACTCAGAAAAGAAATTGTGGTTAGTTCTCTGGAAACATCTGCCCAATGTGCAGTGGCAGTCAAAAAAGCTAACAGATTGTTAGGAACCATTGGGCAAGGTATGGATAATAAGACACAAAACATCATAGTCCACTCTACCAATCCATGGTACACCTACATCTTGAATATTATATGCAGTTCTGGTCACCCCATCTCAAAAACAGGTATGTTAAAATTTGGAAAGATTCAGAGAAGGGCAACAAAAATTATTAGGGGCATGGAACAGCTTCTATATGAGGTGAGATTAAAAAGACTAGGACTGCTCATCTTAGAAAAGAGATGACTAACTGGGGGATATGATAGCACACTCTATAGTGTGGAGAAAGTTAATAAGAAACAGGTTGAAAGAAACAAAAGGAAGTACTTTTTCACATAACACACAGTCAACCTGTGGCACTCATTGCTGGGGATATTGTGCAGGCCAGAAGTATAACTGGGTTAAAGAAGAATTAGATAAATTCATGGAGGATAGGTCCGTCAACAGCTATTAGTCAAGATGGGCATGATCTGGGTCTCCCTAAACCTCTAACTGCAAGAAGCTGGGAATGGGTGACAGAGGATGGATCACTTGATGATCACCTGTTTTGTTCATTCCCTCTGAAGCACCTAGCATTGGCCATGGTTGGAAGACAGGATATTGTGCTAGGTGGATCATTGGTCTGACCCAGTATAGCCGTTCTTATGTCCTAACCACTCCACTAGACCACTCTTCTCTTACTGAAGAAGCAGTGAAGACCTGGGCAAGGTATTGCAACCTTGCAAACTTAGTAAAGTGTGATTTTACAGGGATGTTACTCCTGATGGTCTCTTGCTATAATTTTCATTTATTTTGCTCAGCTGGGGCCTTGCTTATATGATATGTGAAAAAATTCAATTAATTCCCTTTATTGGAAAGTATGTTCCATTAAACCATTGTCATAGATACTAAGAGGCCTCATGGTAGATTTTGTTAAAGAAACATCTGACAAAATCCTATGGCACCCCTGCAAAGACTTCAAAGCTGAGGCATCATAAGCTTGAGCAATTACATATTAAGTGGTTTAATATTGTAGTAAGCAGCACAGGGAAAAGTACAATGTTTTGGATACCCATGGTGGCCTTCCCCAGATTGTACTTTGCTGGGGCCTTGGATTCTGAAACATTGTCCTTTGCCTTGTTCTCCTATCTGCAATATTAGACAACTTAATATAGACAGTAATTAGCAGAGCTAATGATGCTTTTTCTTTGAACTCCTTACTGGAGTGCCATAGGATTTGTTAGATATTGAGATAATCTGGAGTGGTTTGAGGGATATTACTTTTACCCCCTATTGAGCACCCACAGGACAGAACATAATTAGACTACAAACTTTGAACTTGCTGAGGTTTTTTCTTCATCTCAGTTTTGGTGCACACAAGTGGCTATTAAGTACTCATCTGGATCGTGCTTTTCCTGTGCTACCAGATAATAATAATTATACCTCACTCTTACGTCTCACTTTTAGCGATATAGCTCTCAAAGTTCTTTGCAAAGAAGGTCAGTATCATTAGCTCTGTTTTACAAATGGGGAAACTGAGGCACAGGGTGATTAAAGTGACTTGTCCAAGGTCACCCAGCAGCAAAACTGGGAATAGAATCCAGATGCCAGGAATCCAAGGCCAAGCTCTGTCCTGTACGCCACACTGCCTCCCTGTCTGTTTAGTTTCTCATTCTCTCTTTCCACCAACCATGGTGAGGCCATCAGTTGAATCCGGCTTTAATTCTGATCATACTGGAGTCTGACTGACTGTGGTCATACTTTGCTGCTGTGGACTGCTGCCATGTACCTTTGAATGTCGACAACTCATTACAGATAAATGGGACAAGTTGCATTTTAGCCCCACTCACATGGTACGCTGCTCAGCAAAGGGGATAAATGTTGCTAAGGGATTTTGCAACTGTTTGTGGACTCATCTCAAGGAAGTAGGCGGCGTTATTTGGTCCATTAGTCACCGGTGGCAGTTGCGGAAGTTGATTTGGGTGGCTCGGATTTCTCAATGGCTCTGACACCAGGTTGTACTAATGTACAACCTATTCTGCAGGCGCTTCACGTAGAAATCAGAATGAGGTTCTGCTCCGACCTCTTTGCATGAGTGAAAGAGCCTGAGAGGTGCTAAGTGGCCCTAGAAGCCCAGATTCCACCCATGCAGACATTGTGGAAGATGGCCATCAGGCTGCCTTCCCACACTTTATCATACAGGGCTTGTTGAATGCAGGGAAGCAGGCTGGAGGGGTGTATCAGGGATGGGCCTGTATCACTCAGTGCTATGGGGCTTCCAGGCAGCACTGTGGGTATTTACAGGCATAGGGCCTGAAGACCATTAAAGCTATGCTGAGGGCTGCTCCAGCCTCGTGAACAGCCCAGGACTGAGAAGGCAAAAATGGAGCTTAGGGTTACCTTTTCCCCTGAACACCCAGGGCTGTGAGTTCTGCACTGACTCTAAGAGGTGCAGCATACAATTTCACCCTGAATAAGTTACCCATTCTACCTGTACGTGATTGTTTCCAGCATTATGGTCCTTACGTGTTGTCTCTAGTCCAGTTGGGATGGGCTGCATATATTTCCTTTGGGGAGCAATCCATATGCTAGTAGTTAAAGCTGGACATAAAGCATGGGAGGAAACTGTAAAAATCGTTCTTGATTTTGTTCCCCTATTTGGGGTGAACAAGGTTTCCAGAGAATAAGAAAAAAAATTGGCAAAAATGTTGAAAATTCCCCTCCCCGTTTTTTAGTCCCCATAGTAGTTTCAAAGTTAGAAAAAAATATCCACCCGTTCTACTAATGTCCTTTGCTGTTAGCTGTTTTGGCCTTGATTTTTCAAAGCACTTAGCAAAAAGAAAATTGAGAGGAGACTTAAACACCTTCATGTGGAGAAAATCCCGGGTATTAAAGGTCTCTTTAATCTAGCAGAGAAAGGTGAGAGTCAATGGCTGCAAACTGAAGCCAGACAAATACAAGGTAAGTAATTATTGGCGCAAACTATCAAGGGAGTTGGTGGATTCTGCATCTCTTGATGTCTTCAGATCAAGGGAGCTCAATACAGGGGGAATTCTCTGGTCTGTGATATACAGAAGGTCAGACTAGATGATCTGATGGCTCCTTCTGCCCTTAAAATCTACAAATTGAAGAATTAAGCATTTGCCTAGTTTTAAGCATGTGATCTAATCCACCGATACCAACGATACCACTTACATGCCTAAAGTTAGGCTTGATCTTAAGTAACCTGTTGACCTGGGACCTCTGTCCAGACATTCATTCATTTACTCAACCTCACCTCAGCACTTCTAGCTATGGTAACTTGGACCACCCTAGAGAATTTCACTGCGGCCTGTTATTTACTAGTTTAATATACTTTAGATAGTTACCATACTGCTGCTTAACCACGCTAGATATCATTCATTTTCTTAATCTTTCCTTATTAATTGCTTCCACGAGGTGTTTCCGAAGCATCTTTTAGACCCTGATCCAGCAATAGGGTTCACTAAATATAAATGTGCAGAGTCCTATATACTGGGATGAGAAACCACGTGATTGTGGGGTTTATGAATAATTATGAAGTCCAGGACTGTGAATTCCCTCTCAGCTACCGGTGAGCTATAGCTTCTTCTGAGATCTGGCACTGCGGCTTCCTACCACATAAAGGCTAGGCAGCTCTTTGGTGGAGCTGCAGAAAGGCAGCAGAAGCTGAGCAGAAACATCTGGGATCTTTCAGCTGTGGAAATGGCCTCCTAACCTTGGAAAACACCTTCCTTTGTGCCTGTTGAACAAGTCAGTGTTGTCCATTTGGACCTGTAGGAGGAAGGGCAGAGGTAAAGATGAAATGAGATGGCAGTTGCAAAGGAGAAAAACAGTGGGTCTAATCTCCATTCCCTCTCTGCTGGCTTATGTGGGTTTGGATCCACTGAAGTCAATGGAGTCACACCAAGGTAAAATCTTGGTGGATGGAGGCTCAAGCCCATTTCTGGGGCCTGAGAGGTCATAGGGTGAAATATGGCATGAGGAGTGGAGTGAAGAAACCAACATCACTCACCCGCTACAGTGACGATGAAGAAGTAAAAAAAGATGTTCTGAGGCTGGAGAAGTCTCAGCTGGTGCCGTGCATAGATGACGCACTGTGGGCGTGAACTCGGACAAGTCTGTGTGAGTAGCTACAGAAATGTCACAACAATGTTATGTTGAAAGCTACTTGAAAACATCCCTCTTGATCTGTGAGGCTAAACAAAAATTCCATGCAGCCATTTTCAATATTAATCTATGCTAAATGCCACCTTGATAGTTGGACTATGAATCCCTGCCTAGGTAGATCAATAGATGGATCAATAAAATAGAGCAGAATGGAGGGTGTAATGGGTAATGTAATAGAGCTCATCAGCTTCGTGTGTTACTATTTCTGCCTAGAAGAGGGGCTGGCTGCCTCCCCAGTTCTATTAAGCTCTTCTCTTCACTCTCTCCTCTTTGCTGACATCTCTCTGTTCTTCAGATGTTTCTGCTTCAGCCACTGGTGTTTTCCTGAGAAGCAGATTCTTCTCCTTTGTCACAGAATGGCTCCGATGTGGGGAGAGGGGAGGAGAGAGGGAAAAAAGGAAACATATTGTCTCCCCGCCGGCCTTGGGACAGTTTGTGCTTCTTCCCACTCTTGTCCCTCTTAGGACAAGACTCAGAATGAAGCGGTGACTTGAGCACAAGCCCTGCCTGCTCTGGCAGAGGGGTTGAGATCTCTACCAAACATGCGTAAGTGACAGGGCTCTGGCATGCTTTCTCTTTGTGGTGTGATCAGTTGCTTTGGGCCATGTTATAAATCCACGATATAGTCCACCTGGGGGCGGGGGAGAGGTGGGAGGTTAGTTGATCGCCCAGATTGCTCAGCGTGGTGACAGTCTGCATCGACGCTGCTCAGGAAAACACTGCTTGGAAACAGGAAGCCGTGATAGCAAAAGTTCCTTTGTGTGATAGCCTTCCTGCTATTGCATGGGTTCGTTACACCCTCGCTTTATGAGCATACCAGGGTGGAGATGGCACTGGGAGCTTTCCTTCTTGCACAGAGCTGGGCCTGATTAAATTCCTTGTGGTCAGGCACAGCTGGGATCCTTGTGCTCCAGCAGGGTGACAATCCCCCCTATACAGAAGACCAGCACAAACTCTGCACAGTTAAGCCCTATTTGAAACCTTAAATGGGATTTACCTGGCACATGCAGAGGTGAATTTGACACACTCAGTGCATTGGGCTGAAAGATTCTAGCATCCAACAGCAGAACTAGAACCCTCCCGCTCCCAGGGAATGGGGAAAGTGGATGGGACTCAGGAATTGGGGCTCTGGTCTCCTCATCACCAGTGCCAAACAGGTTCAAAGCCATAATCTAACCTGGAATATTATAGGTCCCATTATATTGTACTTTTGCTAGGATCTGTCCTCTCCAACCCGCTCCCTAGAATGCCCATGACCACATGCAACTCTAAATAATTCATTCTGGTCTTTACAGGGGTCCTTCCACCAGTCATGATTAGGCAGTTCCTATGCAATGAAAAAAGCCCTTAATTATTGTGGCTCCTTTACGATCGTAGGATATACACATTTGAACCCCGAAGGGTTTACTCCAGAGAATAACCTTTATTTGCTTGATTGCGTCTGTTCAGTTAATTCTTTCTAATTACTATTTTCTTCCTATTAGATCCTAATTATATACAGTATTTTCATTATAAAGTGTAATGTTTCCCAGAGAACCATGTCAATTACACAGGCGATATTACCAGAGGTCTCATTTACTTCATTAAACCAGAGAGTAGCAGCCTCTTGTCTGATTAAAACTGTGGATGGAGTTATGGACTCAGTTATGTTCTTGTCCTTCAGTGTGCATATTACAGCTGATCAGAGTATGATAAAAAATATGCTCCATGAATATTTTTGTGGATAAAAATACCTACTTCAGTTTGCTGATATTTATCAAGTTCTGGTATTCCGTCACTGTGACCATTTAGGCAAGGAAATCATTTGTTAATAACCTGAAGCTTTAGGAATTTTAGCACAAATCAAAATTTGGAATAACTCAAGTAATCAGAGGTTGAAAAATCTTGATAATGTTCATAAATTGGAGACGGTCTTCAGAAGAGAATGATTAAAGGATCAGAAAGGATCAGCAAACATGATTTACAGTGAAAGACTCAAGAAGCTAAATCTACTTAGTTAATCGAGATTGGCTGTTTTTCTGAAAGATATGCTCTACTTCAAACAGGAATTAATTCAAAGAAGTTTTCTGGCCTGTGTTATACAGGAGGTCAGACTAGATGATCATCATGTTCCCTTCTGTCTTTACAATCTACAAATAAATCTGTGAAATAATTGGGATTATTTACCTTAGACAGCACTTGTGTAAGAGAGCTCAAGGTAAAAGGATAGAATCTAATGAAGGGAATACGGAGGGAAGCTTGGAATATCTATACCCCGTCTCATAATTCAAGAACTACAGAGCATTCAATGAAACAAAAAGGTGGCAAACTGAGCAGTGAGACAAAAGGGAATATTTTTTCACCCAGCACACAATGAGCCTGAGCTACTCATTATCAAAAGCAGGGGTCGGCAACTTTTGGCATGTGGCCCATCAGGGAAATCTGGTGAGCCAGGATGGTTTGTTTACCTGTAGCATCTGCAGGTTCGGCCGATCACAGCTCCCACTGGTTACACTTCACCTGGAGCGGTGAACCATGCCAGTGGAAGCCATAAGCAGCCGAACCAGCGGACGCTGCAGGTAAACAAACTGTCCCAGCCCGCCAGCTTTCCCTGACGGGCCGGGTGACAAAGCTTGCCAACCCCTGATCAAGAGAGTAGTCCCATTTAAGTAAATTAAAATATTCATATGCTTAAAATTAAGTGTATGCTTAAGCACTTTGTTGGATTTAGCTCTTCACTTCTCTGTGTTTCAGTTGCCCCCTCTGTAAAATGGGGATAATAGAATCCCTGTTAGTGGGGTCATTAGGCTTAACAGATTAATTAATTAAAACTCAAGCACTTTTGAGATTGGCTACCTTGAGTAAATGAAAAATATCTTCCCTGCAAAGGCTGCAGATAACAATATGAAATTGTAATTCAGTAGCAGCCTGTGAAACCCTTGCATAACTCAGTGTACAATCACATACGCCCCTAGCACGCACTTGGCACTTTATAAGTAATACAACTGCTGGCACAGTGACTTTTGATAATAGCTGTATTTTTTAAAAACTGACAGAGCTGAACGGGTTACCCAGAATGCCCAGGATTTACCAGGGCATTGCAAATACTGTTCTTACCTGACAGCATTTCAAAACCCTGGCTCGGGCATACCAGAAATGCAAAGGGAAGCTTGGCAGGCTGGGGAGATAGCATTTTTCTGTGATTTGAGGGTTGTTTTTTTTTAAATTGCTGTTGCTGAATCATTTTATTAGCCCATGAGTCTTGTTCCTAATGCTGGAAACGAGCTAGAGCCCAGGTGTAATGCCTCTAAAGGAGCTTATTTATTGCTGCTGCTGGATCCTGTGGTTCTCCCTGCTTCTCTAGGGACTAAGTGAACTGATAGAGCATGTGCTATCTAGCATTACGACACACAGGGTCTCCCTAAATCCTGATCTGAATTGTACAACCATGAAGTGGAGTGATGACTGCTCTAGATTATGAGTAAACCTCTTCAGTTTTTCTTTTAGTGTCCCATCCTGTTGGCCTTTTCCTTTTCTTCACATGATATTTCCATGTCTGCCTCTTAGCGCAGGGATATCTCACCAGCTAACATCTTGCTGGACCCATCTGGCCATTGTAGTTTCCATCCTATACTTTATTGGGGATCCTTCAGTATTACAGGTGGGGCCTGGTCTTAGGATGGATGAATCCAAACCTAGCATAACATGATGATGATGGAGATAACATTGGAGACATGAGAAGCTTCAAAATGTCTGCCCTCAGCACATGGCGACAGAGCTTTGGGGTTCAAGGACCCGATATCAAAGGAACATGCCCGTCCATGAACTGTGTGTGAGAGAGAACAGCAGGATCTACATACCCCATTCCCTGGATGACAGAAAGGTCTCAATCATGAAGGGATTGTGTTCTAATTGGAGGTGGGATTTCTACTATTCTCCACAGGAAAAACTTCCCCACTGTAAGAACAACAGGACAATGGAACAGACTGCCCTGGTTGGTCATGGAAGCTCCTTCACAGAGGCTTTCAAAAGGAGGCTGGAGAGCCATCTGCCTTGGGTGGTGTAGACACAACAAATCCTGCATCTTGGTAGGGGGCTAGAATAAATGACCCTGGCAGTCTCTTCTAACTCTATGGTTTTACTCTAATGTATGTGTGGAGGACACCCATGCCGCCTTTCTCATTGTGTTTTCAGGGGTCTGGCACACTGGCAGCCAGAATCATGTCCTAATGTCTCCTGGAGGAGCTCATTACATTGGTTTACAGGGGTTTTATGGACCATTACAATGATGTAATGCGAGCATTAAGGACAGATGACCATGAGGAAAGCTAATGGCTTGATGGCCATTTCTGCATTATCTCAATGTAATCTACTGATAAGAGAGAGCCATGGACCCAAACAGGACAGGAGCCAGATAAAACAAAGGTAAGAACAAGTGCACTTTTTTCAGTGTGAAGAAAGCCAGTGTTGCTGCTGATAGGAATGGACAGTTGTCCACATAATTCTGGCTGCAATAAAACCTCTGTCTCCTCCATTCCCAGATGTCAGTACAGAATTGCTGAGCAGTGCCTGGCACATAACCAGGTATCTTTATATTTCAAGGCTTAATCTTGCTTAATTGGCCTTTTAATTTATGCTGCAAAGCTTTTTCATCTAGCACTTAGCTATGCCTGTTCACCTCTGTGCTCAAAGAGACACCCAAATAGCCTCCAAACATTGTTAGATATTCTGCTGATGTAAAATTAGCTGGAATGGCAAATGGAGATATCAAGGAATATATGGATGGCCAGATGGAGAGATATAAGCATAGAGAAAAGAGATGGATGAAGGATAGGTGTGAGCATAGAGGGAGGGGGCTGATGGATGGATTCATTGAGGGATTCCAAAAGGACAGATGGAAACTAGAGCTGGTCAGAAAACCGAATTTCTGTTCCACAGGAAATCATGATATTTCGAAATTTGTTTCCATTCTGAATTAGAAAAAAAAAGACGAAATATTGAAATTTTTCACAAAACAAAAATGCTAAATAATTCTGATTTGGAAATGTTGATATATTTTGTTTCAGTAGTGTTGAATCCTTTCATTTTGATAGTTGCTAAACTTTATGATAGCATCAAAACATAATGATATAATTTTAAAAATAATATCGGCAGATAGTGACATCAATTTATTAATATGACATAAAAGTCAAAACAAAATTGCTCAAAACAATGAAGTTGAAACTAAATGTTTTGAGATACATCAACACTGACAAATTCCTGTGAAATGTTTTGATTTAGTTGACGTATTTTCCAATGGAAAATCTGTTCTGTTGGAAAAAAAAAATAAACTGGCTCTAATGGCAATGCAGAATGAAGGGAGTATGAAGAGATGGGATCAGAAATGGACGGCTGGATTGAAAGTTTGGTTTAATGCACAGAGTATATGGCAGCTGGAGGCTATCAGGGTAGGTGCACTGAAGTGGAGAATCTGGACTCCAGTGCACAGCGGGTAGCAAAACGCTCTCTGATTTCAATGGGGGCAGCTCGGATTTTCCCAGACTTGGAAATATCTAGCAGAAAACCATAGGTCATCTTAGGCTGTCCCAGTGCGGTGGTCAGGGGGAAGCTTTCAGAGCACCTATAGGATGTGTTCTATGGCCAGGACTCTAAACCGATCTTCCTGAGTATTATTTGTCCATCCGCTCTGCGTCAGTGTTAGCAGAGAGGCCAAGTCAGGTGTCATCCGTAAGGATTGCTGAACTTGATGGAAACACTCTTCGTGAGTTGCATGCAACCTGTTGGGACCATGAGAGTGGTTTGACTGGCTTTACGTAGATCAACACTGTTGAGGTTGTCAGGCTTTAGCGGGCAAGTCGCTCAATGATCAGGGAATGGGATAATATATGTAGATTTTTCCATGTTGTTTTTACCCTAAGCTCCAGTGGAGCTTGTGCAGTTAGGTTGATGATAAGACAAAGGGATAGGAATAGGTCCTCCCAGAGTGGGAGTGTTGCTGCTAATACCACATCCCACTGGGCTCCCAAAACAGCAATACTGGGCTTGATACTGAGACAAGAACCCACTGAATTTCAGAGTGCTAATTGGGGAAACTAAATTAGTAATACAATCAATAGATCAGGCAACACCTGCTTAATTTCATACACATCACCAGTAATCTTTCTTGGACCCTTGCAGCTTTGATAGCTGTCTACATCATCCAGGAAGGACGACATGCCCATCCCCTGCCACTGAATTTTGTCATGTCATGTCAGTTCTGCTTTCACAGGGTGATAGAGCCTGGGAGCTGAGCCGCTAGAATATCCTGTGTGATGTAACATTCTGCAGCAAGACCTTGTTGCATATTCTAATTCTCCTGCTCTGTGATTTAGTGCTGCAGCTAATGTTTTTGATGTCAGCCAGAGTGAGATAAGAAGGTTTAAAAATTCATAGCTGACCTTTCACTGACACGTTTAGCTTCTGTCAGGCAAGTGCTACATGATGGGTGAAGAGGTAGGGAGCGGGGAGGATTTGCATTGTGAAATACCTTTACCTTAAAACAAGAGGATGTGGGGGTAGAGGGGAAAAAAAAGTTTGTACTTCATTTCTGGTCTGGAGAAAAGAGAGATGAGAATCAAAATGAAGTAGAGGGAGAGCTGCCTCAAAAGCAAAAGACAGCTTATGAAAAATATATACCTTCACCTAAGGAAGATGGAATACAAATTGGATCCTTTTTTTTAAAATATGCTTTTAAAACAGAGGTTTTAAGGGAAGAGGGAGGGGGAGGAATATGTCTCTTAAATGCGTTCAGAACATTTCTGCAGCCTGCAGAGCTGGGATTGTTTATTAGAAGATAAGATAGTGAAAAATGTATTTTGCAGAAAGAAAATAGTAAAGCTGGTTTCCCGGCAGATAAGAAGCCAAATTTCTATTTTATGCTCAATTGAATGATTCGGTTACATTATCTGGGAGGCAGCAGTGAAAAAACACCCTTAGGAAATGAGACTGGGAGGACATGCTGGTTCAGAGCAGGCAGTTGCAGGCCCTTCACAGGCAGGCCTGGGAAACCCAGCCCTAGGGCTACAGAAGAGGTCAGACTAAAGTGTTATCTCCCTCTTGTGCCAATTACGCAGGTGATAAGATAGTCCCAACCTGAGTAGGGTAGAATTTGTCCCTGTCCATTCATTCTTTCACCTGCCATAAAACATTAGCACTTTACTAGCAACACTACTGTTCAATATTTAATCATAAATCCCTTCCTCCTGTCAACGCAAACACATCACAAACTTTGCCAGCCTGAGGCTAAAATGAGTGAAGGCTAGTTGAATTGAGCTAGCTGGGTACACGGTGGGAAGAAATGGTGTCCATGGCTCCAATGTAGCAAAGCAAGCGTGATTGTCTTGTTTTCTCTGTAGTACACCTTTACATTTCTAGGCACCTGATATCTGGAAAGGCAGCTATCCTCTTGTGACACAGACTTGATGTGGCATGTTGGAGGACAGACAGATGTGCTCAGCATTGCCAGCTTTTGTGATTTCATTGTGAGTTTCACAATAGCTCACGTCTTTTTTTTCCTTAAAGCCCCAGCTCCTGGAGGCAAGTGATTATGAGAGAATTTTAGCTTTCATTGTTGTTTTAAAAAAAGCAAGTTTCCAGCTTGTCTTGTTACAGAGAAAAACCTGAGAATGTGACGCGAGTTCTATCTAAAGGCTCAGAAACCAGCAGGCATATAAAAATGCATTTATTTGAAAAATATTTTAAGTCAGTCTCATGATTTTGGAGGCTTGACTCATGGTTATTGAATGCTGAAGGACTGCAATGCTGCACAGGGCGTGCTCTGGTGGAAACTTGCTTTTTGTTTCCCTTAATGTAAACAAAATGCCGATCATGCTGAAAATTGATGGCTATTCCCATCAAATGGAAACACACGGGGCTCATTAGCACCAATGTTCTCACTGCACTATAGAGATCAGCTTAATATAATGATTGCTGTGTCCTTGGTATGCTCATTTTTATTTTCTCAGCTATTTCATTCACGACATGGTTATTGATTTGAACAGGTCTGTTGACCATGAGCAACCGAAGAGGAAACCACCTTATAAAACACATATCAACTCTCTGTCTATACATACATGCTCTCCAGCACCATATCACCTGAGCCTAAGAGAAGCTACATTCAAATGAGAGTTAATGTGTAAATTCAGATGATAAGCATAAAGTTCAGAATACGTCAATCCAAACTCCTGAGTTAAGGATCTAGGAGCAGGAGGTTCTTGTGGGCTGACAACATGATATGATGATACTTGTGGGTAGGTTCTAGGGACTCGTAATGGGTCGTAGGTTCAAGTCTAAGCCTCATGTAGAGTGCGTGAATGGTGTTTCAGTCATTACATAGACCAGGGTGGCCAACCTATGGTTCCGGAGCCACATGTGGCTCTTCAGAAATTAATATGAAGCTCCTTGTATTGGCATCGTCTCTGGGACTGGAGCTGTAGGTGCCAATTTTCCAGTGTGCTGGGGTGTGCTCACTGCTCAACCCCTGGCTCTGCCACAAGCCCTGTCCCCACTCCATCCCCTCCTGTACCCTCCCCTGAGCCTGCCATGCCCTCGTTCCTTCCCCCTCCCTCCCAGAGCCTTTTGCATGCCACAAAACAGCTGATTGGGAGGTGTGCGGAGGAAGGGGAAGGGCTAATTGGAGGGGCTGCCAGTGGGTGGGAGGCACTGGAAGCGGAGGGGGTGGGACCTGATGCGGAGGCTGCTGACATATTACTAGGGCTCTTTGGCAATGTAAACTGATAAATTTTGTCTCCTTTTCAGGCACAGGTTGGCCACCCCTGACATAGACTAATGAATTTATCCTCATTAGTGAAGTAGCAAAGTAGAATTATTATCCCCCTTTTACAGATGGGAAAACCAAGGCACAGAGAAATGCAAAACCCTTGCTAATAAGTGCTGGTTAGAGGTGCAGCTGAGCTGGTGCAGCATGTGTTTTAACTGGGAGTGTAGACCAGGATGGCCAAAACAGACAAAAAGTGGGAGGAGAGATGACTTGCTCAAGGCCACAGAGCAGGTCTGTGATAGAATTGGAAATGCAACCCAAGCCACTGACTACCAGTCCAGTGCCCTGTGCACTAAACCACTCTGCTCACTAGATGGGGGTAAAAACTTTCCTCCATAATGTTTTTTTCTGTCAGAAAATGCAGCTTCAACAAAATTGAAATGTCCTGCGGGAACATAGCAATTTTGTCCACCTCTGAAAATGATGAAAATGGATTGTTTTGATAAAGGGAAAATAGTTCATTTTGACTTTTATGTTACTCTAAATATAACAGTCAAAACACTTGGACTTTTTATTGTATAAATTATAACATATACGTTGAATCAATCAAGTCAAAACGAAACGTTTTGACCTTATCCAAATGAATTGTTTCAATAACGTCAAAATAAAATGTCATTTTGATTTCCTGACTGAAAATTTGGATTGGTCCATCATTAACCTTTATCAAGGGCATTATAATGTGGCTGTCCAACTGGAGTTTGGCTCAGTCCATCAGATTAGCAGTAGAGCTGGTCAGAATCCAGAATTCCAATTCCGTGGGAAATTTCAAAAGTTTATTTTGAATCAGAATGGTAAAAAAGAAAAGAAAAAATGTTGGAATTTTCCATGGAATGGAAATTCCAGGTTCCAACCAGCTCTACTGCTGCTAATCTGATGAACTGAGCCACACTTCTGTTGGACAGCCACATTATAATACCCTTAATGTGGATTAAGGATGGACCTTGCAGCTACTCTAACTGCTGCTTCCTCAGTGTTAAAGAGCTTCAAATATTTACCCTTTCTTCACTCCAGCATACGAACAAAATTGTAGAGTTTTGATTCCTGCTGGCTGAATTGTCAGTAAAGCCTCCTAAATGAGGTGAATATTTAGAGAACGGAGAAATTTAGGAAGTGGAGAAATTGAAAATTATAGAAACGATTTGCATCCTGCACCCCGCTGCAGAGGAGAAAGCACCACACGGTCTAACAAGTCAGTGAATTGTGCAGCCAGTCTCACAGACTCTCAGAAAGGCACTGAGGGAAGGGAGTTGAGGAGATCAGGAGACCGGAAGTGCTGTTACAAAGACTTGAAGCTCTTTGGGGGCAGGAACTGTGTTTTTGTTCTGTATTTGTACAGTGCCTGGCACAATGAATCCTGTTACATTACTGGGGTTCCCAGACACTACTGTAATTCAAACAACAAATAATAGTGGTTCTGGGCTGTAGAGGTTTTCACTGCTGGTTCAAATGGGTTGGTAGAAGAGCTAGTAGAATATTACAGAAAGGTTATTTACAGATACTTCTGGGAATAACTGTTGGGAGCTCTCTCCACTGTTCCAGCATAGGGGAAAATTCCCTCTTGACCCCCAAAATGGCAATTAGTCAGACCCTGAGAGTGTGGGTGAGACCCACCAACTAGACACCTGGGAAAGAATTCTCTGTAGTAACTCAGAGCCCTCCCCCTCTAGTATCCCATCTCTGGCCATTGGAGATACTTGCTAATACCAGTCATGGATGGGCCATACTCCATTGTAAGCAACCTCATCATACCATCCCCTCCATAAACTTATCAGTCTCCGTCTTGAACCAAGTTAGGGTATTTTTTTGCCCCCATTACTTTCCTTGGAATCCGTTCCAGAACTTTACTCCTCTGATAGTTAGACACCTTTGTGTAATTTCAAGCCTTAATTGAAATCCTGACAGGTTAGGCTGGGATTTTTGGAAAAGATCTAACAGAGTGAACATCTCAGTCTTTGTGAATTTTACAATTTGCGTGAATTATATTGTTTATCCACCTATCTGAGCACAGTATCACAGCATCTCTCAAACACCAAACAGTCCATCCCCATAACAGCCCCGTGAAACAGGGAAGTGGTGTTATCGCAATTTTACAGATGAGGCATGGAGAAAGCGCACGTGTTGGTGATGGGTGCAGTTGAACTGGTCCTGACTGTGGTTTAATGGCAAGCGCAGATAAGGACAGGCGACATTCAGAAACTTTATTTAATGCCTGTTTGGCTGTTCACAGAAAGCAAATACAAAGGGTGGTGATTGTTGTTGAAGTGAATTTGTGCTTGCTATTGAACTGCACGTTTACAGACACAGGGTGACTGAGGTAATATCTTTTATTTGATCGACTTCTGTTGGTGATAGAGACAAGATTTTGAGCTGCATGGGACTGTTCTTTAGGTCTGAGAAAGGTACTCAGAATGTCAGAACTAAATAGACATGGTAGAACAGGCTGTTTAGCATAAGAAATTAACACATTCTGAGGGACCATTCACAGTGAAATGGCTTGTCAATCCCACAGTAATAGCAGAGAAAAGGGGGGGATAGTGGGGTACATATTGTTGTAATGAGCCATAAATCCAGTGTCTTTATATCATGATTTTTAGTGTCTAGCAAAATTATGAATTTAAGCTTCTAGGCTCATCTGTTGAAGGTGTTGTACAGATTTCTTTTAAGCACAAGGACCGGGAGGTCATATATGAAGTGATTGTTCCATGAAAAGTGTTTGCCCGTGGGTAATACGGTGTTTCACCTTAGCATTTTTGCCATGTGTGTTCATTCAAGAGCGTAGCGATTCTTTGGTTTCACTCCCTCATTGTTATTAGGGCAGTTCATACACCATGTTGTGTATACATTGTGTGTTGTGGGCGGCGGTATTGATCATGGTAGCAGTGGAGATATGTATGTAGGTTTTGTATCTGTTATGGCAGAGACCGGTGCCACTTTGAGTTGCTGGATCCTGGCATGTGGGGAACTTACTTCTGATGATGAGCTTGGTAAGGCTGGGGAGTTATCTGAAGGCCAGAATAGGGGAGTCAGGAAAGATTCCTTCAGGATGTGGTCTCCAATGAATATGGGTTATAATTATTTAATGATACCCTGTATGGATTCCAATGTGGGATGATAGATGATGAATAATAGTGTACAGATGGAGGATTGTTTTTTTTTCTATATTGAAGCAGGTTTTCTAAAGGTATTTGGGTGGTTCATTCTATGATGTGATCTACCTCTCTAGTGGTGTGTCCTTATTTGGTGAAGGCAGTTTTAAGTGTGCTAAGATATGTATCCTGGATTTTCTCCTCGGAGCATATTCTGTGGTCTCTGAATGCCTAGTTGTAGATAATCATTTTCTTGGTGTGTTTGCGGTGGTTATTGGATCTGTGAAGGCAAATGTGGGGATCTGTGAATGTTTACAGCTCTCTTTTGCAGTATTTGCAACTCTGTAGTGGTTCCTGAAAGAGTTTACCATCCGATGGATATTCCAAGTCCACAGCATCACAAGAAGAGATGATCAAAAAATGCAGTTTCTATCCCTTGGAAAATTCAGATGTCTTGACATTTGTTTTTATCTACAAATGTAAAAATATCAAAACTTTTCATGGAACTGAAACCTCCATAGTATTTAGATATAGAAAGATCAACATGTTTTTCATTTTGGGTTGACATCAATCTGCATCTGCCTGACCTACTGCAATGCCACATGGGAGTTGTAGTTTGGCTGTATCATGTCCCCATTTTCCTCTACAGGCTGAGCGCTCTTGATGGACCATATCTCCCATTATACACAGTGATCTCTCCCTCTGGTGGAATTGCCATGATGCCACATTGGACTCCCATGACTATGGTGCATTATGGGAGATGATCTGGGAACTCGGCCCAGAGACGAAAATGGGGGCATAAGCAACTTATACTATAAATGCCATGAGCCACCATAGCAGCCCTGACTCCTATACAAAAATTCAGTTTTGTGGAAATCACCTTTCTCATCAAAAAGACATTTGGTTGGAAAATTCCCTCTCAGCTCTAATTGCGACCTGCACTTTTGGGTGTCGCTCTCAGCAGACACTGAATGGGTCATGATGACAGAACTCCCATCTCAGTGGTACCTCCAGCCAAGGGTTGAGGGATGTTGCTGGAGTGTGGGGTAGCTTACCTTGCAGTTACCTATGCTGTACCAGTTCTGTGAAGAAACCAAGGACTTCACTATCTTGGCTTGTCAGCCCTAGCTTCCAGCACTGGTAAATTCACTTTAAAAAGCCCCTGACACAATAAAGAAAAGCTTTTCTTGTGTCTCCAGCATGGAGGGAGAAAAAATAAACAAGACAGCCCGACCTCTCTGTAGATTGTGTTAGAAAAATCATCTTCATCACCATCATCATCAAAGACTGTGAGACCTTAATCCTGACACCTTTCTAACCAGCAATAAAAGCTTAGCTATGGGACAAAAGGGAATGAATCCTAGCACACACACATACACACACACACACACAAACACTTTCTCTGACTTTCTTAAGTTGCTTTTTCCTTTTCTTCAAATTTCTCTTTGTCCCTTGATAGATCTGTGCGAGTCCTTTTCCCTTCTGTGGCTCAGAGCCATGGTCAGCTGTGCAGAATGGAAGTGACCTCCGCTTTGGAAATGATCCGTACCACACTTTAAAGTCACCCTCGGGTGCTGTTATTGATCTGTATAACACACCCGATTCACCCCCTTGTGGCTGAGAAGGTTGTTTTTACATCTGACCCAAGGACTTTGACTCTGTTATATCACATGAAGAAGTGCAGCTGCGTCTGGGCCCTGTTGTACTTTCCTTTAGGCCATTTAAAACAGATGCAGGTTTCACACAGGCAAGCAGGTCATGGGAGCCAGAGACAACAGACAGCTATTGTCATTGTGTAAAGCTGGGAAACAAAGTCTCCAAAGCAGGCAGATGCTGTAGGAGTTAACTAGCGCCTGAGAGTAAGGATGGGTTTTTTCCCATTCCATTTTTTTGTTTTGCTAATCAGTAAGAGACACATTGTTTCTCCAGGCCTATGGGGACTGAGGTATAAGCCACATCTCTGGGCCCCATTCCTGCAATGACTATACTGGATATGAACTAAAAGATCTTTCCAAGAGATAAACACATCTGGCAGACTAATAACTACAAGACAACACCTCAGAGAGAAAGAAAAAATGTAATTTAGTCAGAGGATGAGCCAAAGAGATCTGCTAGGAAGCATTTCAAGACTCCCCCTCACACACACTACCGTCTTTTTTAAGGTTTCCCTGTCTCTTACTCACTTTGTAAAACCACTGCCCTGAAACTGGGAGAGTTTATTACGTACACATAGACAGAAAGAACGAATGGTTCATTCTGTGAACTCTCCCCTCTCTTGATATTAATGTGTGTGACGAATGAGCTGGCTAATGCCTGGACATAAACGTATTGCATTTAGCCACCGCATCACACTCCCTGCTGTTCTCCACTGCTAAGAGCGAAGAAGGGACTTGGAAACACCAGCAATTGTGCCTTCTTTTGTGTCTGAACAGCACCTAGTATTGTATGGGCACCACCAGCAACAAATGCTGATAATCCTGTAGGCAGATGCTCCATTTCAACAACACCAGGAAGCAGGAGCATGAATATTCCTCATCATGACTGTCCACACATGGTCTCTCACCCTGCAAGGTGATCTATCTGCATACATCCCTTCAGCTCTCCAGAACCCTATGGGACCTGAATCCTACTCCACATAGGTTCTTTTGTGCGGGTGAGATTGTAGACTCTGGGTAAGCCGGTCACACTGGAGCCAGTGGAATAGTACTTGCCAAATAATTTATTCAGTTAATTTCATAATATTTTTATAAAATTATTTATCAATCTCCCTCCTCATTACTTATCCAGAGCTGGTTAGATGGTTTGCAGATACATTCACTGGATCAGTATCACACCGTTTTGGAAACAACATACTCTGGAAGTAATTATGCCACATAAAATTCCCTTAATTGTAAAGAAGAGGGTGAGAAGTCTTTGAAAGAGCTGCGGAAGGGCTGCTGGCTCCCAATCAGTCATTCCGTGATTCTATTGGGAAAACATTTGGACATTTCGGGGGGAAAAATTCCTTGGCTTGTGCCTCTCCAACCTGGGATCTGTAGGACCCTTGCATTGACGTTTTTTCATGGACACAGTCAAGTTTGTACTGGATTCTTAAGACTGAAAACCCTACAAGGAAAACTGAGGTGCTAGAGGGAAATCAACTCCAGTTATTAACATTTGTATTAATATTGGCCCCAAACTGTTCAGTACATAGCCACCATAGATGTGTGAATGAACATTCTGCCCATACCCCTTCCAACAAAACTGAAGGGAGAGCATTATCTATGTGGAGTAGCTAACTGGGAGTGATGAGTAATCAAAGGGAAATTCTGAGCTGGGCTCTTGGGCAAGGAAATGTGAACTTCCTAGTCTCACTACAGCTGCCATCAGATAATTTAAGATGTGCATGCCTCTCCCAGGGCGAAATTCATCTCTCTACCAAAGGCCAGTACTAGACCTATCTAGTTCAGCCCATCATAAGATCTATTTGGAGAGCTTAAGTGGATCCACCTGTCTCTTTGTTCAGGAATATATTCTGCCTCCCAGAGCACAATGTATTAGATCTTTTCCAGGTCCTTATGTTAGCAGTTAAGGTATACAGTTTGGATACATGTTATTTCAGGGAATGGGCCTAAAGGAACCTGATTCAAGCTCTTTCGGTATTCTGGTACCCTTCCTCCTTCTAGATCTACTGATACATTAGTGCTGGTTGACATGGAATGTAGAGCGTGTCCCACGTGATCTCTGTAAGAACCTGAACCTTTCCCATTTCAAAAAGGCCCAGACATTTTAATGACATTGCTCCCACTCAATTTTGGGGGTGGACAGTCTCAGCTGGACAAAGAGTGAATGTTGACTGGGGTAAAAGGAGGGGTTCCTTTGATGACTGTCACCCAGCCCTACTAGGGCTCCACCTGTAGCCAGACATTCACTAGTCTGCTGTATTTGGGTCCCAGCCCACCTGTTTTTTGAGCTTCCTTTGGTCTGAGTAGGCTGCAGCACTCTCCCTTTCCTTGGCCTGTCTGGCACACTTCCTGGGCGCAGGCTGTTAGTTACCCCTTCATGGAAGAGGTAACTCACAGCCTAGCTGCCCAAGGCCTCCAGGACCTGCAAGAATGTCTCCTGTCTCTCCCTGTAGCTTTTGTCTCAATATGGAGGCAAAAGGTAACAGTGAAGGCAACCAAAACCGGCATTCAAAATGGAATATGAGGTCTGATGTAGATACATGTAAGGAGTCCTCAATATCTAACGGAATGTATAAATGGAACGTAGACTCCCAAAATCATTACCTCAGCATTTCAAGATCTTCTTCTAGGCTTGGACAGCAGTTCCTATAGGGACATGGGATCTAGCGCCTCTTGCCTTGATCTAATCATATTGGCTCCAATCTTTTCTACTGCTGAAATATTGAATATATTTGGCTCCTTACTCATCCAGTACATGTCAGCTGGCCTATGAAACTAGCAGAGAGCGCTCAGAAGACCAGAAGTTCAGTAAGGTAGAGAGACATGACACTGCCAGGCATGAAGGCATCTGAAGGCACGATTCAAAGTCTACAGAAGTAAATGGCAGGCCCCGCACTGTCTTCACTGGGTTTTGGATTAGGCCGTAATGTTGTGGCTCTTCTTATAAGCAGTGGTTTCTTTCTCCCAAACAAAATCATCCATCAGCTTAAAAAAAAAATGTGTATAAACTGGCTTGGTAGTGAAATGGAAATTAATGAGAAAATATATAACTGACTGGGATTATGATGACTTTAATGGTGTTAATGCATCCCATCCACCTTATGTGTAAAGCAGACTACTTATCAAGGTCACTGTATATTTGTTTTACATAGGGACATAGTTGGCTTTATATAAACGCCTGGGTTTAGGGGGAAAATTAATATCTAAGTGTTTAAAAACTTTCTTAGAAATATGAAAAGGGCATTTTCTTTTCAGGTACTCAAATGATTCTTTAGAATTAGCAGATGATTTAGTGACATTAACCTTGAAAGGCCCCAAATCTATCCAGCAAATGTAAAACAAATGGAACCGATTTTTCTGGATTGGCGAGGTATAAAATTACATCGTCAGTGCATAATAGCTGAGACTCTCTCATTGATGATTAACCGCATTTATTAACAGCGGGTTATAATCCCAAGATGTTATTTGTAGAGTGACTGAGATGTAATATAGTGCTTTCCCAGGAGATCACATCATGAAATGCACCAAAGGTCATCACGCAGCTCCGTGGAAATGAAGACTTAATTCTTGGAAGTATTTCTTCTAGTCTGTGCTGTGCAAGTTATTATAGTGCACCCAGCAAAGTGGTATCTAAGAACTTTCCTGTAGTGCATAAAGCAATGTGACTAATATCTGTCGCATGGATCAGGCCCTAACATTGTGGCTGTTTTTCATATGGAGTGGTTTCTTTCACCCAAACATCTGTCCTATTCGCCATGCTGACCAGTGCTAAACATTTTTGACTGATTTAGTCCTGGAGAAGTTGTTTTTGACTCTAACAATTGCATGTAAATTGAGACTCAGGCCTTGTCTATCCTGTGAAAAATGTAGCTGCAACTGACACAGCCTTCCAGACTAGAAAGGCAAAGCCTTTATGATCCATGATTTGGAACTGTTTGAGACCAGAGTAAGCTATGTTGGCTTAAATTGCGACTTCCTGTGTGTTTGAGGGGTTTTGCTGGTTTAGCTATACTGGTGCCTGAGCAGGGGATATCCACTGTAGACATGCACGCGTCAAACTTGGTAAACATCATCAAGAATTACCACAGTGAACTCTGAGAAGCTGGTGATGAATGGATGTTCAGAAAGTCAGTGTAGTGCATTTGGGGTATGAGTTCAGTCTCCAGGGCATAACTGTATTATGCAATATAAATATGAAATATTCTGCCTGTGAGATTGGGTACATTAGAGAATTGGTAAAAAGATATAGAGGTTTTCCCCTTAGGTCGTTGGTTCAAATCCACCCCTCGCTGGCAGTGACCTGGAGTCTAAACAGGAGGGCTTGTTTGGGGGTCTGTCTAAATGAAAAAAGTGCAATGGAGTCTATGCCATAAAACCCACAAAAATACCAGTACCACAAAAGTAATGATGTACCGGATAGATCGATGATACACTGGACAGACTGCCTAAACTCCTTCATAGATTGCAGAAGCGCTGGTGTTTTACGTGCCATAAGAATGCACATCACATTTCCTTAAATGCCTGGAAAATGTGGAGCACTGTGTCACTCGGCAGCGCTGCTCAACCTCCACCGACAACAGTGCACGGGCTCAGGAAAAATCTGCCAGTTCTGGTCTAAACAGTGCAGTCTCAGATCTCACTCTGAGGTGGTTGGGTTTTGAGATGTAGCAGGCTGCCCACTGGCATAGAGAATAGCTGCAGAGTCAGTGAGGATTTGATATATACTACTAGGCCCTGCTAAAGGATGTATCCTGCCTGTATCTATCCTATCGAGGTACTGATAGGGCTCCTGTTCCCATAGACTCTGAGAACCTCCCAACCTTCAATACCCCTGTGAGGGAGGGCAGGCTGTCCCTCCCATTTTACAGATGGGGAACAGATGCACAAAGATACACAAACATTCCCAAGGGCACAGAGAAAATCTGTGACAGAGCAGGGAACTGATCCCAAGTGTCCTCAGAGCCTGGTCAGCATGCTAACCGCTGGATCATCTTTTGAATCCTTCACGTCCATTGTACTGATCCCCACATTCCAACTGGAGACATTCACTGGGCCCTCACCAATTCCCATGGTGCTTTCCCTTCCCGGCTGCCCAATGTAGTTCCAATTTAGCAATGTGCAAAACTTAGCATAATTCAGAGTCTGGGCGTCATTGACAGAAGCATGTTAAAATTATCCGATCCTCTTGCGTCTGCAGGGTCTCTTGGCTCTGGGGAGGGGACAATGGCTAGCTCACAACACCTTTCTCTGCATGACGACAGTGCCCCTCTCCAGTCAATGGGAAGGGCTGATGAAATAAGGGATCTGGTACCTGAAGGCAATGGGCAGAAGCCCGGGCTTTCTGGGCTACAGGATGTCTAGGTGAGGAGGGCCTACTAGTGGGAAGTATATAACAGAAGAAATGGCTTTAATTGTTCATTGCAGCTGCACTGCACTAGAAATCATCCCCTTTACTAAGGAGTGGAAATGCTTTCCCCTTCACCATCGCAGAGATGCTGTTTTGCTCATTTCCCCAGGGTAGAAAAGCCTGGAGATAAACGGCTCTACTGAAAGGCACGGTTCCTTCGTCAGAGCCATTCCTTCCCCTTCCCTGGACTTATTGACCTGGCACAATTGAGTCCAGGTTCCTCCCGCCCCTCCCCGGCTGGGAAGAGGAAATTGCAATATTGCTCTCCTCCAGTGCTGGCGAAGGGGCTGCTGGAGTGGAGCATAAAGGCTGAGGCACCTGTATGACTACGGGAGAGTTAAAGCACCAGTGAAGTGTGGTTTCTTTGAAAAGGGCATGGGGGCATTTATTTCCCAAGGCACTAAACTACAAAAGGCATTTATCATATATGGGGGAGGAGGGGATTTTCATTCAGAGTCCTTCCATGCCAAAGCAAGCAGATCTATCTACCCCTCCCCGAGCACCCTCTCTGCTCTGTTTTATTCATTCCCTCTCAGAGGAAGCTGGATTTGTTCATGAGCATCCCTGGAGATCCAGAGGACTCATTAGCCTACAGCAGTTCATTGCAAGCAGCCTGCTTCTCAGGTGGCTCCATTTCCTCCTAATAACAAAAGCATTCACAGGAGTGTCTTGTTGCCAAAGATAGTGGTTTGTAGGCTAGCCCGGTCAGATCCTAAATGGCTTCATGGCTATTTGTCCTTTTCTGCTGCTCTCAGGGGTTTGGTCCCGGTGCTAATTAGCGCTGTAGGTTGGGATGGAGAGAAAGAATTCTGTCCTGCTTGTGGGCCATTGGATGGAATAGAATAAAAATGGTGCTTCCCAGAGCAGGGCCTCTCAATATAGAAAGCAACACGTGAATTAGCCCATGTCCACTTGAGACAAGCGTGCCTGAGCTCACTTGAGACTTGGCCCTAGGTTTTGTGGAAGGGTGACAAAACCTAGCAGCTGTGGCCTAATTAATCTTCATGTTTGTAAGAGAACATTAATCCAAGAGAGGTTCGCTTGGTAACGAGCTCAGAGATGCAAGTTTTGCAGTGCTCTTATGGGCAATAGAAGGAAGGAGCTCAAGCTCTCTGACGGGCTGTCCAAATTCAATCAGTGCCCAGCCCTTTTAAAACAGTGTGTGGCTGTTTTCTCACCTAAAACAGCATGTGGTTGTTGAATAGACACACATTTATTTATATTGTATCCCAGTGCAGGAAGGTAGCTGAGAACTTGGAGTGGACTGAGGGGTAGCTCTCTCATTGACTTTCTCTCTCTCCTCAGCATGTACTGAGGCTGGCAGTCTCAAGGGGACATAGGCACCTGACTGCCACTTTGGTTGCCCAAGTCCAACATCGAGTTGCCACCAGCATTCACAAAACCCCTGTTCACCTGCTGCTGTAATCCCAAGGTGTTAGCAGCTGGGCATGCATTGAGCTGCGTAGGTCCTGACACCACCCTGCAGCTTGGCTCCTAACCCCTGTCTTAGGGGGCTGAGCTGATAGGTATGCTCGGAGTATGCCTAAACCCACACAAAGGGGGCAGAGGAGGCAGTCCTTCCTCTATAAGCCTTAGTCCAGTGCTTAGAGCATTCACTCAGGATGTGGGAGATGCAGGTTTGAATCCCCCTCAGCCTGATGAAGAATAGGGACTTGAACTGGGGGAACCCAAGAGAGGTGTGACTTAAGCCAGCAAGGGGTTACAGGAATGTTCTAATTCTGGTAGGTATGTTCAGGTTCACCAATGCATGTCATGTGAGGTCTTAAATGAATGCCAGGGTCACACTGGTCACTACTATTGGTGTGATATGTATGTACGGATAATATAAAAGGAATTATATATGTATACTGGAAATATTCTCTTAAAGTCTGTATCAAGGGATGAATCATGAGCAGAAGTGAAAAACGCAGATGTTCTGTCACACAAGAGATGTTTATTCACCTCTCTCTCTCTGTAGGAGGTAAATTAAGCATTGTAAGCTAACACAATGGATGCCCACTTACAAAAGAAATAAAAAAAGAGATCTGAAGTCAACAGGGAAGCAGCACACAGGAAACAATAAGCTGTGGGTGGTTAGCCTCTCTCTGAGTACAGACAGTGAACTTTGGGGAGTAAAACAGAAGGTAAAGAAAACACCCTCTTACCCTGAAACTAGGAAGTAAATGGGCAATGTGTTTACATTCATGAAAATGGGCTCTCAGACAGCCTTGGCTGAAAACACCCTTTGGGGGTAAAATAAACTTCTTAAGAGAGGAGGTTAGCCTGTTTGTTAAGTCTAGTTAAGTGCAGTTAAGTTAAGTTAAGTTAAGTTAGTTTAGTTAAACTAACTTAACTAAGTTTAGTTAGGTTAAGTTTAGTTAAGTTTAGTTTAGAAAGTATGGCTGAGAACTTAGAAGTTGGACAGTAACAATCCGTGACAGCCAGTGATGATTAAACTTGATGATATTCTGAACCAAAAGAACTTTCAAACACGTTTTCAGCTACTTCCATCACTTCACACTGATGCTACAGACATAATAGGCTTCCAGGGGACAGCCCTAGAATTTTATTATATAGAATCCTGAGTTCTACTCCATGCTAGGCCCCAGCCTGGAGCCTCTCCACAGAACCATTGTGCTCAGTGGAGTCTGGCTTGCTTAGAGAGCCTGGAGTGCCTGATGCTGAAAATTTGAGCACTCCGAATTCACTTGCAAACCAGAGCAACCCTGCATCAACATGGCTGGTCCCCAATTCATCTTGGAGCTGGAGGACTGATGCTGAGACATGGCCTGGCAGATGGCAGAAGTTGGCCAAGCGGCCAATTATATTGAAACTTTGGTTATTAAAACATTGGTTTATAATAAAAAACAGCTCGGAGACCTATGCAAAACCAGAACGCTGTGGGAAAGTCCAGTTGCCAGGACTTGGAACATCGTTAGTTCTCGCAAACTGAGTAAGACCGGGTGGATCAGTAATTGGATGGGAGAGTGATTAGGGGATATATACTGTACTGCAAGAAATGATGCTGGTGAATGAATAAGTAGTGTGATTCCATCTGAAATAGAGTTGAACTAATATCACAGAGGGACATTAGGAGACACCGTATAGCTGGAGGTGAGGTTGAAATTAAAAAACTAGTACTCCTGCCCTGACCATCTTGGGTTAATAAGGCTCTCTTGCAATTTTCACAAGAATAGATATGCTAGAACCAGTTTCTGGTCAAATTCCAGTGCACGTACCTTTATTCTGCCTCTTCAAATTCCCTCTGCAGTTTCAATTAGACCTGGTATCCTTCATCACTTCCTAGCCTAAACTCAGGGGCAGTGTTGCTTTGCACTGACATCTGCTGCATCCCCCCTGCACCCCAGAAGAAGCTGCATTTTAGTGGTGATGTGGGCATACTCATGTACTTTGTCTGTAAAGCACTTCTGCATCTTTCAGGAGGAAAAGGCTATTGAAATGTACGTACATTTTATTATTAATATATGAGGCTGTCCAGGCGAACCTATTCAGAGAATGCAGGCAGTGCTGCAAAGCTGTATCCTCTCCCCTCTGCCTCTATCTCTATGAAATTAGTTAGGCAGAGAGGAGATTATTCGACCTGAATTTTAAGTGATGTTCAGTTTCAAAATATTGGGGTTAGCAGCAGCAGTGAAAGCGCCAGCTGGGCTTTTTGAACTGTGGCACAGATGCAGCACAACCTCCAGGAGATGCTTGCAAACATCACACTGTGAACTGTTCTCTTGAAAAGGGCAGGGGGTTAGGATTGGGAAGAATGGGAAGAAAATATGATCTTGGTAAGGAAAGGCTACTGGTGTTATAAATGAGGGAGGTTATTCCTAGAAATTATGGAGACCAGATGTCCCGATTTTTTAGAGACAGTCCCAATATTTGGGGCTTTTTCTTATATATGCACCTATTTCCTCCACCCACCCCCCCCAAATTGTTGTCCTTGCTATCTGGTCACCCTAGCAGAAATGCAGGCAACTGTAGTGAAGACCTTTAGCAGAGGTAGTTAGGCCAGGGGTGCAGCAGCCCCCGCCCGCCCCCGAGTCCTCCACAATGTAGACAGACAGACATTATTACACCCATTAACGCTTGTTAATGAATGTCTCTAAATGAAACTGGTTGACTCTTCTCAGTAACTGGACAACAGGCTGTGGCCATGCTAGGGAATGCTGATCCGTTCAGGGAAATCATTGGAGCTGGGCAGAAAATGGTTTCAGTGTTCCCCAAATAATTTAGCAATTAAAAAATAATCCATCTTGGACTGGTACAAAAAATATCAAAATCTGTAAAATGTTGCGAACCAACAATCTAGGGGGAAAAAATCAAACAATATTTCATGTCAATACTTTCAGAATGTTTCATTTTTATTTCAACAGCGTTTTTTTTTATTTTAATTTTTTTTACTAGCGTCGGTGTTGGGATGCCTCAGGACCCTGCTTTACTCAGGTCCCAAAAACTCAGTTTGACTTCAGAATTTATCAGTCAGGTACTTTATTTGGCATAGGGCAGTGCTTTGCTGAGACTGGCAAGGCTCAGATACAGGAGCTGGATGTGGGGAACATCACAAATCCAAAGTTAGAAAATTTTTTCCTTATGTGATAAATGAAGGGGGGGAGGGGGAATAGCTCGCTTTTATGGACACCCACCCAGCCAGTAGCTATAAAATCCCTCTTAGTAGCTGTTCTCTAATTGCTCTACCTGTAAAGGGTTAAAAAGTTTCTGCTATGCACTGCTATGCACAGGTAAAAGAAAGTGAGTGGGCTGCTGGCCAAAAGAACCAATGGGAAGGCTAAAACTTTTAAAAATTGAAATGACTCCCCTTTTGTCTGTTGTTGTTCTCCCAGGGAGAGACAAAGAGAGCAGCAGCTATGATGTAGGAAGCATGGGCCAGGTATGAAAAAATCATCAGTATCATACCTAGAAACTACTCACTTAAAACCCAAGATACATAAGTAGATCAGGAAATATCTAGGAAGATGCGATTAGTTTTATCCCTTTTATTTCTTTATGTCTTGTAGATTCCTCTGTGCTAAACCCGGTGCTTTTGTTTTGCTTGTAACACTGCTCTACAGCCAAAATGCTTCTGAAATAAATGTAGTCAAACTTTACTAATTCTGGGTCACTGAGAACGAAAATGATGCTTAAAATTGTTGATTGGCTCTAGTTTTCAAGATATGCTATTGGGTCAGTACATACGACCCTTGAAATGGGAATGGCGGAGGATAAGTGAGTTATAAAGGGAAGGGATCTCAATTTAAACCAGAAATGACTAAAATACATCTTTGACTGGATCTATGAATAAATCTGTGACTGGGTTTGGACAGTACTTGATTTTTAGGCCAAACAATGAATGATGCAATCTGAAGCTGGTATTGCGTCATACAGGATATGAATTGCATCATGTTATTCCTAGAAGTCACGGATGATGCAATCATAACGAAGCTTACATCACTCTGCTGAACAAATTGCCCTATATCAGCTCTAGAAATCATAGAGTGTTGTGCTCTCTTATTTGTCAGTGTTTGATTTTGCAAAGGGACACATTTGTGTTTAGCCAAAGTGAGCAGAGATGCCTCATACTTGTGTGAACAGTGCAGATAACTTCTGCTATGTTTGTGGTGAAGTGACTTTTGCATCACAAAAGCGCAGTATAACCACTATCGTTAAGAAAGCCTATCACCTTTATTTTGGCTGCAAAACTGGAGATCAGGACAAGAGGTGGGCCCCACACATATGCTGCAACACTTGTGCAACAGATCTTTGCCAGTGGTTGATCAGGAAAAGGAAATCTATGCCTTTTGCAGTGCCAATGATTTGGAGAGGGCCAACAGATCATACCAGCAATTGTTACTTCTGCATGGTGCCTCCAGTTGGGAAAGGTGTGTCAAAGAAGAAAACGTGGACTGTGCATTATCCAAACATTCCATCAGCTATATGCCCAATACCCCATGGAGAAGGACTGCCGGTTCCTGATGCACCAGAATCATTCTCACTTGAGTCAGACGAGGAAGAGGATGAAACTTCTGGTCCTGAACCATCAATGTCACAGGACCCACATTTTCTCCCATCCTCCTCCTCTGAACCACGCCTCATAACACAAGCTGAACTGAATGACCTTGTCAGGGATTTGGAACTACCCAAGAGTAAGGCAGAGCTGTTCGGCTCCAGACTACAGCAGTGGAATCTCCTGGCAGGTGATGTTAGGGTTTCCATGTTCCGTGACCGTCAAAAGGATCTTGTCCTATTCTTCTTCATGGAAGGTGATCTTGTAGCCTGCAACAACATCCATGGTGTGATGGCAGCCCTCAACATCGTTCACGATCCAGATGAGTGGAGACTCTTCATTGATTCATCAAAGACGAGTCTTAAAGCTGTTTTACGGCATAATGGCAATGTTTTGCCATCAATTCCAGTTGGTCATGCAGTCCATATGAAGGAAACCTATGACAACATGAAACAACTTTTGAGGTGCATAAACTATGACCAACATCAGTGGCAGCTTTGTGGCGATTTGAAGGTTGTTGCTCTCTTGCTTGGTCTGCAGACTGGATACATAAAGTACTGCTGTTTTCTCTGCGAATGGGATAGTCATGCAAGAGATTCTCACTACATCAAGAAAGATTGGCCACTCCAACAGTCATTGGAGCCTGGGAGGAAAAGTGTTCAGCATCCACCACTTGTTGAATCAAGGAAGATTTTGTTACCACCCTTACACATCAATCTGGGTCTGATGAAGAACTTTGTCAAGGCCATTGACAAAACACAAGCAGCTTTCAAGTACCTCTGTGGAAAATTTCCAAGGTTAAGTGAAGCTAAGATAAAGGAAGGTGTCTTTGTTGGTCCTCAGATTCGTGAACTTCTTCGAGATGATGCATTTGACCATGCACTGCGTGGCAAGGAAAAGACGGCATGGAAAGCCTTCCAGTCAGTGGCAATACATTTTCTCGGAAACAACAAGGCAGACAACTACAGGTTGTTGGTGGAAAACCTCCTCAAGGCATACAAAAGCCTTGGTTGCAACATGTCACTAAAGATACATTTTTTGCACTCTCATCTAGATTTTTTTCCACCGAACTGCGGAGCAGTGAGCGACGAGCATGGCGAGCGATTTCACCAGGACATTGCGACAATGGAGAAACGCTATCAGGGCAAATGGAGCCCATCAATGCTTGCAGACTATTGCTGGACAGTGACAAGAGATGCTCCATTTAATGAATACAAGAGACAAGCCAAGAAGCGCCGAGTAGACACTGAATAGGACTAAACTATGTACATAATAGCTTTTTGCCTTTTGTTTCATAATACATTTTATTTATATAACCCTTTTGCTGATTTTTAAAGTGTTACATAAACAGGACAGGTGAAATATTATCATGTAAAGCAACCATAAACACATGAAAAGACCTAGGTTTACAATTTATGATTAAAACTCTACTATCTACACAATATACTGTGACAAAGCTCCAAGTCTGTACTTGTGGGTCCTGCGCTTCCTGGCAGATTTAGGGGCCTCAGAAACTCATCTAGGCCCCAGAGTGACCTCCCTTTCTCAGTATAATTGGCAAGAGTCACCACCTAGTGAGTTACCTTCATCACAGGCCAGTATGGAAGATGGAAAAGGGGGGAGCCCGGGCCCACCCTCTACTCCGGACTCCAGCCCAGGGACCCTAATAGTATTAGCTAAGACGGCTGACCTTTTATCCACAAAACACAATACAATTCCCTGGACTACTTCCCCACAACAGTCCTTGCTTCTTCAAACTCCACTTCACCCTTACCTCAGGGCCTCCTTCCTTCTGTATGATATGTTGTTTACCACTCAGTCTCACCAACAGCATAACTTCCTTCCACAGCTCCTGACACCCACAGCCCACCTGACTAACTGGGAGGTTTTTATCTGGATTCAGCCAGTCCCTGATTGGCTTCAGGTGTCCCAATTAGGCTAGCTGTTTCTACTCCTTTCTAGAAGGTTCTTAATTGGCCCCAGGTGTCTTGATTGGCCTGGAGTAGCCTTTGTTTGGCTATCCAGGGAACAGGGACCTGCACATCCTCAGACTAATATACCTGCCTTCCAGCACTCTCTTATATCCTTCTGGTCTGACTCCGTCACATTACATAGACATAAAATGTAAAAACTTAAATATCTTAGAAACAGTAGCCAATCAGTTGTTTTGTCATATTTGAATTCAGCACATCAAAATACATAATAAATATCACATTTTATCTCTGAAGCAGACGACTTCTAAAAAATTGTAGACCAGTGTAATCTTTAAACTGGACCTCAAGAAAGCTATTCTTGGGGCTTAATCCCTGTAGTTGCTCTTTTAAAATCTAGCAATAGCCTGAGTTCCCAGATATATTTTCTTTTTTTAAAATAAAATGTACCCTTTTTAAGAACAGAATTCGATTTTTTGTGTCTTAAGAGGTTTGTGCACATGTTGTTTAATTACCTGGTGGCAACCATTTATTTCTCTCCCCACCCCACTTTATCAGCTCTTTGCCAGAGTAGGTGTGAAAGGGCTTGAGGGTATCCCACAAGAAGGAATTCCCAAGTGCGCCCTCCTGGGCTTTCAAAGGGGTTCTGCACTTGGATTGGTAGATGCTGCTACCACTCAAGGTCAGAGAGAAGCTGTAACCCTAGGAGTTTAATACAAGCCCGGAGTGACCAGTATTAATTTTTAGAATCCTTGCAGGACCCCACCTTCTGCACTCAAAATTACAGAAGTTGGCCCACTGAAAGACATTAACTTGCCCACCTTGTCTCTCCAATGTCAAGCTAGGTCTACAATCAACAACTTTTAGTTTCAAAAGTATAAAATTTGAATCAGAAAACGGGAATTTTTCATTCAGCAAGGGTCAGAGCAAAATATTTAGCCTTTGTTTTTTAACATTTTTGTAGTCAATAAATTTGTCAAAACCAACCCTTTCCCATGACATTTTGGTTTGGCAAACTGGCATTTTCCCATAAAATTTTGTGTCAGATAAGAATTCTCAATCAGCTCTAGAACTCAGGATTTTTGATGCTTCCCAGCTGTGTCCAGGTTTGCTAGCATAGATGCTGGCCTTAGTGTTCCTCTTCATGCAGAGGAGGTATCCACAAGATAGAGGAACTGGCCGGAATTCTCTTCTCTCATCTACTTACGTCCTGTGATTCCCGCCACCTGGCTATGTATGGACATGTGGGAGGATAAAATGCCATCAGATCAGAGTTCTCCACTCCTATTGGTGGGTAGTGTTTCCTGCTCACTTTGCACAGGCACCACTTCCTCCACATGTGCAAGACAGTGAAGCCTCAGGCCCAAGGATTCACCATAATGAGTATCAGCTACCCCAGCCATTCCCCCTTCAGTGCTGCAACATCCCTCCTCAGAGCCTATGTGAAAACCCCTCCTCCACACCAATAACCTCCAAGGGAGACGCACGCTTTCTGCAGTGATTCCAGGCTGTTGCACGGTCATGGTATTCTTTAATCGAGTTGAGCCCCAGCCACAAAGTTTGGCTCTATATGTGAATACCGGAAAATGTCAAGGAAAGATGGAGCTGGGGTATTGGTTTGAGTTGTCTGCTTTTTATTGCTTGGCTTCATCTGTTTCCCCCACCTCATCTCACCCCCTCACACTCAAGCCCTCATTTCCCTGCAGAAGATCGCCACAGACAGATCTGTTATGCAAACCCGGACATCTCTCCCTGTAGATTAGTCACAGAAGCAGATAAAGAGGGTTGAATGACTGAGTAAGGCTGCAAATGAGCTCCCATTAGCTCTTGCTGTATATCTCTGGTGGAGGGGTTTGGTAAACAGTTAGCACTTATCTCTCTGCTCAGCATTTAGCTGATTTCCATAATGAGCTCCATTGAACTGAGAGGCCTGGAGGTGTCCCAAGGCTTCAGAGACGCAATGTGTTCTCAAAATCTGATTTATGTAAAGGTGAAGGCAATTGTGTTAACAAAGGAAAGGAACATGATCAACATGCAGTCTGCAGCGGCTGGGAAGACAGCAATATCCATGGCTGGTTCTCTCCGAGAGGGATCTGACAGCCGCTGGCCGTGGGAGCGCTGAGGCGCACAGCCTTGGTAAATGCAGCCACGAGAAAGATGCAACACGTAGAAATGCCGTGGCTCAGAGGTATACAGAATCCACCGTGAGGGGGCTGGAGGTGAGTTCAAACCCAGGCTAGACACCGTCCTCCTGTGATCCCAACCAAGCAGCACAGCCAGTGCTCTGCTTCAGCATCTCGGCCTAGCAGGTTCTGCATCAAAAGCCTCTCTTTAGGCCCAGCCACAATCTCACTCCTCCAGTTTAGTTCTGTGCAGAATCCTGCAGTCTCAAGTCATTCTGTTCACAGCCAGGATTCTGTGCCCTCGATTCCATCATCACTATCATCTGGTTCAAAGCAACGAAGAGGATGTGACGTCGCTCATTCTGGTGGGGCACTCTGGTCCAGCCACAGGATCCAAAGTCAGCATGTCTCCATCTGGATGCCAGTAGGTGGACTGAATTAAACAGGGACAAGACACTCGTATTCCAGAACTAGTGTCCATACATGGAATTATTCAGGAATACCTGTTGCATTTTAAATTCATATTCTATCTTAATTCAAATAAACTTTCCAGTGTAAATCAGCCCTAAGGGCCTGCTGTTGGATTTCTTTGCAGGGATGGGGCCAACAGGAGTGACTCTGGCCTAGTGCTGGGAGAATCAGACCCAAGAGGCTTAGGCTACAAATCAGGGGAAATACCCTCTTAGCAGTGAAATCAATTAGACTGGAAAATAGTTTCTTAAGTGAAGGCTTATACTTGACCCCTTCAAAATTAGAGCCCTAAAAAAAGTCACTCAATGAAGATAATATAGGTGGGAATAATTTTGCATTGGTTGGGAGGGGAACCTAAGGTCTTTTCCATCCCTGGAACGAGGATAATTTAAAAGGGATCAAACACATATTTTCTCCTGGTAAATTAGAGGAAGTGTTTAGGAATGAGCTTGCGAGCAAGGAAAACAGAATGGAACTCCATCTTCCCATTCCTAGCTGACCGCCTGTGCCCTAATTTAAGAGATGGAAATGACCACGTGTTCCCCTCTGTATCTCACGGAGAGGAAGATGGTTCTGGGGAAGTTTCAATTAATTGTGTGTTTTGGAATTTCTTGCAAGTACCAAGCCAGCTATTCTGCTAAACTCAGTTTAATATGCAACAAACACTCACCATATAAACAACACGTCTGTCCTAAACCTTTATTATAATTCCCGGAACCACTTGCAGGCTTTCAGAAACCCATTATTATGATTATAATCAAGAATCTTAGGACACTGTGATTTGTGCCAGAAATGCATTTATACTGTGAATTATTTGTAGAAGAGCCACAGAGAGAGCCTCAGAGAGAGGGAGAGAGACCTGCAACTTCAGTGCCGTTAAATTCAGCAGCAGTAGCTCCCATGCCATTTCATTTTTCCTCTTTCATTTTTTAATTTAACTTGTAGCTGCTGAAATCTGGACTAATATTTACTTTGTCCTCTGCATGCTCCTTTAGCCTCAATCTCAGGAACCTTGAGAGATGCCCTTGTTTACTGCACCTTGGAATTGCTCCTCTGTGAATAGCCCCTCCTCTGACTTCCCGTGCCTCCACTCCACAGCGAGAAGGCAGGTTTGTTTGACAAGACGCAGTGCTTAAGGACTGTCAATCATGCCTGATGTAAGAGATGCAGCACTTTGGAAATTACTGCAACAATACTTAGTACATGCAAAACAGAGACAAACTCATTGGAGAATGCAAATGCAGAGTGATCCCCATATTACTAGCATCTTTTTACATATAGTTCCTCTCTTGAAACACTTTGCAATCAAATACTCTGGAGTGGACTATTTCTGAGCACTGATTCTTCACGCTAAGAGGTAAAGATGATTAGGCATGTACCAGCACAAGTCACTGATAACCATCCTCTTGGCGAGTAGGTTTTTAGAGATATATATGAGGCCTGATTATGGTCTCACATCAGTGTAAATAACGTCCACTGAAGCCAATGGATTTACTTTGGTGTAACACAAGTTTAAGTGATACCAGGACTGTACGTTAAACGAACAGAGCGCAGATTTTACATTTGTATCTATTATGCCACTATTTGCCAGAAAGAAACTGCTGAAATAGAGAAACCCACACTTCCTAGAATGTATTTAGCTTTGTCAAGCACTGTTCTGTCTCAGACTGGAATACACTCTCCCTTTGGGTGTGCCAGTTCACGTATCCTCTCTCAGGGACGTCTATCCTCTGGCAGAAAAATCTTATGAATCTTCCCCTGTGCATTCTTTCCTCATTTTCATCACCTACCCCACATACTTTGGTACATCATTCTTTCTTTGTGTGCTTTGTTCCTTAGAGCAAAGTTCCATATGCCTTTCTTCTGTGCACTGCACTTCCTGGTGCTGTTTCACCCTTCTGCTTCTAGTGCACTTGGTCTTCTAGTGAGTCAACTAAAGCAAAGTCTCTTTTGGCATGTTGTCTTTAACTCCTGTGTCCCCTCTGCTCTGCTGCGAAAAATCAGGTTGCTCCTTGTATTGTTTCAGTAGACCAAATAAAAGTGCAATGGATGGGGATGGAAATGTGGAGTGCAGCATTTTCTCTGCTCTCCAAAGCCTTCAGCACTAAACGCATCTAATGAAATACATGTATATGGATTTTGAGTTCGATAAAATGTTCATAATAATGTTCAAAACGAGCTAACTCGCTCCCAGTTTTGAACTTCCATGAATCCAATAGCCCCTGAAGTTCAGCTCAAGATTCAATGCACCTTCTCCTCAACTTTGGGGAAATTCAGGATAGACTGGAAACATCAAACCTGAAAAGTGTAGGGTTTATTTCAGGTCCCCCTCTCTTTGCCTCAAAAATAAGCTTCCCTCAGTGCTTCCCCCTCCTTACTTTAGTATTCTTCTGAGGGCAGCCTGAGGCCTTCTACCCAAAGCTAACTCTCGTGAAGTCACTGGAAAGCCAGATAGTTCATTTTCCCATTTAAAGTTTCAAGGGCTGACCAGCTGGCCTACTCCCCTACTTCCTGATGCTAAAGGAAGGTAGCAAAACGTGGCCATTTCTACCTAAATCCATACAGCAGATCTCAGAATTTTCTATAGATGCCAGGCAATCCTTTTGCACAGCAGCAGGACCAGCAATTGCTCCTCTGGTCCAGCCTTTACCACTCGACTGGTAATTCAGACCCCTCTGCTGCTGGAACACTTCAGAATGTACAATTCTCATGTCAGAACAGGAATTCTTTTAAGTCCAGCATGGTGTCTTTCAGGCCCTGAGTAAGTAGGATGATCAAGTGTTTGAAGCAGGACTGAAGGAGCCTTGCTAGTCCTGCTCACCTCCTGAAGAGGCTAAAGTAGGAGATTTAGGACACAAACAACTTGCTGGTTCCCCTTAACCCAAATAATTAGAGGAGGGTTGGAGCAATTAGCTTTGCCTTGAAGAGCTAACAGGAGGAGCCAGGCCAGCCAGCTATCTGCCGCAGACACCAAAGGGCTTGAGAGGGGTAGGCCACAAGATTTTCTCCCTCCAAAGACAACTGGAGGTGAAGGAGGTGTCAAGGGCCTTGAAGATGTGTACTGGTGAAAATCCCCATGACGAAATCATAGGGATGTGTTTTAGGTTTCAGGTGAACTAAAAACTGGATCAGACCTGCACAAAGCAAAGCTAGTTCAAAGGCATCTCTCAGACCAGTGCTAACCTAGTCTGGAGGCTTTCACAGAGTTGAGGTGGAGAGTTATATAGAGCTCTTTGCAATGGTGTGAACCCAGTAGGACGAATGCTCTCCCCATGCACAATACATACCCTCGGTTTCTCCAGTCACCATCCCATCCAGCCAATGTCACTGTACTAGAGGCTGAGTATATACAAATTTAGATTATCACAATGGAAGACATTTGCCCCAGTGCAGAGGATCAGCAAAAAGGCCGATGCATCATTTAAGGCCTCAAAATAGGGCATAACTTGGCCTTAACTGGTGCTTATGCCTTCTGCTGGCCTTCTACACAGGGCTGCCCATTGCTGGTGCTTGACCTCTCTAGTGTATTGTCAGAGACTAGTAATACATTGAGGACAGGTGCTGTCATCATGGTACGTTAGTGGCACCGGGGAGTGCATGGAAAAGTAAAAGCCCTGTGGGAAGAGTGCTCCAATCTTCACATTATTGTGACTCAAGAATTTCCCTGACCAGCTCTTGCAAGTTGGATAAAGCCTCAGAATGTGGAATCATACAGTTAACTACCCTGCATCTTTCACTACCACCAAACAAACTGCTGATGTCTGAAATTATTTATCTACTAAATATGTTTTTACTAGATAGCTCTGCCAAGTTCAACAGCTCATAACACCCAAGGGTGGCTTTAAAGCCATTTCAAAGGATAAAAACCAGAATAACACAGTCTGAGCTACCAGGGCACAGTCAATCATGTCGGCATTTCACATTTCAGCTCTGGGAATCTGCAGTTTTGCTGAGATTCCTGGCTCAGTCCTTGGCCGGTGCGATTTGGAAGAGCTCGCCTAACTTCAGTGGAGCTAAGTTGACTTACAGTAACTGAAGATCTGGCCTCTGTATTTAATGGTCTCTGTCACCGATAGAACGGTGCAAAGTTTTCATCACAAAACCCACACATATGAAAATCACCCGAGCTGCACTTGAGCCCAGGTGACAGAAGAGGTCATGAAGCTTTTAAATTATGGTCTGTTAGTGTTATAATAAAACTCGTATATGGCACTGTAAAATTACATGGTGCATTGCTGAATGTAGATAGGCCACACTTGTGCACTGAGGAGTGACCAACACAACAGTGATTTACAGGACTTCAAGCCACTATCCTGCCTTCTCTCCTCACATTCTTCCATGCCTTCCAATAGGCCCTAAAATCTACCTCACGGCCACACGTAATGATGAAATCTTCTGTGGGAAGAGTGATCTAGTACAGTAGCTCCAAGCCTCATCTCCCCTGACTCACTGCATGTCTACCGGGAATGGGTGATATGACCATCTCCTCCCTTTCTTAGGGTCATCAAAGAGAGAAAGGTGTCATCTCCTCTTGTTTTTGCCTTTTATTGGGAGCAATGACTGAGATGGCTGCTGCTTCTCCATTGTTCTAAGGGAATCTAATGGGGAAGAAAATCACCCATTGTGCAAGAGGCTTTCGTCTTTGATGATCCAACCGGTTGACTAGATAATGAATCTAAGATGGACCTCAGAAGGTTTTGCACCAAACTTTCAACAACATTACAAGGAGGTCTGGGTTTTTTCTCCAGTCCCAGAGTCCAATAAGAAGAGAGAACTGAAGGGTCAGAGAGTAGCAGACAGAAAACTCTCTTGTGTTCAAGAGCTTCTTGTCATACCAGGCCCATGTTAACTCCATAAAGAGGCAAGATGAGACTTCTTGGGGTACCTTTTGTAGATCCCAATATGGTGGCAGGGGGTTGGCTGTTCTTTGCCAAAAGACCAAGCTAGCCCCACAGAAGATGTCAAAGATGACGGCTCATCATTGTTCTTCTGGAGGCTCAGGCGGTGGAGGCTGGTGAGGTGGAGGGAGCAGCATGAGGCAAAACCAATGAATCAATTCCCCAGGGAGGGTTCAAACTGAAGCAGGAACCCATATCTCCCAGTGAACCTGGAGGGGCGCTGAAGACTACATGGATCTCCTGACTCACTCCACTTTACAGTGCACATGTCCCATATACCTGCTGTCAGTCTTCCTGGGTCAAAAGTTTAATTTGATGTAAAATAATTATAATCTAGGGAGGAATCTGGACTGGAACTGCTTGCATGTTTTTCACTGTAAAATAACAGAGATGAACAAATTGGCTGTTTGCCACAAATGACAATTTTAGAAGAATTTCAGTTTTGATGACATTTTCAGGGGTTCAGTGAGAAACGGACGTAGAAAACTGATTTTTTTGGAGCGGGAGTTGTGTTGGTCAATATTTTTGGTAAATTTGTCTTTGTAATATCTTTCAGTTTGGGTTCTGAAAATCCAAAAAGTTTTCAAAACTTTAATTTTCTTACTGAAAACCAAAAGCTTTTCAAAAACTGAACCGCCCCCCACAAGACCCTCCATTTCACAGGTTTCTTCCCTCCCCAGAAAATGCAGAGAAAAAACCCCATATTTTTTCTGACATTCTCCCATGCAAAATAATTGGCATTTTTAAGCAGCTCAATCTTGCACAGTAAATATTAATTTTAAAAAACAGCAACACCAGCAATAAAGAAAAAAAAATCATCATTTGGCTGGGCACCTCCGTAAGACAATGGGTGAGAACCTTCTGCTGCTGTGCTGCAGCTGACCTGCGCCCGGTGCATCCACACACAGCGATTAGAAGTGTACATGTGCCAGCTGGCACCGACAAAGAAAAGGGAGTTACATTGGCTTCAGCTCTCCTAGCAACACAGGCCGGGGGAAGAACCAGCCAGTGACTAATGAAGATGGTGAGATCCGGTGAAAATGGGAGGATCGGATGAAAATCAAATTAAAATTCTATTTGGTTTAAAAACAACAGAAAGTAAAATGTTCATCTCAACACCAACGGTATAATTGAAAAGCATTGAGAGAGTGTGTGCCAAATGAATCCATGCCCTAGCTGATGGCTTTCAGAGGGCAGAAGCAGCCCCCTCTGCTACGGAATTAACATAAAGGCTCTATGCCAGCCCAAAAGCCCAGCAAAGGTGTGGGGAGGGTGAGGGAAGATGAGCCAAGGTGAGGAGTGGGCATGGCTGTAGTGCACTGTTCTGTGGGTTCCCTGGGTTTTTAGGAAGCGGCGCATAAGTTAGAGCAGCACTGATGAGCTAATTCTCCCAGAATACAGGGAGTCCTGGATGCCCCACAATATGGGAAGCATAAAGGTAATTTAAAATCACCTTTACCCCTTCCCACTCCTGACCTCCTTTCCTGCTCCAAACACAGGGATGGGGGAACTAAGCATCAGGGCTGTACGCACAGAGAGGGAATATTGCCTAGTGCTTGAATGCTGGACCAGGACTAAGGAGACCTGGTTTCTCTTCTTGGCTCTACCACTGGCCTGTGGGATGACCTTGGGCCAATTATCTCGCCTCTCTGTGCCTCCATTTCCTGATCTGTAAAATGAGGATAAGGATACCACCTCCTTTGTAAAGTGTTTTAAGATCTACTGAAAAAAAGAGCCTGGCAGTTTTATTAGAACTTAATATGGAGAGAATGTCAGTCTGTGGCATTTCCAAACCATCCTATAGAATGTAATGGAAAATGACTTCCCTGCTACAGAATTCTGTGAGTACTGCTTTAAACATGCATTCTCTGTCTAGCTCTGTGAGTCTTCTCCCGTCTCTTGGAACAGTGGTTGGAGGGACACTCTGACTGGGTTGCCAGTCTCTGCTACCGTGCCTTGCATCTAGAACTGGAATTGTAGTTTTCACTGCACGGGGTGCCCCCAGATGCTCGTTGCTCACTCTGTGATAATCACTCTTCTGGTAACTTGGCCCTCCAGCCAGGTCACCATTTAACTCCCATTTCTGGAGTTAAAAAGTCCAGCAGGGCAACTGTCCAAAGGCCATCTCCAGACAGTTTCAGCCCCTCATTGGGATCTATGCTGCTATACCAATGGCTGGCTGGGGACCCTGGGCCCAGCTGCTACACCAGGTTCCAGCCAGAACCAGCAAGCCATGTCCTCTGTCCCCTTCCCTGTTTCTGTTTCTCTGGACTCCTTCCTACCAGTACTCCCTATCTTCTCTTTCCTGGTTCTGGCTTTACAACTTCCTCTACTCCTCATGGCTACATAACCCAACTGAGCATCTCGCCAGGCTCCTTACTCCAGGACAGGATCCCAGGCTTACTTTTCTCCTGTACATCCTCTTTGTTCCTGATGACCTCCCGTATCTGGAGCCCTCTTTGACTGTCAGTTTCCTGGCTGTATAGTGTATCCCAGCCCTTCCCCAGCTGGGCTCCTCTCTCAGTTAACACTGGCCCTGCTTTTCTCAACTGACACACCAGGTAACTTAACTGGTCTCAAAAACCCGTTTTTGCCCTATAAGGGCAGGTGAGGGATGCAGCCCCCGTCACAGACAACAAAAGGAAGCCTTCCCTCCTGAATCGGAGAGTGCACAGAGAGCATCAGGAAGAGGAGAAAGCTTGAGAGTCTGATCTGATTCCTGCCATCAGTGGGTTTCTGAGAGCTCTTGTCTGTCCAGTAGAATGATCACCCACAGGTCACATGGCGGCACTTGGTGCTGCCTGACACAGCGAGTCACATCCAGCAAAGCTCCTAAGATATATGGCAGTGCGCTGGAGTTGTCCTTCCATAGTGCTATGGAACATGTAGCTGTTCTTCCATTACTGCGAGATCTATAAGGAATTGCTGCCATTAACGGACTCCATTAAATGCAATACGTGTGGGGAAAATTGTAGGTTGATTTAGTTTTGCAACACAGACATATTGGCAAGATAATCACATAAAAGTGACACTTTTTATGGCTGAGCTGTTTGATTTTATGTCAGAGTGCTTCAGTTTCTCACATTTTTATGATCATATATAGGTCCTCGGTCTAATGTATGCATTAACTAGCATAAAGGTTAAATAGATTGTTTTAGCATTTCAGGATAGAGAGAGTAGGTCTGCACAAACGTCCAATGAGTTGGATGAGTTATTTCAGGCACACAGGGGTTGGGAGGGAAGGAGAGAGCAGGAGTTACTCCTTCACTTGGTCTCAGTTTTAATAGTGTTATATACTGCACATGATTTGAAACGTATCCATATATTTAGAGCCAGATTCTGACCTCAGTTACACCAAAGAAACTGATGCTGGTGGCATGATACTGGGATAACAGAGATCAGAATCCGGCCTGGTGCCGGAGAAGCAAAGATTAGAATTCGACCCTTTATAGAAGCCATCTGCGGGAAGAGGGAAACATAAGTCCTGAGCCTCCTCTGACATACACAGGGGCAGATCAAGGGTAACTCTATTTGAGTCCATGCAAAAATGGTGTGAGAAGAGATTCTGATTTGCAATGTGAGAGAGCTGACAGCAGGTTACCCTCTCTCACAGATCTGGTTGATACAGGGTTTCTTTTAGCAGCATGTTTAGCCTGGTCCAAAGACAAGCCTAAGTGAAGTCAGATTTCAATACTCCTTAAATCATCTTGCTACCTTTAAGCCCTTATTTCATCCTTTCTTTATCTCTCTATTCCCTCCCCACCCCCTACTACATTTCTGAGAAGCCTTTGAAAGACTAATGTTATAAGTCTGGAATTTAATTGGCTTTTTTAAAAAAAATTTCTTGCTTCCATCAGCTTCTGAATCTGGAGGGATTACTCACTCTTCAGTTTCTTAAAGCAAATTCAAGTTATCTCTTTAAATCTTTCTCCCACTCTCCTGCCCCCATCCTCACACCCAAAACCTCTCTGTCTTTTCAGTTCACCTCATTTAAATATTCAGCCCAATTTCAAGGCCTAATAATGATGAATAAGACAGATTAAGGTTTAATAAGAGTGTTAAGGAAAGATTTTTCATTTTGACTACTCTAGGTCTCCACTGAAATTGAATTGGCACCCGGCCTCTGAGCATGTGCTGAACAGGGCCTTTTGCTAATGCCTGTGGAGGTTCCCTCTAGCAGAACCAGAATAGGTTTCTACTAACCAGTCTGATGATGCATATGGATGAAAGGAAGTACATCATCCCTAGCTAGCTAGACCCATCACAATCATCTCTTTCATTAGAGTAGCTGGTGAGCCACAGAATGGGAACTCTACCTAAGTGAAGGTAGGCTGATGGAGTTAGATGATGAGGCATGCTGTACTAGGTAGTGATGTACTGGGTAAGTCAATGTGCTACCTGTACCTGTTCATTTCACATCCAGATCTGACCTGGGTGTTGGGATCGATGGTTTCATTTGGCTCCCCATTTCTAGTCTATATTAGAGATGGGCCCAAGTGTCAAAGCCCAAATCCATGGCTGCATCTCAATCCAAATAGCTCCAAAGTTTAGGACTCAATGCTCTGGTTTGGCTCATTGCAGAATCACGGAGTTCAAACCAAAGTTGGGGTGTGGGAGGGAAGTGGGTCCAGTGTTCTGGTTGAGTTCAGTGTCTAATTGATAAAGTTCTCTAATACCAGTAGCTTTGGGTAGGGTGAGACAACGTGTATTCACACCATCCTAATACGGGCAAGGAGGGAGTTAACTATCTCTCCCTGAGTACAGAAGTTTCTGAAGTTGCATGCTGTCAATGTAGGCATTCCAGGGACCGCACTGGTGGAGGGGCAAAGGAGAAGAGAAAGCCCAAGTGGTGGTAAATATTTAGTCTTCTTGTGAGCAGCAGAACTATATGTACAGAGAGGTTGGCTAAATAACAGCATAGTGGCAGGGGGCAGCTATGTGAACTGGAGATAGCTACTGCAAAAATTCCTGTTCCGAACATCACCCCTAATCCCACATTGCAGTGGTTCCAAAATCCATCCTGGGCTTGAGATCAGAATTTCGCAGAGGGTTGTAATGAGCTGAAGAAAAACTCTGGATCTGAACCCCCATGAAGTTCCGTGTGTTCAGATTCAGGATCTGAATTCTGCAACGTAAGCCTCTGTAGGAACCTAGATGGTGTGAGCACCCAGGAAGGAGAATTGCAGATCCTTAGGATTTAAGATTTACATGGCAGTAGTCCTGGGAGACCTCAGCTGGTCAGAGCCCCTTTGTGCACAGAGTGAATGCCTGTCCCGGACCGAAAGAACCCGCAATCTGAAAGACTAATGGGGTTGGGGGCTCAGGTTGAATTACTTATCTTTTCTGTAGCATAAGATGATAGGAGGACTGAGAATATCTGAGAGACAAATACTCTAGCCTAAACTGAGATAGTTGCCAATCTCCCCATAGTATTAGGGGAAGGTTCTAGTTACAGGAAGTCCTGTATATTTTCCCCTTTATTAATCTGAGCCACAATTTCTTATTTTACTTGTTCTTCATCCAGCATAACTGCAGCATTAAACACGTTCATTGCAATGACACCAAACTTCAAACACCATGGGAAACACCGCAGGGGCATTGATCCCCCAAAATTGTTGGTTCTTTGCACTTCTATAGTGTGTCCATCACAGCAACTCAGTATTGTGTCTACACATATTGTGTCAGTGTATGAGGGAACTCCTGGAGCTTCTATCGCATCATGCCCAGTACTAGGGCTGGAAGTAGAGACTTTTAGGTAATTACCAAGGATGAAGAACTCCATTGTGTGATGGTGTTAGGAGAAACAACTGAATGAGTGCGGTTGCCATGCTTATGGATTGCCATCCCTATTACCGAGAACCCCTTGTGGATTGCACTACTTTAAACTCCTTCTCCTGTACAATGTAAGTAGCTGATACAATCAACACTTACAAAATTCCTGGGATATCTGATGTATGGATTCAAGATGTTGTAGTGGTCCTATAAGCTCATGATGTTCCAAGCAATGGCTTGTCATAGTGCCCATTCGTTAATGCAAACAAGGTCTCAGAGTAGTTAAAGTATTTAAAGTTTTAGGGCCAGATTTTCAGCTGAAGTAAATTGAAGTAGTTCTATTGAAGTTAATGGATTTGCATCAGTTCTCTAGCTGCTTAAATTGTTCTACAGTTTTAGAAGGTTTATAGGACGCGGTTTAAACTGCTATAAGGGCTTACAGCATTGTAAAGTGCTAAAGTTATATTAAACCCTTCTAGCATGTTAGCAGAGTTTACAGTTTAGAATAGTTGAAACCTGAAATTTCAAACTTGGCTTGTTTAGTAGATTTTACTAAGACTTAAATATCAAACCATGTTTGAAGAAAAATATGTTTCAATAAGTTTAAAAATATAAATTTAAAAATAATTCTTTAACTGGGACATACTTAACAAATAGATCATGAAAGTGCATTACAATATTTAGACAGAAAACATTCATAATTTGCACTCAAAATTGTCAATTATATATTTTTTAAATTTTACAACTACTAATCCAATTTTCTTCAAACTTGCTTTGATTTTAAGTCTCAACTGTATGTACAAAACAAGACATGTAGCTTCATCAGTTTGACTAGTCCACATGCAAAATGTCTGACCTGAACATATGAAAAAAGGATTTATTTCCAAACTCAGATAACTAGAGACCTGTTGACCTGACAGAATTTTTTTTAAAGTCTTTGGATTCAGAGTAAGTTGGACAGCTTTCATCCTGAACTAGTGAAAAGGGAGATTAAAAAGAAAGTTGGAAAATTACATTGAGTATAGTGGATTGTAACATGCCTTCCCCCATGGCAAAGAGAACAACATTTTTCTTTCTGCGGATCTTTAGTCATCAAAGGACACTTTTAAAGAAATCACTATAAATTTGGAATATACCAATAGGAGTGCACTCCCTTCCCCTCCTCACACCTGCTTTTATGTACTCCTCCTCCTCTTAGTGTTTTGGTTTAGGAATATTCCCCCAGTTCTACCTATCCTTCCCCTATGTCAGTAGAAGGACTCCCTCTTATGGTGAAATTGTTAATAAGTAAATTAACAAGTAAGCTGTCTAATGAGCTGCATGACAAAGAAAGATACAAAATGGTGTTAGCAGTAGGATTAAATGTAAAAGATAATAGAAAAACTGAGTAGTCATGTAAAGCTAAAGCTCAAGGAAATGTTATTGAATGATGGAAGAAGTTCAGGTAATGGTTTGGTAATAATGTGGCCTAACACATTCACATCAGAGAGTTTGGAAAGGAATGAGAAAGCAATTAGAGTCTATTTAAGAACAAGGAGTCTTTCTCACGCAATTCTCAGCCCATCCAGGAAAGGGAAATCAGCCTTTGGCAACACTGGTGTGAGCTCTGGCGTCCGTCCACATGAAGAAATGGGCACTATATGTGGTTGACAGCCAATTCTTCTCCTTCCAGCAAAGCCAATGGACATGAATACACCAATTCCAAATCGGTCTGTTGGGAGCCGTCAGATGGTCCTTACTTCTGATAACTCAATCAGCTAGAAAGGTAGGTTCATACAGGGTAAGGATAAGAGAGCAGCCAACCCAAATCTTTGTGCCAAACTTGAACTAAACCTGAACCTAAATCTTGTATGAGGCTTGATAAAGTAATTCATTTTTAAGAAAACATTTTTGATTGCTTTGCATCCAGGCATTCAGACACCACGGTCATGGGCACGGTAAAATACGTTAGATTGATAGATCAGGATGAGCCTAGGAAGGGACATACTGACATAACATGCGAAAGGCTATTCTCATGGTATTTCCAGATCAGTCAAAAGGGGAAGTACAACAAATCTCAGGAAACAGTCTGTTTGCAAAAGGGTTCCAGCCTCATTTTGTGGACTCAGGAGGTTCAGATAAATTTTGGTGAAGCATCCACATGCCTGAGGGCTTCTCTGCAACGAACTAAAGTGCCAGCCATTGCAATTTGCCCTAAAATAGTTCCTTGCTGGGCAGAAGAGAAATGTGCATTCGAGGGTGGCAGATAAGCTACTGTTGGCCCTTTGAATTTCACCCATGTGCATACATGCTTCACACATTCCTTGTGCGTCTTGTCATTCTCATCACGCCTTCTAGGCACATCTTCCCATCCACTTCATAGTGCATCTAGCTACGAAATCATGGCACATCTGCACACCTTTCCCCCCCTCTCATCTGAAAATGACTGAAAATGGCAGTGATTGAAAAGGGAGGGGATTGTTTTGTTTTTATCATTATTATTTTGTGGATATTTTGTAACATGTTTTACAGATTAAGTTCAATTAGGAAACAGATGGCACCGAAACATCATCAAGTATTTCTGATGGGCAGCAAATTACTGACTTAATTAAGTAAATAATTAAAAATTATATTTACACCTGATCATCCAAATGAGGGTGAAAATATCAATTTCAGGGTTTGTTATGATGCCTGGCAGGGTGTCAACCTGTGAGCCAGCCATTTCCATGTCTCAGCGTCAGCTGTCTCTTCTGGATCCTGGAAGAGTCATAAAAACCCAGTGGAGGAGAGAGGGAAAGGATGGCTGAAGATTCCCATCTCAAACTCAGCCATCTAGACACTGCTTATAACAGAAAGGGTCATTCGGTTGGTCTGAGGGACATATTCTTCTCTCATTATTATAATTTAAATTGTGATAATGTCTGGAAGCCTTAAGCAAGATCGGGTCCCTAGTGTGCCAGGGGCTGTACAAACCTATTGTAAAAGACAGTCATTGCACTGAAGAGCTTATAATATAAATTAAAAAAACAGACAAAGGGAGAGAGATTATTCTGCATGTCACAGCTGGAGAACTGAGGCGCAGAGAAATGAAGTACATTTACATTAAGACTGTTTACACCACTGTGGCATTATAGTGACACTATAATACATTTGCATTCACATTATGGCTCCTTTTCACTGCTAGCATGATGCAAAGGTGTTTCAGTGTCTGAGCAAATCAGATTGGACCTGATTCTCCTGAAATCACACAGGAAACCTGTGGCAAGACTGAGAATTGAACCTACATTTTCTAAGTCACAGAGCAGTGCTTTAACTACAAGCCCACCTTATTCCTCACAGCTTCAGGTCTGTAATGGTGCACTGGCACTACAAGCTTTGTTTCACCTGTGAAGCAGGGTGGTGTTATCTCTATTTCATAGTGCAGTGCTCTAAGGCAGAGGGCCCAAGTTCACACACAGGGAGTCACTAAGAGATCCAAGAGCAGAACTCACGAGTTCCTTGGGCCAGTGATCAAGATGTTGGCAGTCATGCTTAGGGCATCAGAGGGGTCAGAGCCCAGAGTCACAACCAGCATCAGAGGCCAGAGCCAATGGTCAGGAATTGGAGCCCAGGGTCAGAACCAGCTGACCTGGAGCAGCGTGCTGGGATAATTTTTTATAGAGGGGCTGCTGAAAGCGGAAATGATGTATTTGGCTGCTATTACTACTTCCAGATAGAGGGTGCTGTTGCTGCACTCCAAAACCCCTAGTTCCAGCACCCCTGACCTTGAGTGATGCAAGATAGGGCCCAAGGCTGGGAAAAAGCAGGCACAAGAGCTATCACAACCATGTGTAAATGCTCTGAGCAGCCACTGACTAACCTGCTGCTGGGCTTAAGAGCCGGTCTGCTGACCCTTCCAATCAGTGTGTAGCCAATCAGGCAACCTACTATAGGCCAGCTGCATTTGTTAGGTTGCCCAGAGACTGGCCCTGCTGCAGGGCCTGTTCCTGACACCCTGATCTCGTTCTTCCCGACCCCGATGGGAGAGGAATCACAAAACGAATGAAGAAACATGTGGGCATTGATCATGATTCAATGATCCTGACCTTTAAACTGGCAAATTTCCAGTTTTCCACTTTCTTTGGAGATCAATTTATCGCATGTTGTCAAGACGCGATAAATTGGTCACCAGTAGATCGATCACTACCCGCCGATCCGGTGGGTAGTGAAGATATACCCTCAGGCATGTGCATAACTTAAAGTTGGCAAATCACTCCATTGAAGTCAACATAATGCTTGATGTTACCCATATGCTTAAGCATTTTGCTGGCTCAGGGTCTAAAGGGATATTCCCTCGAGAAGGGGCTGAATAAAAAGTTGTCTTGTTTGTAAGACCACATTCAGCCTGGGTTTGAAGTCAGAGGATGAGGCTGTCCCTTTAAAATGGTAGCCTTGTTGTTATTGCAAGCAGATTTTGTGTTTAAGTGCTCCCCAGACCTGCCATTTATCAAACGCTTCCCAGCTCTAAACTTCTTTATTTAATGTGTTAGTAACCACTTTGAAAAAGTACCGGTGTCCCATAATACTGAACTACTTCACCATAAAAGATAATTATGATGATTATGATCTACATAAGCAAAGGCCATTGTCTGGTCTGTGCTGATGATATAAAGGGATTTACACCATCTCTTCGCCAGTCCAGAAATGCTCTCTTGTGCGACTGAATTTGTTAGCATCATTCCACGCTGTCACCACACGGGATTGAAATGACTTGCCACTGCAGTCATTGTTCCACAGGGAAATGGGGGCTCTGATTACTTACATAGGACATGTCTGTGCTCCCTATTCTGCGTGGTGTAATATCAGATGCCCCACTGGGAATGCATGGGTGAGACTGGCATCAGAACGTGGTCCTCTGAGGGAAGCATGTCCTGGGCCCTCTTCTGCATCCGTGGAGAGCTTTGGTCATGGTGGAACTGGGGTGGTCCTACTACTTTGGTGGGGTTGGGGGAGATTTGAGGAGCTTGCACAGGGGACCTGCCATATGCGACTCACTCCTCCGAGGAACCTCTGTGTACAGCTTCAGAAGGTGGCTTTGGCATCAGGGAGGACTGGGGTGGAGCTGGGACATCCAAGGACTACCCTGAGTCCAGCTCTGAGTCTTCACCTCAGAGGCGGCTTCTCAGACCCTGAAGCTGCAGTAGGTGATGTGGCGTGTCTCGGCCACCCTTTTGTGGCCTGGAGAGAAAATCGCCCTCAAAGTGCTTGGCCCTGGTGGGACCCCCCCTCAAGCCCATTGACCTATGTAAGATGATTTGTCTAGTATGGTGAAGACAGGTGTGAATTTGACGGGTACAGCTGGATATTTCTTTCAGATGGTAAGCCATTGCCATGTGTCCTTCAGACACATGCTAACACCCTGAAGTGACTCCTTTTTCCTCCTCTGTTCTGTGGAAGAATGTTTGGATGCACCTCCAATGAACAAGTGAACATAGGAATGGCCATACTGGGTCAGACCAATGGCTCATCTAGCCCAGTATCCCATCTTCCAACAGTGGCCAGTGCCAGGTGCTTCAGAGGGAATGAATAGAACAGGCAATCCATAGTCAAGTGATGCATTCCCTGTCACCCACTCCCCGCGAACCAGTGAAATATGATTATCCAGCGACACTGAGATCCCAGGATAAATCCCACATCTCACTGCCAACCTCGTGCGTTGTCTAAAAGGTAAAATAGTGGTGAATCAACACAGGGTAATATTTCCTGTGTCGATGGCTGTAAATACTCATTGTCTATATGTGCAAATAAATATTCCCAGTGAAAGAGAGACAGCTATCGTGGGCTCTTGTCTCTTCTCTCATACATCTCTGGCTTCAGTGGAGCACTGGGGTGAGCAGGATCAGAAACAGGCCTGCAGCGTCCAGTCTATTCCATCTTCCCTCCAATGGCCGTGTTGTAGCCAGGTTGGAGTGGCAGTAAGGTCTTGTGGGTAGAGTGGCAGCCCAGAAAATCTGGGTTCTCTTTTCAGCCCGGGCCACAGACCAACTGTATGATGTTGGGCGTTTCACTTCACCTCTCTGAGACTTTGTTTTCCCTTCCACTGTCTATTTAGACTGTAAGATCTTTTGAGGGCAGGGACCACCTTTGAGAAGAATGCCCAATGCAGTTGGGACCTCTAGGGAATACTGTGACTGAAATAATAAATCAGAGTTATTAAGGGCCACTCTACAAACCCATTACTTATATTGGTGAGTTGCTGATCGCACAAGTGTGACAATGAGTGTGAGTAGCTAGCCAACAGTGAGAGTAGGGGGCTCACAATTGGCTCCCAAATTTGCTTCCAGTTCTCTTATTTTTTTTTGTTTTAAAGTGGAAAAAAAGAACTTTTCTGCAGGGTTGAGGAAATGTTAATAGCGTATTTGGTGTTTTCCTACACAATAGAGGACTGAAATATGCAGCCACTTCACTGCTTTTAGAAGCAAAGCATTTTCTCTATTATGTAGCCCAGCAAGAGAGAATTGAAATTTCCACACCCCTATTCACACCCTAATTGAGTCTTCTAATCGGAATGTGATTTTTTCCCCTGGTGTGTTTTGATCAAATCACTGCAGTAATATGGTTTGGCTATTGGCCAGCACAGATACTGTCAAGTAATTTAAAACTAGAATCTAGGTTTGGGAGGAAAACAAAAATGAAACAAAGCAGGTGTTTGTGAGCCTGAGGGGAGACGGCACAGCTTGGGTCAGATTCTGCTCATCTCCACTGCTGTTCATGGAGCTACGCCGCTTTCTGAGGGGCTTGATCCTCAGCTGGCGTAATGTGAACAGAAATATTCTCATGGAATTGTTTTTAAGCAGTTGTGGGCTAGATCCTGGAGTCAGCACCAGCTGAATACCTGTATCATTGCCCTGGTGAGAGAACAGCACTCTGGAAACTTGGGTTCTAATGCTGGCTCTTCCAATGACCCACCATGGGACCTGGGCATGTCAATTCATTTCCATCTTGTCTACTTAGACTGTAAGGTCTCAGGGGAAGGGAACAGTGGGAGGCCACTTGGGACCTGATCCAAAGCCCATCAAAGTCAAGTGGGATATTTTGTTCACTGGCCCCCAGTGCTTAGAACCGCTCAGGATTTGGGCTCAGCTTTCAAAGATATTAAGACATTCCTGCACTCAGTATCACAAGACCTAACTGCCCGAAGAGCCTAAATCTTGTTCTCAAAAGGGAATTAGACACTTAGAAATCTAAATTCCACCAACAGTCAATGGGATTTAGACTCTGAAGTGCCTAAATCCATGTTGAAAAGGAGATTTAGGCTCCTAAGTCAGTTAGGCATTAGTATTAGAGTGCAGCAACGTCTACATACCTTTAAAAATCTGGGCCTTGTGTACAGTGAAAGCAGATTTCTATTAATTACTCTTATTGTTAACATAAACGTTCCCCTGCAATAATGGATATGCAAACCTTATAGCATTGTGCTTAGAGATGAGAACCAGGAAGTGAAGCTGACAACAAAGAGAATGTCAAGCTGACTCGGTCCAGCTGAATGAACGGAATAAAATGAGGCATACTGCAGAAGTGGTGAGATGTAAACTACATTCATGCCTTTCTTTTGGTTGTTATAATCTAAGGTGTTACTGGTTAAGACATAACATAGTTTAAATATACAAGACTCAGGCTACCCATGGGATAACGCTAGGCTCTAGGCAATCTTGTCCATAAAATTTACCTCAACGGTATCCCTTTAATGCAAAATATATGCACATAGTAATCTTGTTTCATACATTAGATCAGAAATACACATCGATATAGAGATATATAGAAAACTTAGATGTGCAAGAACTTGGATGTGAAAATGTTTGTCGAGTCAGCTGGTTTAGGGATGTATTATGGATCCTGTTGAATTGTCCTTTGTCTAAATTACTTGCAAGGCTATTCAACTGACACCAATTCTTGATTGAAATAGATATAGGCTGATATTCACCCTCCATGCTTTTGTCCTCAGCATTAGACATTGGCGCATATACTGAGTATTAATTAAGTTGTACTCTTATCCACTACAGGAGAGATTAGAAACAAGAACCTCCTTAGTCAGATATTAATTAATGTTTTCATTTAGACCTAGAAGACACTTAAATGGAATATTGCTCTTTCGTAGCTTTTTCCTGGAGATCAGAATGGGACCCCACTGCCTCCTGCCTGAGTTTGCTTTGTAAATACTCCGTGACAGGGAGAGGAGGGACTTAGAGAAAGACAATCTCTGTTTTACCTGAGTTGAAGCATTTGCAAACAACTTGTGCTGTTTGCTTAGCTTTTTGTTCTGCAGTATTCCCCACGAATGCAATGCAGTGCAAGGGAAATGAAGGTCTCTTATGTACATTTTAATTTTGATGAAAACTTATACATTATTAGACCATACTGGTGATTGTTCTGCTGTAATTGATTGGGAGATCCAGCCACAAAAGACAGAGGAAAAGCTTGACATTGAAGAAACTGCAAAACTGTATTATCCATTTATAAACAGTGTGAAGGCTTTAGGGTTTAGGGCAGCGATGTCCAATATGTTCACCACTAGTCACATGTGGCTAATAGGCTATTGAATTGTGGCTAATGCATGTATGTTTTTTATAATGTGGCTTTTTAAATAATGTGGCTAATAAGAAAAATTGAAAACCACAAGTGTAGCTAGCATTGAATTTCTGTTGGACACCACTAGTCTGGGGGATAGGTTTCAGACTAGGAGTCAGGAGTGTTGAGCTCTGGTCTCTGCTCTGCCACTAACTGACTGTGTAACCTTAGGTAAGTCACTTCTGTTCTGTCTGCCTCAATTTCCCCATCTTAGCTCTTGTATATTCCAGCTCAAAGGATGGTAAGTATAATTACTGCTAAGTATTAGAAGGCTACAAAGGCAGGGGATGCATATTGAAAACCTCCACTTCTGCAATATCTGAGAAATCAGTCACAACCAGGATTGTAAGGCAATATCCACATCCCCTCACCTGGGTTCAGGGTTTCAGTGCAACCCCCGCTTGTCCTTCCCTTGTTGCCACTGTTCCAGCCAATGGGTAGGAATGTCACCTTAAGGAGCATCTTGCAGTTATTTTACTTACCAATATCAGATTGTCGGGCCATGCCACCTGGCATTGTGCTAGCTGTGGTCAGTAGCTGATGCTGGATGTGGTCTCTAGTTGACGATGAAGGTAAACTACTTCCCTACCAAACCCCACAATCTACCCAACTAATTGTGCAATGATGGATATGCAGTAATAAGTTCCCCCCCGACCCCGGAAGCAATCAACATATGCCCCGGGGCGTGACATTCAATTACCTATACGTCAGTTTGGGGCTTGCCAACCGCAGGTGTTGTTAACAGTCATGAAATTAAATTTTCCAGTGCCGATCTATTTTAAAAAAGGAAAATATACCCATGAACACCAGTCAGCCTATGCAGCGGAGCAGCATAAATGAAAACAACAACAAACAACAAAAGAAAACCCCATTATTTATTCTGTTCCCAAAGAGTTTCCACACACCAGATGGCAAATGTTTTTTTCCCCAGGTTTTTTTTACAGATGTAATTATAATTCTTTTTCACCTTCCCCAGAGAGATCATCTTATGTTGTAAAGATAGTGTGAAATGGGAACTCTTACATGAAACTTTATTATTGTTACAATAAACCAGCTAATTTCCACTCTCAGCATGTGTTCAGCCTCTGGTAAATTCTACTTCTTGGAGACTTTAACCCTGGAGTATTGGTGATGGACAAGTACTAGTGACTCATTTCCTTCAGAAGATTGGGTCAGGCAATTCTCAACCACAGGTGGGCTCGAGATCTATTAATATGATGTGTAGTCCAGTACTTCCTACGAGCCTCAACTAAGATCAGAGCTCCATGGTGCTAGCAGTTGTACATACCCAAGAAACAATCCCTTCCTTAAAGAGCTTCCTATCACAATAGATAAGGCAAGAGGTAGGAGAGGAAACTGAGGAACAGAGCGGTGACGTGAATTGCTTTAGGTAACATAGCAGGTTTACTATTAAAGCCAGAAATAGAACCCAGGTGTCCTGAGCTCCAGGCCTGTGCACTTGTCATTAGACAGCTACTTCTACATTTTGTTTGGATTGAGGGCTTTGGTTTGCCCTCTTCCAAAGATATAGGCCATTTCCAATATTCAGATCTAGATGCTTATCCAAATCATCTCAGAAGCCCTTGGGTACACAAATTCCTCAATATTACAGTTCCTTCCAGGATCTCCTGCCTCTGGCCAGGTCAGAAATGCCAGAAGTAGAGCTTTGCTGACTGTGTTTTAAGAGACCACTTCCATGATTGTCTGCAACATGGCCATGAACTGCAGAGGCAGCCGTGGAAGTGAAGTGAAAAATAATGAGGGGGGTGGGAATTAACCAGACCCGATCAAGCCAAAGGAAAAGGTCCGGTTTGGACAGAGATTTAGGCACAGGTTCAAGTGTTTTTATTTCATCTGAACTGGTCCTCATACATCTGACATGCACAGAGCCTTTAGTTATCTAAGGATAACCTGCTGTCCATAGGATGCTATAGTAGCCTATAAGGCTAACCTGCTTGCTTGCCTATATATCTTTTCTTGTGGATTTCTTATGGGTTTGATTATTTGTTTTATTATAGTAGGTTATAATAGGTTTATAGATTTATATTAAGGTATTTTGGCTGCAATGCATCCTGTATGTTGAACTAAGGAAAAGATATCATCTATATGTCTGGGGACTTTCACCCAGATAGCAAAGTTAGCATACATATGTTTGGGACCTTTCACCCAGATCAGGTATTCTCAAACTGGGGTCAGGACCCTCAGGGGGTCATGAGGTTATTACATGGAGGGTCATGAGCTGTCAGCATCCACCCCAAACCCTGCTTTGCCTCCAGCATTTATAATGGTGTTAAATATATTAAAAAGTGTTTTTAATTTATAAGGGGGGTCAGAGGCTTGCTATGTGAAAGGGATCACCAGTGCAAAAGTCTGAGAATCACTGACTTACATAGGCAATGATGAGTTAAAGCACAAGGTCCGCATATGGCTGTGACCTTTAACATAGATAGATAAAGGATGTGTTGAAGCAGATTGGCATAGGGGGCTTCCTAAGTTCATACCTTAAATGTAACAGGTTCACCACAAGAAGAGAACCGAAATAACTGGATAGGCCAAAAAGAACTGATGTGAGAATGATCTAATGTCATTAATATGTCTGTATATGCCATCGATATGTACAAAGCAGCCTATGGAGTGAGTGTACCCTAGCATTTTGTGGGTGAGGAAACTACGTTTGGACATAAAAAGAGGGCTCCTTTGTCTCTTATGACCAGGTTATCAAGGAAGGGTGTGAGTATATTAATCAGAAGCTTTATAGTATATAATATCATATGTATCTCAAGAACAATATTACTGAATTTGTAACTCTGATTATTTTACCATTTGATTACTATTTGAATACTGTTCCATTAGTCTCAATAAAAGTCTTTGATTATATTGGTTTCAGAGTGAGCATCCTGTCATACCTCTGAGGGTCCTTTGTAAACTCTGTGTAACCTAATTCTGGGGCAAGAACCTTATTATCTTCGGATCATATTAATTGGCAAGCCTATAACCCATACGATCCAAATTAATATTAACTCCTCCTAAAATCAGGCAACACTATTAATATATGTATTCCTTAAAGTGCATGTTAGGACTAAGAGAAATCCTGGTTATATCAACCCTAATTCTGCATTACAAAGGAGCAAAGACCTTTTAGATAGCTCAAGTCTCTGTGGAATTACACCCCCTACATTGCTATAGGGTCAAATCTTCAGTGTAACTGAAGTCTTTAAATCATGATTTGAGGACTTTGGTAACTCAGCCAGAGGTTAAGGGTCTATCAGAGAAGTGAATGGGAAAGGTTTTGTAGCCTGCAATGTGTAGGAGGTCCGACTAGATGAACATGATGGTCTCTTCTGGCCTTAAAGCTTATGAGTCTAAGTCTCACCCTTAGTCTATCCCTGAGCATTGGACAGGGGGAAATTTCATTACCCGCCATGACCACCTTAGTTCCATGGAAGTCGAGCTTTGAAGACTCTGTAATGATGGCAGATTCACAGCCTCCTTTGGCAGCTCTTCCCACAGCATAAGAGTTCTTAGAGCAAGTTTGTTGTAATATTTAACTTAGCATTTCCTGGTTATAACTTAAGACCATTTCTTGTTGTGTCCTTGTTGAAATTGGATTAGCTTAGCCTGATTTGTCTTTGACTTGTTTACATTTTCAAAACCAGATGTAAAGGCAATTTATGTGATTGCTAATCAGCTTTCTGAGAATTGTGCCTATGGGCCAGTCGAGGATGGGGCATTGTTGTGCTAGGCACTGCACAAACACAGAGCAGGTGAGTCGAGTCCTAATGAGCCCGTAATCTACGAGATGCATAAGGTTTATGCTGGCTTCTGTGTAAGGATACAATGCATCCTAATTAGAACAAGCACATCTATCTTACACCTTTGCATTGTGTGTCTGGGTGCACATACAGTAATCAGGGTCTTCATTTCTTTAGACTAAACACGTCCAGTTTCTCTTAATCTTTTCTCAGCAGTCTGAGTTGCCTGAGTCTTTTTGTTATTTGAGTTGCAATGAACTTTCCCCCATTCACCTTTCTTTCTTTCTTTCTTTCTTTCTATTTTTTTTTAAAAAAATACAGGACTCAGAATTGAACACAGTCCTCCAATTATAGCCTTACCAGGGCAGAGTAGAGTGGGATAATTGCCTTACTTGTTTTACATATAATACTCTATTAATGGCTTGATCTGGGACTCTGCACTCATTTGGAATATTCGTAACTTTTTTTTACCTTTGGCAGCAGATGAAAAACTGGGGAAAGCTGACACCGGACCGAGTCTCTGAGACTCCAGTAAGCTGAGGATAGCAGATGGCATAGTCTGCGTTTGTTTCATCTTTCCTTTTCTCTATTATCTGGAGGATTTTGCATCCACCTATTTTATTACCTTGACATCTTTATACCCATGGAAGGTATTTTTTTTTTAGCTTTCCACTTAGTTGCAGCGTAATACGTAATGCAGTGCTCAAGATGAAAGCGGTTATCTGATTTGGAGTTTTAATGTTTGCAATTCCTCAAGCTGGTTTATCTAAAGATCCTCCCTGTATAATTGTGTACTTAGAATTCCGCTGTGGTATAATAGAGAGAGCACTCCATGTTCTGCCTGGAATCACAGAAAAGATACAATTTATTTTTAAGTGAACAGGGAGGGTGAAAAAAACCCCAAATTTTATTCAGTGGAGATTCAGAAACACCTAGACTCCGGATCCAAAGTATATGGACTTGAAAGGCTATGAATCAGGAGGAGAACCAAAGCCAAAAGGAAAGATGGAGATTAAAAATTCCAAGTAATAGAAAGACCTTAACGGCTAGAGCAGAATGTTTGTTTGTATTATGGAAGCTTCTAGAAGCCCTAGTCATGCAGCAGGTCCCCATTGTGCTAGGTGCTGTGCAAAGATGACTACAGCAGCAGAACACCCCAGGGGTTTGAATCTAACTCCTGCAGTAATTTTTTGCTAAGGTGTTTTTAACTGAAATGTTAAGAATACATGCAGAGAAATTGGTTTTAATGAAAAAGTGAGTAAAACTGCTCTGAGACATTGTAGCACAATCTGTTCATAAGAGCAGTGTGATTGCACTGGTTTGGGGCCTGTTAAAATGCCTCAAATATAGGGCCAGATTTATTGTCATTATTTATATTACCATAAGATACCAACAAAAGAGGCCTCATTGTTCTAGTCAAATAATGTGTCAAAGAGTATATAGTCTAAGTGCACAAGATAGACAAAATGTGGGTGAAAGAAAGTGTTACTATTCCATAGTACAGATGGGGATGCATGGCAAAAAGAGAAGACATGACTTGCCCAAGGTCATACAGGAAGTCTGTGGCAGAGGCAGGAACAGACTCCAGGTCTTTTGTCAAAAATCAAGTATTTGATGTAAAAAATTGATCAAGTACCCTCAATCGGGGGAATTTCAATCAGCTTTAGCTAGGATCTTGTTCAAAGGAGTTTTAAAACTATCAGAAGGAAGTGTAAAGCTTTCTCCATTAGTTTGCCATCAATTTGTGACTGCCGGTGCCTCACCTTAGTGGAGAACTTTAGTCTAGCTTTGAATTCAGTGAATGGCTGATGAATGGAATACTCAGGAATCAGTGCTCGGAATGAGTGTAGCTGAAAAGATCAGGATCAAATTCCCACACCCATGCCCTGGGAAATGTCACAGCTTTTAACTAAAGAATGGGTCTTGATCCCCCCGCAAAATATTTTGGCAATTTCAGATTTTTAAAGTTTGCTCAGACGAAGATCAATTTTCATATAAACTAGAAACCTGGAGTTCATATATACTGATGTCCAACCACCATCGTGAGAAAGTTTTGCAAGAAGCAATATTTTAGCTGTGAAATGTCCCAGGATATAATTAAGAATGTGTTTTCTGGACATTTTTTGAGGGAAAAGTTCAGCTCTATCCACACAGCTTGAGACAGGGAAAGGTAACTCTACACAAAGCAGCAGCCTCCTTGGACTGAAAAATGAGCGCAACAGCCTGGTATCAAAATACTGAAATAATGGCCTCTCTATCCTTCTCCAGATCTCAATGCAGGAGAGCATCTGGACCAATGTGTGCACGCATGAATCTACATACACACAGGTACAGGTATGCACAGCCGAATCCTTGCTCTTTCGGAACGCCAATTAAAGATTCTTTCTAAAGAAAATACTTGCCTATGGAATGGCTGATTAAAAGTCAGCAGAGTTTTCCCTTAACAGAGAATGTCGTCAATTTCTGTTTTGCAGGAGAAAGGGCATTACAGGTGCCAACGGGAAATTGCTTTGGTGCCTTGAACTATAAATGACGCTGGTTTCATGACTCATCAAATCCACACAAAGTGCAGGTGGTGGGTCAGCAGGGCTAGGCAAAGTTTAGAACATAATAGGGCCCAAGAGGTGAGAGGAGAGACATGTCTTTCATTTCTGTGGAACATCAATGAAGAGGCTGCTGGAAATAATTAGGTTCCTTGATTTCCATTGCCATTTGGCACTTTTCACGCTAATCAGAGTAGCTGCAGATTTGCATCAACTGAAGGGTATTTAAGTATTTCTTATTAGGAAGAATCTGTAACAAAGATAAAGGTCTCCTGACTTTTGAATTCATTGTCCCTGTGATTCTCAACCATGCTTGATACATGGCCAGAAATGAGGGGAAGATGGATGTTTAATATTTATTAAAGAGCCTCAGATCTCTGTAATCTGTAATCTTTGATCCAGTTAAATATTCCAAACTCTTTCTATTTATTAATAAATGTTCCATTCGGTCTCTTTCAAACCCAGAGTGGAGTTCTGAGGTCATGCAGTCTGGGAGATGAATCACAGAACAGAGATTGAAGAAAACCTGGTTTCTAATCACTTTGCAGGGGTCTTATAGGATTTAGTAGCCCAGTGGTTGGAGTAAGGTGCTGGGAGTTGGGACTTCCGGTTTTTACTTCCAGGCTGGATACTGACTTGACAATCCTTTCTGACCTCAGGCACATTAGCTTCACCTTTCTGTGCCTTGGCTTATCCAAATGTAAAATGAGAAGAGTAAATATTCTGCCCTATCTCTCAGGTCTTAATAAATGAATGGCAGTAAAATGCTTTCAAAGCTGTGCAGGGTGCCATATGGTCTGGATTTTCCAAAGAGCTCAGCTCTCATCTATACACCTAAATAGTTGGCCAGATTTCCTAGAGAACCTAGTGTATTGAGCGCACGTTGAGGACTGAGCCTTTTCAAAAACCTGACCTTTAAAGTCACAGTGTGAGCGGCTGGATTCAGAACCTGTTTGGCTATCTGGCCCTTATGTAATAAAAGCTGAGCTCATTTAAAAATCTGGCCCTAATTGTGGGTGCTGAGTATTTGCAAATCTGTCAAAATCTTTGGAAAATCTGGTCTCACAAGTGCAAAGCGTCCAGTTAAAAGCAACAGTAGCTTGCATGAGACACTTGGGTCTCTAGCAGTACACCCCTCCGTGATCTTCTATGAGATTTCCCACTCTGAACTCAACTCAGGACTGAGCCAAAGACGGTACATTGGCCACAGCTCTAGTCCTCTCAACAATGATAGATTTGGGAGAGATTCAGTTCAATCCAGAACATGCCCATTATCAAATTCTGACTACAAGTATCCAGGAGGAGTTTGTTCCCTCTCTCTCATTTCAAGTGACAAATCCCTCTTTGTACCCAATTGGTTGCCTCTCAGGACAGTGCGGCCTCCAAGGTAGAAGTTCTTATACCTCTCCTGTTTTCTGTTTATGGTGAATGACAGATATTATATTCATCCAGACTAATCATTCTGCCAGAAGGAATCAGGATGAGTGAAACTTTCCCTGAGCAACTTCTTGGAATGACAGAATGGTTATTTGGGATATGGAAACCTCTAGGAGGGCGAAAAAAGAATCACGTTGCCCTTGAGGGTAGCAAAGCGACAGCAGGTGACACCTTCCTCCCCATCCTATCCCAGAAAAGAACAAACTTTTGTTTCAAATCCCATTTCACAGGCTTTAATTATTATTTGCCACAAGTTTCCAGACTTGCATGCAGTGACACTTAGTTTTTGGAAGCACAGAAGCTCTCACTAGCACACTGCATGGGGCTGTCTTGAAAGAGGAGTTCGTCCGCTCAGCAGCCTGAGGGGGGAAGCCCTCTCTTGGTAATTTTAGTCTTCTGAAGATTGAACAAAACAGCAATGAAAGGGAGAACAAAGCTTTGGTAGGCCCCACAGCTTTCCCATTCAAACCCAAAACATTTATAAACTTTTGCTTTATTCTTTTAGATCTTCAGTTATTATTCCTACAAAATTTCTGATGCAGAAAATCCAGTCAAATTCAAAGGCATTATGGAAAACAGACATAAGCTTAAACCATAGGAGTTATATTTCCTCATAAGGCGTTCTCTTTTCACCATCAGCTGACGTCTTCCATGGCTGAATTTAACCTGGGGTTTTGCTTACTAACAATTAGAGCCTTTTGGTGTCTGCAGGATGATTCTGTATCTACTTGCTTTTTAGTAGCTGAAAGAACCTAAAAATGGCTCTGTTAATTAAGTACAAAAAATAAGGCTCTCCAGTGAAAGTTGCTCCCGTAATGACAGCTGCCGGGATGCAAGCTCTGTGAGGGTGACCTGCAGAGCTTCAGTGGATTTAAGTGTTACTAGTCTGAGTTCTGAGTGTTATGAAAGCAAGTTCAGTTTCTCAAGGTGAATGATTACCTTACCTTGGGGAATCTGTTTTCATTTTTTTCACAGGTGGAGCTTTGTAGTTTAAACTGAAATAGAGCCACACATTCGAAGGCTCCTGGTGGACGTGAATCTCATTCAGAACCAAACAAGGTCAATGAACAGATTAGCTTTGGCTTTGGGCTCTGGATTTGGTGAGTCTTCAGGAAGAGACCCAGTTGCATGATCTGTGGAGGGCAGCAGTGTTTCTGCATCTGTTTTTGATGTGGCAGGTAAGCTACCAGCTTTAGGACTTCCCTGTTTCTAAGAGACATCGGTTGAGTATGTTGGGCTTTGGTTTGGAACTGGGCTGCATTTCATTCAAGTTCAGCCAGGGGAAGGATCTGGATGAACTGTTTGGATCCAGGCCTATTTGTAGTATCTAAAATCTAGAGTGTCCCATCAGCTTCGATTTCCACATTTGTACAAGGTGGATCATCACCTGAAGTCATATGTGTCTCCCAGCACAGGCCTCCTGTGGGAATGGCAGATCTCAGAACACTTTGATGTTTACAGTAGCTGCTCTCCATGGTGCTGAATTGATGAGCTCCTACCGTGTCCCATTTTGGAGCATTCAGCCCCTGCTGGGGGGTCCACTTGCCATAACAGTGGACCCTCCAGAAGGGGCAGTGTTTCCAGAAATACAATCCCTCCTCAAGCTCAGTGGTGTTCAAGAGCACTGAACTACCCTCTTCCATGCCTAGCCATGACATCTGGCTAGGCATGGAAAGGGCCAGGAAAGGGCCATGGTCCTGCTCTTTTCCCCATTTCGGGAGATGCAGGAGAATGAAGAGCCCATTATTATGCCTAGCCCTTATGTTTGGGTTGCATATGGGTTGAGGGAAGGAAGACAGGTTCTTTGAGCCCACCTCCACTCTCTTCAGGGATGAAAAATGATAGGGCCCTGGGCTCTTACTGAGCTGTGACAGGGAGTTAGCAATTCATCCTGACCCCATTCATCCCAATATGTTAGTGTTTATGGAATGGAATTGTATGAGCCTTCACATAAACTCCTTACAGGCTGAGTTAACAAGAAATGCAACATGTGTTCCATTGGTTAGAGCAGAGGGTTGCATGAGAGCAGACTTCCTGTGTGACCAGGGATAAATCATTTAGTCTCCTTGGACCTTCACTCCCCATCTTATCTAGTAAACTTCATGCCCCCATTACTGCAGTATCTGAGCATCTTACAAGTATTGATGGATTTTATTCCTGGGAGGTAGGGCACTGCTATTACCCCCATTTTACAGATGGAAAGATGAGGCATAGTGACGCTTTGTGGCTCATCCAAGTTCAAACAAGGCACTCCTAGCCATTGGATCACCGTTCCTGTTTGTAAACTGGGGGACATAATACTCCTTTTACCCTACCTTTGCTTTGTCTTGTCTACTCAGACTGTAAGCAGTTTGGGAGAAGGACTGTCTCTCTTACTGCAGGTATGTACAGTGCCTCACACAGTTGGGCTGTGATCTCATTTGAGCCTTCTAAGTGCTACCATGACAACAATAAATTGTCGGCTATTTTTCAGTCAGCATTTTGGAGGCTGGTTCTAGCGACAGCTCTTATTTGTCGCTCTCTGGAGAAAAGTCAGCTTAAATTCACACACACACACACCCCCCTATTAAATCTTGCAGAGAATTTACATCCCCACCCACCCAAACTGGACTGTTTATTTGGGGAATTTTTAAAGAATTAAATGTTTCAAAGGAGCCCAGATATTTAGGCTTTGAAAATCAGCTACTCAGCGGGCCAGCATTAAAATTAATTTAATGGAGTGTAAATTAACATACTTGACACTTTTTTGATCAATGTTTATATACAGTGCTGACCAGTGGAAATAAAAGCTTTCTCCCTCATGAGGTTAGGACAGGGAAACTCACAAATTTACCACTCCATCCCATGGGGAGGCTTTCCGCTTCTAGAGTCGACCTAGTACGTCAAATTTAAGAGTCTTTAAATATTAAGCCTGGACATGAGCCTTTGCATATAATAAACCCACTTTTCAAATAATGTTTCATTCATTGACACTGGAATATGTAAAGAATTTTCCTTTCAAATATAATGTGGAAGTTAATTAAGTTCTCTCAGAGTTTATAGCTTAGATTCACTTACAAGTACAGTGGGCTATTTATGGCCTAACCTAAAAATGCAACGCCGTGAAACTTGTGATATGTTGATAAATGATAAGAATGTCATTTGAGCTTTATTTTTTTAATAATAATTTAATTGTCATCGTAAAATGCCTCATAGTTAGGACAGATTAAATTGCCACCGAAACCATTACTGAAATTCATAACCCCAATAAATGTAAAGTGTTTGCTGCTGCACCATAAATAACAGCACTTGTTCCAGGAAAATGAGGTGCAGAAAATAAATTAAGAAAACCCAAACATATAGGACATTAGGTTGCAACAATTTGCTGTAGAGGCTGCTGACGGGAAGGCAGCTGAGCCACGAGGAGAGGCAAATTCAAGGTTTAATTATGGCCTCGGTAAATCATCAATCCTCTATGTGTTTTGCCATGTTGACATGGTTCAAAGATTATTTCACAGTCCAGCTCAATAGCAGTGGGGGAAGTATGTATATTTCAGGTGTCATTAGACTGGAAGGGGTTTGAAGAGCGCAATTTTTCTGCCGAGATGCATAGACTCAGCACATCATAAATGAAAGACGGTAAATAATTTACTGTTAGTCTCAGACAAAAGGCAGAGGATCTGATTCTCTACCTTATGTGGTCAGTTATGCCTGGGCTGAATGCATAAATCTTTTGATATGATAATAGTTTACACTGTCTTTGCTTCAGGGGTAAATGACCACTTACAGCACGAGGCTAAGGAGCAGCAGGCCATGTAACTGGAATCTGGGTATAGCATTGCAGATGGAGCTAGGTTAGCATGAGAACGGGCTGGAAGATGGGAGGAAGGAGGGGGCAGAGATAGTGGATGGGAAGAGAAGATTTCAAACAACTTAATTGTCAGACAGAAATGGCATCTGTCGTAAACATATTGAACTGATAAACAATGCAGCTGCTTCAGATTTCACACAGAGAAGAAAATGCCGCGGCCATATGCAAATCATTACCTGCATTAATTAGAGACTTTTTTTTTTTTTTTTAAAAAAACATATTCAGTAGGAGAGGGGACAAAATGGATCGCCAGAGAGAATCTGTGTTTGCAGACTCCACATCTGTCCAAGCAAAGATCATCTATCAGGACCTCTTTTGCTCTCAATCCCAGCCACGCCAAGAACGGCCCCCCAGCAGCTTTCACTCTCCCAGAGAACATGGAGCTGCCTCTGTACTGATCCATGGAGTAATTAACATTGACAGTGGGCTTAGGGGTCAGGAGGAGAGAAAAGAAAGCGTTTGGAAACAAACTTTCAAGTGCTGTTTTAGATTCTCCCTTCTCTCTCCTCTCCCAGCCAGCCTTGTCTCTGCAGAGCCCAGAGAAGAATCACACAGGTTATAAAGTGAAGAAAACCCCTCGGTTTGACTCTTTGATAGCGGCACATCTCCCGAAAATGCAGTTGGTCTCTGGTTTTGAAGGTGGAATGGGCTCTGACGATGATTATAGGCACACAAGGCGCTTTGGAATAAGGAGGGCTTTGAGGCTGTAGCGTTCCTGCTTCACAGGCAATTACTGTTTGAACCCACCAAGATGGTCTCCCCACTGTGTTTAACAAATACATCAGGAACTAACCTTGAAGAGACTTTGGATTCTCTCCTGCAGACATGAAATAAAACAAAAGATTCCTTATTAGTGGGCTGGAAACCCAGGGACAGCACTTGAAAAATCAAGTCATAAAAATTGCTCTGCTTTTAAATAGGTTTTCATGTTAGTACTGTAAATTAATGTAAATGTCACTTTAAAAGAGAATACAGAATAAAAACCTAATAAAGCTGCATAGCACCACAGGGGTGGTGAGTAAATTGAGAGAATATTTGATTAGATTTTAAGTGCTGCTTTTTAATTTGTATGCTCTCGCTTATAGCCCCACCCCTCAACACACACACTCTCCCCATCTATTATGTCTTCTGGTGCACACTGAATCTTCAGTGCTACCTACCAGGTGTCCCTTTAGTGCCATGCCAAATCCCACATTCGCTAGGGCTCTGGCAGGGACAGCTTCCCCAGAGCTGTATCCTATCCATGCCCGCTAAGACTCTACAGTGCAAGTTTCCTCACCGAAGTGCCTCATCTGTGCTATCTAGCACTCTAACAACATAAATGTACTGAGTCAGTTAAAACGCAGACTGTTTATCCCAAAGTCCTTTCATTGTCTGCTGGGCTCTGCAGAATCCAGTCTGATTACTCACGAGTGTCTCCTTGTGGTGGAACCTCTTGGAGATGTAATAACCAGTGTGAATTTGCCTAATCATTCTCCTCCATCCCATTGTTCCTAGTTCCTAGAGGGCTGTGTTTCCCCACTGCCATGGAATTATGTCCAGACCCTGGCCCACAATGACACATAAACTAAGCTTGATAAGATCTTTCCAGGATATTGTAGGAAATTGCCATGTCTGTCACAGGCCCTGTTTGTGGTTTGGCATGAATAAACTGATCAGTGTTGTCTGAATCTAACTGTGTTAAAATCCATGTTGCAAAAGATTCAGGTGCCTAAAGGTGGGACTATTGTGCTCACACACACACACAAATTAGCAAAAGGATAGCCATGCAAATGGCAATGCTCACAAAGACACAACTGAGATGAACTCTCTCTATTCCATGGAGTTGACCACAATCATAATAATTCAGTTGTTTAAATGGCTAATTCAGTAGGAACTCACCTTTTTGTAGATATTACAATTTAATGTTAAGTACTTTTTCTCCTAAATTTTCTTATATCTGTGTATATCTTAGGACCCTGGGGGGAGGAGGGGAGAGGGGAGAGAAGGGTACGTTCAGTTGCCGATTCTTGTGATTTTCTTATATCATGATATGTGGTGTGTTTCTGAAAGCCCCAGCTCCTGGAGGTAACTGACTAAGTGTGAATCTCAATTTTCTTTTTCTTTTAAAGGAATTTTTAGCTGTGGAGAAAAGCTTAAAAATGTGACCTAAGTGCACCTTAAAGGGTCTGAAATTGGAAGGCAAATAAAAACAACTTCCTTCCTCCACCTTTTTTTAATCTCGTGGTTTTTGGGGGCTCTGACTCATTTTTTCTAATTGCTTGGTCTTGGCAATACTGTAGCGTCAATGTGTTAGGATGGTTTCTTGGAGACGTCCTTGTGACCAAATGCATCAGAACTGATGAACCTTTGAAACAAGTGTAGCCCCCATTTGGAATTTCCCAGTTCCTGAGCCCCTCAGGGATCCTACCCTATAGACTACAACAGTAATGGCTAGTCTGGCACTATTTCTCAGCATGCTTGAGTTTGAGTTTTGAGGCTGGGAGAGAAGCAGAACAACTCAGGCAGCCCCTGATTGTCTCCCAAAAGGAGTCTGAACCGCTGTGGGACCTACTGCATGGGTCAGGCAGTTCAAGCCCTATGGAAACCAGCGCCCAGCGTGGCATAAATCTAATTCAGTGCCAGCTACCCAAAGCCAGCTGAGAGCCCCACAGGACTCCAAACTAGGGAACCTGACATGAGCCAGGAGAGGACCCTGCCAAACTCAGGGGCAAAGATTCTGTAAGAGGATTTATATTTTATATTGTTGAAGTCAGACAATGGGTATAGGACTCATTTCCAGGCTCATCTCCAGGACATCATCTACCTGGGAAGGGGCTAGGGAGAGAGCTGGGGTTTGGGAAGGGTTATGAATGTTGGGAGGTGGAAAGTCTGTCAATTTGTTGATGTGTTAGTACCTATGAGTTAACCCCAACCCTTTCCTTCCTCACACCCTATTTTCCGGCTGCCAGTGAAGTCCCCTTTTGTTCTGTGGTTATTTCTGGGGTGCATTGTTCCTTTACTGGGGTTTGTGTTGATGCACTTTATTGTCTCCCATGGATCAGGTTTATCTACTCTTGCTGGCAGTGGTAGCATTGTTCATTTTTCCAGCGGACAGCACCTCTTGTTTCTCGGGCACAGAGAGGAGACACCTTGGTTGGAGGCACCAGATGTCACCAAAAAGCACCCAGGACACAACCCATGCAGCGAGAGGGGAGAAACCACTACAAGTAGCAAGCACCAAAGAGATGGTTTGAGCCACACCTCAGAGGAGGGGCTACCCAAGGGCCAGGATTTCCATCCAGAACAGCCTGGAGAAGAAACTTTAATAAGTCATTCTGGGATGGATGAGTCAGCCTCAGAGGTTCCGGTGGGATCAGTGGGAATTTATTCTTCTCTGACATCCTCTGTGTGAGGGTGGACTGAGCAGGACTTTCAAATCCATCCACAGGAAGAAATAAAAAGACTCTCACATGTGGAGGGTTACCAGTGAATTGTGGCTTGCAACGGCCCTGTGTCAAAGGAGGGCAACACCGAGGGGAACTTTGCAGGAAAGGTCAACAGCACCATGTCAGTGACCTCAGCTCAACAGCCCGACACCAGGCTCAAAGCCGACAGGCCTGCAGCCTTCTTGAATACTTTCCTCGAACTCCTAGGAAACCATCCCTGTAGGTGCTGAGGCCTATGTTTGGCTTAGCATAGACAGTCTCAGCAATGGGCTTCCTTTCTCTATTAGGGCGGGAGTCTCTGCTTTATCTCTTGATTACCTGGGATTTGCAAATCCTAGCAGAGAGGATTACAGCAATTCCACAGCTCCTGAGCTCCTCATGCTAGTTCAAACCATCTCTGGTTGCTCCCCTCCCCAGGCAGCTGGGCTCCCTGCCTTCCCTCATCGATTGTTCTCCAGCCCATCCTGCAGCCACCATGCTGCTGTTTACTTGCTCTCTCCTTCCCTTTTCCTCCCCAAACACTCGTCAATCAGTCCAAATTGTTGCAACGACCAGTGGGAAGCCCCTAACCTTGCTGTCATTCATTTGAATAATGCAAATATTAATGAGGAGAAGGCTCGTTAAGGGAAGCAGGAGGATTCTTGCTGACAGCCCACCTCAGCTATGGCATCAGCTGGATCCTGCTCCAAATGCCAAACAAGGAGAAAATAATCAAGCCCTTAATATCATCACAACTGGAATCCTTTTGCAGAGCTCGGCAGCCCGGATAGTTGTATGGAGTTGCTGTTTTGAAAAGACGGAGGTACCATTTACCTATTCCAGATAAAATGCGTCCATGTCTCCTGTAAGTCATTAATCAGGAACCATCCAATCTCTTTCTGCTGAAGCACCAGTAAAACAAATTATTCAAAGACTAAACAAGGTCCACTGAAGAATCACTTGATTAAAACAGAATTCACAATAAATAGTTCAAGCATTTCATTACCGGCGCTAGAGAAAAGAAGTGACTCTCTAATTATGACACAGTCGGGGCAAATATTTTACTTTGAATTAGTATAATAGGCTAGATTCTCAGCCGGCGTAAATCAGCATTGCCTCATTGACTACAGTGCATCTGTGCCCATTGAAAGCAGCTGAGAATTTGACTCATATCTTGGGAGAATGACAGTGTTGCCTTGCACGGAACTGAGAGGAACAAATATTGAGTTCTATTCACAGTTCTGCTGCTCATGGCTGTGGGATCTTTGGGAACTTAGTTCGTGTCTCTGTACCTCAGTTAACACACCAGTGAAATGGGGATACTGATATTTACATATCTCGCAGGGTTATTGTGAAGTTTATTAAATATTAAATATTTTGTTAAATACCTTGGACGGATGCTGCTGCAGAAGTACAATGAATATTAGAGGACAGAGGGAGAGTTTGCAGTTTGGTGTTATGACTGTAGATAGTAGAGAAGGCTATATAATTAAATACATAATTAAATTATTTTAATGCAGCGTCAAGATTGATACAATAAGCATTCAAAAGTAAGAAACACTGATGAGTTAAGGGCCCACATTTCCAAACTTGTGGGCCTATCTTTAGGGACTTAGCTTCCTGTTTAGACACTAAATACATGATATTCACATGAGCCGAACACCCCTCAACTGTTTTCCAGTTTGATTGATCAAGTTCTTTGAATAATCCACTGTAGGGTAATGTGTGATACAGAATATGAGTGAGGCAGTGTGACCTAGCGGATAGTGCAGGAGCCTGGGATTCAAGAGAGCTGACTTCTATTTCTGGCTCTGCCGCTGGCTTGGTACATGACCTTGGGAAATCACTTGTTCCCTCAGTGCTGTGTCTGTCTTGTCTATATAGGCTGAAATTTCTTTGGAGAAAGGACTGTGGGTCTATACAGCACCTGGTGTTATGAGATCCTGATCCTATAGACGTTACAGTAATAAAACCAACAATAATAAATAAAGCCATGATATAAAGGAGGCAAATGTGGTTACATTTGCAGTATAACATCACAGGGACAACATAATGGGAGAGATCATGGCATTTATACCCTTGAATACCAGCACCATTCAGTGACTTCACAGTTAACCTTTCTACAGCTAGTAAAGAGGGGAACTATTTCTGTGTTCTCTAGCAGTGGAAGAGCATCAGTGTCCAAACTCTGCACTGACTCAAGGCATTAGGCCTTTCTACACCAATAGCACTTCATAAAAGCAAATGAGGCAGTATCGCCAACCTCGGAACATAGGGAAATGAGTTTGTTATCCCAGGAGCTAACACACACAAACTTCAGAACTATTTTCTCAGTGTGTGAATAAAATCATCTTTTATTTCCTGCTCAGGCAGCTCCAAAAATGGCCCCAAATTGGGTTATGTATTTTTTTTAGCCAACATTTCTCTCCTTACAGAAAACAAACAAAAATCCATTCCCCAACCCCTAGTCTCACTGAGAAGAATCCTGACACATTTCACTCTGAGGTGGAATTTTGAAGAAACAAAATTAATCTCCGAAAATTAGGGGCTTACACTTCAAATGCCTCCTACACCATAATTAAAGCTTAGCTCTTGAATTGTAAAAAAAGCATAAACCTCTATACTTATGTTCATTAAAAGGTGCCTAAAACTCTGAAATGAATCACCGCAGTAATCTCATATTTTGCCAACAAGCTGAGCAGATGCGTCTCCTGTTTCAAAGCTATAGAGACGCACTTTACAACATCTGGTCACTTGGTAGCAATTTTGCCCCCCGCTGCTGTGGGGTGCTGTTACTAAGATCAAGAACTGCTGTTTGAAGCATAACTACCGAGGTCTAAGTCAGTGCTGTGAGGTAGCTGAGGATGTACAGTGCTGTACAGAATCATATGCATTTCAGTGACACTTTTTAGATAAAAGGAAACAACAAAAGAATTAAAATCTACTGGGGAGAGAGCACAACCTGTGTATCTCCTCTGCAACATGCTGCATCAGCTCTGTGTCACAAAATGGCAGCTGCCACTAGCAGAGCGAAGACTCCAAACATTTAAACGTTTAGTAGATAGAAAATATTACAATATACTCCAGTATATTTTCAGTTTTCACTCCTACTCAATGCCTGCTGGTTAATTCTGTCCTTACCCATCCCACAGCACAAAAAACATAAACAATGGAAAGTGTCCCACGGCAGGAGATCAGGATTCAATATAGGATGGAACTGCCCAGGACTTAATCATGCTGCTCAGGTCTGCATGCCAGTAAGCGGCTGCCATGTAACTCACGGGTTCAAGATTCCCTTCTGCCCCCTTGAGTCAGCGCTGCCTCCCAGAGCTCGATGCTGATTGCCCTAGGCTATGTTTGTGTTTTATTTATAATCCACTGCAAGCAATAGCCCCTTCTGGCTGGTGAATTATACTTCATTGAGAAGCAGCAGGAGAGCCTGGGACGGTCTCCCCCTCTCTCTCCCCTTCCTCCCCGGCTTCTAATTTAAAGAGAAGAAATGAGATTTCATTGAATTTTAACAAATTAACCATTAATCACTTATGAAAACCTCCCGATGAGGACATGGATTGCTCAGATTATAAATGGGAACAGCTTCATTTTATTGTGATTGTTAAACCAAGTGAATCTCTCTGTCTCTCTCTTTACCTCTGGCAAGCTCTCCCTCTCATTCCCGATCTGGCCTAGCTGTGTCCACCCCCATCACCTCCCGCCCGACACACACACCATCTCTTGTATCCTCTCCACTGAATGCAAAGCCCCTGCTGAATTGGCCTCTGAATCATTTTCGATGTCATGCTGAATATGGAAATTAGCAAAAAAACCCCAATGTCTTCCTCTAAGTGTGCGGCGTGAATATTTATGAAGAGCCAGCAAGGAAGCTAAATGGGAACTACTCATGAGCAAGCCAGTGAGGATGGCAGCTGACGAGGGCTCCATTCCACACCAGGCCCTCAGCTGCTTCAGTGTCCAAGCAGAGGGAGAGCTGCACCTCGGAAGTCCAAGACACAGTAATTTCGCTGCTTCCTTTATAGTCTCTCCCTCCTCTGGCTGATCAATTTCAGTGGGGTAGCGGGGGGTGGGGGTGGAGGGGGGGAGAGGGTTGGAAATCCTCAGAAGATATTCAGCTGCAGCAGATGATTAGGCCTTAAAAATCAATTTTTATGTTCAACAGGGCCATAAAAAACAGTGCTTATGCCCACTTATCAAATAAGAATTGGAATCAGAAAAGCCCTTTGGCTTGTCGTACAAGGGATCATGGATGGGGACACACTAGTGATAATTTTTTTTCTACGCTGGGCACTTTCCCTCTATTTCTCTGTGTTTTCCATACATGGTGATGGAATCCCTGCTGCAATGAGACATTGCTTCTTGGCTTAACAGCCTGCGCTCCCCCATGCCGAGCCTGAGAGCAGGTGTTTACCAGAGGTCTGATCCAAATAGCCCATGGAAGCCGTTAGGAGTCTTTCCATTGACTTCAGTGAGTTCTGGATCAAGCCTTGGATGAGGCTCTGAAAATGTTAAATTATTTCTAAAGACATTCAAAGCTCATCTAGAAATGAAACAGATCAGGAGTCGCACTGCACATGTGCCAACTGGAGGTCAGCAAATAATTCGACATGAATAACTGATTCCTGAGAGATAAGGTAGGTGAGGCAATATCATTTACTGGACCAATTTCTGTTGCTGAAACAGACAAGCTGTTGAGATACACAGAGCACTTCTTCAGGTACTGGGAGTACCTTTCCCAGACTCAAAGAAGAACGCTGTGTTCTTCAAAAACTTGTCTCTTTCACCAACAGAAGTTGGTCCAATAAAAGATATTACCTCCCCTAACTTCTCTCTGATATCTGAAGACTAACATGGCTACTGCAACACTGCAAACGGTAATTGACTCTATGCATTTTGTCTCTTTCGATAGCCATGGGACATCCACAAACAGATGATGTATTACCTGTATTGTGGTTGGTCTCAATCAGAGAGCAAAGCTCCATTATGCAAGAATAAAGAGATGGTCCCTACCTTACCGGGTATGTCTATGCTGTAGCTAGGAGCAAGCTGGCCAGCCTGAGTAGGTGGACTTGTGCTAGATTGCCTTGAACTAGCATGCTAAAAATGGCCTCATGGACGTTGCAGTACCAGCGGAATCTCTGGCTAGCTATGTGAGCTCAGATGCACCTGGAGCTGAACGCAGGTGGCCTAGTGCACGTCTCTGTCAGTGCTGCAACTTCCACACTGATATTTTCAGGGCGCTAGCTTGAGACGAGCTAGCTTGCATCAGCCTATGTGGGCTGGGAAGCTTGTTCCCAGCTGCAATTTAGATAGATCCAAAGAGGTTACAATCTTAGCGCAGGCCAAGGCAAAACAGGTGGATGGGGATGCCAATTATCACTAATTCACTTGGTGTTTGAAAGTATTTTAAAATTGAAAAGTTGATTGAATCTGTGATTTGCTAATAAGAATCCAGTATTTGGGTGGGTTTCCTAGCTGTCATTGGCCACTGAGGTCACATGATTTTTTTTTCTGTTCCTTGACTGGATGAGCATCTCTTTTAACCAGGTTAGTAGTTGATAATGATGAGAGAGAAAATTTTAAAGTCTAGCCAGTGAGATTAAAGTTCACTTTCTGTGAGAATCTGTGCTAGTCTCAATGACACAGAACAGTGTGTCAAGTTGTCCTGCAGAGGCTTGCACCAACCTCAGGGTACCCAAGGGGCCTGTCTGTGACTCCATGGTCAGCCTGTTCCTGTACCTGAAGCGTTTACATTTGAAATTTGTTTGGAGAATTCTAAATACAGAACTCACAGCCACTTTGGGGTCGGTGCCCTGATTCTAAACACTCTGCCCTGAGGCTGGTCCTTACCCACTTGTGCCACTGCAAGCCAGCTTGACACTGACGTTAGGGTGACCAGATGTCCTGATTTTATAGAGAAAGTCCCAATATTTGGGGTTTTGTGTTATATAGGCGCCTATCACGGCCCAGCCAGTCCCGATTTTTCATACTTGTTGTCCGGTCACCCTAACTGCTGTAGTCGGCAGGATGTAACACCTTGTGTTGGACACCAGCATTTCACCCTAGTTGATGTTTCTGCCCCTTTTGGTGATTTACGCAGTTACAAAGGCCTACAATGCAAATGCTCAAATTTGACCTTACAATATGTGATACAGATGTTACAAGGGAGATTAGTGCAGTTAGCAGTTTACAAGCATTCAATAAACTCTAAATGCTAAGCACATTTGATACCTCTCATCCCCATTTTAACACTACTAACACACAGGGGAGCCAGACTTTTCCCAGCTATGTATTTGTCAGTGTCCAGTAGACACATGGGGATCTTGCCCTAAACTGGCACGTGGTCTGCTAGTGTCACCGAGGAGTGCAAACATGTTCAGAGCACATTTGTTTAAAAGTTGGGATTTTTTTCCGTCCAGTATTGCTCAGACATAATGTGGTTGCACAGGGGCCTGCACTTCCACGGTCCCTGTTCCTAGCACAAAACCTTTCACGTGCAGTAGTGACCATTCTTCCCTCTGCTTTGACAGATGAACTGCACTAGGCCAACACATCTCCTAGCTGGTAAGAAAACCCCCCTCCTAGTTGCAGATTAACACCCTGGTACCTTCAGCACTTTAACCTGACGCCCTCACTTACTAAAATGTTCCCCTAGTGGCAAACAGCCTTGACCAACCCCGCTGCCAAGCCCTCTCACCCCTCTGTGTGCAATGTGGGATAGGGATGACCTTCTGAGACTCTGTATGGTTTTACCATGCAGAGGAGCCCGTGAAACCTACAGTCAGCCCTGAGCAGGAGCCAGACAAGGGGAAGAGGACAGGAGAGGTGTCAACCTGACATGGGAAATGAAACAGGAGGAATATGAATCTGACAATATGGTACACAAATCCATGTGGGTAGCCTGCTGGATTATATCACCGATGCCATAAGAAAGGTGGCATTACATCAAATATATCTGTGTTATACCATGACCTTACAGGAAGCACACAGGAGGCTTTTAAATTAAATCTCTCTCATTCTCTCTTGATACATAGCACTGAAATCCTGACAGGAGATTCCGTTAAATTGTCCTGGAATACCTATATTGTGCACTGGCACCAATTTGCACACATAAATGGGCATGCATATGAATGCCCATTTGCAAATCTGTATTTGCTTGTGCAAATCTGAAGTTTTACATATGCATGTGCTTTTATTTGCCAATACTGCAGCTGCAGTTTAGAATGCTTCTATGAAACTTCAGTCTCCCTATGTTCTCAGATGCACCATGTATTAGGCATTACTCATTTGCTCAGTTATTAGGTCATTTTAAGGACCTGTCCTCAATCTTAATTTGTTTCAAATCTCTGCTTACTTACTCATTGCAGTTCTCCACCCCTTCTGATGGTAAGAAATTCAAGAGACTTGGGGAAAGCAGAAGGTTCATTTCAGATTTGGGTGCTGTAAAATGCTAGAAGCAACACAGAGCATATTTCACACAATATCTACAATCTGCAAAGTGCAAACTAAATGTGCATTATCCACAACCTGAGGCCAGCAATGCTCAGTTAAGTTAAAAGGAAACTTGGGTATTTGGGACTTGCATTCATCATATAATGCACCCAGAAATTTTAAACCCAATATTTAGTCACTTGACAGTTCTTGATATGTTTATGCAGCCACTGAATGATCAGGGCGAAGGATGCATCTATCTATTTCTGTGTTTAGAAAAGATTGCCTAGAGTGCCCAGAGCATTAGATAGGCACTCTCTCATTGAGTCTGGTAAAACTTCAAACAAATAAATGCCCCTTCAGCCACACTGGAACATCATGCACTAGTAATAGCTTTGACTCTGAGGTGTTATAAATGGCTTTCCAACACTCCCACAACCACTTACTGCTCCCAGTGCAAAAAAATCCCCACCCACCCAAACCCAGAAAAGTGTGTTATTTAAATAGCTGTCTCATTTCATAATTGCTTTGACTTCAACAAGGCAGCCATTCTGTGGCATTAGAGCTAGCAAATCTTTATTAAAATCACTGCTATTGAAGATTAACTATGAGTTAATTATGCGATGACTTCAGAAGCTGAGAACTTTCTGATTGGCTTCTGGGCTGTCACACTCTCATCAGCAAAGTCCAGTGACGTCTGAAGTTTTAAACCCTCGGCCTCGTGTACATATATGGTTCCTATTTCATAATGTAAGCTGTTTGAGTCATTTTGTTCTGTGTTTGTACAGCACCTAGTACGGTGGGGTCCCGGGCTGTGGCTGCTACATTACCAGAATAATGATATGTAGGAATACACGTTCCTGGCAATGTTTTTCTAGGCAGCTGCTTCCCTTTGTGGATGGTTAAAGCCAATTGGCCTCTGGCCCTATACCACATGGCACTACCATAAGTGTGCCCCATGTCAAATACCTGGTGTGTGTATTCACTGCATGGATGTTACACCTCCATCAATGTGGGACTGGTCCAGCCAGGTGCTACAGGGCACCGATGTAACAGGTGCACCATGATTTCCAGGCAGTGCCCCCAGCACAGCAGCGACCAAGCCCTGATCAGTTGGCACTTATCAATGCAATGGCTGAAATTGGCTGTCTGAATATTTGGGGTGGTGTCCGCTGATGGTTAAGCCTCACTTCTATATAGAAGTAACATCGTGGCCTGGGCCCAAATAACAAAGGATTATCACCTCAGGATTTGCAGATTTGAGGAGTTGGGCTAGATTCCACTCCTACCAAGAACAGTACTTGGCATCCCTGAGAAATGGAGGGCCACAGTGAGCTTTGTTCCATACTCCCAGCCAGCTGCTCTGGGGTGCTGTCCACTCTGTCCCTCCTGGGGAGGATTTGAACTCTGCAGTCCAGCAGGGATTTCACGATTGCTCTTGATTTCACAGGGGAGGCACTCAAATCCCGCAGTGATGGATGGGTATCAACCCAAAGATAGACAGAGCCAGCTAGACGGAATCAGCCAGGAGCTTCCATGCAGGGAAAGGAGGCAGAGCAAGTCGCTCCTGTTTCTTCGGGCTGGGAGAGGTTGTGTGAGGGGGCAGGTGTGACACTGTCTATGTGACTCAGCATGGCTCTGAGAGGAAGGTCTCCGCTGGGCTCTGACAGAACGGCGAGTGCTCCGAAGCTAGCTGTCAGCTCCCAAGAGCGGAGTCGCCGCTTGCTGCACTTATGCACAGCTTGGCAGGCTGGCACAGCAGGCTGTGGGTATTTGTGGCACACGGGTCGCTGTTTTCCTGGCGGTGTGGAATGATTCGGGCTTACAGCTCCTCACGGGGCCTAAACAGGAGCCAGCTGGCCCTGTTGAATCTGATGCCAGCGGTGATGGAAAGCATCATCTGTTAAGGAAGGTCATGGAATGTTGCGGGGCTGGGGGGAGTTAGAGCATAAACCAAACCATGGTAGGTAACCCACAAATCTCTCTCTCTCAGTGACTGGAAAGATGGACAATCCGGATTAATCATAGTAATTAGTTAGTCTTCATCACCAGGGAGTAAAGCTCAACGATGAGTAACACCCATAACGTGCGCTTCCAATTATGCAACAGCCACAGTAATGATGAGCGTTCCTATAACCTCTTTCTTCAAAATCCCAAAGCACTTGACAAACTTTCCAGGCAGATTTCTTAGTACCACCCACTAGGATGCAAGCATCACTTGCACTTGATGCTGAAATGTCACAATAGTCTCTTCAATGAAAACGGCAGGGTGAATTCTTGGGTAGGCAGAATGCAACTTCTCAGTTGGGCTGTGAGCCCAGGATCCAAGCCAGAGACCATTTGGATATAAATTGGCCTAAACATCCAGAGGGGTTTTTCAGAAAATGATCGTTTAAGCTGGAAAAATCAATTTTCCGGACTGCAGAGTCCAGACCTGGGTATGAATTTCCTCAGATTTAGATCTGGAGCTCGATTCATTTTTTTTCCAAAGGGTCCCTGGATACACACCCAACTCTTGATAACTCAGATCTTGCACAGGTTAAAATCCATGAGACAGTTTGCCCATGACCTTCAATGGTAGCAGGTCAGGATCTAGAGTAGATGAAGCATGACAGATATGATAAAATTGGGGTCGCCTGTTTTAATTATGAAAGCCAATGTCCCTGATTTAGAATCAGTGGGGTTGGCTGCTAGAAACTCTCCCCATTCAACTCCTGGCTCCGCAGTCAGGATGGAATGGAATCCATAAGGACCCCCCAAACAAATATGTGTTGCTATAGGGTGGACTCTGAACTTGAGAGAGGCGGGTTCTGAAATCTCTTGCTTAATGAGAATTCTCAGAGCATTCGGGTCAAATTTTACTCTTTATTGCACTGCTATCGTTCATTTATCTGCTCTTCAAGTATAATATATAGCGGCTCTTTGTCCCACTCTAGTGGCCAGAGCATATACAGAGGTCTATAAGTCTGGTCCTCTAGATGAAGTGAAATGTCATGTTTTTAGATGCAGGAGATCGGGACTCAATCCCTGTAGATAACCTGACCAGAGGCGTTGTTACACATGTTCAGAGCTATGATAGTCTTCTTCACTTTTTCTCAATGAAGGGCTCTTTTTTCTGCCCGAGGTGCTCAGCGTGACGGAGCGCATGAGTGGGCTCTGATTGTCCAGAAACAGATGCGGTAGAAGTTATCTGTATTTCTTCAGGTACCTGATGTGCCCAAAGGAGTCTAAGCAATGAAAGCAATTTGATGGTGACATTTCTTTATGCACATGTGAGAATGCAAGATGTCAGTGACTCACCTTGTCGAAAAAGCAGCCAGGAACACCAATTAATAGCACTTCTTTGCAGGAAGAAGCTGGCAGTGGGGCTGATATAACTCTGGCCTATAACATTTCTTGCAGGATCAATCTGCTATGGGAGCTTAGAAAAGCAACTCCCATATTTCCAGCCAGCAAAGATTATTTTATATTTTATCCCGAACCAGTCCTAGAGTAAACCCATTGTTGAATGCAGGGTCAATATGAACAAACAATAGAGTGGATTGCATTGCATGTGTCTGGTTCCTGCGCTGCTAGCAAAGTGCCTGGCATTCAAACTACTCCCCACCCCCCAGTGCATCCCACTGATCATGCAAATTTCATTCACTACAGTGACAATTGTGCAGCCACAGAAGAATTGAGGGGAGTGTGCAGAACAGGGGTGCTACTTTTCCCATCTTCATATCCTACCAAGGTCCTGTGTAAGAACCATCCGTTCCTCCATCTATATTTCCTTGGAACCTGTTATGACAGTTTCTAAACACCACCAGAGCTAGGCAACACTCTAAACCTAAGTGACACGACCAAGCCTTGTTGAATCCAGTGATGATTTGTGGGAGCAAGGCTTTGCTCAGGTGGAGCTTAGGACCTCTTCTCTCTCCTCCAAGCCTTGTGTGGTGAGCATGTTTTGGTGCCCCATCAGGAAGACTCAGGAGACCAGATCCACCACACCGCTATGGTGTCCCCCTGAGCCAGTTAATAGATTTGGGAGATAATTCCAAGCCCAACTCAGAGAGGCTTGAAAAAGTGGAAGTTAATTAGAGACAGCTGAGCTGTCAACAGAACACCTCTCAAATAAGAGTGCTAGTCTTAGAGAGAAAGGGGACTGGGGGCATGTGCCGAGCAGAAGCCAGAGTTCTGGGGAAATAGAAGAACTGTATTTAGGAATGATCATTGTTTTTGTGGAGTATTTTTTTGGTTCACTGCTTGCAAAACTGCATCAAAAGAAGCACAGCTGAAGATCTCTGTATATTGACTATATTTTTCACTGGAGTTTTTTTCTGTCTATCCCCCCGCACTCTGTTCTTTATTTCTTAGCAATTCCCAGGCAGAGTACGAGGCTACCAACATTACAGAGGGCTCAGCATTTGGCAGGATGAGTCTGTTCACCACTAATTAAAACAAAAGATTTCAGGCGTTTTCCACTCTCCTTTATTAGTTCTGCTGTGTGATAGCAAATTGGAGCCCTTGTTATGCTGTCAGCAGAGCTATTATTATTATTATTTATTATTTACAGTATAACTTGTGACTCACGTCCTATGTTGCTGGATCTTCCACCATCTGTCAAAAAATAAAGAAATAATAGCTGTCATTTTTTGAAACATGATTCAAACCAGAATGTTAAAAGTGAACCAAATGCATCATAGAATCATAGAATATCAGGGTTCGAAGGGACCTCAGGAGGTCATCTAGTCCAGCCCCTTGCTCAAAGCTGGACCAATCCCAACTAAATCATCTCAGCCAGGGCTTTGTCAAGCCTGACCTTAAAAACCTCTAAGGAAAGCGATTCCACCACCTCCCTAGGTAACTCATTCCAGTGCTTCACTGCCCTCCTAGTGAAAAAGCTTTTCCTAATATCCAACCTGAACTTCCTCCACTGCAATTGAGACCATTACTCCTTGTTCTGTCATCTGGTATCACTGAGAACAGTCTAGATCCATCCTCTTTGGAACCCCCTTTCAGGTAGATGAAAGTAGCTATCAAATCCCTGCTCATTCTTCTCTTCTGTAGACTAAACAATCCCAGTTACCTCAGCCTCTCCTCATAAGTCATGTGCTTCAACCCCCTAATCATTTTGGTTGCCCTCCACTGAACTCTTTCCAATTTTTCCACATCCTTTTTGTAGTGTGGGTCCCAAAACTGGACACAGTACTCCAGATGAGGCCTCACTAATGCCAAACAGAGGGGAATGATCACGTCCCTCGATCTGCTGGTAATGCTCCTACTTATACAGCCCAAAATGCTGTTAGACTTCTTGACAATAAGGCCACACTGTTGACTGTCATCGAGCTTCTCATCACTGTAACCCCTAGGTCCTTTTCTGTAGAACTGATGCCTAGCCACTCGATCCCTAGTCTGTAGCACTACATGGGATTCTTCCATCCTAAGTGCAGGACTCTGCACTTGTCATTGTTGACCCTCATCAGATTGTTGAATCTCATCAGGTTCAATTAACCAATTAACCACAGTGTGTTCTGTTAATGTGAGTTTAACTTCAATTCCAAAATAGTGAGAGACCCAAAGATCCAAACTTTGGTAGAGCTAGTTTGGTTGTTTTTTTAATTCTGCCAATTTTTTATTGAACTGTTGATTTCAGCTAAAAATATGCGAATATTCCTCTGTTTTTGACCAACTCTAAACATTGTATATGGATCCACATCTGGATCTGAAGCTTCAAAATGTGCTCTGTCTAAATGTTCCAACTTTCAAAAAGTTTGGTTTTCAAATTTTCAAATCTCTAAACATTCGGAACTTGGAGTCATTTTAATTCGGAGAGATGCAAAGGACAGAGCAGGATCTGATTCTGTAGTTTGCATTCAAGTTTTTGATTTAAGCTCATATCTCATTAAAATGAGGCTCCCGGACAAAGAGTTGTGCTTACATACGACCTCATCCAGTGCCCCTGGAAGTTAAAGGGATTCTTTCCATTTATGCCTCTGAAGAAGATGCATCTGAAGAAGTGGGGATCTTTACCAATGAAACTTATGGCCAAATAAATCTATTAGTTTTTAAGGTGCCACTGGACTCCTCGTTGTTTCATATATGTAGTGTCATATGATTTAAAGCCAAAAGCGACCATCAATCATCTTGTTCTGTATCTCAAACACCACCCAGCATCCTTGCACACAACTGGAAATAGACCAAAGTATTATAGTCCTTGGGAGACTAATCTATTGTGACCAAAATGCAGGGAACAGGAGGGCTTTGGATCAGGTCCATAGAGCAGCAGGAAACAACACTGGTTAAGCATGAACATGTTGTCTCTTGGATAGCTGGCCTGCTGGCCACTTCACTTCAAAGATGTGTGTGTAAACATTTTCTTTGGAGTTGGTTCACATGGTTTCACACTCTTGAGCGAGGCTTGGATCTCAAAGCTCAGTTTAAACAAGCAAAACTTCTCCTAATTCAAGGGCACATTTTAATTATTAATACTATTTATTAGTTTAGGATTAGGTCATAAATCAGGGCCAGGTTTGCTTGGACCTCAGTCAGTGTTTCAAGACCCTGACCCAGTCTTTTGAGGAATGTGGTCAGAGCTCTAGATTTGTAACGAAACCGAACACATTTCTAAGGTGACACTTCACGTCACCTTAGAAATGCTCCTTTGAAGCTGGGACGCTAACGAGGCATCGTCGTCTGCCTGGGCGGCTGCTCCTGGGTGGGAGCAGGGAATCAACTGCGTACTCTGAATTTGGAGATGGAGGCTAGGAAGAATTCTTCCATCAGCAGAAAGGCTCCAGCCTTGTAGTCGGCGACAGCGCTGAGTTCCCTGGGCTGAGCCTCTGAACTGCATTCCCGGCTGCAGTTATTTATATTCCACTAACAGCGTTGTTTACACAAACTGCACGAATGCAAATCAACACAAGGATGCGCTGGAGTCAGTGAGGCATGCAGCAGGAACGGGCTCTCGGGATTGGTTTTAGTAATGTAGTGTTAACACAGCTACACATGGCTACCCACACTTTCATATCCGAGAGAGAGGGAACACTCATTACCTGGGACAGTGACCGAGTTCTTGTACCTCAACAAGAATGGGAGAGGGGGGGAATAAAAATGGACTTCATTATCACAGGCTTCCTGTCAATCACTCGCCATTCCACTGAGCCTGCCTTACTTTTCACGGACTGAGGGCTCGACTCCCCGTCACCAAGGGAAAGAGGTGGATGTGTGAAGTGCGAATGGAGATAGAGCGGGTAACATGAGGACTAGTGTTGTTCTGCTGACTTCCTCTCCTCGCAAGCAGACGTGAATTCAAACACAGCCTGTCAGCCGGATAGAAACCTTTCCTAATACACAGAACCATGGACATGACCTCATACTAGCTAGCAAGCTCTGGTACGTACTGACCTCCTCCATTACATCAGCACCTCCCAAGCTTTAATTTATTTATCCTTGTGACGGGTGTATTAACCCTGGATTGGAACTGAAGGACTTAAAGAGCAGCTCTGGGCCTAGATGACCCCACCTAGCTGCACCTGCAGAGCATACTCCAGGGAGCTAGACAGCTCAGCTGGGGCTGACAAGGGAGAGCCCGGTGGAGTGGGAAGGCTGGGACTCCCCTACCAATCCCCCTCTCATTAAGAAGGACACAACCCACCTGCCCATACATTTTAGACTGCTCCCTGATGGGAAGAAGGGGAAGGCTTAATAACTTAGGCTTGGTTCTTGACTCCTGCATTCCCAGGCATCCCGCCACTTCCAGACTGGGAAGAGATAAAGCTCAGTGGACAATCTGACTGGAGGGTTGACTCTACTCCAAAAAGAAAAAGACAGACTGACACGAGGCAAGAGGGTGGTCTGAGGTGAAGTGTGGAGATGCAGCAAATAGAGGCCTCACCTCCTAACCAGTAGGCGATGCTTTCAGCGAGCAGTGGCCATAATAATCTTCCAAACACCCTGGTAGATAGGGAAGAATTATTCCCATTTTACAGATGGGGAAATGAGGCACACGGGCTCACATCCCCAAAGGCATATAGGTGCCTAACTGCCATGGGAGTTAAGCACCTAAAGACCTTTCCTGGTCTGGGCCAGATTTTTAAAGATATTTATGTGTCTAAAGATGCAGAAAAACACCTAGGCCTGGATCTGCAGAAGGATTTAGTCATTGCGACGCCTGGATTGGGCCACACAGATTAGTTAAATGGACAATTTATTTCAGTTTTGGAGCATTCCATTTTAGTTTTGGGGCATTTCACAAAAAAAAGAAAAAATCGAAACCAGACATTTTTCATTAAAAAATGTTGATTAATCGCAAAACCAATTTTCTGTTATACAACCTGTTTTGACAGAAAATATTTCAACCATCCTTAATGTTCACCTTACGTTCATGTGTGTGTGTTTCTAAATCCCATAAGAGTACTGGCTGGAAGATCCTTATGTGCTTTCTTTGCGATATAATTTACAGAGCGGTTTGTATATTTTCTGGATCCTCACTAACCAGGTCACTGAAGTGTTACCCAGAACCCTTAGAGGCAGTGCCTTTTAGCTGAAGTCCCCTCTCAATCCACCATCATGTGTTTGGAAGGCTCTGCCAGCTATTCAGCCCCCTTTCTTTTCTCTGATTTGCAAAACTACAGTAAAAAAAAAATCTATTAAAACAAGATCCTTGCTAGTTTATGGTAATTAAAAGCAATAAATATTCCTGCACACAATGCCGTGGACCTTGAATAGCCAGCGGGTCAATACTGCTTTCCTAGTGAGGAGTGTAATAAATCTTTATTCCTTTTTGAATGGAAATAAGGACAGGATTTTATTCATGAATTCTATGACCCAGCGAAGTGACATTTTCAAAACAAACTCTGCAGAAATGAGGAATTTTCTCTGCAGAGTGGGTTAATCTGTTCTCTTCTCAGCATGTCTCTTTCATACTGATGATGATTCTCCCACTTGCTTTTAATCCCAGCAGCTAGTTATTTTGCAGCAGGAAGAAATATAAAACAAAATAAAGATGCTAGCAGAGCACTCAGTAGCATTGGCGGGCAAGGGAAGGCGATATTTTGGAATGGTTCCTTAGAAGGTTTGTTCTGCTCAGCATGTCTGGCGTGCTGGATTCAAGGTCCAGTCACGTTCATGGCAGTGCCAAAGCAGGGGGTGGTCTTGAAGTCTCAGTCCTACAAAGCTGCATTCCTTGTGCTTTCTGAGCTGTCGGACTTCATTAGCATCTACTACTAGATGGTGGGTGTTTCTCTGAACCCAGATCAAACAGAAGCATTTTGCACTCATCTGCGGTTGACATAATTTGGTTATGTAATCTAATTGGCTCAGGATGCTCCGTGAGCGAGGCGATGAAGCCAGGTTTTTGCAAAACAAAATTGTGATGCAACACATATAAATTGCCATCAAGTTCTGTGCTTTTCAGACTCTGCTTAGAGGGGAGGCAGGCTCCACAATGAAGTCTCTGGGTTGTTTGTTCCCCTTCTCTGTGATTTCTATCAACGGGGCTATGCTTGGCAATAGGCCCCTTCTCTGTGAAAAGGGATTCGATATGGACTGAGTTCCTATTTGTCCTTAAACTGAGGTTCTGAAACAGTTACTGAGCTGAATTTAGTGTGGGTAAAAGCGGGTGCGACTCTGTAGACATCAGTGGAGATGCAATGGGGAATTGGGCCCACTTTCCTTATGGTGAGAAACATGGCTCTCCCAGGCTTCTAAGCCTTGGGTGGTTTTTTATTTATTTATTTTTTTTGCATACTAATATTTGAGTTCAGTTTCCCTCCCCATTACTCTAATAGAAGAAGCATTGTGCAGTTTGCTAACAACCATTCATGTGCTATCAGCTCACTGTCTAAACTGCTATAGGTATTTCTAGGACACCCAGAGTCCTACTTGAGGGCATCTAATAACAAATACATGTATCGATGTATCTGCACACATTCCTTATCCCAACCGCATGGAGCAGGTCCTATGGAAAATAGAGTTATGACCTGTGCTGTCATTTTGGTGGGAGAAATATTGTCCTGTGATGGCATCTTCCATGTGAAAACCCTGGGTCTATACAAACATCAGTTAAGCTACCATCAGAAGTAGGGACCCATTCAGCCCATTTTAAAGAAACTGGCACAGAAAGGTCAAGACACTTGCCCAGAATCACACAGCAAGTTAATGGCAGACCTGGGGATAGAAGTGCCGGCACCAACCCCTCCGACTATCCACCAGGCTACAGGCGATGCTACCAGGCTGCTAGAAATAACTGCTGCGGGCAACTCCCCTGCTGTTTGCTTCCTCCTGCTGAATGTGACACACATGCAAGTTGTATGATAACTGAGGCAAGAGAAGATGAGAGAACGGGAGGGGAAAGGAAAAGAGTCTTGCAATATCTGTAAGTGAGGCTTTAATTCAGGATGTTATAAGCAAGCAAAGCCACTACTGACTGAAGGGAACCATCATCTGACCTTGAGCATCGGAGCTGGTGGCCTTAACCAGCAGAGCTGTGCTTTCCCCCTAGACTCAGAGCACTTGGGTGGTGGGAGAGCTGGCTAAGATTAATTTGAGTTATTTTAATTATGATTTTCCTTTCTCTCTCTGTCACATACACAATCTGTCTGGACAAAAAAACTGCAGGTTTCCTTCCACTTAGGATTAATTAAAAAAGAAAAGTCAATAAGTCTCTCAGCAATAACTGCCTTTTCCACTTGGTCATTGGTGGCAGTAACGGGCTTCAAAATTGAATTTTCAGAGAGAAAGGCATGTCTTGTAGGTCTCAGCACAAGGTTCTCTAATAAAAATCATCTTTTTCTTTATCTAGTCATAGAGGTGGCTTTGTGGTTTCCCCTCCTACAATTTGTAGTACAGGGCTTTTTATTTTTGTATAGCCTTCTTCATCACACTTGGGGAGATGGAAAATAAATGTTTGTAGGTGAGAGGCTTGCGAGTTTGTGTGTGCAAGACAGCCTGTGAGATGTATGGGAGGGGCATGTGAAATGTAGGTGGGACATTATAACTGAAATAATGATAATTACAGGGGATATTCTATCCACCAAGCAGTGCGTCCATCAGTGTCACACGCCTGAACCAAAGTCCACTGGGAATCTCTCCATTGACTTCAATGGGCTTTGGATCAGCCCCACCTGAGATGAGAAAACTCATCACAGACATAATTCAGCACTAGGAGATGACTGAGTTCCAGATTCATAAGTAGATTTCAGCCTCTGTCAGGTCAGCTTGGGATAGAAAGTGTAAAAACACCAGATTACCGAACATGCTTAAATCTTTTATTTCCTAAGAAAGGTCGCGGTTAGACAAGATGGCACCCCAAATCCACAATGGGAGGAAAGGATAAAACAGAAGCAAAGGCTAAAAAGAAAAGAGAGAGAGAGTGCGCCAGACTGAGAGACAGGGAGAGAAGAAGTAAGAATAAAGAAAAGAGAAATCAACAAACTGCTACAATCTACTTTTAGTTACACCACTATACACTAAGTTTTCTTGAATTACTCAGAGTACATTGTTGGAATTGAGTGCAACATTTGGCCCTACCCCTCTTGGTTTCGGTTGTATGAAATCAAGGCTTGAGGTTGATTTTCACATTCCCAGTCGGTGAGTCCAGCATCTCTCAGAACGAGATTGAAGGGAAAATTGTTCGTGCTTTTTTCATAACCAACCTGCTTTGCCCAGAGCCCCTGTTGGGTGAACACCAATGCTCCCTGCAGGTTTGTTTAGGAAAGTTACATTGGTTTCTCTCTCACAGAGTGTGTTAACAGTGTTCTCCCAGAAGCACCTCTCCTTGCGTTTATCATCATTTGAAATTGCTGGGGGAGAAATAAATCAAGAATAACAATAAAAAAAAATTCAGAGAAACATTTTACTGAAAAACAAAAGAAATAAACCCAGAAACAAACTTTGGAGTCTCTGCGTCTGGTACTGAGGCACATAAACTTCTCTCTGCTGCTGCTTCTGCCAACCAATCAGAACCTGGTTAAGCAATATACCGGGGAGACTGAGTATGCTGTCACCACAAACTGCATGTAAAAAATTATTCTGCATTTTAATAGCCTGAAAACGGTGTTTAATGCAGCTGGGGCCACGGCTCAGAGTTAGATCCCTCCTGGAAAACCAATTCATGGTTGCTAATATCGTTGCTTCCTCACTAGCTTAATCCAATTGGAACCTCAGCTGCCCGTACTTTTTGTCAGGCTGTTTCAAAAGAAGTAAATATGAGTTGCCAACCCTGGAAAGTTTTAGGGTTTTGGACCTGTCTTGGCCTAGAAAAGAAACACAGACAATAGTTAATAAACAGTAGCCGAGGCCAACAACAATGTCCACTTTGGACTGCAACTTTGTGTGTGAACTTGCAGGCCAGGTTTGGCTGCTACTGGTGCTCCTGAAAAGCCATGCTGGTTTAATAGAAAATAGACTCTGGGCTTTCTGGGACAAAGTGCCTTCTCACGTGGCTTAAAAGCTGTTTCCCAGAGGCACCTTCTATGAGCTTGGGATGCGTAGGGCTCCACCAGCTTCCCAGTCACAGTTCCACATTCAGAAGACCCTGCGACTCTTTCCTCATTAGAGAAGAGTGACAGCCTCTGGAGCTCCTTAATGCCCCACAGAGAATCACTGCGGGATGATGTGAGAGCTGAATATCCCAATTCTGAACTGCCCTAGCGCCCCGTCAGCCTACCATGAGGGTGTGAGCTCAGGATCCCAACTCAAATCAACTTGCATAGCTGACATAATCCTGCATGGTAACGTGTCACTGTGATGCCACTTGACTTCTAGGCTGGAACTCATGTTCATTTCACACAATGCAACATGTGGGCATGATGTCATGTGGCCCTGTGCACGTGACTAAGAATAACATCCTAGGGAGCACTGATCAGAACTTGTGACACTGAACCTTAAGGTACATCTGTTTGTTCATTACTGACACTGATTTCTGGTGTTAGTATACCCATAGGACAATGGCCCTGAGTGTAGAGAAAATTACTGTGAGTAGAGGGTCTGAATGCTGCAAAAGTCCATAGCTGGTACTGCTTATTTGGGTACTGAGATGACCAGCCACAGAAGAGGAGGAGACCGAAATGTTTCTACCTATGCACACCCCTGAAGCATTGCAAATTGATGCTTTACAGTCTCATATCATACCTGAAAATTGCTTCACATACCAATCACCACCTCAGAATGGCCACAAATTTTCAGCTACTTTCCATGGAAACTTTGACTTGCTCCTGGTTTTTTCTGTCCATGGTGCTGAAACACTGAAACTCCTGAAGTTTAGAGCTGACTAAATAACCAGCAGTTTGTTGGAAGAATTTCATCATTTCTTCAGTCTGCATATTGTCCACATGAACATTTCTTAATTCTGAAATATTAGTCATTGTTTAAAATGATTTTCAAATCTCTTCAGCCAATGAAAGTCTTCTGTGGCAGATAGTTCACAAACAGTTCATTGAAAATATCCAGCATTCAGTAGTTGAAATCCATGCTGCATGGTTACTTAGCTGAGTCACATGTAAACGTATGTTTTCTGATTGGGTGACGTATCTAATCGCATCAGCAACAATGTCCACTTTAAACTGCATTTTTGTGTGTGAAATTTGCTTGGGTCAAATATTAAAACAGTTGAGTACCAAATTGATTTTAATGCTTGTTCAATGAATATAGCTCATTTGCTAGAATATTTGTGGGAAGCAGCAGGGGAACAACCTGAATTTTCCTAAGGAGGGTGCTGATTTTTTGGACAGGAATCTCTCTGGGGCCAAGTACATGAAGGGGGTGTCAGAGTGGGTGAGAGTCTTCCTGAGGTTGTCAGATCCACCTGAAATTCTCAGAGATGAATTTTGTGCCATGTCTATGTAGCAGTGGCTGTTTCCCCTCTGTTCTGGGAATGGGGGCTCAATGGCATGTAGGGAGTACCCCCACACCCAGGGGTACAGGTGGAATCTCACCCCATTGCAAAGGTACGTTGGACTTCCCCTTCTAAGAAACATTGTCTTTTTGAGCCTCCTTCAGCCCTGGCTCCTCCAACCTCTGCCCTGAACCTTGATTGTATTGGTGGATAGCAGAATCTAGCGCTAAGGGGTGGGGCAGCAAGTACTGTCCCCCTGTCTTGACATCCCTGGAAATCAGACATAAAGAGAGACCAGGAGAGTCAAATAAAGTTTGTTCAGGAATTAAATAAACATACATAGAGAGGTCTAGATAAACTTATCCCTCCCTCAGTGCAAGGGGTTGGGGACTAGATGACATTTTGAGGTCCCTTCCAGACCACCATTTCTTGGATTTCTATTATCTTTATGCAGTATTCACCCACTTCTAGTAACCTTACAGTAAAACCTGCAATATATGCTTACAGTTGGGTTGGGCTTTTGCTTCTAAGCCTCTGTTTGTGGGATTCATTCTCTCAGTGGTTTCTAAATGGATTGAACTGATATTTTTCATACCAAATTCTCTTCTTGGAGGTACACTGTAATTAGCTCCAAAATAGTGATACTAATTTAAGGAACTGATCATTTCTAAAGCTCACAAGTATGGTCACAGCACAAAGGGAGAGGGAGGTGTTGGGAGGTCATGGAATTTCACACACTGAATGTAGAAGTCCCAAATTCTGCACTATTCTTTTGTGCTCAGTGGGGATCTCCAGAAGTGTAGGTAATAAAAGAAAATGCTCTAGAGATAGAACTTAAAGGACACTCTATGAACTCATCTACAAGGGGAAGCAAATGTGGCAGAAATCAAATGCTGAATAAAAACAGACTTTAGATCAATATTTGTAATAGACATGTGGCAGGTGGGTTTCACCTCTCAGTTGTGTCCATGTAATTCAGGCCTGACTTTGCTGAATTCAGTGGACTTACATGGATGTAACTGCAAGCAGAATTTGGCCTCAAAAGGATGTAACAAGGACCTCTTCCTCCCGACACCTTTCCTAAATGGAGCTCTCTCTGAATGGGGACTTCACTCATAGCACTGCCAGCTTTCACTCCAGAGTAGAACATCTTCCTGGTAAGACGTTGTGATTCAGTGACCACTTCCGCAGCTTTGTAAGAGCACAGTATATAAACAACATACCCCCTTTTCTCACTGTTCATCTCGCTACCACTCATTCTCTTTTTGCTATGCTTGCCCAGTGCTTCTATCTGAGTCTGACTTGGGCTCCCCAATGAATCAGGAATAGACTCTAACAGGAACAAGGCCATGGACCCCTGGTTCAGCTCCTAGACCACTGAACAAAACCCCGCTGAAACAGCTCTGTTCCTGGTTCTGCCCCAAGGCAGCAGTAGGACATCTAGCTTCCCAAGGTAAGTCCTTTGTGTGGATTCATAGTAACAACAAATAGACCACTGCGTGCATCACTTTTGATCACCTAATTTAACGCGTGTTCGACTCATGTGGCTCACAGTAACTTCACTTAGTTATAGTACAGCAGGCTCCAAAGCAGAATTGTCCCCATGTTTGCAGAACTACTTTGCTACTGAATGGTGTCTTGTGGCACTGCTCAATAGTGCCATACAATGCCTTGATTCTGCAATGTGACATCTCTGGGGAAGATGTTCCATTATGGCGTGACTCAGCATTACAATGTCTGGGCACAATGAGAACGTTGCCAAGCAACGTTGGGAGGTAACATCATCATTCCTTAATGGCTGTCCACATCATCACCTCTGCTCTGGAAAACAGTCTCATCGTAACAAGGCTCTGCTGCTTTGCCACTGGAAATCACAAAGCACTTTGCAGGAATGGGGGCGGGAATGGAGACAATGAGGAGTCAAATTACATAAAGAAGGAGGCACATTGTGTCAGTAGCAGAGCTAAGACTGGAATGGAGCCCTCCTCGGTCCCATTGTATGCTTTAGCCATGCTGCTGGGTGGGAAGGGGAGAAAGATGCTTTTCCGTTCTCCTCTGCCTTACCCTACTCTTCCCAGCCATATACAGAGTTGGGGACAGACCCTGGCAGTTCCCAGTCAGTTCCCTTAATACTCCCCATGTCTTCATAAAGCTCTTATAACAGGCCAGGTAAATGAGAGGCTCTTACCCACGGAGTCGAGGTGTCTCTAGAGCCACAAGCTGAGTACCTCTTGCTCCAGGGTTTAAATTTCAGCCGGATTCCTGATGGGGAGTGGAAAGACAGAAGCTCTTTCCGAAGCTACTGGAAAGGTCAGACAGAGAACAACGGCAGGTCCCTTCCAACCCTGATAATCTATGATTCTGTGTGTATGCATAAGGGTACATTTCGTAGACACTTAGGATGACCATATAGCAAGTGTGAAAAATTGGGACAGGGGCTAGGGAGGTATAGGTGTCTATCTAAGGAGAAGCCCCAAATATTGGGACTATCCCTATAAAATCAGGACATCTGGTCACTCTATACACCCCCAAAAGCAAGAGGTAAAACTGATGACACCCCAACACTCTGTCTTTCCTTTTCCTCTGGCTGTCACCACAGCCCCCACTTTTGGGAGCCAGCAAGGCACTATGGTGTCACTCTTTATAATCCCCAGGTTGGTCATTCACTGCACAACTAGTTACAACTCTTGCAAGGCTCTTGTCCCAGTTCCCCCACCCTTCCTTCCTCACCCCCTTTTCATTTCCTTTGTCCAGGGCCTTGAAATGCTTGATCTCCACACAATAATTGATGGCTTCTGGCTGTACAAACACAAAGGCCTGGAGACTAAACAGAGCCAGATGGGGTTTTGTATTGTAGTGTTTGTTTTTCTTAAATCAGGGGAAGATTTATAAATGGATGGGATTTACTGTAAATAAGAGAACATTGTCCTTTTATAAGAGTTTATTGTAATTGAAAAATGCCCAGGAGTAATCTGCACTTGGGCCACATTTATGCCTTGTTTTCACTTTGTTACTTTCTAGAGGCACGCACACAGATGCTTTGTATCTTCTATGTCTGCTCAGCCTTTTTGTTTGTTTGTTTGTTTGTGAAAAACTGAGCCTTATTTTCCAGAAATATACAAATTTATTCTCTCATTTCTCCATTATCATCATCATCCTCATCTTCTAGTCCTCCTCCTCTGATGCACAGGACAGTGTTACACATTATCAAAACTTCACCAAGGTGTCCTGACAATGCATCATCTATCTATTCTTCTGGGTTTGCAAGCTGCATGTTGATGTAGCCGTCCACAGACACTAGGTAGCCCTCGTACTCCATTCCCCCACTTCAGCTCCATCATCTCCGGCTTCCCCGTCAGCCCGTTCAGGAAAGGTTTGGGGTTCAGGGGCAAGCTCATGGTAACGCAGCCTTGCACAAGGCAGCGGTAAAAACAAAAATTACTCACAAGACCGCACATGTGCCTGTTTGAGTCTGAGAGTCTTCATATGCGGCATTACCCTATTTCCCCATCATAGCATGCTGGGCTCATACGTGCTGGTATCTTATTTCCATACTACCTCTGGCAGTAAGTGAGATCTGTTTCTCCCTCAAACTAATAATCTGGGACCTGGTCAGTACTTGGACTGGAAACTTCCAAACTATGCACAGTATAAAGTATTGCAAGACACATGCAGTTGTTTAGGACTTTATGGTTGTCAATATGCTTGGTCACGTGGAACTTCACACCAGCAGGGGGCCAGAGGTCTTTATCCTCTGAAGCAGGAAGAGAATCTCCTTTAGCAGTAGAAGACACATGGCCCACAGTAGAACAGTTCTGATTCTGTCCAGTACAGAGACATTCACAGCTTGTTATGCTATCGGTATGAATTGCTGCAGCTATGTCTGAGTTAGGAGCCACGTGGCTTATCGGATGGCAGAATGTCCTGGGATCTCTTCCTGCTCTGCTGGGCAAGCCACAGACTTGATAGACATACTGTCCTGTGAAGCCTCCTTCCCATCTCTCTAGGTGCTTCATCCAAGAGAGGCTAAGGGGACAGTTTGGCCAAGGCCACCCATTTGAGAGGGCCAATTTGAGCATGTGGCGTGGTGAGATAGTGCATTGCCACTCAGATCTGGTACCTGCCATCGATAGTGTCGGGTGTTACTTGTCTGCCCAGGCCGGGCCCAGATCCCACCATTGGGATCATTGCACCGGGCCTGAGGTGACCTGCCAGGACGAGAGCCCAGAAGCAGACGCAAGGTGGGGGACAGGTAGGACCAGGAATTGCTGTTCACCCACATGCAGGGCAAATCCCCCCATCCTTAGGCCTGGGGCCTACTGTCTCCTCCCCTCTTCTTCAACTCCTCTATTTCCATGGTAATTTCTTTGGAAGGATGAGGGACCCTGCAGCCCTCAAATACCTCCATGCAGCTCTAGGCTCATCATGGCCAATTTTTTACCTCCCCACCACTGCCAGGGGTTGCTGGCTGCATGTTCCATTTTTGTTAGCATCGCCCGTCTGGGATGGATCCAAGGGGTATTGGACAAGGCCTGTCAGCTCCTATTGCTCTTTTGGCTCACCGCACCATAAAACCCTCCATAAATCTGCCCTAAAAATTCTTTATAGAGTCCACCTGTCCACAGCGAATAAATCACTTGTTCTAAATTAAATTCTGTGAAAGCTGAGTGGCACAGGGTTCCATGTCTGGATTTATTCAGGTGCCAGGAACATAGTAATTTTCTAAGTCAACATTCTGACCCTGCTGTATTCACTCGCTGATCATGATAAAATGGAATTTTATCCATTGATCCATTTTATCACGATCAGCAAGTGAATACAGCAGGGTCAGAATGTTATTTTATCCATTGATCCATTTTATCCATTGATCCATTTATCTCTGGATCGTGATAAAAGGGAATAGGATAGATTTGAACTTGGAAATGGTTCGTGGTTTTGATTGTATTTTTTGTATATTATAGTATTGGAGATTGCCTCATATGGAGGCAGAAAAGAACTTCCCCTGCTTCGGTCACTGCCCCCCCTCCACCACAACCCCAATAACTGTGAGTGAAATTAACAAGGATGCCAGAAATGGCCCCAATCCCAGTCTGAACCAGGGAAGGAGCAGCGAGTTTAAACTATGCAAGCATCAGGTTACCAGGGGAGGCTTCTCCCTCAGCCAGTCCCCAGCTCCCTGTTGCAAGCTAGAGGGCAGGAGTTGCAGCCCCTGCTGAGTGCGGGGTTGGGGAAAGCAGGGAGCCTAGCCCTGTCATCAGCCTGACTAGAGGAGGAGGGAGGAGAGAAACCAATGTGACAGTGACTTTTCCCCTTCCACTGGCTTTTATTTGCTCTGGATTTAAGCTGTGCAGCCAAATGCCTATTCTATTCTGCCCCTGCCTTGGTCTCATCCCCCACTCCCCACCAGCTATGAGTGAAATAAACAAAGATGACAGAAATAGCCCCTGATCCCACTGTGGGGGAACAGCTAAGTTTAAACTGTTCCTATGCAAGCAGTAGGCTACCTGGGGAGGCTTCTCCCTCAGACAGCCCCCGCTTCCTGCTACAAGCTAGAGGGGAGCTGCTGCACCCCCTGCTGAGTGGAAGGGTTGGGGAAATGCAGAGCTTAGCCAGGTCGGCAGTTTGGCTGGAGGAGGAGAGGAAGAGAAACAACAAACATGTGACAGTGAGTTTTCTCCTTGCACTGGCTCTTATTAGCTCTGAGTTTAAACTGTCTGTTGTGCAGCCGAAAGTGAAAGTAAGCCATAACCGAATGCTCCATTTATTTGCCGGTACGCTGCTGCACCTTTTCTTACTGGTACGGAGTACCGGGCCGTACCGGCTTGCTTTCACCTCTGGTATAGCAACATATAACCTGCCCAAAACAAGCAAGCACACAAAGAAACAAACAAAAAAGACAAATAAACTTCCCCCTAAAACTCAAAACAAAACTGCCCTTCCTAAACAAGACAGCCCACTATACGCACTTCTCCCCCTGGTAGAGGATGAAAGAACAAAGGACATGGCATGGATATTAGTCACATTACTTAATGCACTAGCACTCGAATGTGAGGATGATGAGGAGGAGCCTGGTATAAGAACCTATATGGAATATAATGCAAACATTACAAAATTCACTCACCCAAGAAGAGCTGGGCAGTTGAGAAAGAGAATCAAGGGGCTGGGTAATTCTATGACAAATGACCCGAGTGACAGTTGCACGAGGTAAAAGAACACCCCGCTGCAGGCAGTTAGATGGCCACTGCAGGGCTCAGGAAGGATTCTTTGTACGATTCATTGAACGGGAGTATTGCTGAGGTGCTGTCACAGAGTTTAAGGGACCACTAGATCTAGTCTGGCCTCCTGTACATCGCAGGTCACCAATGCTACCCAGCAGCCACACACTAAACCCAGCAACGGGAATGAGATGAAAGTGTTACAGCTCTCCAGAGACTAGACTAGTATGTGTCGTAGGCAGAGAATAGCGGGGGCTGAGGTGCACTAGTGCTTGAGGCCCCTACAGTGGCAGAGAAATGGCTCAGCAGCTTTCCTGATTATATGGATTGAAGGTCTAATCTGTGACAGCAGAGCCAGCAGCAGAAAAGAATAAGTGGGGAGGGGCAGTACAGCAAGCACCATTTTACCAGAGCAGATGCCATCATGACAAGGTGGAGAAGGCCCGAAGCCAGCAAGCCTCTGCCAGCTTCATGGAGAAAGTAACACAGTGGGAACTGCCCAATCAAGCCCTGGGAAGCCAGTTCCAGCTCAATGCCTCCTTGTCCCTGACTTGAGATCAAATGTCAGCGCAGCATCAAGGTGTTAAGTGCACGGAAGACACGAATGCATCTCACTTGGATGGGGTAACAAGGCCAGTAGGAATAACGGGAGATCTCTATGGGCTGATCTTCACTAGGGCGGGGGATCGACTGCAGATATGCAACTTCACATAGCTGAAGTTGGCGTATCTGCAGCCGACTTACCTCCTGTCCTCACGGCGACGGCAGTCGGCGGCGCGCTCCCCCGTCGACTCTGGCTTACTCCTCCGGGGGAGCTGGAGTTCCGGAGTCAACGGGGCCAGCGCTAGCGATCGATTTCTCGCATCCTCACAAGACGTGAGAAATCGATCGCTAAAACATCGACCGCTGCCCACGGTAGTGAGGATGTACCCTATGAAGAGGTAATGCCATCCAGAGATCCTCCCTGCAGAGGCAAGGTGAACGTTTAGTCAATACCCTTATAGCTACGAATGTCAAAGCAGAGCTTCCACACTATGACTGTTGTCCTGAGGAGGAGGAATTTCAAGCTCCAAGTCTGTGTGTGGTGTGTCTGCTTGTGTCAGGCCAATATTGTGCATGTATGTGCATCAGCTTGTGCAATGCCAAGCTCACATGCCTATACACACGTGTGTATAGGTGGAGCTGCACACGTCTACGTGTGCATGAGCAAGATGGCACATCTGGGGATTTGTCTGCGTGTACAGAGCAGCCCTTCTGCCTAGGGAAGCAGGACTCTACGTGAACGCGGCTACGTTCCCAAGATTGGAAGGGCAGGACCCGTCCTACCACGGCATTTCCACTCAACCCAGCGTGCTTGACTCTCTAGCGCACCTCAGCCTGGCTCCCCTCTACATAACATCTACTGCCTGACCCAGGCTCCTCTCCCAGAGATCTGGGGAGTGCCGCTCTTCATTCCGGTCCCTGAATCCCAGCGCTCCCAGTAGCAGTTCCTCCCTGTGCTGAGCCGCTTGGTCTTTCCCCCGTGATTTGTTCCCCTTACTCTTGCTGAGCAGCAGAGCAGGTTGTTTTGCAGCCAGTGATTCTGCTGCCACTGAGCACGTCAGAGCCAGAGCCAAAGTCCTTTCGCAGTTCCCCAGGTACCAGGCCCCACCCCTTCCTCTGTGTGAGAGCCGGAGCAGAGCAGCTCCAGCGACATGGAGAAGGTTATGGTTCAGCAGGAGGGCCGCTTGCTCGCGGCAGCTCCTCTCCACTCGCTGCCTGCCATAATTAATATCCTTCTCCCTGCAGGCTGTGAGGCTCTGACAGGCTTTATTTTTAACTCCACTTAATGACACGGTATTAAGACAAAAGGCAGCTTTGGGGAGCCCCCAGTGCTGGGGAGGTACGCGGGCCTCAGAGCCCGGCTGTGCCTGGCGGGCAGGCTCCGGCGTACGGGCACTTGTGAGAAACAGAAGGGTTCAGCTTGCCAAGATGAATGCAGGTTGTGGGCCTGGGGAACATCCCACAGATATGTCCCTAGTCTCTGTGAGGTGCTTCATCTGGAGCTTGAGCCTGTCCTACTGAGGTGGAGTGAGAGTTTAGCCACGAAAGGGGAGTTTGGTCATTGACTTCAGTAGGAATGAGGGGTCTCTTACATGGCTCCAGTCCAGAAGAGGTGTTCACGGGGCTGTGGAGTTCTCTGTTCCTCCACAGGAAGGAACGCAAACACAGGGCTGATGAAACAGGAGGGAGTAACTGCAACTAATGACTGAAGTCTTTGGTTCAGCCACAAGGCAGGGCTAGGGCAGGCAAGGCCTAGGGGTTTGAACTGATATCCATCATAGTAGTGCACCTTCCAGGGTAAATCAATACAGCTTCTGGGTGAGGCGTAGCAAGGCCGCTAGTGACTTTCAGGGAATTTTCAGCTTTGCTCCCTGCCCTGGTTATAGGAAAGCCTTCCTTGAAGTAGGCGGTAGCTGTATCCATTCCAGGATATGAGAGACAAGGTGCGTGAGATAATATCTTCTATTGGACCAACCGCCTTGTCTCTCTTCCTTTCAATAGGGCTTTTGGAGGGAGAGATGATGGAGGGGAAATTACTGCTATAAACCTTCTGAACATCTCACAGTCTGGAGCTGTTCAATTTGTACCCGTGAAAGTGTTGCGGGTTACAGAGATGCCGTCTGTCTAAGACATGAACTCTGGGGTGATTTCCCATTTCAGTTAGTCTATTGGGCTTTATACAGCACCCACTGTTATGGTAACTAGTGTGTGTGGCGAGTGATTGGGCAAGACAGGGCCTCACACTCAACAGACGACATCGGCTATGCCAGTTATGACTCCTCACACCGCACAGCCAATGTATCTAAATCCCTGCAGCACACTATTTGGCTCTTTCAGCATGACACTGTTCTATAAATGCAACTTCTGGCCTGACCTTCAGCGCTCTTGGCTCTTCCAGTAGTAGGGATGCAGTGGTTCTCGGTCCTGACTGGTAGCCCCTCTTGATTATCCAGTTATGGCCCCCTCCCAGACAGAAACCACTAACGGCTGAGCTGTGTGTTGCTTTTGTAAAAAAAAAGTCCTTGGTGACCAAAGTCAGGAACAATGAGTTCATCTTACTTGCTTACTGAAGCCCAGGAGCAAGAGGCTGGTGAAACCCTTTCTGCGATGCTAAGACCTCCCTTGGTCCCTTGCTTGTAGAAGCATGGTTAGAGTTGACCCACACGGTTGGAAGCGATCCTTCCTTGTAGTCCTCCATCCATCCTGCGATGAGGGAGAACCTCCCCTACCATTAGCACCGCTGACACTCGGGATTCCAGGCCAGAGCCCAGAATAATTGCTACTCAAGATTACTTTATGACACAAATGTTGACATTCTGTTGGCATAACTTGCAATAATGTATGCAGATTGCATCCTTCTAGTGCCATAATTACTACTTCTCTGCAAGAAATAGTCAGGTTACCCTCTGCTTTGGTTTCCAGGAGATAATTCCCCTCCAGGAGTCTTGTTTGTTTAGAATGCGAGGGAGTGGAAAAGGAGAGTGAAAGATTGAACATGCACCAGAATGGATCAATAAAATAAAGAGAACTGGCTTTGTGTTTCATGTGTGCATGGGTGGAGGGGGATTGGGGGTAATTCCTGGGTTTAATCTGCCCCACTCTGCACTCATGGAGTCCCCCTCTAGGGTCAAGCTCAGTCTTCAGGGTTCATTCAGTCCTTGGCCTCTCTGCTGAGACTTGCCAACTGGGGGACCAGTGTGAGAGGCCATTTTGGTGAAGCAGGCACTGGCGAGCTGGGGCATACTAACTGTACTGAAGGTGGGCCCGGGGTTTCATTTCATTTTGGAGGAGACTTTTCCACTCACCATCCTATGGACTGAGAGAGAATTGTCATATGAAATAATACCCCTTCTCTCCCTTTCTGTCCTCTAACGCAGCTTGCCCGTCATCCTCCTCTCCCTCAAAGTTCATCCTTCCCCTGTTCTCTTTGTGCCTTCTCAGGGCAACCCCCTCCCACAACTCATTCGCCTCCCCCTGCCCCCGTTCTCCCATCTGTCCGAGGGATGGCAGTTCTTTGGCCCTGTAAACTCGTTCCCTGCAGCTCCTACTCTGCTCCTGCCAGTTGCCAGCCCGACATCGCTTCTCCTGCGACTGCCCACATCTGTGGTAAGACAGACGGCAGGGCTGCAGAGAAAGAAGTAGTTGTGCTGGATGGGGAGAAGAGGCTTTTCCCCTCAGCAAGGCCTAAGAGCCGTGCTCTCTGAGAAGAGGAAGGGATGAACTGGGGAGAGGGGTGGAGGAAGAGGAGGATAAAGTGAGTGGAGACCTGATCAGGGACGTTCTTACAGGCCCCAGCTCAGATTGCTGGATCCCTCCCTGTCACTTGGAGATGCTTGGGAAGCTGCTGCTGAGCCAGAGAAGGCAAGCTTGCCAACCACTCCCTGTCGCCTCCCTGGCAGCCAAACTGGCCAACGAGCAGAGCGGTGGCACCTAATGCCCTTCTCCTGCTCTACATGGATTTGTAGGGGGACCCTCGACCCTCCCCTGGGTTCAGAGGCAGACAGCAGCTTTCACGTCCCTGTCACTGCTCCTCTGAACCATCCAGCCCCTCCACCCACCACCTCCTCTGGCGCTACACAGCTAAAGCTGGTTCAGCCGTCTTCAGGAGAACATGGCATGCTGGCCAAAGCCCTCCACGAGAATCCTGTTAATTTATTTGATGAGAGAACTCCAGCTGCAGCCAGATGGAGGAAAGCTGATTGGCTCGTTTGCTTAAACCCTCCATAATGAAATGAACCAGCTTTGTGTCTGTCCTCAGCATGGCAGCCAATCTCAGCGAGGGGCGGGGGAGCGTGGGGTGTGTGTGTGGCGGAGGGGAAAGCTGCATCTAATGGCATCATTTCCAGTTCACAAGTGCTAATCCCGCCTAAATCAATGAAGCCCTGGCATCCTAATAACATTGGGTTGGAACTCGTTCCGTTTATTACGGGCTTTTTAACCTCCACTTCTTAATTAGCTGGATGAGGGGCTGAAACGGGGCATCTTTTGCAGACAGAGCAGAAGTGTTGACTTGAGATGCTAATCTCCTTGTAGACTGCAAAAAGAATACTCAGAGATTCCTAGATGTATTTAAAAAGGTGGTGCGGGGGGTGATAGAGTAAGGCGTTAGCATTTTCATCTCAGCCTTCTGCTATGGATTTCACCATGCTTTGCACACAGGCATGGAGTAAGTCTCACACAAGTCCTCTGAGGAAGGGAAGAGCTATGTCCATTTAACAGACTGGAGGAAACTGAGGCACGAAGAGGTGAAAGGCAAAATTCTGCCCTGGCTTGTGAACCCAGTGGGAGCAGACATGTTGCAGCCACTGCTACAGAAAAGAGATACTGACCCAAGTGGGATGCTTCTGTCTGAGCTGGCAAGAAATGCCCCTGAAGAACACCTGGGCTGATCAGACACAAGGGCATCTCCATCGCCTGAAGGAGACCAAGTCACCCCAGAACCCACAGACTGAGTCTTTCCCATATGGCAGTGAGGAGTAGGCCAAGCTATTAGTTAGATGTCTCCCCTAACAGGCTCTTGAGCACCAGGGAGAGACCTTGCCCTGTTGCTTACACAAGGGAAGGGGTGTGTGGTGTGTGAAGCACCCCTGAGCTTCCTTACCATCCCATCTTGTGTGCCAGTGTGACACAGGGCAGGATTTAAAGCCGAATGACTAGCCCAAGGGACCCAAGGGCCAGAATCACAGCCCAGGGAGAGCCCGTGGGGAAGAGACAACCGGGGGGAAGAAGGGATTTTGGAGGGAAGCTGCTTTTTCTTCCTCTCTCTGCCTTAAACCCCACCCCTGGCACCAGGCAGAGAGAGGAAGAAAATGTGCATTTCCCTCCCATTACCCTTTTCAGCTGAATAAAATGTGACTTTCCCCCCTAAATAATTTATGGCCTGTCTTCCTCCGGAAAGTTTCAGTGAGTGCAAGATGACACTTTGTGCCCTTTAATGCTCTGATGAAATATCCATCCATTTATAATTTAGGAACTGGCAGCTGGCAGCGGTAGCCCAGGTGAAGTGTGGGCATTGGCAGGCAGATCCCTCGGGGCTAGCGTCCTCCCATGTCTAGGGAGGAGATGGCTCAGGAAGAACGGAGGACAAAAGTAGTGAGAGAAACCCCTCCCCCATCTCTGTCCTGCGTTACGGTTTCCCTATGGGATGGGAATGGGAAACCCCCTCCAGGGCAGCAGTGGGAAGGATGGAGACTCTCATCCCATAGAACAAGTTACCCACTGGCACCAGGTAAACAGGGCACGGATGACAGGCCCATGCCTGTGTATCAAGGGAGAATACAGTGCTGCTCATCCACTGTCGCCTCATGGATAGGGCACTGGACTGGGCCTCAGGAGACACAGGTTCAATCCCTGGCTATGTCACTAGCCTGCTGGGTTGGTGACCTTTGGCAAGTTACTCTTTGTTCTGTGACTCAGTTTCCCCATCTGTAAAATGGGGATAATGTTACTGACTTCCGTTGTAAAGTGCCTGGAGATCCATATGTGAAGACCTAGGTATTATCATCATCGTCCTCATGTGTAGGGAGGCAGAGGAGAAGCAGGCTGGGCCAGTAGTTAGGGCACTAGTCTGGGAAATATGAGCTCAAGTCCCTGCTCCACCAGAAACTTCCTATGTCATCTTGGACATTCATCCTCTCTGGGCCTCCATTCCCCATCCATAAAATGGGGGCAATGGTACTGCCCTACTTCACAGAGGTGTTGGGAGGGTAAATACATTGAAGACAGTGAAGTGCTCAGATGTTAAAGTAATGGGGGGTGGGCATGTAATTATTATAGATAGAATAAATACACACCTGGTGAAAGGGTAACAGGGTGGTGTGTGTTTGTGTCTGTAAGGCCACATGAACTGGCCTGGCAGTGTGGTACAATGGGTAGAAAGCAAGGCATCCTGTGACATCCTTTCCCATAAGATCAAGCTCGCTTGTTCTCGCGGACTGAAAGAATACCTGGGGATTCATCTGTGTCCCAGATATCGTTTCCAAAGGTTCATTGTTTTACCACAAAACAGGATGATCCTGCCTGTTCTTATTTTTCCATCTAGCCCTGTAATCTATTGATTAGCTTTTTGCTCAGGCTGTAAACTGTCCATTGTGAATGATACAATACTAACTTTGCCCACAGCCAGCCAAAGTGAGATACGCATCTCTTCTCCCCCGTCTTCCCAGAAGTATGTTTATTATGGTTGCATGACCAGTTTGCACACTTTGATTTCTCTTAGAAGGCCATGCACAGTTGTGGTTGTCCACAGTCATGAATTTCCACACAGCTCTTTCTAAGCAAGCACACGTATTCGTAAAGTGAAAGCATTACAGAGAAACCACATAAAAACAATAATCAGAGGGATAGCTGTGTTAGTCTGGAATTGCAGAAGTGACAAAGAGTCCTGTGGCACCTTAAAGACTAACTAAAGTTTTAGAGCATAAGCTTTTGTGGGCTAATACCCACTTCATTGGATGCATGCAATGGAAGTATCCAGCAGCAGGTAAGTATCCAGGTTATCTGACCCTGGATACTTCTGCTGCATGCATCCGACGAAGTGGGTATTAGTTAGTCTTTAAGGTGCCACAGGACTCTTTGTCACTTCATAAAAACAATAAAGGTTCCTATCTGCCTACTAAAAGCTTACCAGAGATCTCCAATGAGGGGCTGAGGCAGGTGTTGGAGGAAGGTTTGGGGCATCTCTTGGACAGAAGATCCTGTCCATTTGCTGGATCAGATAGCAGACTATTTAGCAAGAACTCCTTCTTTTGTCCATCGGTTTCTGGAGAAACCAATCTGAACCAGTACACGCACCAGCCTCTCCTGGTGGTGGCATCTTTCTGGAAGTGTTACAACCTGGGTGAATTTGCCTCTCCTCCCCGCCGCTCCCATTCTTAGTTCCTGGAGGGTTGTGTTCACTCTTCCCTATGGAATTACATGCAATGCCTGGCCCACAGTGATAGATCAACTTAATACAGTAAGATTTCCCAAAGATATGGCAGGAAATTGCCATGTCTGTCACAGCTGTAGTGAGAGTAGCTATAGTTTAGCAGAGTTTCTAGGTGAGCTATTTCTCCTGGTCATGTCTGAGATGTGCCTCTGATCAGGGGGTATGCTAGGGAAGGTGGCAAAGGGCCATGCCAGGGGAATTCCCCAGAGCCCAGTGAAGCCAGCTTTTAGAGGTAGTGGATGTTTTTCAACCAACACATTTTGCCTACCAAAAATCAGGAGTTTGTCAAACATGGTTTTTTCCCCCCTCCAGAAAATGCTGTTTTTAATGAAAATTGCTTAATGGGAAAATTCAAAGCAAAAGAAACATTCTTTTGGGTTTTGCTTAGTCTGGAATTACATTTTTCAGATCCGTTTAAAAAAAAAAAACCAACCAAAAGTTTAAGCTTCATTTCTGCTGGAAACTTTCCTGCAAAAATCCACAGGATTTTGAGTAAAGCTTTTTTAACTCAGCATTTTTTTGCCAGGCAAATTATTTGGATTGCACAGCCCTTCATGGATAGGGCACTGGGCTTCACAGCCCCTCTCTACCTCGGTAGTCAGTATGAAAGTGAAGCAGCAGAGCCAAGAATCAAGGCCTTCTGTTCTGATCTGCTAGCCTTTACCACCCATATGCCCTGATGCAAATGACGATGCCAGATCAGAGCAATACAGAAGCAGCTGTGTGCAGACTAGAGGGTATGGTTCAGATTTCAATTCTACTCCCTTTGTCTTGCTGTCTGTGGCTCCCTCTTTGAGGTACAATTAGCCACAAATTCCTGCAGCTTTCCTCTGCTCTGACAGTATAGTGCAGCAATGCCTTTGGCCATGGGCTTTTTATGGGTATTTCATTAACATTCGAAGATGACACTTACTTGCTAATGGTCTCCCAACATTTAATAAACACAGCCCAAGAGTTTTATAACCTGTTAACTTGCAAGTGGCAGTAATTAAACAAAAAATGGTAAATAATTAAGGGCTAATTACACGGTATCAGTCATTTCATTTTCCAGCAGGCGCTCTAAGTGCATTGCCACTGCTGATTGGGGGCTCATTTCTGAATTGCTCGACACTCCTTTGTATGCAGCTGGATGGAGAATCAGGAGCCATGCGGGTTTATGATGGAGAAGAAAGGGAAAATGTGGTTCATTAGCTGAGTAATTGTCCCTTTCTACCTCTGAAGATAATTCCCACTGAGGCTGTTGCATGACATGAGTTTTGGGAGCCAGATAATAGAGTCATTTATGTCTCCAGTTCCTGTGACAGTCTGAGTTGTAGAAAAGGGGCTGGATGCAAAAAACAAAAAAACAAAATCAAAAACAGGCCTAAGCCACATGCACACAGAAGTCCAAAGATCCCCCTAACCGTGGGTCTGGATTTAGACCCAGAGTTTGTGATTTGTCCTCCATGCAATGGGATGAACCAAAATCCAGGATCTAAGCAGATGTTCATTTTGGGAGGGTTGTAGCTAGATTCAAACTCATGACTAAATCCTCTGCTAGTGGAAACCAGCAGAGTCCTTCCAAGCTCCAGTTCATAGCAGCTGAGTGTCTGCATCTCAGACCCATCTCCAGGTGCTACTGGAGAATACCCCCAGGACACAGCCACTGCATGCAGGGTCCTCCATTTCCTGCTGAAAGAGGAGGGGCTGTCAGACCATAGGACAATGAAGCAGGCAGAGAGTCGGTGCAAAAGGGAAGGGATGGACGGCACGCTGTAACCTTCTGTTTATGCACAACACAGAGACAGCATACACAAGTGCCTCTGTCTCCTATGTTTCTAATGGATGAGAGAAGTCCAGGCAGATACAGGGCTAATAAACGGGGAGGGGAGCTGACAGCACTGAAAGCTGAAGCTCCCTGTCTGACCAGAGGACAGGGACAGTGCAGGCAGACACCAGGCTGATAAAGGGATTAGGGAAAAATAGCCTGGAGAAATGGAGCCTCTTCTTCTTCCCCTGGGAGGACAGCAGCTGTCTTCTATTGGGAATACTTGGGGGGCTGGTTTAGTTGATCTGAAGGCCTCTAGCAGACCTTTTCTTAAGCAGGAGTTGTGCAGATCTTCTGGGCAGCTTCCTTGAAGAGAAGCCCTGAGTTGGTTTGTTTCATTTAACCTCCTGATTACCTGTATTATCTTATTCAGAGGGTGAATCCCTCTCTGTTTTGTGGCAAAGTCACGCTCTGTGTAGCCCTGTAAAACAAGGGAAACGGGGGCAGTGTTCCCACTTCAGAGACTGGGGAGTCCACCTGGCACAGTGTTTCTTTGCAATTTCCTCAGCATCTTGTTATGTGATGCTCTGGGTAGTAAAGAACGGATGGAGAGTAGATTCTCCACAGGGAGAAAGTAGTGTGAGGCTGCCTGGGGTGGCATTAGAAAAACAGTGCAAAGCCTCCTAGAAAACTGGGACATGTCAGTTGCTCTGGCTGTGCAGAAGGTCTGGTGCTGTGTTCCAGGAACTGCAACATTTTCAGGACACAGGATAACAGAGTCACGTGGTCCTGCTGCTAACTTGCTGATGGCCCTGGGTCAAGTGATCCTGCTAGCCAGCCCACGTGCTCCTTGTGACCTCGAGGCTTTAAGTCTAAATGGACAAAGGAGGAGATGTTCTGCTATTGAGGAGGTTCGCTAGGAGGATTCAGATTTGGACTGAGATTTGACAGCACTGAAATCTCATGTGAGATGTGGGCATCTCTCACAAGCTCAGCCCAAGAGGAAGGAAAAGAGCTGCCAGCTGCTGCCTCTCCCCCAGTTCTCTTCCCATCTTCAGCCCTTTCGTCCCTGACTCTTGCTGCTCCCATCACATCCCTTTTATAAGAGATGGAGGGGGAGTTATTTCCCCACAGCTGATCCATTGCTCTGGCTGCCCTGCAAATTTCTGCTCTCACAGCAGGCAACTACAATCCTTCCTCTGGCCAGCGAGAAAGCGGGTAAACCGTTCCTTACCAAACTTTGGCTGGGTCTGATGTACTTCTGGACCAATGGCCATACTTAAACACAATACACTACATTAAACTGTCCACAAAGGACAGATGTGTCGGGGCAGTTTTCAATAGCAGCTAAGTGACTTAGGAGCGACTTTCAATGGGACTTGAGCTTCTAAGTCACTAACAATTAATTTACTATGTACGCATCTGAACGAATTCCCCATAGGAGGTTGGCCACCACGATCTGCACTAGATGAAGATTCTTCAAGAGGTAGCTCCACATAAGCAATATTGCAGTGCTCCAACCTGGAGATGGTTAGATATCCCTCAAGGTCTACATCATAAAGGAAGGGATACCACTTCTTAGCTATCTACAGAGGGAAATAGAGCAGTGGCAGATCCATTGCTACTTGGGAATCCAAGAGTAGTTGGTTCCCAAAGCATCCCAAGATTGCCAGCTTCTTTGGTAAGCAATGAATCATAGAATCATAGAATACCAGGGCTGGAAGGGACCTCAGGAGATCATCTAGTCCAATCCCCTGCTCAAAGCAGGGCCAATCCCCAACTAAATCATCCCAGCCAGGCCTTTGTCATGCCTGACCTTAAAAAGCTCTAAGGAAAGAGATTCCACCACCTCCCTAGGGAGCCCATTCCAGTGCTTCACCTCCCTCCTATTGAAATAGTTTTTCCTAATATCCAACCTAAACTTACCCCAATGGGCACACTCCATCAAGAAACAGCGAGAATGACGAATGCTGTGACTTCTCGATTTATTTTTAATCAAGTAACATTCTCTGAATACCCATCACTAGTGCAGATATCAACCTATTGCAGTGCAATGCCCTTTTGCCAGAGGAGAACATTTGTAGAGCATTAGCTGAGAAGGCCTGAGGCACCAGTCATCTAGTCAGGAGACTCTGCAGAAAGCTCTCCTTGGGTCATTGTGTTTCAGTGGCGGCGGCAGCAGCAGCAGAGAGGTTAGGAAAACTAGAACATTTTGGTTCCTGGAGCGCATGAGATGCGACCAGTGCAACAAAGTTTTCCTTTCTGCTTCAGAAAGGAGGTTGTTCGATGCTGAGTCTGCCAGCTAGCGGCCTGACATTGCTGCAGACTTAACCAGTCAGTCTTGCCTGTGGTAGCTGGACAGGATACACGTTTCTTGCCAAAATCCTGGTCTGCTGGTAGCAAGTATACCAGGCAAAGCAAAAAGGACTAAGTTGGTAGAAGCTGTGCTAAGCGCCTCTCTCCTGGAAGTTGTTCCTTGCCTTATAAAAAGCTTACAAGAACTTGACACGCTATCAGTGCCAGGGGGTCTGTTTCTTCCTGACTATCTAGATCGCCATCATCCAGTCTTCTAGTTTCCCTTATTGTACAAACTCAATTGTCTTGAATTACCAGTACCCCGCTCCTCCTGCCGTATACCTTGGTGTCTGTGCATTAAATATTTATTGCAAGATTCATTATTGGGGCATTAAATATTTATTGGCATGAGAGGCGGAATCGGATGATTTGTATTTGGTTTCTACAAATTGTCTCGGAGTTGAAAATGTCTGGTTTTTACAGGGCGGAGGAGTTGCTGATTTTTTACTCCTGGCCTTCTTTGTGGCAGCACTTTACTGCCTGTCCTTCAGACACCCTTTTCCCTACTGTGGCTGCCTGCCTGCGCCGCGAAGATTAACTTTGGCATCAATATGTTTGCATTTTGTTTACAAACCCTTCAGTTTAAGACAATTTCTCCCCTCCCGGCCCTAAACTCCGACAAAGCAAGTATTCAAGATGCTCAAGATTCAATATAATTGGTATTGTTACTGGAGACGTCTCCTTGTGTTGGGTCTCTTTAAGTAAAGTTTATGGCCTGAAAGGTAATTGATTTGCATTGGTGTTTAAGATGAGAGCTCAGGGACACTGCTGTGCTCTTGTGCTGTACAGTTGCCTGGAGAAAACCATCGCCCAGGGAAAAAACATTGACTTTTTGTGATGGGGTCTCTTCTGATTCACTCAGCAGGGGTGAGACTTGCTCTGTTTTTACGGGATTGTCTGCAGTTTTTACAAAAGCAAAGTATGGAAGTTATGCTGAGGGTTAGCTGATGGGTGTATAGGGGAGGGGAGGAGGACAGACCGACTCCCCATGCTCTGCTTTTCTGCACACTCCATTCTCTTGCTCATTGGGTCAGACCATTTCTCGAGAAAAACACATTTTAAGGAAGGGAATGGCATAGGCTGGGAATTGATAGAGCAGGCTATGGGGTGATGGAAGGAGAGTTGAATGTATTGGTGGAATGGGTAACCCTGGATCTCATCTAGGAAAGGTGTGGGTGAAGGTTTTCCTTATGCCGCTCAGAGATTCATACAATTAGAGATGAAAGAGACCAGCATAGGAGAAAGTCATCTAAGCACATGAAATGAAGTCATGGTTCCCTTGACTTCAGTAGGATCAGGATTTCACCCACTGTATTCACAGGTGGATCCCGATTGCAATGACTGAGGTCTGGGTTTTGGGTTCACACTCAAGGCTGAATGAGGCAGGGGCAGGCCTTGGACTCAGATCTGATAGTCCCCAGATGCACCAAGCTCTTCTTGCACTAGCTTGGCTCCAGCAGAAGTCTTGTCCCGGTCAGTCTCTGGAGAGCATAGTCATCCCCCAGAGCCAGGGTGGGGATACGTCACTCACAAAGGAAACCAAGGCTAGCATGACCACAATGTAAATAATAAGTAAGGTTGATCCTTTCAGCCTGTCATGTCTGTCACCTGCCAAGTGCTGGTGTAGCCACTTGGGAATTTTTTGATGCAAGCAGTTTGCCAGAAAAATGCAGTTTGGGGTTGACTTAAACTTTTGTGAATTTAGGTCATATATGGTGAATCATTTTGGCTGAAAGAAAAAAAGATTTTTTTTCTCCCCAAAAAAGCCAAAGCGTTTGGTTTTGATGTTTTTTGAAATAAAATATTTTGACTTTTCATTTCAAACTGACATTTTGTTTTGAAATGTAGCTAGATTTATAAAAGGTACAAACAGCTCAAAGTGTAACTCAGTGAAATGAAACAAAACCAACCAATGAACAAAAATTGTTGTTGGTTGAATGAAACATGTAATTTGACTCAAAATAAATTGTTGGGGGCGGGGGGCAGTGTTTCGTTTTGGCAAGAAAAAAATCCGTTTTGGGTTGACCTGATTTTTTCTCCCAGATTTTTCTATTCAGTCACTGAACCAAAACCTCAATCATTTGCTCAGTTCTCCTTCTGCTCCTCTCTGTCCTGCCAAACATCACAGCTGGATCTAGGATAATCAATTTCTAACATCTACAGTGTGCCGTGGCTGTAAAGCTGCCCTACAAAATACACACTCCTCACCCTGCGAAAGTGATTACAATCTATTGTGTCAGGCACTAGTTGGGACGTGTTTATTCAGTTTATTCTTGATTCTTACATATAGATGCTTTGGACTACAATGACCCCTCTGAAATCATTATAGGCACTTGCATCCATGAGTAGCATAGGGCACATTCATAAGTGGTGTATAGAAGGAGACAATAAGGGTCCCAAGAAGTCATTAAGTCTATTGTGTCAGTCTGACTGTAGCCCACAGAGGCACTGAATCTGCAAACTAAAAATATCTTTGTGTCAACAGCATTTTCTAGTTATTCTACATTGGCAGCAGCATCCTCTCTCCCCGCGCGTGCCCCCCCCCCCACTGCTCCCCCAGGCCAAGAGACCCGCTCAAAACATCACCCTCTGGTGGGCATTCATCTATGCTTCATGTCAGAAATATCCAAAGGTGCTGTCCCTTCAGCATCTAAAGCCCTTCTCATCATCTGAGTTTAATACATGGGAAGCTGTGATCTTAAATTTGGGCTAAATCCTACAGTTGCCTGGAGATCAAAGCTTATTGTGCTAGGAGCTGTACAAACACATAGTGAGAGACAGTCCGTGCCCCAAGGAGCGTAGATGAGGTGGGTGGGAAAACAGAGGTGGTCTACCCATGGATTACACTTAATGGTGGCCACTAGAGCTAGATTAAGGCAATCTGGTACCTTGGGCACATCCCACATAGATCCAACCTCATGCTGATGCCCATCCTGGGGTGGCAATGAAGGGGCCATTCACATAAGAGCTACCTGCTGGGGTCCCTCCCTCCATCACTGGACTACTCTTCCCTGCCTTCAAGTAGGCTGAAGTCCATCCAGAGAAGGAAAGTGTCACTTCGCTCAACCAAGCAGAGGACCGTCGGTGTGACAGTCCTTGTCAACAGCCCTCCTGCAAGGCACGGACAGTCTGGCTGCAGTGAAGACCTCTTGTGCCCAGATGCCTATGATGGACTTGTGCCGGGAGGGGACATGCCAGGAGTATCTGGTTTCAGACGTAACAACCAGTCAAGACGAATGGGGCAGTTCCCACCTCCCAGAGATATTTTTCCAGGCTCTCTGCAGACTCAGGCAGATGCCACCACACTCGGGTTGCATTTTCGAGCTTTCCTTCACCAATGCTAGGCCTAGGAACATTTCTTTTTTAATGAAAAAGGAGACTTTTTCATTATGTGATTCCAGGAACTGAGGCCTAGGTAAGTGCTTAGGCCTTAACTCTGGCTGTGCTGACCACCACATCTGATACTGGCCATTGTTGGAGGCTACATGGACGATTGATCTGACCCAGTATGGCATTTCCTATGGCCATTGTTATGTCTCTGGCTTTTTCCACTACAAAGCAGTAGGGAGCAGCTCCACAGGCACAGCTGGGTCCCCAATAACCATGTTTACTAAATATACTCAAACACACCTGGCCTGACTGCGTACATACACCTGCTCTGACTGGTTTCTGGTGGCTTCTAAAACATAGAACACAGTAAGCACCATCGCAGGGATCACACACGATTTAAAGGGAAACAACTCTATTCCTGCACAGCATTCTCCCAGGAGGAAATTCTGGACCCTAGAAAACTGCTGAAAGTAAAACACAGAGAAAAAGAAGAGCATATAGATTCCGGTTTTGAATTCCATCCCCCAAAAAGAATAAGAACAAAACTATTCTCTGCCTGACCTGATTGTGGATTCTCCAACATAATGAGAGACAAGGTGGATGAGGTAATATCTTTTATTGGTACATCTTTTGTCTCCTCCTGTTGGTGAGAGAGACAAGCTTTCGAGCTACACAGAGATCTTCTTCAGGTCTGGGAAAGGTACTAAGAATGCCAGAGCTAAAAACAAAAATCAAACAGATAGTTCAGCATACTTATTTAGCTGCGACACTCTTAGTACCCTTCCCAGACCTAAAGAAGAGCTCCGTATAGCTTGAAAGCTTGTATCTCTAATATCTTGGGACCGAGATGTGAGCGCATGTGTATTAAGAAAACGCTAGACAGATCAGACAAAAAATAAACTTCATTTTTGCAAGGGTTTATAACATGATCATAAAAATTCCCTGCTGGCTGAAATGTGGGTATAGGAAATCTGGGTAGATAGAGAAGTAAAACTGCATCTCCAATAGGATGTCTAACTCACACTGAATAATGTGTATTGATCACTTCATTATGAGCTTTATTGTTCAGTGTATCACCATTACAACAGCTTACAAAAAAAAACCACAAAAAAACCCAGGAGAGACAAGATGCAGTGGGTGGAGTTTTACTTCTCTATCTACTCAGGCTTCCTACACCCACATTTCAGCCAGTAGGGAATTTTTATGATCATGTTATAAACCCTTGCAAAAATGGAGTTTATTTTTTGTCCGATCTACCGTTTTCTTAATACATATGCGCTCGCAAGAAGAACAAAACGTCAAAAGAAGCAGAATTTGCATGTGGAAAGAGAGACAGGAGCGTTTCTCACCATTTAAATACAAGAAAGAAAAGTATGAAAATGTAGTGCTGGAAAACAGTGCCAGACTGACAGTCTTGGTGCCTGAATTCCTCTGTCCACAGAACAAGTGATGTTTGGACATTGCTGTATAAATGGCCCAACATTGCCCCATCAATGTGACTCAACCCGGTGCATGACCTGACAGAGGTGAGGCCAATGTTTAACCACTCTGGCATGTCCTATCCTTTAGCTGTGTCTAAGATTACAAGCCACGGGAGGCCAGCTAATAGTCATGATGCGGGGTTTGTAGGCGGGTCACGCCTGTCCGCTAGCAACTGGACTGAGACCCGCCAAGCCATATCGGAAGGGCTGTTACTATCCTCACCTAGAGATGAGCAAAGCAGCGGATCCAGAGTGAGGAATGGTTTTAGATAGTCGGCTGACACCGTTCTGGGACGCGGGAAAAGTGGAGGGTTCGGATGACAACGCTGCTGCTGGGTCGTGCTGATAATGCGGCGAGTGGTGCAGCCGCAATGAAAGCCGCTGGGTTTGGAAGGGTCAGCTGGCTGCTGCCCACCCAGCATGGCGTTTTGCTGAGTCCAGCTCTCAGCGCTTGCCTTTGTTGCTGGGTTTCCCTCCAAAGCATTGCCAAGGCACTTATCAATTTCAGCTCTTGTGCGTCCATTAACTTTTCTTGGCCTCAGACAGTAAAGCTGTGTAGTCAATTTCATTCATTTAGACAATGCGGAGGGAGTGGTAAAAATAGGAGAGAAAGTCCTTTTTTTAAAAAAAAAAAAAATCTGATGGATAATGGGGTCCCTGATACGATAATCAATGTCAGTTCTTGCCGGTGTTGTACCAGTCACAGCTAGATGTGAGGGACACAAGCAGATTTCTTATAGACAAAGGAGTCCTGGGACCAGGGGAGCCACCCTGTTCCAGTTTGCTAATTCTGGGCTTTTGTAAGCTTCCATCAGCTCTTCATGACTCCTGCACCCCTGGTGGTTCCAGTAACAGCACTCAGTGCACTGATGTCCCATTGCAGAGGGTAGTTAGGACCTGGTGGAAAGATTGGGGTTCTTTTTAGTCCCAAGTTTCCCATATCAGCTACCAATAAACAAGTGTGACAGTGCTCATGACTTTTGGTACCAGATCATAAAATCATAGGACTGGAAGGGACCTTGAGAGGTCATCTAGTCCAGTCCCCTGCAGTCAAGGCAGGACTAAGTATTATCTAGACCATCTCTGACAGGTGTTTGTCCAACCTGCTCTTAAAAATCCCCAATGATGGAGATTTCACAACCTTCTTAGGCAATTTATTCTAGTGCTTAACCACCCTGAAAGGAAGTTTTTCCTAATGTCCAACCTAAACCACCCTTGCTGCAATTTAAGCTCATTGTTCTTGTCCTATCCTCAGAAGTAAAGAAAAATAATTTTTCTCCCTCTGCCTTGTAACAGCCTTTTATGTACTTGAAAGTTATCATGTCCCCTCTCAGTCTTCTCTTGTCCAGACTAAACAAACCCATTTTTTTCAATCTTCCCTCATAGGTCATGTTTTCTAGTTCTTTAATAATTTTTGTTGCTCTTCTCTGGACTCTCTCCAAATTGTCCACATCCTTCCTGAAATGTGGCACCCAGAACTGAACACAATACTCCAGTTGAGGCCTAATCAGCACAGAGTAGAGTGGAAGAATAACTTCTCATGTCTTGCTTACAATACTCCTGCTAATAGATCCCAGAATGATGTTTGCTTTTTGTTTTGCAACAGTTTTGTGTTACACTGTTGACTCATATTTAGCCTGTGATCCATTATGACCTCCAGATCCCTTTCTGCAGTACTTCTCCCTAGGTAGTCATTTCCCACCTTGTGTGTGTGCAACTGATTGTTCCTTCCTAAATGGAGCACTTTGCATTTGTCCTCACTGAATTTCATCCTATTGACTTCAGACCATTTCTCCAGTTTGTCCAGATCATTTTGAATTTTAATCTTATCCTCCAAAGCACTTGCAACCTCTCCCAGCTTGGTATCATCCACCAACTTTATAAGTGTACTCTCTAGGCAGTATATTATATTATTATTCTGCCTTTGATGAGGTCTGTGGCAGAGATTGAACTAAGGACTAGAGCTGGGCAGAGGAAGCAAATGCAAAATTCACAGAGGATTTCAATATTTAAAAATGTGGTTTCATTCTGATTTGGAATGAAACCCAAAGTTTCAAAATTCTCTATGAAAGGACATGGAGCCCCAGTTCAGGGCAGCCCATCTAGTGGGCTGTCTAGAGCAACACAGTATTTAGGCTGCCAAGGACTCATGATCTTGGGATCAGGACTACCAGGCTCCTGGGTTCCCATTGGCCCAGTGGGCAGACTTCTAAGGAGTTGGATGGGTGGCCTGGCTGGCAGAAAGCAGGCAGGATCCCAGTAGAAACTTTGTCAAAATCAATCCATTTCCATGAAACTTTTTGATTTTGATGAAGCAGCAAATTCCAAGGAAAAAAAATGTGTTGCTGGAATTTTTCCAACTAGTTGTACTAAGGGTCTAAAAGCAGAAGCAAAGGGACCAGTTCTATATTAGCTCAGAGACAGCAGTGGACTCAAACCTCTACGTGAAGTCTGGCCACTAGAGAGGGACAGAGAACCACTCACTCACTGTTGGTGTAAAGGACCAAGTATAATTTAAAGCTCCACTATTATTACAGTGAATTTAATGCCAGCCTACTTCCAACCACCAGAGGCAGGCCACCACCATAAGAAGCAGTGGCCTCATCAGAAGAGAGAAAGAGGGCAAAGAATAAAATCAGTCAAAGACAAAAAGTGCAGGTTAAGGCATGTGGGTCAAGTGTGGCACATGGGGACACTGAGCAGAGAATGGGGAGATCAGATGATGCTCCCCAGGGGATGCATAAGCAAGTGGAGATAAGCAACAAACACACACTCCAGTGTCACCAATAGCCTCCGCGTGATTAATTTCCCCTCTCCCGGGGGCTGCTTAGCCAATGCAGGAGGATACTGACAAGGACGTTCCTGCACTTAGTGGAGGCAACTGAAAACCTGGTCACTTGTGCTGAATTGATACAAGGTTATCAACAAAACAGGCCCAGCATGGCCGGGGCGGTGCAAGCATTCCTCCCTCTCCCCATCCATGAACACCAAATCCTGCATGTTACAAATGATATGCCTTCCACCATTCTTGTGATCACATTTGAGTGCTTTGGGCAGTGTCAATGGATGACTAAATAGTTGGCTATGGAAGATGCTATTTAATTAATTACAGCGGAGCCCAAATTCTAAAAGGAGACAGAAGGAAAGAAATAGCCAATGGGAGCCCCATGACATTAAAAGATGACTACAGTTAAAATCTGTGTCATTCTTGACATTATGAGCACTGTGCTGGGTTGTCTGCTGTTAATAAACACACTGTTGGTCATTTGGATAACAAGATCAGTTGCAGTGACAGGACTGCATTGGAATCACTGAAATGCAGCCACCTCTGGGCAGTAACATGACGGCAGTGTAGTAGTAAACTATATAAGTTTAGGGCATGAAGTGAAGAATACCGTATCCAGTTGAAAGTGCAGAGTATACAGTGAGACGTTACCAAGATCTGACACCAGGGTTAGCTCCCCTTTTATAACAACTGTAAGTACCATGGGACCCGTAACTGACTTACAGTTTGGCATCTCATGCTAAAGCAGGGCATTATTCCCTGACACTGCATCATGCTACAGCACCGGATTTGTACTGACTTAAAGGGAAGATCTCCACTGACTGTATCATCATAGTTTCTTGCAGCATCTGGCTGGGAGACTTCCAAAGAGCAGCTAAAGTACTGATCTGGTCCTACCCTTGCTCAGCAATTGGGTGGACAGATGCTCTGAGGTGCTCTTTCTTTCCACAAAGAGCTCCCCCTCTTTAGATTAATGAAGTTACCCATGTTCACAGCTAGACATCCTCAGTGGCTGTCCATCCAGAAGTGCTCTCCGATCCACCCCTGTGGCTCTTGCTCAGGGTTGAATACTGAGCTGCCAGTCCTGGGTAACAGCTGTGCTCAGCGGATGAGAGGTTGGTATTTAACTCCCCTTTAGTAGGGTCACAGCTGTCCAGGAAAAGGTTTGCTGATTTCCCAGAGGGAGCATGAGATCAAAAGCAAGTTAATTCTACCCAGAGTCTGAGGATTTCCTGTGGAACATTAGGTCCCTTAGACTCACTGGGCGTATATCAGAGGAGTCTCAAGCACAAGAACTGGGGACCACTGTCTCTGACAGCTTAGATCTGCCTTAGTGCCATTCATTGCAGCCTTAGTTTGATAGCTATGGCACATTCCATTTCTGGACTCAGAAGCAAGATGTGTTTGTGGCGTTTGAATGAGGGAAAACCCAGATGACTCTCTCCCTAATTAGCCTAATGAGCCTTTTGGCTCCCACATGATGACAAGTGAATGAATTTGCCCTTTCCCTGACAAGTTCTTATGGGAATGATCCGAAGCCTTTCGTAACAATGCATCAAAAGTACAAAGTCATTAGAAACAGTTGTCGGACTATGAAATTAGTTATTGATTAATAGTGCATCCAAAGAGGCATATTGTTCTTTCTAGAAGAAAAGAGAAACAAATCTCAATGTTCATATTTCACCGTGCATGCAGGTGGCGGGAGGGCACAAACTATTATTATCGTGCTCTTTTGGGTCCAAAATGGTGAACACTTACAGCTGTGCACACAAAAACAAACACATGCCTTCACACACACACACACACACACACACACACACTCCTACATGTGTTTTGTCTCAGTCTCCACTAGGACATTGCACTTAGAAAACCTTTGTGAATCAGCTGAGTGCTTCAGCTCAGCCAAATCCTGTTGTGTATAGGTTATTTTCCTCTGGAACAAGCACCACAGAGCAAGTAGAGCTGAAATGCCATCTGTCCTCTGATTCATCAAAGAACTTGATCAGCTCCAAGGTTTTGAAGCAGTGGAGAGCCGCTAAGACAGGCAGCTAGAAGGGCTCATGCCTTCGGAGGAAGCAGAGAGTGGCTGAGCCTATGGTCGGTTTAGGAGCCGGTACAAGAGGATTAGGGAGGAGATAACACTCCAAGAGCGTCCTCCACAAATTCAGAGGGACGATGATTCCTGTGATCCCTTCCAGTATGTTTAGAGCAGTGTGTTGGAGGTTCAGCCTATTCACTCGCAATGATCCATCGGTCTCTGAGTGAGGGAGAGAGATGTTTAAATGACAACATTCGTACAAAATACTAAGAATAGTGACATTGAACAGAAAGTTCATCCCATGCAGTTTTATGCAACCCGTGAGCCTCCTACACTCTTATGAGACGGCAAACGTGTGTTTTTTTTTTAAAAAAATGAAAATTTCTGGTCAAGCTCAGTTTCCTACCTGTACACATTTCAAAACCATATTGTATTTCCCCCATCCCTTGCCCACAAATGCCACATACCAGGATCCCAAATAATTCCAGGCACTTCTCCAAGTGTCATTTCTGGATGGGATTATTGGAGTGCTGGTGGGTGCCCATTCATGGGTTGGGAACCTTGTCTTTTCTTTAGAAATATGAGAACCACTTTGCATAACTGATCCAAATCTTCACCTTAAATGTGAACAGAAGTTTGGAAAAGTTAAGATCACTCTTCCCTATTATGTTTCCTTTCTGCACACCTGAGTGCTTCCTGCTATGGAACGGAAGTGCTGAAACACTGTCAAAGAAAGGTTATTGTTGGACTCTTCCCATCTTGGCTGAAAGCATCAGGTATCATGCAAGAAATGTTGCTCTTAGAAGATCCCCAGCCCATTGTTACGTCTCAGAGGTTCACATAGTTTGGATACATTTCAGATAGTCATCCATTTAATCAGGCTTCCCTGGTATTGTTTTTCAAATGTGAAAAGTGCCAAGCCTGATTCAGATGGAGATAGTTGGCATTTCACAAAACCATTTTTACTTCTTGCCATTGCAATCCATTTCATCGGCCTTTCGAACAAACCCAGGTTACCATTTCCAGCCCTTCTTTAGAAGTTTCTTTGGAGTCAAATCTCTCACTTGCAAGCCCTCTAGTTAAGACTTGCTTTTATGATAACTTTCCATGCATTATTAACCTAACTGGACCCAACATATATTCTAAGATTTTCATTAATATTTTTAACACATTACTGCATCTTCACCCTTGAGCAGTCAACCGAGATTTCATCTTCATAAAATGGCCTGCTCAAAGGCAGACAATCCAATCACTTCCAGTCCATAAGGTAAATTCTCTCTCTCCCTACCTTCCATTTTGCAATTTCTTTAACAACCAGCATAATATATTTTGGAGGCTTATTTGCCAGTAAAGTTATTCCCAAAGTGCAACCAGTGTGACCTGAGATGTACTAACTTCTTCACAGGCATTATGAGAGGGAGTTGAAGAGAAAAACCTAGACCTGATCCAAACGGGCGTAACTCCCATCACTTCAATGGAAGAAAACCAACATAGACCAGTGAGTAATTTGGTCCTCTCTCTCATCTGTAAAATGAATACAATAAAATGGAGGTGGTCTCTAGACAAATACATTGCAAGTAGCTAGCACAATGGGCCCTGAGTGTTGTTATTCTTTCTTTCTTTATATTGTGGAAGTGATGAGGAGGAGCGCCAGGCCCCCACTGTGCTAGGCCCGGTATGAACACAAAGATCTGGCACCAAAAGCTTAGTGAGAACTTTAGATGATATTGTGATGCAAATGTTAATAAACAATAAGAACTACCTCAGGGGCTGCTCTAGGGATTAATTAAATTCCTGGATAAAAGGTGTTATATATTGATATATGCTGTAAATGAAGAGTTTTTAAAATTATTATTATCTTAAACTGAACTCCATCTAAATTTTAAGAGGGTAGATTTTTGTTTTGTAGCCATGACATTGCTGCCATATTAACAAGCCAGACATTAATGGATTGATTTTCATATAACTGTAACGATATTAATTCATTCAAATTACCTCTAAGGAAAATGTAAATTAAGTTAAATTTGGAGAAATTAAAAATATTTAAAGTCCTTGCTTAGAAGCCTTGAGACATCCTAGCTGTCATTTCTCATGCCCAATCTCATTCATTCTGGGACTGAGAACACAAGCCAAGTATCTCGCCAAGTGTTTCATTTTCTGTACATTTCAAAGCTGCCTTAAAGGTCTTTCAATGGAGTTAATTAAAACGTATTTCCACTGGTGGCCAAAGCGTCTGATCGTAATCTCTATGTCTTCTGTTTGGTACCTACAGAGGGTAGTTACAGGGCTGGATGAAGGAATAGACCAATGCCCAGGGCCTTCTTCTCCCAGAGGCACGTGACAATGGCAGAATCTAAGCTTTCACTTAAAAAAATACATATCCAGCCTATGTAGATGTGAAGTAAAGCATTAAACGTCTGCCTGAGTCTGCAGCCAGCTTGCAGCACAAAGAGCAGCAGCAGCTTCCAGAGCCAGGGAGGAAGCTGCCTCATTCTGCCAGAGAAGACAATGTGCTGCCAAGGCTTTGGGGGTGACAGGCTGCCATTGCTCCAAGGGGGTACTGCTGCCACTCCCACCTCGGCAGTGATGGTGTCTATGTGGGGTGGTGGTCCCCTAATGGGTGTGTCCACAGCCTTTGATGACCTTCACCTAGTCCTTGATTACTTTAACAGGTGCACCCTGGCTGAGCCAGCTCTGGGTCACATATGGGGTCACATGCTGGGAGAAGTTGCAGCTAAATAGTATCAGGCTGCACTTTACCCCAGCATCTCGTGCACAAGGGCCAGTGCTGGGTTGCATCTACCCTGAGAGAAGCTGCATTAGAAGGAAGGATTGGAGGGCCCATACTGGAGCCTGTCGGGGAAAGAAGTTTGTGCAGATGAGGAGAGCTACAGATCTGGTGGGGGCTTCTGTAGTTCTGCTAAGCATGCAAACACCTGCTGTCTCTGCCTATGTATTCCAAGCGTGCCTGCCACTGTGGTATCTAAGCACGCTGCTCCTCAAGCTCATTTTGCCAATTCAGCTCCTCTTGCTGCTCCTGCCCACCTGGATATATCTTCCAAAAGGACCCTCCAAAAATCACTAATTTCTAAGCCCAGATTTCAAGGTGGCCTTTTGGTTAATATGGATGTGGGGTCCCATATGTGCTAACAGAGTTGTTAGGACACATCTCCAGGAGAAGATCTGCTGCAAGAAGGATACAAGTCCTATCTTATACTCCAGTAGACTCTGTTTGTATCCAGCGTCTTCCCTTTGTTAGTTTTAGACTGGGTTCTGTTGGCTTAATTTGAAGGACCCGTTGCTCTGGTCCAAAACCTAGTGACTAACTGGAACCAGTAAGAACCAGTAGCAGATATCTAACTGGGATTTCCACGTGCATTGTCCCAGCCTGATAGAATTCCCCAGAGGTGGGTCACCAAGGAGCGCTAATGAAGCCAGCCCACCTCCCTTTCAGCTTAGCCATTCAGACACATAAAGCAAACCTCTTAGGGGAAAGAATCCACTTGTGGCAAGGTAGCTTCTCATTGCTTTTGAGCCCTGGGCTCTCTGGTGACCAGCGACACACCAGGAACAAATGAAAGTTTCCTGGTTTAACGAAAGAAAAGAAAAAGTTCTGGCTTCTAAAGCGGGGAAATAGTTTGAGGCTATGTTTTAATTAAAATGAATATCTGTGCTATCTTAATGTTATTGCCAGTTAAGTGTAGCAGGGTGATTTAGAGTTTTATAACACAATTATACTCCGGTAATGAAGTGCCGTAGAATTATCCTTGGAATTTAGAATGCAGAGGGGAGCAGTAGCTCTCATTTGTAACCGTGCTGTGGCCTTTATTGTTACAGTATTTTCTGGTTTCTTCAAAGATTTGAGTTAATCGTATTTAAGTCTCTGGTTACATTAAAGAGAGATTGAGAACGGACAACAGGAGCTGTTATACTGTCCCTGCAGAGGTTCCTAATGCTCTTCTCTAAGCAGAGAGACTTAACTCCAGCTCTGCGACTGCTTACAATGCCAGCCCAACAATCTTAACTCTTTCGCTGCCCTGGCCCATCTTGCTCTTTATCCAGCGGGGTAGAATGCATGTGGCAGCTTATAATGCAATCCAGAAATATCACACCCAGGGTACAATTGCTCTCTAGACCTTAAACGAGTAGCAGGAAGTATGTTATTGATGTATGTACCTTGACAGCAGGAGTGGGTTTATTCCAAGCAGTTTAAGCTCCTTTGAAACAAAGTTGCCTGTCATCCCATCTGCATGCCTTGGTGACGCTTTGTCAATGGGTGTGCAGGGGGGTTTCCATGTGTCCTCACGCCTGTGTCTATATGGGATACCCAAAGGGCACGTGCTAAAACATGCGATTTGCCATCATGGATCAGATTCATCCTCTCATATGTCCATTAGATTTGTCCATGTACAGCCCTGTTTTTACTTGTTTCAGACTTTGCGTGGGTTTCCAACACAGCATGAGGCATAGGCCCCACGCAGTATGCAGAATGGAAGTGTGCCAAAGCTGTGGAACTACTCTGGCATTGCCCTGACTCGTTTGGTCTGTGAGCTCTGCATGCTGTCATGCATGACTCCCATGCATAAGAGAGTAATTATTCTGGGGACGTGTGGGTTTCTGAGATACCCTGAAGGCAGCAGGGCTAAACACATTGAGAACAAATGGAGCATTAATGAATTAAAATGGAAATCTATGGTTTCTCTCTCCCCTTGACTCCTGCGTCTCTCTAATTGATAAAGGCCCAATTATTTGTTTCTAGAGATGGGAATGAAGATTTGCAAGGTTTTCTCACTTCATCCAAATGAGCCTTCCCAACTGGAAACTTCTGAAAGAGTTGGGTTAACTTCATATTATTTTTCAGTTCCGGGCTGGTGCTTTGGGTTGTAGGCCACACTAGAAGCAGAAGTGACAATACCAGGAGAGAAGCTGTTTTCGGGTGATTTCTAGCCTACATTTGCAGACCCAAATGGTGTGGGCCTGCAAAAACCTGGAGAGTCTCTCATCAAAATTGTTTTCACCCCGCTGCCCTGTAATGCTCTGAAACCAGATTGACCAGACAAGGGATATTGGATATCCCTTCAGGGGCCTGGTGTTCAGGGCTAGCTGTGGATCACTAACACCTGAGGAGAAAAGAGGCTAAGCACACATACCATCGATACCTGCCCATTGGACCAGGTGAATTCTAGGAACAGAGCCGACACAATGATTTGTGTATGAAGATCCTTTCTTCGCTTCATTTTAGAGGTCCGTCCCATTATATGCCACCATCTTATCTCCAAGAAATGACACTTGTTTAACAGTTCAGTTTCCTACTCCTGTTCTATAAGAAAGAGAGCATCATCCAAAGAATGCAGGCTCCCTGGAGTTGGAGACTGTTGACATAAGACTAGGACACAAAAGGCCCAGTGCCTCTACTTCCAAGCAGGGAAAGATGCCTTGAATGGGTGCCCTGGTAAGAGTACTTCATAGTAAGAAGAATGGATCTTGGTGGCACAATCAGGGACCTACCAAATATGTTCACAATTATTCACACTGAGTAGTGTCCTATCCTGTACGTAACAAAGAAAGTAAGAAAATCAGTGGGAACCTCCATGGGCTAAGATGCTGTTCAACCTATTTAAGAGTGTTAGGACTTGGCTCTGAGGCTGTAGGTCAATTCCATCTGCACTTCCTGGAAAGCCCAGCTTTCAGAGTGCTAATCTTTCTCTGTAGGGTAAACACAGTCACCTTATAGCTGGCAGAGCTGGATAGAAAACCCACAACTTATGCTTTGACTCAGGGAAGAGGTGAGGTCCTAGCATAAAAATAGGTCAATTTACTAGATAGAGAGCAAGTGTGTGTTCCTTCTGCAAACAACTGGGCTCTCTCTGACTGTTTGTTAAAAGTTCATGATCATGGAATAAAGATGAAGCATTCAGGTACCCCAGGGCTATAATATACAGACCTCAGGATACAGGTGCCCTGGAGCTAGAGATAATGTCTCAGGATTCAAAGGTGGGTCTCTCTGTGTCTATTATTGTGTTTTAAAAAAATGCTTTTCTAGGCGTCCATGGCCATATCATCTGGGCTCATGCCAAAGACGAAATGCAAGCAGACATTAATCAAACGGTACATCGTAGACAGCTGCCTCAATCAGCCATAAATAACCCACAAATGGTTCGGATTCATGCAAAGCCTTGGCCAAAATGATGCGTCTTGCACTGCGCTCTCGGGAGGCCAGTAGAATCAAGCACTGGTAGATCACCAGAGAGAGCAAGTTCCACAGCTGGGAGCCTGCCACCAAGTTCCAAGAGGCACCTATTGAGGGATTATCCACAAACATGCTTCTGGAGATGTGGCATGGGCTCATTGCAAGAAAGGTCCAACCCTCATATGCTTTTGTCCCATTGTGGCAGGGCATGCCCTGTGCAATCAAGAGAAGGTTAACGAGCTCCTCTTGACTCAATTAGAGGCCCACCCGCGGCGCCTGCTCCACTTGGAAGAACTGAGCTTCAAAGGAAGAACTGGTCACAGAAAGGAGCAGCAGGATAACAAGTACTGGGCCTCACTGTTAGCTGACTCTACAAGCAGTCACCAGGAGTATGACAGCTTATAAACCTCTGCCACCTATAAGCATTGATCAGACCAGGCTCAGGCTGATTGCCGCAAAGAAGGGTTGAAGATAAACTCTAACCCTGGATTTCATGGTACCTGGCCACCATAAATAAGCCAGATCACTCTAGATTCTTCAAAGGAAAACTCTGAGACTGAAAGTCCCCTTAACTGGACATCCCACCTACATGTGAATCTGGAAAGACTAGAGTAACATTCCCAAAGGGATGAAAGGACTTCAGATGAGGAAAAGACTCTGAAAAGATGGAAGTGGGACCCAGTAAAGGCACCGTAGGCAGCAGATTTAAAACCAAAAGGGAGTATTTCTTTACACACCGCACAGTCAACTTGCAGAACTCATTGCCAGGGAATGCTGTGAAGCCCAGAAGCATAACTGAGTTCACAAAACAATTAGATAAGGCCATGGAGGATTGGTCCATCAGTGGCTATTAGCCAAGATGGTCAGTGATGCAAGACCATGCTCTGACTGTCCTTAAACCTCCAACTCCCAGAAGCCAGGAATGGACAACAGGGGATGGATCACTTGAAATTGCCATGGTCTGTTCATTCCCGCTGAGGCATCTGGTATTGGCCACTGTCAGAAGACATGATACTGGGCTATAGGAACCATTGGTATGACCTAGTGTGGCCACTCTTATCCCTTTGATGTGTGAAATCTAGGAGTATTTGTGTAATGGGGGTAGGGGGTAGGATGCACAGAGTCAGATGGCAACTTTTCAGTGGTGCGCACCTTGGCTTTACAGGATTTATTCTTCCTGGGTACTTGGCTATATCTGGAATAGCATATGTGGACTGTGATGTGTGTATACAAAGGAGTTCTGTGTGCCTGTGCATGCGAATGCTTATGTTCTAGTCTATTTCAGTTTTGATATGCTGCCCATCACCATAGTATCTGGGCAGCTAGGTGAGTTGGCAAAATTTGCATGTTGTCACATGTTCAATGGCTCACAGTAGGAATATGTAAACTGACTCTAATCTAATAAGAATGGCCATGAAACATCACGCAAAACTAGGACTAAACTTCATTCACTTTTTGGAGGGATGAACAAATTTAGATACCAATAAATATTTTGCTTTTTTACATCTCTCTTGGGTTCCTGGGACCAGCCAGGACTCGAAATGCCCAGCTCCGTCTGAAATATTTTGGCTCAATTTTGCATTCTTAGGGAGCTTAACTGGTTCAGATTAGTGGCCAAACTTGTGGGTGTTTACCCAAGCTAAAGCACAAAATTGTGAGTATGTGCGTGCTTCTAAATATCAGGGTTTGTCACTTTGTGTGTGCATGCACAGATGTCTGGTCATCAGAGAACTGCAAACCAACAATCTTCTACATGTATTATCAATTCCTCACATGGGACAGAAAGATCATAATCCCTGAAGGACAAATTCCGCCTCTGCCCAGCACATTCAAGGAGCTGTTGGTCACTTGTACTTGATAGCTCTTGAATTGCAAGGTAATGTTTGCTGCATTTATTCTGTGGAGTAATCGAGTGGGCGTGTGCAATGGGGTGTATGTTATTCATTTGGCAGAGTCTGTGGTGCGAAAGAGGCAGGAGGCCACGGTCATCTCAATGTTACCAGGCATATTTAAGAGAGAAATGACATTATACAGTCAAAAGCTGTTTACTGATTAAACTCAAAGCAAGCCCAGCCTTTCCAAGAGACTAATCACCTGTTATTCATCAGAAGCATCTGAAAGTCTGGCTGCAGTAGCTATTGCAAAACTCTGGGATCTTGAAGGGCACCTTTTGTTATTATTATTAATAGCTTCACAGAATCATAGAAGGTATCATGGAAGGGATCTCAGGTCAGGAGGTCATCTCATCTAGCTTTTCTCAATGACCAGTCCGTGGACAAGTGCTGGTCCCTGTGATCTCCCGAACATGATTTAGGAAGACAGCAAGCCGGTCCCTGGTATCAAAAAGGTTGAGAAACACTGAGGTAGTCTAACTAGCCATGCTGAGGCAGGTTTAAGTATACCTAGAGTATCCCTGACAGGTGTTTCTTTAACCGGTTCTTAACAAAGACGGGGATTCCACAAATTCCCTATGCAGCCTGTTCCAGTGCTTAACTATCCTTAGAGTCAGAAAGTTATTCTTATATTATGGTAGTACCTACAAGCCCTAGTTGAGAACAAGTCCCATTTGTATGAGGTGATGGATAAACAATTAGTATGAGACAGTCCCTGTCCTGAACAACTAAGAATCTAAATTCAAAAGATGGAAAGGGGAACTCAGGTACAGAGAGCGGACAGGACTTGCCCAAGGTCACACAGCTGGTCAGTGACAAAGCTAGGAATAGAATCCAGCTCACCTGAACCCCAGTCTTGTGCACTATCTGCGGGACCATGCTGTCTCCCTGGAGCTTTCCCCCATGCTGGAGGGGCCTAGATTTGAATGAGCATCACTACACAAGAGTGAGAGTCCAGGCGTTGAGGCAGCTGGGCAGGCAGAGAAACACACCTTGCTCCTGCATCATATTCTTCCCATTGTGTGGTGAGGACAAAAATCTTTTGGAGCAGATCCTGCCCCACTCCCTCCTTTCTCTTCTGCTGTGGACGGACATGACCCTGCAGAACTGCAGTACTTTTGCTCCAGAAGGCGTCCTGGCCAGGTTATGCAGAGGGGCTGCACCATCATCACCATAAAACTGTGCCCTGGGCTGGCTTCTTGTTGGGCAAACTGGGGACTGAAGTCTGGATGGGATCAATAAATCCTTCACTGTGGGGATTCACTGGCCATTTCTCCTGAGCAGCAGGTGTGCAGGAGCCTCGGGGTCTGTAGCAGCTTTGCAATTCCAACAGCAGCCTTGGAATAGCTCTGCTGGCATTCTGCAGTCTGGGACAGGGGTGATTTCCCCAAAGAATTCCTCAGTGCACAGCCACGCTATTTAAGTTGTGTGCTGGGCTGAGGACTAATCACAGGGTAGGTGTAATAAGGTAAATCCTGAGTTAGCAGTATCTATTCTGGCCCCTCTAATTACATCAGTCTGGGAAGGGAAAAAGTGCCAGATGAGTGGACCAATGGGTTTAAAGTGAAGATACCAAAGAAAGGAACTCTCGGTGATTGTAATAACTAGTGTGGTATCACACTTTTCTCTGTGTCAAGTAAAGTATTGGGGAAGATCATAGCCCAGCATATTTCAGAGGCAGTGGTTAGCATTCTCAGAACAGAGCGAGCGGTGTTCAGAAAGGGTGTGGATGCACAGAGCAGATCTTCACTGTTGCTAGTTGCCATCGTTGGCAGCTCTGATCATTGAGTACTCACACCCTGGATCACAAGATGGAAATGTCCAAATAGGACCCCCATGTTTGAAATTCATATCTGCCTCATATCCACCACTTTGAATTTACAGACTTGGCTACCTATTAATCTTACCAGGGTAGTTTCACTTTACGGTGTCCTTCCCCCACATTGATTGATTGATACACCTGTAGCTTATACTTATGTCTGTAGACTCTTTGGGGGCAGAGACCAGCTTTTTACAGTTCATGTACAACACCTAGCATAATGGGGTCATCATCTTCAACAGGGGCCTCAAGGTGCTACTGTTCAAACCAACAAAGTCCCCTGCAAAGCCCCTTTAAACCAACAGAGCCACAGGATGAAGGACCCAAAGGAAGATGCACTGAGCTTTTTCAACGCCAGGTGGCTTTTTAGTTTGCAGCGCCTGAGAGTTTGCAGCCATGTCATTCCTCCAGGGTTAATTCCAGCACCACAAGTCGGAATGTTCACCACTTTTTTTTTCTCTGTGTAATGTTTGTTTTTTTTCATTAGGAAAAAAATTCAATTGCAGAGAATCCCTCCTTGCTCCCGGCAGAGCTGCTGCATAAGTAGAACTGTCACATATTAAACCTGCGTTCAGTCATCAGCAAAATCTGAAAAAACCCCAGCAACTTTCTCTCGCTGTGTTGCTCCGGGGTCAAGGAGCATTTTCTAATAAACCTGTAGTGTTGCCAGTCAAACTGCATTGTAGCTTGAACAGCAGCAAGGAAGAAAAGCAAACCTGCCTGGCACTGAATCTGTAAAGATCTTGAGAAAGGAAACGAGCAACACCTCCCCTCAAGAAAACAAACATCTGACAGCGCATGAAGGATGCCTTGTTTATTCAGACCTTGCCAGAGTGGTCTATGTTTATTCTATAGCATTGGACTCAAAGAAAGCACATGGAAAGGGGCTGGGTGTCTCAGTGAATTGTTCATTGAAATAATCTCTCTCTCATCTCAGTGGCAACATTTGAACCAGTAAGTGGGTTACAATTGACTCTGCTGTAACCAATGGAATGCTTTGTTAGAACACAGCACTGGGAGTCAGGAGACCTGGATTCTAATCCTGACTTTGATAGTGACTCTCTGTAGGATTTAGGGCATGTCAATTCACCTCTCTCTACTTGCCTCCGTTATCTGTATAATGGAGATAATATTCCTGTTTCACAGGGGCACTGTAAAGCTTCATCAGGGAATGTTGCTGGAGCAGTTATGACTCTGCCGTGCTAAAGAATATTACTAGAGCCGATGAAGTGGGCAGAATGTTATGTAACATTTTAATTGTGCCTGTCCCCATTTACAAGTTGCTGGGGCAAATCCTCAGGTGGCGTACATCATCGTGGCCCCAGTGACTTTGAGGTTGTTATCCCCAGCACAGTTTCAAGGTTAACTGCATCTCTGCCCCTCTCCCCTCCCCGTGGTCTACACAGGGGCATCCTTTTTGTTCTCAGACCTCCACCCATCACCTCTCTATGGACACAAACAGGCAACCCTCTCGCTATAGCCCATGGATTTAGGCTTTGAGTTGTCCTTCAGTTTGCTGTGCTTATCCCAGCAAGACTGACCTTAGTGCAGCAACGGTAGCTGGCTCTTTTCCAGCATCTTTCCAGCTTTCACAGAGCACAGAGAGTACAATAAACAGTCTTCGTGCATGCTAGGCTTCACCCATCTTCTACCTGGAGACCCTGGCAGGTTCCAGCCCTACGAACCCTTCAAGCCTTCTTGGTTACCATCTCAAGACAGATGTTGGATCAAAATGAGGATCGTTCAAGCAAGTTCAAGCTGAGACTTTATAGTATAAACACTTCCTTTATCTGCTGGGCCTCTTGAACATGGTCTGAACCAGTCTATGCAGTTCCTCGCCCAGAGTGGTACTAATCTGGAGCCCACAGTCCGCAGTAATTACCTCAACGTTGATTTTATTCCCTGGGGGAAGCTCAGTAACTTTCCCCCATGGAGCTAGAAGATAATCCCATGCTCATAAATATACATTTATTGATACATAAATTTATGACTAATCCCTAGGACGACAGCATCTGGCACATCTCAATACAATAATCTTTTGAAGAGTTCCCCGCGCTTCCAAAGTCTTCAATCTGTCACAACACCTGTTTACATGGTGAAAGATCAGGTCCTTAAAATGCAGCTAGCCAAACTGTTTGAACCTAATTCTACACTACCTTTCACTTCATGTGGTTCTTTAGCACAGTAACTTCAGAATGCTGCAGTTCTGATCCCTTAGGCCTTTGACACCCACTTTGAGCAGACAGAAATGACCATTCATGGAACAAGACCATGAAGAATGAGCTCCCAGATCTTTAGCAGTTATACCACATAGGTTACACAGCTAGATGGCAAAAGTTTATCCATATTCCAGCCACATGGATTCTCTGACATTCTTTTCCAGCTCTGATTCTTAATACATGTCTACTTAGAATGATCTAAGTACTGACGTGCCCCTCCTTTTTGTGATGTCTGAGCCTCCACCGTCAATGGATTTTATGCCACAACACCCCCTGTGAGGCAGGGAAGTATTAGTCTCATTTTGACAGAGGGGGACATCAGGCCAAGTGGGGGGTTAAGCGACTTGCCCAAGGTCAGACAGGAAGCCTGTGGCAGAACCAAGATCTGAACCTAGGTCTCATGAGGTCCAGTAGAGTGCCCTATCTACCCTTCCTCAGAGAAGGTGGTCTCAGTTCACATCCTAGTGGACAAGTATCATTGCTCTCAGACCTGGCTGGCTCTCTCAATGAGAGTCTTATTAGAGATGCCAAAGCTTGAATGAGTTACAGAGACTCTTTTTCCTCTAGGTCAGGGATGAGGGACATTGGTGTGAGAGAGTGAAGCTCAGTTTGCCTTGCTCCCATCCATGTAGTTCTTGTTCTGTGGATAAATAGAAGGTTTCAGTCTGCAGGGCTGTCAATGCAGCCGCAGAGCTAAAGTCACCGAAATAAACTCCTTTAAATGGAAAAGAGGAATCTGTAGGGAGACAGGGCTGTAGGAATTGTACATTTTTTAAAATAATTCAAATGTAGATAAATAACCAACAGCCCCAGTGAGGATTATGGAACATCTGTATTTATGGAGAACCAGCATTTTATAAATATGGAAATGGGCTATTTTCTACCGGAGTACCTGATTTTCTATAACAATAGTAACACCTGGCTCTCCAACAATAATACTGTTCACTTATGCAGTAGCTTTCATTAAGGATCTCAAAGCACATTACCAACATTAGTTGATTAAACCTCACAACACCCCTCTGCAGGCAGGTTAAGAATCATTAGCCACAACAGATGAAATCATAAGAAACGGCACAAAGATTAAAGGAGTTGCCCGAGGTCACAGAACATGCCTGTTGCAGAGACAGGGATTAAACCCAGGAGTCCTCTTGACTCACAGTGCCCTGTGAATAGAACTCAGGAGTCCTGACATCCCTGGACTTGGGTCTAGCCACTAGACAGCATCAAAGTGATTAGTACTAGAAATATTGTATGGCTGAAATATGCTTTGTGTATTAGAAATTGGAAAACAAGAACTTGTCTCGTTGCTTCAGATAAATTTATTATGGCCCTTAACAGCATGCTGGTGTCTCCCCACACCCTGGTGTCTGAGCACCTGTGTCTGTTAGAAAAGATCAGATTCTAGAAGGAGACACACTTCCTTCCCAACACGGAAGCAGGTAAATTTACCAGGCCACATAATCTCCAAATAACCCAGTGTTTAAAATGGGATTATATTCATAGATTTCAAGGCAAGCCGGACCATCGAGTCTGACCTCCTGCAGAATACTGAACGTAGCACATAACTCAGTAGTTTCTAGAGCTGGGCAAATAGCTGATTTTTCAGTTTGGTGGCCAAACCAAAAACTCTGGGAAAAAGCCCCACACAACTCAATTTGCTTCCGAAGAGTGAATAGTTGGGTGGGAGTGATGCCTGTCCATGTAACAGTGTAAGTGTTTCTTTCTTGATTTCTGCAGGCAATTTGGCACAATCAGTCCCTAAAATCCTCTTTAAGAAATTCCTTTTGGTAGTCTAAATCTGCCGGACTTGTGTAGAGATTACAGCGGGAGATGAATGGTCAGGGGGCCTTGTTTTGTGGTGTCTGGAGACCATTGCTTGCTACACAGCTTTGCACCACTGGCTGGTGGCATCAGAGTGGCAGTGTGGAGGAAAAACGAGTCCTCACTCTCAGGTTGGATGCAACAAATCAGAGACAGTTTTATTTGAGCAATTGCAAGGGAAGAATACAGCGGACAGAGAGCACCTCAGCCTTAGTAGTTCTCCAGAGTACAAACAATAAAGCAATATTTATACCTCTGGGTTACATAAAGCTGTGTATTGTTTATACATTTTTCTTTCTGATATTTTACTTGTTTTTAACATTTTTCCTGCTGCAATCACATTCCATCTTCTCTCAAGGCAAGGTCAAAAACAGCTTGGCTTGCGGTTTCCCATACGCTTCACCAATCCTGCCTCTACAAATCTCACGTTATTATAGTTCTGTGTTAGCCTGACTGTTGCTCTGTCTCTAACAAACTAAAATAGCTGCACTGAAATCCTCTTTTCTTCTCTTCTTATTTCCACAGTAGGTTCATAATCCAGTCGATTAAAAACTGATTGTCTGGGTATTATTTGATGTGCAGTAGGTACGTTCACTCCATGTCTCCTCTCTCTTTCTCTCTCACGGGCAGTTACGCTGATGGCTTCACGCTCTTTCCCTAACAGCAGCAGACACACGCCAGTGTGGTGTTACACAGCACGTTACTGGCAAGGGACGTGTGTTTCCTGGACTTTCTCAGTCTCCTGTGAAACAGCCCTTTCCCTTTGCTTAGGTGCAGGCTTGTGTGCTGCTCTTAACCCTGAAAAGCTGCCTCTGCCTGCAACTGTTACCTTGCTCCCGCCTGTGACTGTGGCTACCTTTACACTGTGTTGGGAATGCAGTTCCAAGCTTGAATAGACGTAGTCGCACTAGCTGTGTAGCCACAGTAACAGCAAGCAGTGGCCCAGGCTAGCTGTCCCGAGCATGTATCTATGGGATCTGGGCGGGTTTCTAAGCGGGGTGGCTAGCCCATGCTGCCACTCACTGTTACCCATGCTACTATGGCTACACTACCGTTTTTAGTGCCCTAGCTTGAGGAGAGCTGGTGTGAATATGTCTGCTCAAACTGGGAACCGCACCCCTAGCGCTTAGTTTAGATGTAGCTTAAGGGATGGGCTCAAAAGAAAAGGCCAAGATCCCCAACCCTCTGAACTTTGGGGTTGTCAAAACCTTGTCCCCAGCTCTGGAGTTATCACCTCAGCTCTGAAGAATCCCACAATCTGGAAGGCTGGAAATCTCAGTCCATACATGAATTCTGAAACCAAAGCCCATCTCTGCAATAATATTTGGGGCCTGGGAGGGGGTTAGAGCAATAGAAAAGAGGAGAATTTGACTTCATTCTGACCTAAAAACTGAAGATCCAGATGGTGTATGGATGAGCATCTAACAGAGCTAGAGTCCCCAGCTCTCATGACTGGACAGACTCAGTGATTTTTCCCACCACCGCTTTCTTTGCTATAATTTTAAATGTAACATACAGCTCCCTCGTCAGCCCTCAACTTGGTTACCAGCATCTCCCGGGAGAACCGCCACAGTTTCTTGCAGGGGATTCAGGGACCTGGAGTTCCAGGCCTTCAGTGGACAGGAATATGCCAATGGACAGAGTGATGGCAAAACCAGTGAAAAGGAGCTCTATGATCCAAACAACATTGGTTGAAAAAAAAGTCACGAAATATTTACAGACAAACTGATTTTTTTTTGTATCAAAATTTCAAATAGTTGAGAAACAATTTCATCCATCATTTGAATGTTGGCATTTTTCAGCCAGCTCTAATTTCAAGTTACAGCAATTCTCTCCTAACTGTTGTGGTTTGAATGAAGAAAGTGCCCACAGGAAGGGGACGTTAACAGATCTCTGCATTTCTTTCATTCTAGCTGCGGTTTCAGAAGATAAGCGTTCATTTTTCAGGAGTGAAAGTATCATTATTCCGTTCAGGGCCTGGTGGAAGTGGTTCTGCGCTCTGAATTCAGGTGTAGGTGTGTGCGTGTGCGCGGGTGTGTGTTCATTTCTCTGCTCATTTCTCTTCCCCTTTCTCTATTCCTTCCCATTTACAGATCTCTGCATCTTTTATTCTCTTTTCTCGCTCTTTTCGCAGAGGTCAGGGTCCATGGACAAATTCAGCTCAGGTACAAGCAGCTGTAGCACAATTGATTTCATTGGGAGCTAGACTAACTTCTTCCAGGGCTGAATCTGGCCTTCATTTTTTTTTCCTACTGGCCTTCTCGACAGCCGTGCTGTAAACAGGTGTCAAAGAAGTCCCTTGTGTTGGCGGCTGGTCTCAAATGAAAACATGACATGTCCATAAAACATGATCTATGTGTAATCATCACACACACATGCCTTCAGAGAAGGGAGAGAAGTGACTTTGCTAATTAAGTTTTACAATCCAGTGGTTGTGAGAAAGATAAAAACATGCCCCTGGTCAATCCATTACAGAAAGAACAGAACAGCTGACCTTTTCAGCCTGCCTCCCGTTTGCACTTGCTAGATCCATAACCTTTTCCAGCTGGAACAGAAAGTTCAATTAAGTTTTGTTGGCTCAGAAATCTGCCCGTGTCCTGGAGAGCAGATTAGGCACTCAGGGGCTGCAATTATCCATCTGGTGCCTCTTCAAAAATAATATTATATATATATATATATATATATTACTGCTGCATTGTACAGGACTAGATGTTACAATGGAGCATCTCAAAAGAGACATGCAAGGGCTATGTTTGCAGTTCCGTTGCCTCCCAAGACCAAGATCTACCATGTTGGTGGCTGACCGATTAATCGCCACCATAGCTTCTGCCAGTCCCAACATCAGGAGAGACTTGTCAAGGGAAACAGTATTCATGGCTTGCCATTCCACTGTTCGGGTTTTCATCTGCGTCAATTCATTGATTTATGGACTCACATTTCGCTGCATTTTGAGTGAGACGTAGAGAACCTTTCGAAATAATTCAATCTCTGTCAAGCCGGCATACTTTTAAAAAAATATATATTGTTAATGCATTTGAGAATGTAGTGCACGTCCCCAGCAAATAAGTCATGCAATTACAGCAAAGATGAGGCACTGACAGCGGCCGGTGCATCAATCATCTAGCAGATCAATAATACTCATGCAACATGCAATCAAACATAATCAGCTTCATGCAGCCCCAGGATTAGAGAACATCTCTGATCCTTACCACCTACAAATGCGCCAGAGGTCTGATGGTTAGGCTGGAAGCCTGCAATCCCATCTTTCCTCTGGATGTGTTTCTGCTTTTGCTGCTAACTTTTCTCTCTGTCCAAGAGTTCAAACCAGTGCCAAGAATGAAGCCTGAACTGCAGTAGACTCCCTAAGGAAGCGTGTGTAGCATCCATGACCATGTGGTCCTAGAGGCCAACTATCTACTTTACAAAGCTACCCACACAACAGGCAAGAACCGGCTCCCTTTGCTGCCCATCTAAGGAGAGAGGCCCAGGACTGATTACGCACTAGCAGAATGAAGTCCCTTCTCACTCACAGCATTCATTTACTATAGAACAATTAATTAGTACCTGTATTTCAATAGCAAGCCTGCAATGGTGCAGATGCACCAGTGCTAAGAAATAAGCCTAGCTAGGTCTTGTTTTTTTCAACTACATCTCAGAGAAAGCTGGGTGGTGCTGCCCAGTGTAGAGGGGGGAAGGTCCCCCTCCTGCACTGTGCTGACACTCCGGAGGAGAGCATGAGAAGCATTTCCTGAATCTGGGAGCTTTGAATCCCTGCAGCAGGAAGCAGTCTGTGAGTAGATCCCGGCAGAGGGGTTAGGAGTCCCTCTAAGTCATGCTGTGGCGTGGCAGGGTGACGGTTTCTATCTGTCGAGTGCCTCCCATTGGTGGAGGGAGGTTACATGCAGCTGTGATGTCACATGCGTCTGATAGCTGCATCCTTTTTCAGTGCTATTGCTTCTAGGAGGAAGAAAGGGAGAAACTCTCGAGACAGCCCCACTTGGTTCTTTCATTCGCCACTTGGTTCTCTTCCGCTGTGAGAAGGGCATCGGGCAGGAAGGTGTAAAGAGTCTCGTGGGGTATTTTGAACAAAAGAAGTGACGGCGGCACTGTCCTTTTAAAGCTGACTTTCAAACAGGCCGTTGGACATCCTTTCCCCTATCTGCACAGAGTTAAGGCTCCCAAGTCTTCTGAGCCAGTGTCTGTGCGACCATGAGGGAGACTAACACGCAAAGAGGTGGTTATGCAGCAGTGTCAGGCAGTGTTTATACCCTGCATAAGTGTAATCTGACATCTTTGATCCCCTGCCTTGAGTTTCATCGCTTTCAATGCTATCTTGGAATGACATCTCCCACCCACTCTTTTCACCAGTTATCCTCTGCACACATGTCCCCTGTACTTCTGGGTATCTCTTCCCCTTCCTGATCTTTGTGGTCGTGCTTGCTGAGGCTCAGGTAGGTTGCCCCGGGCCTGTTTCAGGCCCATCTCTTTCCACTGCAGCACTGTCACAGCTCTGGCTTTTCCACGTTTCGCCACGACTTTCTGCCTGTGGAAGCAACGGTGGGTGAAAACATGCTCCGCAACAAGGGCGAGTAAGGGAGATGTGCAATTAAATCAGGTCATGGCCGCGGCTGGGAATGGATGTGTAACTAGAAGGGAGGGCCTGCTGGGGTAGGATGGAGCCCCTTCCTCACATGCATGGTACCACCAGATGGCTGTGTTGACGGATCACATGCCCCACACCTCCTGCAATATTCACTTCTCAACATGGGAGCTATTTTTAAATATTTCAGGTGGCACATGTTTCAAAATACATCCCTGGCAGTAGAGCACTAAGGATTCAGACTTCTGCCTGCCCTGACTGCTGCGGACTTGAATTTATTTGTGTTGCCGGGAAACCTGCATCTGGGGACTGTCTGGTCCCTTCATGTTTATTTAAAATCATAATTAATGGAAAAAGAGATGTCCATAAGGCCCAGCAGTGAACGTGCGCAGGGTTTTACCTGCATCTTCTGCCTTTGGTCTCAGATGTGCCTCAGTTTTCCTCAGCTGAGCAAAACATCTCCATACAAATGGGAGCTTTGCTGTAGCCACATACGATTTGCTCATGATATAGTAAGTGCCATCAGAGGATGATATTCTGCCTCCAGAACTGGCTACATGGTGTATTTAGCTGTGGAACAGTTACGCCTTTGTATTCTGCATACAACACTGTGACTGCCCCGAATCAGCTCGGCACTAGGGCCCCTTCTCCTGGCTGCTCTGGCGACTAACTCCTTCCAGGTCCAATGCCGCCTTTCTGCTGCTCACTGCAGGCCCTGCTGTGGCTCTCTGTCTCTCTCTTTGCAACTCAATTTGGGGGACGGTTCTAGGAGCAAAACATGGGATTCAGATTCCTATGCCAAGATCTCCTAAATTCTTGTGTGCGCGAATCCAGGCTTTATGTTCAGGTTTGTTATTGAAATGAGGCCAGCCAGGAAGTTCAGGTCCAGATCTGAACTCCACCACCATGGGGAAATGTGTTTAGATGCTGGTTTTTGGTGCTGGCCCCTTTTTACTTGATAGAAAATAAGAAATGAGCAGACGCTTAGTCCAAAACTCAAATGCAACCTGTAAATAATGTCATGGAGTTTTGGGGCAGAAGAACAATGCTGAGTCTGGTGGCACCTTAAAGACCAACAGATTTATTCGGGCATAAGCTTCCATGGGTAAAAAAACACTTCTTGAGATGCATGGACGTACTTCTTCCATGCATCTGAAGAAGTGGTATTTTTACCCATGGAAGCTTATGCCCGAATAAATCTGTTAGTCTTTAAGGTGCTACCGAACTCCTCATTGGTTTTGTGGATGCAGACTAACATGGCTACCCCTCCTATACTTGATACCAAGGGCAGAATAAGACCATCTGGATCATCTAGTCTGACCTCCTGCAAAACACAGGACAGAGAATTTCACCTGGAGAATCCTCCATTCTGCCTAACAGCTTATATTTGAACAAAAGCATTTCTCTTTCAGAAAGACACCAAGACTTACTTTAAACAATTCAGATGATGGAGAACACAATCATACTCCGTAGGAAGCAGTTCCAATGGTTAATTGCCTTCATTGTTAAAAGCGCCTGATTTTCCAGTCTGATTTTTTTCAAGCTCCAGTTTCCACCTGAGACGTGAAAAAACGTTTGGCTATAGCTATTTAACGGTTTCTCATTTCGGTGGGTCTCTGCATGTCCTGCGCCAAGGTCAGGCTGGGCACCACAAGAGCTGAAATACCCCACAAATGGCTGTTCTTGGGGTCCGTTTGGCAGAGCCGTAAGCAACATGTACTGGAAATTTCAGGAGACAGGCCCATCCTCTTGCTCTTCCCTACTGGGTTTTGCAGGCTAAAGAAGAGGCCCAGACTGCCTGGAATTAAGGAGAAGCAAACTTTTCAGTGCTTCTCTGACCGGCACCTCTCAACCTTTTGAGGTCCGCGACCCATAAATTAAGCTTTTCGAAACTGAAAGTCTCTGCACGAAGCACAGCCACCAGGGTGCAAAGCAGTGTCTAATTTTTCAGCTTCCTGCACTGGGATTCAATTGTTTTTCAAGGCCTTTTGTGCTCTTAGCTTATGAAAAGTCAATAGTTTAATATAGAAAAAGAATCCCCGGCTATCTATTTAGAGCTACATTGCCTCCAGCACCCTCGCTGTTCCAGTGAATGCACTCCGAGATACTGACACACACATACCAGCCAATGCACCCAGAGCCTCTCATTCAGCCACGATGGGACCCACTTACGAGAGGTCACCCCACGAGGTTATCACATCAGAGAAACCGGGCAGTTCAGTCCCACCCTGGAGACCGATGAGAAATGGGATTTTGACGAAACACCAACAGAGAAACCAGGGCCGATGCAGTGCCCTGCCTCAGAACCAGAGCTGGTCGGGAATTTTCCAACCCCATTTTTAGCTTTTAATTGGATAACGCCAGTTTGTCAAAATTGAAACCGGTTCTGAGAAAACATCAGTTTAGATGAGTCTCCGGGTCTCAGTCACAGCAGGAAGGGCAAGGTATGACCTCCTTTGCCAGGATGACGAACTCTAGGTAGTGTGGAAGCAAATGGGAAGGGCAGCGTTGGGGTTACCACTGCCTGTAGGATGTCTTTTCTGATGATTAAGAGAGGGTTGCGGGCTCTGGGGCTGTCAGTCTCACTCTATATCCGAACAGGCAGCAGACACAACACAACACCTATATTTCCTCCTCCTTGCTTATTCTTGCCCCATTTCCAAATGGAAGAAAAGCAGCAGCAAGACCACGGCGGGGAGCCATCAGTCCCATTCTTTCTTCCTGCAGATGATGTGATGGTGGCTGGCGAGGGGCTTCCTGGGCCAGCAAAGAGAAGGCAGAGGTTTGCTTATCAGTGGGGCGATCCCGACACACTACGGTGATGAATGATCACTGAGTGAGGTCCCTTTTTAAAAGGGAGCCAATGGGAGGCCATCTGGTGCTGATGTTTCCACTGCTATTACTGTCCCATTGGGAGGGGGAAGGAAAATACCAGCCTCTTCTGACCAAACTAGCACAAGGTTGTCAAACAGGTTTCGCCTTTCATCAGACTGCAAGCCCACGAATAAAACAGTCTAGGAATAAATTGCCACTGTAGGGAGGTAACCAGCCCCCAGCTTGCAGAGGTTATTTTTGGCCAGGTATGAAATATCACGTGACACAGTCTTCAGAAAATGCCAAGCAGTCAAGACAAGAGCAACGTGTGCCTAACCTCTTGCATTGAGGTAAAAATAAACTCTAATAAAAGGCTGTGGAGGTTTAATGGGCAGTGAAAATGCAAAAGTAGGATGACTCGTTCCACAGAAAGGCAAGGGGACTTCAGAGAGGTTTCTAATTTTGTCTCTCTCTAGATCTTTCTCTGTCTTGCTCGCTCAGGGAACTTCTGGTGGAGTTGGCAGGCCTGGAATGTGTGGCATACTCCAGACAAGCCTCTGGATGATGACACTGGACACCTTGTGTTAGAACAAGGGATAAGCCAGTGGCATGAGATTTTAGGCCCTGGGCAGCTAGATAAAATGGCCTTGCACTATGCAGTGTGGCTAAGTGGCCAGAATACTGGACTGGGTTTCAGGAGATCTGAGTTCTAGTCCTGGCTTGCCTGCTGGGCAGCTTTAAGCAAGTCACTTCATTGCTCTGTGCCTCAGTTTCCCCATCTGTAAAACAGGGATGATGATGATAATATTGACCTCATTTATCTCTTCTTCCCACTTCAACAGCAGTGCCATCCACAGTCCCTGCCATGAAACGTGGTTCAAGATGGATGGATGAAAAGTGCTATACAAAAGCTAGATATTATCTGCTGCAGTGAAGTCCTGCAGCTTTTATATATTAAACCAATCTAGAGACAAGAAGCCCCTTTAATGCAAAAGATGGGTACTTACTAATGGCACCAGATCTAGAAATAATAATTATACAAAGCCATTCCAAATTCCCCAAACTGGTGAGGCTTCTCCCTTTATAATTATTTTATTCCAGCAACTCTGGGCTCCATTACAAATAATTTCAGAGGTCATCACAATAATTTCATTTCCCTGTGACCTTCCTGTAAGAAGATCTAGCTCATAACCCAGAGGCAGTCTGAGGCAGCCTCGTTGCTCCTTGTGCTCTCTGTTTTGTCTCATTCCCCAGTTTTTTATTCTTGGCAGAATTTATTCACCTGTTTTGTCAAATCACTCCATAAAACACATGAATACAAAATAAATATCTAAAAACCCCAAGTCAGAGGCATGCCATAAAATGCATATTACTTTTAAAACAAAGAAAATACTTAAATAAACAGTGCATCTTCCCTGCCAGACCCAACTCTCTATCCATCATGACAGCACAGAGCAAAAGTAATCAGCCAGAGGGTGAAACTACTCCTGCTGGGACTCTGGTTGTCGGATACAAACAGCTTTGCACGTTCTGGGTAATGCGCTGTGCCCCTGTGGTACCCCATCAAAGGAAGATTGAAGTCTCCCTGTTAGACTGGGATGGTAGCATCTGCCAAAGGTCCTGGAGAGGTCAGACTGCTTGTGTTCCCATTTGCCTGACAAATTAGGACTCCTGGGGGCAGGATATATAGGCAAGTGCCTACACGATGGAACAGACAGCGCCCATTTGCTTGGCTTTCCGTTGTCCTCTGAGCCCTGGCTGGTACCCCCGGGCATCATGTGCCACTGCATTGCAAGAGAAGCACCATGACTCCTGGTTCTGAGAGACATCACAGCTCAACTCCAGTGGTGGAGACCTGGAACAATGGGCCTGGGTAGGTGGCATTTATGGGGCTCAACATCGCAAAGTCCTGAGTCAAACACAACCCTCCCCTTTCAAAATCCCCAACTGCCGTGTGCCCCTTCCTCAGGCAGGAGCAGGATTCATGCTCAGACTTCAAGATCAGGGGGTAAAAGCTGTGTCTGAAGTCATGCAAACACGGTTCATTCTCACTGGTCAGTTCCAGTTGTTGGGACAGAGCCCTTCCCAGGAGGGCAGGTCAAAAATTCAACAAGCCCCCAAGGAAACAGGGTCTTGCTAGCCCTGCAGTGTGGAGAACAGTTGGAGCAGGCAGATCGAAGGCTGCGTATTTTCAGGTCACTAGTGATTTATTCAACTTCTTCATCTACAGACAAAAAACTTTTAATTAAAACCAGGGGAAAAAAAGCCAGAGACAGAGCAGGGAGCACACACAGTCTGACAGTTTCAATTTTCACGTACAGCTCACTTCCCGGGATTGATATCCTTCTCCCTTCTGCCGAGGAGCATCCACTCGCTGCCATAAATCACGCAACTGCTCAGCCACACGCCTTCACCCTTCCCGCTGCCCTGATGTGCCTTGAGGTGGCTGCAAATCCCAGGAGGCCATGGAACTCGAGAGGGAGGGAAATGGGATGGGTGGTGGAGAGCAGTCCCACAGAGCCAGGGGAGCACCTCCTATCAGGGACTTGGAGAGCAATCGTGGTCCATGAACTTATATGAGGGAAAAGCAAGCAGCTGCTAGCAGGACGTAAGGGGATCCACTAAGGTGAGAGATATGTCCCCAGAGAGAGCGAGACCGAAAGATGTGTAGCATCCCCTGCGGGTGGAAAATAGGCAAGACTCAGTTGTAATGTAAATAAAGAAGATTCTTTATGGAAGCAGCTGGACGCAGACAGCCCTTCAGGTTCTATAGCTTCCAAACTAATACAGTCCCACCACACAGGGACACCTTAAGCCCTGGCCTTTCACGGAAAGGGCTGTTGACAACACTCCTGTTGAAGTGGAGAGAGAAGACAAATTAAAGTCACTGTGAGCTTGCCTTAGGAATTCCATTCTCCCCAGGGCACAACTGTCAAACGTTTAACTGGGTTATCTCACTTTCCCCTACGATCCCTCCTCATGCGGGTGAAACCACTTAATTAACATTCACCGTTAAATCCAGGGGAACTCAGGAGAAACCAAGGAGCATGGAGGAAGCGAACAAGACCTAGAGATCGACCTGCATCCAAACCCTGGGTCAGATCAGAACTTCAGTTGACGTTCATGCTGTGGTTCTGAATTTTGCAGCTCAGGCTCATTGCTGACATTTCTAAGGTGGCTACTGCTGTGGTATTTAAAATGGCAAACCTGAGCGCCTTTTTAGAACAAGAACTTTGGGTGTTTTTTGGGGTTTCTGAAAGTTCTGTTTTTATCTCCCACTTAGTTTCTAGGTGGGATTCAAACTAGGATGTGCTGGGATCCTCATAAATAGAGCTGGACTTGTTTTCAAAGATCAGGAGGTTCAGAGAAGCTTTGCATTAGTCAATTAGCATCCAAACAGAGCTGGAGCTCAGAGCCATTTGCCCAGCCTCCATTTCAAGGTCACCCTGAAAATGTGTATTGACTGGGTTAAGAAAAAACCAGTGGAAAGCCAAGGCAAAATCCCAGTGACAGATCACAAAGAACCGTGGGGTCATTCTGGATGAAATCTCCGACCATACATGTTGTTTGTCCACATTAACAAGGAAGAGCCAAGGACAAATAAGTAAGAGTCCTGGGGTAAGATATTATATCCCGAGTTGAACAGGAGGACTGGAAAAATTACAATGAAATAAAGAACATGAAACATAAGGGGCAGGGGAAGCAAAGGCAGAGAAGGAAAAGATTGTGTAAAATGTTAAGCTAAAATGACAAGAAATGTTTCAAGCACACAAAGATCAAGATGTCAGTGAAGGAGTTAGCCAGGCCTCCAGGATACCGCAGGAGGAAACTGTTAACACAAGTGATGTTGTAAACATTGATGCAGAGTGATCTGTAAATTCAGGCCCTCTGTCTCTATAGAGTAAGGGAGGACATGGAGGCCGAAGGGGATGTATGCTAATAGCCAAGAGCCACTGGGCTCCTTTGACACTACTACCATGATGAGATCTGCCTTTGAAATAAAATAAATAGATCCTTTTGTAAAGCAATTTTCATCCACAGATCTGTCATTTCAGAGGGTGACAGAGCCACCTTATCTCCATTTTACTCAGAGAAACTGAGGTACAACTTACTCGAGGTATAGGTAAGTCAGAAACAAATAGGAGTGGAAGGATAGCCATGACAGTAGTTTCGACTTCAGGAAATCTGGGGTCAGTTCCCAGCAATACTAACTAATTAGGACAAGTCACCGTGTCTCAGTTCCCCACCTAGAAAATAAAGGACAATATTTTCTCTCTCTCACCATTGGTCAGTCTTGTCTATGGAGACTCAGCTCTGTGGTGCATAGGCTGCTGGTTAACATGTGTGGTGCAGTGTTAAGGACAACAGGGCCCCGAGATGCTCACGTTGTATAATAAAGATCAACGAATGAAGTTCTTCAAGCAAAAACATCAGGACTGTGTTTGCTTATTTGGCCCAAAAGCCTTGTTATGGTCATGTTAATGGGTTTTTTTAAGTTAGTCTGTGTGGGGGATTTTTAAGTGATGACCATGGAAAATAATTCTGAAGGAAAATAGGATTATGGCAAAGAGGTGCCAGGTGGCTGAAGATGAAAAAACTCTAGGGTCACATAAGATTAGTCTGAGGTACAGAAGGATGAAAGAAGAGGAAGATAAAATTGCTCTCCCTATGATGAGACATACTGATGGGATTGAAACACATTGATGGCCTCCTCCTATGATGCTTTGCACTATAACCTTGTCGGGTATCTTATTCAAAGCAGCATTGATCCTGGCTGGCACTTGCATGGGAGGCCACCCAGAAAGCCCTAGGTACTGTAGGAAGTGGGGTTAGAGATTCAGGAATTGATGCTCTTCCCTCGGAAGCATCCTAGAGCAAATACATTCAGTGGGTTAAGAGGTGGTGGCATGATGTGTTGGAAAACCAGCTCCCTAGCAGGGGAAATCTAAACTGAAAGTTATGGTCAATTAAAACCCTAGGGCGCTTTTCACATGAGGACTGCTAGTGGTTGCATTACCCTGGAGGCCCCAGCCAATTCCCCCTTGAGTAATTGCCCCTGCACTTCCAACTGAGGAAGATGCACCAGGCAGAGTGCCTACAGTGTCTCTTCTTAATGTTCACACACATCATGATCTTTACCGGTGCTGGTAAGTTGCCACTTCCACCTGCCACCTCCCTTGCTGGCCGGACCAACTGTTGGATGGTGTTGATACCACAGGATGAATGCCACATTTCTGCCAAGAGGCTGCTGCCTTTCAGAAGGAGATGAGATGATAGTGTTGTTATCTTACTCTATGGCTTGCAAAGACCGTTGGGTTCCTTTGGGCTGAAAGCTCCATAAGATGCTATTCTCCTTATTAATGGGAACACTTGTGTTTAGTGAGATATCATGGGAAGATTTGGGAAATGTGAGCTCCATAAAGCCTGGTTTCAAACAGTAGAGGGTATCGCTACTGGCCATGGTTATCAATGACAGAACAGGGGAGCACCGAGGGACTGTTATTTAATTAAAGATACTCAGCATGGATTCACAAAGGGGAACCAGGCCTAACAAATCGGAGCAAATTGTTTGAAGGAGCCACAAAGGGAGGCGAGGAAGGAAACATGGTTAACGTTGGCATTAGGCAAGATGTGAATAGGCCGTGTGATCTCTCCCAGATTGGCGAGTACGGTCTCGGGAGCAGCCGTGGCAGGGTCGGATTCTGTGGGGCAGTGCAAGGTGCCAGGAAGAGACCTGCTCTTGCATTCCTGAACAAGGGCTGGCTGGCTGGCTGGGATACCCTCTTTGTGCCTCCAGGAACATTCACTTTTATTTGTTCACGGTGCTGCTGTGTGTTGAATGAATGGCTCTCTGCTTTCTGAACCCATTAGTTCTCAAACTGTGGGGCATGTCCAGATATAATATATGGAGCTATACCTATCTCATAGAGCTGGAAGGACCTTGAAAGGTCATTGAGTCCAGTCCCCTGCCTACACTAGCAGGAGCAAGTACTGTCCCCTAACAGCTTTTTTTGCCCCAGATCCCTATATGGCCCCCTCAAGGATTGAGCTCACAACCCTGGGTTTAACAAGCCAATGCTCAAACCACTGAACTATCCCTTCCCCACCCCAACTGAGCTGCTGTCATCAGCATCACGGAGGATCTGTCACTTTTCAAGCACTGACATGTCCTTTTAGACAGCTAAGGGGCCCCAGGTAAGATCCCTGCAAAGGGAAGACTGGGAATGTCACCAGCCCCCAAGGGGGTGATTCCTGTGGAGGGAGCACTGGGAATAGTTTCCTGGGGAAGAACTTGCCTAGGGAGCAGGGAGAACAGTCCCCTCAAAAGGCCAGAACAGAATGAAATGGCTGACTCCTGGCTGGATGTTTCTTTGGTGCAAGTTCAGCCACACATGAATTTGCTGGCACCCCCAAAATAGGACCCATGAGAGCGGAACGAGCTGTCATTAGTGAAGTGAGTTGAGATTCAATACTAATGAGGTGAGGAAGGAAACCACCCAAATGCAGCCTGTGGGGAGGGGATATAACACACCAGCTCACCTTCGTTTGTGTTCAGCTTGTCTCCTTAACACGGCCCTGATATGACAATGTCATTAAACAAGAGCTATAACTGGGCAAGTTAAAAACTGAAAGGGGGTTATGGATGGATGGTTTTTCCCTTACAAAAGGGTTTGATGCCAAGGAAATGTTCAAATCGGGTCAAGAGCTACAGATGACAGTAGGCAAAGTTTGTTGGCTTGTTTTTCTCCCTGCCCTTAGCTAGAGCAGGCTGGGAGGATACAATTTAGGCAACATGAAAGGTCACAAAGCACTGAGGGGATGGAGGAATGCTAAAACCCCAGAGACTGCACTGCCCACCCTCCTGTGCTCTGAGGGGAATACTTCTGGAAGATGAGTAGTGGCTTTATTCTCCAGTATATCCTTTCTCTTCTGGGGGACTGCACAATTCCCCCCCAACACACACACACACACTTTATGCCGTGAATGCAGGGAGCTGGGAAACACAATAGTGTGCATTTCCTACAGCAATGAAACTTAATTCCTGCAAAATACTTTGCTGCCTCTTTAAAACCTATTGGAGGGTGGGGGGACTCATTTTCCCTGAATGGCAGGAGACTCCCAACAGCAAACAGGAGGGCTGCTTTTGCATGCCTCGCAGGCGGCCAGACATCCCAGGTTTTTGCTTTCCACTTGTAGCTGTAGGCGGAACAGAAATAATGTTTCCAAGTCTGATCACCTTAACACACAAAGGATGCAATGGAAATTGAGAGAGCCCAGCAGATGGTGATGGCAAACAGCACGATACAGGCACTTGGAGATCTTAGCTTTTCAGAAATGTCAGAGAAACAAGGTCTGTTTCTCTGGAAAAGGGGAGACTGAGGGAAGTTATTTGAAGTCTGAGAAATTCTGGTCAGAGAAGCCAGAGGAGAGACGCTAGGGGAACATCTGACTGTACACAAGAAAATAGTGCAAGAGGCAGGTTCAGCGAATGGTTAGATTTAAACTGGAGAGGTTCCTGAGCTGCAGAGCTCAAAACCAAACCCAAAGCTCACTAAGGTTTAGAGGCAAATCTGTGTAAAATCCTTGCACGAGTGTGTGTTTGATACCCATCCTCTCGAGTCCACACAGCCCTGACATCAATGGGAGAGGAGAGTTTTGGGGTGAAGTTCTTCTGTGTGGTGCTGAGAGGCAAATTCTGCAATAGCGAGAAGGCCATGAAGGGGAAAACAGTGTTTGGGGATCCCAGAAGAAGGGATGGATTCTAACACTCCCGAAGGCTTCTACATGGCCAGAGCTGAAGTGTGATTCAGTGCCACTGCTGCATTGAGGGAGGCTCTAGGATCAGGTCCTAGATGAACTAGGAGGCCTTCTTCGGCTCTCTGACTACACTAGATATAGGCTGAGGTGCCACCAGAAGCTGAACAGGAACCCAGGACGGTTGAAGACTCCCTTATTGCGTGAGACTCTTGCTTTGCAGATCATCCCCCGTGGGCTCCCTGCTGCCAATTCCCAGCACAAACAGGGCACCACAAGGGAGGAGCATGCAACACACCTGCTGTGCTATTGGCAGGCTGGACGAATTGCCTGGCTTTACTCATTGGCTTGGGGAAATATTAATATTTTAAGGTGATGGCAAGACTCTGAAAACAGCTGTCGAAAGTCAGTGCCAGCGCACAGATTTAACCCTGTCTCTTGCTAGTCATGCTCACCTGTCCCTCAGCCTTGGTTTTCCTCCCCATCTTGTGACCCAGGAATCTCCTATGCCAATGCTGGCACCATGCCTTCCCATAGCACCACTCTGTCCTTCTGCCTTCCCACGGGGCTTAACTCCCAGTTCCCAGTGCTGGTTCTGAATGCATAAAAGGAGACAGCATTGCGAATGGCCCTCCTGGACATAGCAACAGCAGAGGGAGCCCTGGAAGTGGTCCCTGGATGCGATTCCTGCCAGAGGGAGCACTAGAGATGTTCCCACCCCTTCCGAAGATTCCACCTGAAGAGTTCTGGGTATGCCCCATGGACAATAACTCCTGCCAGAAGGAGTGCAGTGAACGGGTCTCAGGCATGACCCTGATCAGAGGGAATGCAGCAAGCAGTCCCCAGGTGTAACTGGGTTACAGTAAGCCCCACCAGAGGAAGCATAGCAATCAGTCCCCACGGGTGACCCCCACCAGTTTGTATGTAGCAAGTGGGCCTATGCACAGTCTCTGTGGAATCAGTACTGTCTGGGGGCCTGGGGAAACAGTACAGAAGATGAACCTTCTTCCAAAGCACATTTTACATATTTTTTTTAAAAAAGGGAGAATAAATTAAGAGTTTATCTGTAATTTTCTCAGCAGGACAAATGCATTTGAAGTCCTAGGCAGGATTCCCTATTGTATAAATCAATGTGTTTTATCGCATGCCTGGCCTTTCTGGTAATAAATGAAACAAGAGTGTCTGCTTTCTACATGGATGTAATCAGCAAACAGGTGAGCCAAGGAGCGTTGCTCATACTAATGGCAGTGGTGGAGGGAGTTAATTTGACCTGGAGTGCAGATTTAGTGTGTCCTGCAGCAGGGCTGTTTCCACAGTTAGCTCTCTAAGTCCAGCCTCCAAGTCGCAGCCTTGTATCCAGTCCAGACATGCTCTGGAAGTCATTATCATGTTTATAAAACTACCCAGCCTCACGGGGCACGCATGAGTGGGTTCAAAAGAACTATCTATTTTACCAGCTGTCCATCCAGCATTCGTAAGGGAGAGGAGGGGGAAAAATGATGATCTCACATTTGCTGGGAAGCAAATGCGTATTGGGCTCTTCAAAAGGGAATTCATCAGACCCGGGAATTATAACCCACCGCATCGGCTCGCCACCTTCCTCCTTCATGGCAACTGACTGGCTCCCATGCACCTTTTCTTAGTGTTAGGGCAAATCTGTCTGCAAACTCCCCCTTTCCCTGGAATGCAAGATGGTTCATCAAATGAGGTTGGGCCCTGTGGTGTAGTGTAGATGGGAGAGTCACGGCATTAGGAGCGGGAAGGTCAGGACTCCTGGGTTCTAGTTCCTGATTCTGTTTCACTGTGTGATTTGGGCCAAGCCAGAACCAATCTGTGCCTGTAAAATGGAGATGAACATTCTAAATTCAAGGGAGGGAGGGTTAGGAAGTCCAGTTCATGCATGCTGCTGAAAGATCTTTGCTGAGAAGCTGTCACAGATCTGTGGATCATGCTCAGAACTAAGCCAGGTAAAGCTTCACTACAGAAGCCAGGAAGGGCCAAGAATATCTCAAAGTCACAACACTCCTCTTCCTGCCGCTTTTTTTTTGCCGATTTTACAACCAAAAAAGTTACCAATTCAATCTTTCTGCACGGTGGCTTCTGGATATTCTGGAGCCTGTGCTGCGAGTGTAACATAGTTGATCTGTTACAATACTCGTTTTTAGCATACTTCTCAAAACTACTCAGCAATGGCTGTGAGCAAATGCAGAAGGTGCTCTTAAATAAAGGCGTCCTTTATTAAAAGGAGAACAAAACAGGTACGCAACAAGGCGGTTTAGAACTCCCAGGACTTTCTTGAAGAGGAAAGATTTGTATTATGCTCTTACTGCCTATGAAGATGGGGCACAGAGGACTTCTCCGACATTGGATGTGTTGGGCCCAGACTCCTCTCAAGGGGTCTCTGAAGAGGGATTTCTCCCTTAGTTGAAGACATCTGCCCACCCACTGGCCAAGATGTTCACTGCTACTAGGTGCACCTCAGCTCATCTGACACCGACCTCGCTATGTTATCTGTCGACTTGCATCTTTGCCATGTTTCACCTGGAAGGCCACTCATAACAGGCAATTTCCACAACACCCTCTATCCACAAAGGTCACCTTGAAACATCAGCTTGCATGGAACGAGACTTCCGCCTTTTGAGTAAGACGGAACAACGTATTGACTGGACCTTTTGCAAGTTGGTGCAAAAGACTCTTAGGGTCACGGTGACTATTTTTGCTTTAAAAGCCCTGCCTTTGGAGTAGCTGTACTTAAGGCACACAGGAGCCTGCAGAAGGGGAAGCTCTAGCTAGGTTTGCATTAACCTGTGGTCCCACTCTCAGAAAGGGAAACTGTGCAGCCAGCTGCTTTTTCCCTCTCCTCCAGTGCAAGGGCAGAGCGGGAGATCAGACTAGCCCACATATTGACCAAAAGCATGGAACTCCATGTATTGCTTGGGTTTAAAGCCAGCTCTGTTTGAACTTCCCTCTCTGTCCCCAGGGCATGCGTCCTCTCAGCATCCAGGGATCACTGACTTTAGCCTCAAACGTTTCTGCGAAGATGGAATAATTATCCCCTTTTTATTAATCAGGAAACCAAATCACAAAGAGGTTAAGTAATTTCTCTAAAAGTCACAGCAAAGCCAGGAATAGAATCCTAGGGGCTCCTCCTCTGTAGGCCTGAGTCTTAGCCACAAGCCCATTCTCTCCCTCCTGATGTAGAAAAGGACTTGATATCAAATCTCTCTCTACCGCGAGCGGCCCCCCTCCTGCTTGGCATTCCAGATGACTCTGGGAACGAACACTTTTCAAATGCTATAAATATTTTATGAATTTTTATCCACTTTAATAGGGGATTGTAAAAGCATTTAACCATATTACACCCAATCTCTCAGACATTGCATTATTCCACCAGAACTGTTTTAATAGGAGAAACTGGCCAGGTTGTTGGGATCTTGTTGATAATATCTCAGAGCAGACGAAATCAAACGGCAGTGAAGGGGAAACAGCCTTGCTAGCATCAGGTCCAGAGTTTGCTCTGATGCAACGGGCAGGTTTCATTTGCTGGGTTTTGCTTGGCTGGATGCGAGCTTTTTAAAGGACTCTGTTTTTATGGACTCAGCTTGAGCTGGAGTTTGGATGTTTAACAACCTCCCCGTTTGCAGACGCACACCAACCGCAGCATGTGCAGCTGTGAACATCTGTCGCTGCCTGGCAGGAGCAGCAAGTGAGCAGTGTCTGGAAGAGTTCGCAATCACGGCTCGGCCTGGGCAGTCCCTGATGTCCGTCTGCCCCTTCCCTCTTTCTGGTTCTGCCAGTGGCCAGCGGAGGCAGACGTGAGAGCAGCTGCTACTACCCAGGTCACGCAGCAGTCACTTGGAGATCTTGCTCGCTGCTTCTGCTGGGGGAATCAAGCAGGTACTCTCCTGCCCTGGCAAGGAGAAGAGATGAACAAGAGAAAGCTCTGTGGAGGCCCTGATTGAGCCGCGGGCTATTTCTTAGTCTTGCGCTGCTTCTACTGGATTGCTCACCCTGTCTGGGTGCCCCCACCCCACCATGATAACTGAGTGCCTCCTTCTGACCTGAGACTGCCAGTCCCAGGGAGACCGGCTCTTGACAGTAAGGTAGGGCCAATGCACCCATGTCTGATCAGCAAAACCCCTCAAGTTACTTAACGAGTTAGGCCCTAGAGCAAGGGTAACTGATTTGAATATCTTCCTAGGGAAGGAGCTTAACTTTGGTGATGAATCCAAGCTGTGAGGTGGCACAGGCAGAAGGAATAAAGAGAACTAGGGGAACCCAGGAAGAGCAAGGCAGACAAGGAAGCACTCTCCAGTGGGAAGGGACCCACAGGGAGCAGGCCAAGGGCATGTAGGTGAGAGTCCTGGAGAGAGGGCTTAGGGAATCTTGGGGAGTCCTGTCGGTAGAAGGGGAGCAGGCTGGTGAGCCTCATGAAAATTGACCTGCAACCATGGGCCAGGATGGCTGGACTTTGCCTTTGTTAGTCTAAAGCTTTATGAGGATCTCGGGGAAGAGGGGTCAAAAATACCCTGGGAGAGGACTGCGTTTCTCCCTGCGTTTTAATGTATTCAGTTAATAAATCCAGACTTGAAAAGGGGGATTTCTTGCATGATCCTGACCTCATGCGTAGGCTTTGAAACACTTCTGGAAGAATGGATACCGCTGGGTAGGTGATTCCAGTGCCACCGCTGCCTAGTAGGGGGCATTGTTGCACTCTGCCCCCTCTCCATGTGTCATATCACAAGGCTTGAGATCTGTAAAGCTAGGAACTAATTCGACCCCCTGAAGGCAGGTATCCTCAATAGTTTCTACACCAGGCAATGTCAATCCAGTAGAGAGTTATCTTAGTGCTGTAACTAGAAACGAGCCTGACCCCAAATGCATGATCTAAATGTTGCCTTGAGCCTGTTTCTATAGCGGGTGACGGCTCTGTTAGCTTGAGTTCGCGGCTAAAAACAATCATGCTGCAAGTCATGGTTGTACAGATCCTAGGGCAGGGCTGTAGTGAAATACATGGAGTGTACCCAGTCGTTCCAACAGATCTTCATGGTGGAAACCATCGCCGCAAAACAGTTCCTAGCGCCACAGAGCCCATACTCACTTCCATCAAGCATGGGAGTGGGACACAGCAAATGTAAACAGAGTCAAACAAAGGGGCACTGGTGAAGCTACATGCATAGGTCACAGGAAAGGCCCAGGCAAGCATCATTTTCCGAGGCAATGAGCGCTCTCTTTTGAAGTTATCCAGGCTGCAGGTGTTCAGAACTTCTGAAAGCCAGTCCCCTTGTGTGTTCCCGGGTCTCAGGCTGATCTTTCACCCAAGCATGGACAGGCTTCCTCCTGAGCTTTCTAGCACACTTTTTATATTTTTGTACCAGTTTCTTTGGGCATCGTTGCCTACTGCTCAGCTTTCGCCATGCACAAACCATCCCTGTGATCGCCTTCGTTACGGAATATGCACCCGGGTTCAAGTGTCCTAAGACAGAAATAGAGTGAAATGAATGGGAACGGAGCTGCCACATCCATTAGGTGGCTTTGAAAACCTCATCCATAACCACCAGCTACCGCTCTCTGAGCCTCTGGTGCCAAGGGGAGGAGAAAATGCATCTCACCCCTCCCAGTTTATTCCCAGCATCGTATGTGGACCTTTAAAAGCCCATCAAGTTATTTTTGACCGTGTCACCAATTTATGGTCTGACAGACTGATTTATGAATGCCCATTCTGCTTCAAACTGGAGGGCTGGTGATTTTATACCTCCAGCCATGCGGGACATGGAGCCGTGCTGATCAAAGAGGCGCCAATTTCACTGGCATGATTGATTCAAGCGTGAAGAAGAATTACGGTGAGAACACACTCACCCCACCCCACCACCACCACAGTAATCACAGGTCAATGGCATTCCCTACTATCAAAGAGACCAAAGTATGAAGTCTGAAATGCTGGAGGATTTTACCCTTTCTGATCCTCCTGCTCACCCCTAAAATCAAGCAGTCATTCATCCGTATCCAAGCACTCCAAAAGGCAGCGCTGTTAAATTGCAACACTGAAGTTTCTGCTACTGATAGCGCCTCTTAGAGCTCGGCTGCTGACACAAAGAGGAGGAGTTTTATGCTGCCACTTGGAAGGCTCAGTGTGATTTAGTGACTCAGTATCTATGGAGTGGGACGCCTGGGGGACTCAGCCCCCAGTAGCTGCGTGGTCAGTGATGCTCACTAGTTCATTGGTTCCTAACCAAGGCTGGTCAAAACTGTTCTGTCAGATTTTTCAAGTGGAAAATTGCTTTTTTGATTAAAAAAAATGTTCACAGAAAGTGTCTGATTTCCACACTCTTTTTGGTTGTCAATGAAAATCCCCAAGTCAGAAAACGTCTGAGTTTTCTGGCTGCTCTTGGCGAAAATATTTTCAGTTTTTGGTGAAAATTTTCCCGTTTTGGTTAGGCAGATTGGGATTGTGGTTGCCAAACACTGATGAGCTTTTGGGTTTCTTGACAAAAGTTCAAATTTTCCATTAAAAAAACCTCCAACCAACCCCTCCGTATTTTCCTACCAGTTCTGTTTTCAGTCTATTCCATATTGTGACCCCGTGTTGCAACTAAAAACATACGTCAAGATCCCCTTTCCTCTTTATCTATAAAGAAATGTCACAAACCCTAGGAGGCCAAACCCCACATGTTGAGGACTCTTGTACTAGCTGTACAGTTGTCGGGCTGGTGGCCCTGAAGACAAGCGCTCCTCAACATGGAGGTAGGGTAGGGGTTAATGAATGTGGAATATTCCAGATAAGTGGCGCCATCCTGAAGTTTTTACTCAAACCTTACATCCACTGAACTCAACAAAGTTGTTCTCTGGAGGCCTCCTTTACCCTCGCTTGTTTCTGGGTGGTCTTTGTAGAGCCTTTTTTGGGACTGAGCAGGATGAGGGGTTGAAAGAGAGGGAGTCATGACAGTTCTCTGGATGGGGGAGGTTAAGCTCAGTCTCTTCGCCACACAAATAAAAGCATAGAGAATACTTCTGACCTAATCCCCAAGAAAGATGACTTAGTCATTAGGGCACTATCTGAACACTCAGGAGACTCAAGGTCATCTTTCTGCCTCACCACAGGTAACTTAGGGTATGTCTACACTGCAGGGTCATAGCTATGGCAAATGCATCTCTGCACTGTCAATTGGTAGTGGAGACACTTCCTATATCAATGGAAGGGGGTTTTTTCTGTCGATGTAGGTAATCCACATCTCTATGGGGCAGTAGCTAGAATTCTTCCGTTGATCTAGCTGTGTCTGCTCTGGGGGTTAGACCAACCTAACGGTGTTGCACAGGATATAACATTTGTCACAGTCCTGAGCAACGTAGCTTGGTGGACCTAAGTTTTAGGTGTAGACCAGGTCTTAATCTCATTGTGTCCCATGTATAAAGTGGGGATAATAGCACTGGCCTATCTCCCAGGGTTCTGATGAGGATACATCGATTAAAGATTATGTGGTGGTCAGAACAAGTGCCATGAATAGATAGGGAACATGGCAGGCTATGATTTGGAAGGTGTTTCATTCCACTCCCATTGTACCCAAAAGAAAAGACAGGAAAAAAGCGAGAAACAAACAATGCAAAAACCTCCTGTAATTGTGATTATGGCTACGATATAGTTACGGGTATTTATAGTAAAAGTCATGGACAGCCACAGTCAATACACAAAAATTAACGGTCTGTGACCCGTCCATGACTTATGCTATAAACGCCCATGATGAAATCTTAAGGGGGTCACCACTGGGGAGTGCCAGGATCACTGCTGGTGGGGGAAAGTCTGGAGGGGCCATTGTTGGGGGGGGGAAGGCAGGAGGCTGCTGTTGCAGGGGTGTCCTGGGGGGCTGCTGCTGAGAGGCAGTTGCTCCCGGGGGCTGCTGCTGGGGTTGGGGGCAGGGCCAGCCACAGCAGCAGCTGCTAGGAGCCACCAAAAGTGACTGCACCTGCTGCCCAGGGACAACTACCGGGGAGCGCCCAAGGAAGCAGCTACTCCAGCTGCTTGCACATCACTGTCAGGGGTCGCTGGCAGCAAGTGCACCAGCCTCTCAGGGACTGCTGCCAGCTGCCCAGGGTTGCCCGAGCACTGGCCAGTGCCGCAGCGGTTCATGCGGCTAGCCGGGGGGCCTCTCCAGCTGTGGCCGGGGTGGCTGTCCCTGGGACCACGTGATCAGCTGGTCCCAGAGCCAGCTGCTTGGGCATCCCTGGGGTCAGCCACACCGACCCCTGCAGAAGTCACAGAGATCACAGAAAGTCACGAAATCTGTGACCTCCCTATGGAGCCCTAACCATAATTACTAAAGTCAGCAGACAGCAGCTCCTTCTATGGGACAGAGGGATCCACTTCTGGACCTGTTGCAGGTTACTTGGCTGGGGCTAGGCAGCAAAGCCTCTAAAGACATTCCTGTGTGTCCCACCTTACGACAAACACACCATTGACTCGCTACACTCACCATGGGTCTGAATGAAACACGAGACACGCCAAGTATGGAATGGATCACAGTTCAGATGAACCATGTCAAAACTAGTGTGAGGAGTCCTGGGATTTAGCCAATGAGCAACTTGTAATGCACAAGAAAGGGTTTTAATACCAAGAGAAACGGACACTGTTCTGTATCTAGAAAAATGTCAGTTGGACACTGGATAAGTAACACTTGCCTTCTTACATTGGTATAACAATTCTGCCCAAGTATCAGAGAAGTAGCCATGTTAGTTTGGATCTGCAAAAGTGACAAAGAGGCTTGTAGCACTTTATAGACTAACAGATAGTTTATAAGGTGCCACAAGACTGTCAATTTTGCTCAAAATACACTGTTCCCACTGGTTTATAAAAATTCTACACCAACTATTTATGGATCTGTGCATAGAATACATCGGATACTCCTGCACATATTTCTGTACAAGGTTCCACCAAATAATAGTTAGATTCTTATGTGGAACAAAACCGCCTCACATTCCTGGGGACCTGTATTCTTATTTTCCTGAATATCATAACACTCCACCTGTAAGACATATAGCTATGTGTGTGGGTTGTGTGTGCATTGTATACTTATCTGGCCTAGTGCCAAAAGCCCCGGGCCTACTGCCATAAGTAAAAAAAACAAACAAAAAACCCCTGAATCCTTCTGTGATGATCTATGCAGGGATCCCAGAACCGCATGGGGCCGTGTTACCTCTGCCTCAGCAAGGGAGAACTTTATTGGTGCTTAAACAGTGTGTCAGCTCCTGGCCACACCCATCCTGTCACCTTCACCAGTCAACTGCCTTAGATTCTGACAGTTTTAACCCAGCCTTGCAGGTAACATTCAGTGACCCCCAGTTGGGTCTAGGCTGTTCTCAGTGGTACCAGGTGACAGAACACACCCTTAAATCCCAAAGCCCAACAAGGTGAGCAATGGGGATTCTTCTTCTGGGATACACAGGATCCTCCTTGTGGGGGTACCTAGAAAGAATCCCCTCTTGGATTTCCCCTGTTCACACCCTCCTGCTCCCCAATGGAATTGCTTCCCCCACAATTTTCATGATATTTGTCAGCTGACAAGAATACTGACAACCTATTGGCTGAGTGACCAGTTTCACTCACAATATAGCAGGAATGAGGGAAGGAGGAAAGAATATGTAGGGATCTCTGCATTCAGAGCAATCCACCTGGCCATTAATCACCTTCATCCTGTTCCTATTTCTGCATTGGATGTTAACTGGACAGCATCTTGTGCGGGGCTCTCAGGCCCTGTCCTGTGCTGTATGCTTCTGTCCTTAGCACAGCCAGAAAGATGATTTGTGACTGACGAATGAATTCCACTGCCAATCCATATCAGACTCCCCTAAATGGCCAGAGACAGACTCTTCCAGAGGAGACTTTTACTGGTCTGTTATTTCTCATCCAAGACAGCAAACATTTCCGCTCGTGACAGCCTTCTGTCAGTCCAACAGCTTGGGGTCTTGTTTCTGAGACAGTAAGAGACCCAAAGAGTCAGGCCATGCTTCCTCTGTTTGCTGCTTTACCCTGGGAGGGCAGAGAAAGGTGGAGCCAGTGCTAATCCATCTTTCTGGCCTTACACGCTACTCCTACATCCATCCCCTTTCCAGCCAGGCTAACACAAGACCGTTGGAGGGTAGTGCTGTGAGTGTGGGTAGATATTTGATTCAGTCTCCCAAAGCTATGGTGTCAACCACACCTGCACAACGTGTTCTCAAAACTCAGAAAGGTGGATGTTCCCCTGCATGGCTTTCTACACCCATTCTAAGTGGGAAGAGCCTGTCAAAACGCCAAGGCACGACTGACCCAAAGGTCAGATTTGTGTATGTAGTGATTCAAAGCAACCAGAATGTATTCTGAATGCACCCCTGGGCCTGGTGTGGAGTCCTGATTTTCTCTAGTGCCAGCAGAAAGCCAAGAACATTATGAAACAATGAAGCAAAGTGTATGTTGCTGTGCCTTTAAAAGCTGCTTATCTGCCTTACTACTGCAGTGTACCTCTACAATGGACACCTGAGCCCTGACTCTCATTTACACTAAGACCACTTTATACTGCAGTGACTGTGTAAAGGACCCTTAAACTGACCACCTCCCCTGCTCCCCAGGAAAATCAAAATGATATATTCTGTGTTGAGTCAAGTCGATGCTGCAGGGTCACCTGGGATGGTGGTTCGGGTACCACATATGCCCCTGTCTCTCTCTATGGGCTGGACTATCTTGCTGGACTTTATCTTCCATGATGCACTATGGTCTCCCCTGTGGTTGAGATGATGGGGTGCATCAGGGAGTCACATGCCTGTGGTACCTCCTGATTCAGGGTGAAAAAACTCTTTGAAATACTGGAATTTCCTGCAGGATGGAAATTCTGATTTGTGACCTGCTCTTGTACTTGGTGCGTACCAATAGGTCCAACAGTAATTGGAGTAGAGATTTGATGCACTGATAGCCAGGCATATGTTTTGTGTATAACTCGTATCAGAGGTGAGAATGCAGGTGTTATTTTATCCAGTACATAACCTCTCTGAAGGAATCATCAGGACATCTGGGGAGTCATTACATTTGATGTAGTTACAGGGGAATCATCAACTCCAAATGAATGTGCCAACTCCAGAAAAAGTTTTGGGGACTGCTACTTTTCAGATAAAATTTTAATGCAGAGGTTGCTATTTGCCTTTCATTTTGCATTTCCTCCCTGCAATTGTAAAAGAGCCCTTGCTCTAGCCAGCGTGATGGGATACATTTGTTAGCTTCAATAACTAGCATTCGGAATATACATTTCCCCCTTATTTGCAGATCTCAGGCATTTTCCCAAAAATGTATAAATTGGATCCCATGGGATCCCAAACAGCATCTGCTTCTACAAACATGTCATCTCTGGACATCCCTAACAGAGATGGGTATAAGCATCACATCACTTTCAATCTCCCCAACAAGTTTTGGGCACATTTCAAATCTATTTCATATGGAAATAACACAGCTTGCTGTTTGGGGACAGGGTATAGTCCATATAAGTAACTTATAGTTTTAAAATTAATGGGTGCCCCCGATTGACTTTATCCATGTAAATTAAAAGAAAATTCTAGCAAAGCTACCATGAAAAAGGTACATTTGTTCGCCAGAATATTGCCATCTGGTATGGAGATTTTATTAATATCTTGCAATATTTAGGTCATAAATCAAATCTGAGCTCTTATTGCACATCCAGAGGAAATTACTTTCCAGCGACATATGGTATAACCTTCAACATTTATAAATTAATAAAATTCCAGTAAATCTACTCAAATTCAGATATTTTTTACCCTCATATTACTTTTTATGGACACTATTAACCACTCGCAGAATTGAGGTCATAGGCCAAAGGTGAGAGTTTATTTCAAAGCTAGGGGAAATTACCTAGCAAATGACCCTGGTCATGAATTCCACATCCCAATAGTCAGCAAGGAGTTCAAATCTTGCTGACCATTGATACGTTCGGGATGCCTGATTAACAGGCTCTAGAAGGATCCAGCTGTAGTTTGCCACAGAAAATTCTTGCCACAGCAGTGAAGTTGTTGTAGTTTGTGACTGTTTTTGTGCATCTTTCCAGGGATTTCCTGCTGTGTTTCTTGTTCCCAAGTCTTGTACTTAATAGATTCTGTTTGTCCTTGGAGTTAGTCAGCCAAGAATGAGCGTATCTGAGCAATTTGTCCTTCATTAGTGGAGATGTTTCTGTGTCTTAGAGTAATGAGCTGCTCAGAAGGACAAAAATCTCTCTTTGTGTGTCCTGGTTAGTGGTGGGATTTTAAATTGGGCCTGATTGGTTAATATTCGGAAAAGTCACATTTGCCTAACTCACATTTCTCTGCCACATTTGTGCAAAACGGTGTTAAACCCAGTTGTCTCAAATACATCTTCCAGATTCGTGCCTGAGGGCTTCCATCGTGTCATACTTTGTGTTTTTCCATAATTGTAGGAATTAGAGACCCAATAAAGCATCTGGACTTTCCTGATTCTCTTGCTATTTTGCTTCAACATAATCTTCAGCAGGCTCTTTTCCTCCTCTCTTGATGCTCCTGAGCAGTCTGTCCATACCTTCTTCTTCACTAAGGTGATCTCAGCAGCTCCCATGCTTTTATTACCCAACAGCTCACAAATTACCTCCCTGACCAGATATCTTCCCTCTCTCCAATCTTGGCTCTGCTTCTCAACCCCTGCATGTAGCACTGCTTTCTTGAAAGCTCCACTTCCCACCTCTTCTTCTATACCTTTTCTTTTCCCCACAGTGACGGAGTCAGACCAGAAGGATATAGGAGGAAGGCAGGTACATTAGTCTCAGGGTGTGCAGGTCTCTGTTCCCTGGATAGCCAAACAAAGGCTACTCCAGGCCAGTCAAGACACATGGGGCCAATTAAGAACCTTCTAGAAAGGAGTAGAAACAGCTAGCCTAATTGGGACACCTGAAGCCAATCAGGGACTGGCTGAATCCAGACAAAAACCTCCCAGTTAGTCAGGTGGGCTGGGGGTGTCAGGAGCTGTGGAAGGAAGTTATGCTGTTGGTGAGACTGAGTGGTGGACAACATATTATACAGAAGGAAGGAGGCCCTGAGGTAAGGGTGAAGTGGAGTTTGAAGAAATGGGGACTGCTGTGGGGAAGTAGCCCAGGGAATTGTATTGTGTTTAGGTCAGCCATCTTAGCTGATACTATTAGGGTCCCTGGGCTGGAGCCCAGAGTAGAGGGTGGGCCTGGGCTCCCCACTTTCTGCCTCCCCTAATTAGTCTCTGAGATTGGGAGACAATAGAGACTGTGCCAGGAAGGATAGCTTCTCCTCACTGGTTTGTGATGAAAATGGCTCAATAGGCTGTGACCTTCTCTCCAGAGAGAGAAGGGCTCCGTGGAGGGTCACAGTGAGCCGCTGAGGCTAGTAAAAATCCGCCAGGAAACGCAGGATCCACGAAGATAAGGACAGAGCTTTGTCACACCACATACTTAACTTCACCATCACTCCTCATTGAAACCTGTCCCTTTCCTTTCTCTTCTACTGAAGCTTCAGCTGTATGCCTCAGTAGCTCAGCTTGCTGCAAGTTTTTAGCAGACCCATCTACCCAGCAATGGCATAACATGATCCAGTGGCTGGAAGTCGAAATCAGACTTTGAAATGGGAAATAAGATGCGCATTTTAATCGGTAGGGGAATTCATCCTCAGAACAGCATCCAAGTGGTGTGGTGGATTCTGCAGCTCATCACTGGCTGGCTAGCTCTCTTTCCACGAGATAGGTGGTTGAACTAAAGCATAAGTTGCTGGGACTGATGCTGGAGTCACTGGGTGATGTTCTCATAATGGTCCCTTCCGACCCTGCTTCCTCTTTCTTTCTGCATCACATTCAGGCTCATCTAATTCCTCACCTTCCAGAGTACTCCTCCTGCCTACATCCCAGCTCTCATCTGCTGCTCTGCCTTTCCCATGCCCTAAGCTCTGCTTGCTCCTCTTTTCATTTCCTCATTCTCGTGCCATGAGGTTGAGGTTTTTTTGCCCCTCTCTCTCTCTGAGCATCAAGAGACCTTGCTCTTCTCTTTCAAATTCTTCTTCATAGCTCCCTTTCTCAGGCTCTTATTCCAGCCACCTCTTTTTTGCTCCTGTATCTATCTGTAAGCCCAAGGTAGACAGGAAGTAATTACCTTGATGAGAGTCTGACCAAGTCACCATAGTGATACCTTTTGACTTCCAGTGCTGTTTGCATACCCAAATAGTATTGGATGACTTCTAGTTATTTGTGGGTTTAGTTCCAGTCATCTATTGTGTTAAAAGCAACACTGGTTGGTGTCTGTCCAGTTAGCGCTATTACTTGGGCTTCTGAACCATTAGTTTTATATCCAGAAAGATCTCCAAATTCTTCAGTGGTGGTGAAAACTAAGGAGCGGGTTCTGTGTGGGCTTAGAAACATATCAAAGCTCGGCATCTATGTACCATGCAATGTTGTTTGGATCCTCCCTCCACCTGTCCACCTCCAGTCATTGCTCCCTGGTAGTCTCTCTAATGCAGGCGGTTAAGGGCTCCCACACCAGTAGGAGAGGGCAGAAGGGTTAAACCTACAAATGGGTCAAGCAGTAAATACATACAGTTTGGCTGAAGGATGACTAAGGCCCAAACTGTAGCACGTAGCCATGGGCCTGAGCAGGAAGTAATAGGAACCCTATTGGTAAGTCCCTACCAAATAGGGTGACCAGACACCAAATGTGAAAAATCAGGATGAAAGTGGGGGGTAATAGGAGCCTAGATAAGAAAAAGACTCCAAAACTGGGACTGTTCCTATAAAATTGGGACAGCTGGTCACCCTTCTATCAAATTCATGGTCTATTTTGGTCAATTTCACACTTATGGGATTTTAAAACTCGTAAATTTCATGATTTCAGCTATTTAAATCTGAAATGTCAGTGATGTAATTGTAGGGGTCCTGACCCAAAAAAGAGTTGTGTGCGGGGTCACAAGATAATTGTGTTGGGGGGGTGGGGGTGGGATTGTACTTCTGCACTGCTGCTGGCGGGGGGCCCAGCTCTGAAGGCCCAGCCACCGCCAGCAGCAGCGTAGAAGTAAGGATGCCATGGTGTGATATCGCCACCCTTCCTTCTGCACTACTGTGTGCAGACCTGGGCCCTCAGCCAGCAGTCGTCATTCTCTGGCCACCCAGCTCTGAAGGCAGCGCAGAAGGAAGGGTAGCAGTACCGCACCACCTCTAAAATAACCTTGTGACCCCCCCATTTTGGGTCAGGACCCCCAATTTGAGAAACGTTGGTCTCCCCCATGAAATCTGTATAGTAAAGGGTAAAAGCGCACAAAAGACCAGAGTTCACAGGGGGGAAGGGATGGGGAGGTCGGGGAGGGAGAACACCAGATTTCATGCTCCATGACATGTTTTTAACGGCACCCTGGGGGACTACACATATGGCAGTATCTCTTAGGAGAGTGGAGGTTTGAAACCTGTAATCCCACAGAATGCTGCAGAGGGGCCGGAGCCCTACTTCCTCCCCATCTCCGTTGGGGTGCAGTATGACCCCGTGGGGATCATGTAGGAAGCAGGCACAGCACTCCCATGGGCAGGGGATGCAGATGAGGCAGGGTTAGCCATACAAAGGGCTCCTTGCACGTTCCCCCAGCCTACCAAGTCCTGGTGAATGAGGCCAAAGTAGAAAAGGGGATAAAAGTTACGGCTGTACAGTATTGGTAAGGAGAGGAGAGAGGAATTCCTCTCTACAGGGAGAGGAATTGCTTAGGGTGGTCCATGGAAGAGGGCAATAACAAGATGGAATTAAGCTCAGGGAAATGCAGGTTGGATACCAGGAAAGGATTCCTACCAGTGTCAGAGAGTGGCATAGACTCCCATTGGGAATAGTGGGGGCTCCATCGTTTGTTGTTTTAAATGATACTAAACATCTCAAATCAATATGGTATTTAAGGGAAGAATCCCGCCAGGGAGGAGGGATGGACAGGAGGACCTATCAGGTTCAAGATCCTGAAAAGCACTGGAATTAAAAAGAACATCAGCTCTGACCTGTCCCAGGGGTTTGACTAGGGTTTTGATCCAGGTGACACACAGGAAGGAGAGTTTCCACAGCATTCAATGACTTGAACAAAGACCCAAACAGCAAACCCATTGACTGGGTTAAGTCAGTGGCATATCTGTTGCTCCTGTTTTGTTTATTGCAGTAAACCTCATTTCTTCTACAGCACCTTCCCCCTCCCAATGCGATTTGCAAACATGATATAATATATGGCTGTAGTGCAGCCAAACATTTCCAAAGTTCCACCGTAGCCCCACTGCACCACCTATCTGGTGGGCATCGTGACTCCATGGTATGGTGCGAGTAAGCCAAGAGGATAAATGACTTTCGGGGCTCATGGGAAGTCAGTGGCAGAGCTGGGAATGGAACCTAGAACTCTTGACTTCTGGGTTTGTGCTCATGCTGTTCCCCTTGCTCCTGAAATCCAGTGGCTGTTTCAGAGTCAGACTCTTTGGCCGGAATGCCTGGGAATACTCCTGGATCATTTAGCTAACTGTTTATCCATATTTATAGAAGAGAAATAAGTTCTGTGCAAACAGCCTGATGTGGAGAGCTGGCTGGAAAAGAAAAGAGTCAGGGCAACTTCTCTGACACACATTTTCGTGGGGAAAGAGAGGCTTTGAAGAGGGTTAGCAGGGAGAGGGGTGATCTGGGGTATCTAGTATGTGGAGCTCGTGTATTTATGAGCTGTAGTTTTAAATAACCAGCTGGCTGCTGTGGAGGTCAGACACAGCGATCACAGTGGCCCCTTCTGGTTTTACAATCTACGGATTGGAGACACTGTGTGCCTATCACTCCAAGACAATAATTAGCATGGGGACTTTGCTTTCTTTTGAAGTCATTTGGGGTGCTGGGGTTGTAGAACTGCTTACAAGCGCTGGGGCCTTTGCCAACTTTTAGTTCCCATCCTTCAAAGCTCTTGGCTCTAGAGCGGCTATTTAGTGCCAGATTTTCAAACATGCCCAGCATGGTGCATGCAGAGGTCCTTTGAGATTCTTTCCGATTTGGACCCTGAGCATTTGAACTTCTAACCCTTTAGTGTGATCATTTCCTCACTACCCGGGCCTCAGGCTCTGGTCTTACTGGCAGAACGACCCAGCTGATGGCAGTTCTGGATGGGGTGGCAGAGCAGAGGGATTGAATTTTGTAACGATACATTGAAGGGCACCCAGCTGCAATTTGTAGGGCTTGTGTGTAGACAAATTACCATAGACACGGTATCTATAAAAGATAGTGTAGCATGTGTGTTAGTCACAAAATAAAGCCTTGTTTTATTGCTCTGGCCCTTATAATATTGAATGTAAGTCATCCAATTGCTTTTATTAATGATTTGTAGACAGTATTATTTGAGCCTGAGCAGTGGAACCAGAACAGTTTTGTTTCACCCAAGAAAAAATGAGAGAGAGAGAGAGAGAGAGAGAGAAGAGGAAAAAAACCAACAAAAACCCTCCAGCTCTGGTGATTGATTCCTGCTGTCAGGAATCATTAGGCATTTGGTACTTATGGAGGTGTTGGGCTGTGGGCCCATGGTGGATAATCCCTCAATCCCTAAATCATTTCACTGTAAACATAATCTTTGAGTAGCAAAGTCATTCTTGGGAATCTGCCAACATCGAGGGATGAAGCTTGTCAAATGATTTCTCCACTTGCATTTGGATGTAAATTGCTTTGAAAGACGGAATGGCAGGCAAGCCAGGAAGGTGCTGAATCAGCCGCTGAAAAATGCACCCACCACAATCGGGGACCTCTGCTCACCCCCTTGGAAATCCCCTGCCTACCACCACAACCTCCTGGAGCTGTTCCAACAGCTTGCGCTGACCTGCCCCTGGGCCATGTCCTTTCAAGAGCAGGACAAACAGATGGGCTTTGTTCTTTACCATGTTTGCATTTGGCTTGTGAGCACGTAGGACATGGCTGCTATATTGCTCTCTGCTTCTGATGTATTGGTATGGGACTTATTTTGCCTATAGTGAGCTAAATCCTTACATTGCACAGGGCTCTGTTGGCCGTAGCAAGCATTAGATCTCTGCCCTATAGCCTTTACTCTGCTCCTTTCCAAAGCACCAGACAAAGAGATGGGGATTTTGCCAACATGTCCAGAAAGGGAACAGATCTGTTGGAAGGTGGGGTTGGCAGGCAGAGCTCACAGCAGAATCTGTTCATATGAGTGTGACGTACAGCAATATTGGGGTGCCTCATATATGATGTTATGAGCCATTGGGATCGGAAAGTTTGCCAAAGCTGTCTTTTAGGAAGACAGTGTATTACTTCCTTGGGAGTCCCACACCGGCCAGGAACTTGCCCCAACATCCTTCAGACAGAGTTACCAAGAGCTAAGTTGAACCAAGATTGATATGAGAAAGTACAGTGACATTGGAAGCAGATTCTAAAAGAGAATGGGCCAAATTTCTCTCAGGTGAAAGTCCATTGATGCTGCCAGAGTCTCACCAAAGGATGAATTTGATACTGTATTGCTTAGAGATGTTCATGAGAGGATAGATTAAGGCCAGAAGGGACAATTAGATCATCCAGTCTGACTTTGTGAATCACACATGCCCCCTGTCATTTACCCCTGGTTAGAATAAGCTGGTATCAGAACTGGATTCATCCCAGCTTTCCTACTCTGCTCTGCTTATGAAAGGTGATGGACCCTGTAGATTTGTGTGCCCAAAGGCAGAAACAGGGAGAGAGACATTTTTCTTGGGACATATGGGAAGCAGGAGCACTGGGAAACAACCTTTAGGCTACGAGACCTTTTGTTCTGCCTTGATGTAGGCAATATCCACTTATTTTCCAATGCAAGTTTTGTGTCAGCCAAGCAGTGGTTTGGATGCTACTCAACTAGGCAGACTTATTTCCAGTGATCTTTTATTTTGGGATGTTTCCTGATGCATTGACAAGCTGCCCATCAATTCTACACTGTCCCAAAGGGAATTTGAGTATTCTTAGATGCTAGTGATTGCTGACAAGGATGGACTTGGATGTCCAGGGAGCAGAATATGAAGTGGGAATGGATGGAGTGGACGAGGTTAGGAGCAAAGAGGGTTGCAGCTGGAGAACTGAGGCACAGAGAGACCAAGTGACTTGCTCAAGGTCATACAGAAATCAGTGGCAGATCACAGAAGTAAATCAGAGTCTCCTAAGCCCCACACTGACACCCTAACCACTGAACCATCCTACCTCTGGGACAAGAGTCGTGTATCTTTTCATTTAGCTACGTCCAGTCTCTCTTTTCTGGGCACCCTGGTGCATTTCAGTAAAAGCCTCTCCATGAAGATATCACTGCAAGCAAATAACATTTTGCTTTTCATGCCACAGTGAAATATGGCTCTTCTCCCTGCAATAGTTAAACTGAAAGACACACTCTCCCAGGAAGAAAGTGTCATCTTGGACTCTATCCAAACCACAAAGCGCTCTTGTTTCTGCTTATGCCATACTCCTTTACTTTCGCATAGCGCCTTTCCTGCTGCCAGATTCCGCAGCACTTTGCAGATGGTATATGAAAGGATCACTTCCAACCTGCTCTGAAATGCAGCATCCTCTGGGGCGAGAGGCAGCAGACAGGTTGCACCTACATAGCTGAGATTTTTGGGTGGGTGGAAAGGAATAACATCTAAGTGAAACTGAAGGGTGGGTAGGATTGAAGTGGGGGGAATGCAATTCACAGCAGACACTAGCCTTAATGCCTCTACTCATAGAAAAAAAAAAAAGGTGCCATAAGATTTTAGAATGAGCACAAGTCATTTGGGCCTGTTTTTCATCTCACTCCAAAACCTCATCTTACCATGCCTGAAGTCCATAATGTGTCATTAGTTCAATTCTGACTGGGAAAGGGAATCACAGAACTGGAAGAGACCTTGAGAGGTGATCTAGTCCAGTCCCCTGCACTCAAGGCAGGACTAAATATTATCTAGACCATCCCTGACAGGTGTTTGTCTAACCTGATCTTAATCTCCAATGATTGATATTCCACAACCTCCCTAGGAAATTCATTCCAGGGCTTAACCACCCTGACAGTTAGGAAGTTTTTCTTAATGTCCAACCTAAACCTCCTTTGCTGCAATTTAAGCTCATTGCTTCTTATTCTATCCTCAGAGGTTAAGAAAAACATTTTTTTTTCTTCCTGTTCCTTGTAACAACCTTTTACAAACTTGAAAACTGTTATCTTGTCCTCTCTCTGTCTTCTCTTTTCCAGACTAAACAAATCCAGTTTTTTCAATCTTCCCTCACAGGTTGTGTCTTCTAGACCTTTCATCATGTTTGTCACTCTTCTCTGGACTCCCTCTAAGTGGTCCCACAAATGGGAAAGCTCACTTAGAGCACCTTGTGCATTCTGAGGTGGTTTCTGCTCTAAGCCCCATCCCTCCTTAGCACAGAAAAGCAGCTGGGACCACAGCCTGGGGTTGGCTGCCTGGCATGATGTGTCATTGTGGAAGTGATTATGAAGTCACAGGGATTAGAACCTAGACACCAAGAGTAAGAGAGGTGGTGGAGGAGGGGACACGCACACACGTTTATAGTATTTAGTAATGACAACAATGGAAAAATGTGGGTTAAAAGTCAGTTACATTGGGCCAAATCTAGTTTTTCCTCAGCCCTCATGCAGACATACATCACTGACTTCAATGGGAGTTTGGCCAGGTAAAGGACTCAGCATCTGGCCCATTTTCTGTAGGCCCATCTAAGTTCCTAAGCCACACTCATCACCTGAGTATCTGGGCTTGTGAAGCTCGATATTCTCCTGTTTTCTAGGATCTCATTACACTAGAGGCTGCTGCCATGTTAATATGCCCATTCCCTCTGAATCCTTATCCCTGGGGCATGACAGTAGGGTGGAGCCATAATTCTGAGGTCTTTGGGGTTTTGTGCCCAGCTTGAAAGAACTTAAAAGGGGCACCCAGAAAATGGAGGGAACCAAAATACTTGGACAGTAAGCAAGTTGGAGCAGAGGCTGGCTTATTGTCCCAAAGTGCTTAGCACAAAGGGAACCATCACTGGGACTCCTAGGAGCTACATCGATAAAGATAAGCAGTAGTAATAATTAGTAGTCATTCATGCAAATTTAGGCCTCCAGCTTTGTGTCAAACCCTGCTCAAGTAGAGAGGAGCAGGTCACGCGCGCTACATTTCCTGCATGAAATGCTGGCCTTCACTGAAGTCCATACTAAAACTCCCCTTGACTTCAATGGGGTCAGGACCCGGCCCATGGCTTTTAAGTGTGCTGGATATCAGAGTCACTCAGCCTCTGCAAAGCCAACTTACTGCAGCAGTAGCCAATTGCACTGTCAGCACGTTGACCCCAACCTCGCTAATGGCGCCTAATACTGTTTATTTAGGAAGTGGCTTTAAAACTTTGGACTCCACTGAAGCTTGTCTGGCTCTTTATTGAGGCCATATCTAGCTGTTATTGCTCTCACTAAAATGGACTGATTAAATCAGGATTCTAATTGTTTTCCTTGTTGCACATATATAAATTCCATTTGCCAATAGCAATCTGAGTAATTTCAAGCTACAGACTTCTAGCTCCATCTCTGAGCCTCCCCCAGCCATTCTAGTGACTCCCATTCTGCTCCTGACCTTACACGAAATGGAACCCCAGCTCTGCACAGCCGTGCCTCACATCGGCTCTCTTATGAAAACTTTCTGATGGGGCTTGCTCCCTTGGCCTGCCCCCTGGTGGGAACAGTGGAAAAGTGCAGTCCACGCGTCACTGTAGGCACCCTCCGGAGCATAAGACGTGGGAGATGTAGGATCCTTGCCCCTCCCCACACCCAAGACAGGTCACACTCATGGCTTTAAGCAAGTGTCCTCTCCCATGCTAGCTGGGAGACACTTTTTATGTTTGTTAGGATTGCCTCCCCACTCTGAACTCTAGGGTACAGATGTGGGGACCTGCATGAAAAAAGAAATAACCCCCCCAAGCTTATTTTACCAGCTTGGGTTAAAATGTTTTTCCCCAGAACACAACTACTTCTGTGTCTGGACTTGGTACGCTGCCACCACCAAACTAGGTCTAGGGTAGTTTGGGACCCTTCTTTCCCTTTCCACTAACCCTCAAAAGTTCTTCCTTCCCTGGAAAGCTTGAGAGAATTAAAAAAACAAACCTCGCCTGATCCTGCGAGATGTGCCCGATCCAAAACCAGGATCTTACACAATGGAAAACAAGCAGTCAGCTTCTTAAGGAAAAAAAAAGAAAGGAATAAATCCCTTATAACCATCAATAGAACAGCATCTACCATAATCAACAAAAGGATTCAGAAACCAAACCTCTCCCCCAAGGCAACTTTCTCCCACAGTTGATATCTCTTCTGAAGCTTACAATATCAAGAAGCACCCAGCCAACACTCACCACTGAGAACACTCCAAGTGATAAAAAGAAGGTAAACTTACTGACTACAGTGCTTGATAGAAACTTATAATTATAGTGAAAGAAATAGCTGTGATCTTCATCTCATAGCCGAGTTGAACAGAGAGGACCCAGAGAGAAACTGAAACTTAAAATCCTTTGTCTCCTGAGGAATTTCTTATTGGTCAGTTGTCCACCTCTCAGGTTACCTTTAGCTTAACCCCTTACAGGTAAACACTAATTCTAGGCTACTTCACACTTATAACAATGTTCTTGCTCATTTGTATGTAAATGTTTGGGGTGTTTTTTTGCTAGCCGTACCAGTCTCTTTCCCCAGCAGACTCTTTAGAGAGAGATCCCATCTTCTGCTCATCTTGCAAACCCAACTGGGCTTGGTGGCCTGCTCCTACCCATCACTATTACTCCTTCCATGGCTTTGCTTAATTCCCCTTCATGTGTTGGCCAGCAGGGGGCACTCTAATCAGGATCACTTCTTTTGGCACTCTGACCCAGTTTATCCGCCCCTGGAGAGCGTGGGCATTATCATGATATTTTCCTACAGTAGCTCCTAGAGGCCCCAATCCAGATCAGGCCTCATTGTGCCAGGCACAGGACAAACAGAGTATGAGAGTCCCTCAGCCAGAGAGCTTGCAGTGTTAATAGCCAAAGGCTGGGGGAACAGGCAAGTATTATTATCCCCATTTTACAGAAGGGGAACTGAGGCCTATAAGTGACTTCTCCAAGGTCACCCAGGCAGTCTGTGGTGAAGCCAGGAACTAAACATGGTTCTCCCTTGTCCCAGCATAATATCATAGCCACAAGACCTTCCTTTCCTCCAGCAGCAATGTTAAGCAGCCCTGCCCTTGCAGATCAACCTCAGCAGAAATGTCTACTCTCCACCCTTCAGATATCTCATGGAGCCTCTTCCTCAGCCCATCCCATAAGCCATTCTTCCCTCCTTGCTTGGGACGTCGTAGCTGTCAACACACCCAGCCCAACAGGGACCAGTGCTGGAGGTAGCCTGGTCTCCAATCAAAGAACTATTTGCTGAGGAGCCTGCTGCAGGTGACTGAGGCGCCAGTCGTGATCCTCCTTGTAGGGGCAACTGGATGGCCATGTTACTGGCCTGGCAAGCCCCCTGGTCTTGATAGCTGACTTTCTCTGCCTATAGTCCTCTCCCTGCTGCAGGATAGTTGACTCCTCTGCCCCAGGCATCTCTATTTAAAATAGCAGAGTCTCTACCAAGTCTAGCTGATCATCTAAACCTCTTGAAGGCCATTCCTCAGTGAAAGACACAGCTGTTTCCTAGACTAAGACTCTGGAGAGCATACTAAAAAAAGGGATGCACGTGGCAACTCTGCCAGCTGCTCAGGATAATACACTGCAATGGTCTGGTCACCTTTCTCCTTCATCGTCCTCCCACACCCTCAGGTGCATGGGCATCCGCCAGTTTCTGCCAGTTATTTTGGTCTTGTGCTGGTCTGCTCAGGCTTCTGAGCGTCACCTTGATGGATCCAGCATCTCTCTGTATTGTTCTGTGTCAAGCTCCCGTGCAGCTGATCTCTTGCTCAAACCTGCTCCATACTGATATGCATCCTGGTATTCCTTTCTTTAATGGGTTTGGCAGGGTTCTGGTTACTTTGGGAAGGAGGGATACCAAACGCAGGGAGAGGCCTGTGTATTGAACAGAGCACCCTGTTTCTTGCATAACATGATCTTAAACAGCAGTCCAGGAAGCAGAAGCCAGAGCCCACATGGAACAGAATGGGACATGTAAAGACAATAGGGTTTTGCTTTTCACTGGGCAGCCAGCTCATAGGCTTCCTTCCACCTTTAACTATCTTACTCTTTCCTCCTATTTAGCCACTGCCCATCCTGTTGCAGGCTAGATGGAGGTGGCCATAATCTTCAGTCCCACACCCCGGGAACCTGCTCCATGCATGGCAGAAACAGACTCGTTTGGTTGCAAGTCAAGTCCTGAAATGAAAAGAGGTGGCTGGAAAGGGAGGTTGGGGCAGTGGGAAGAGAAGGGGTACAGCAGTACAATGACAGGTGTACAGGACCAGTGCTGTTCAACAGATTCACAAATGACCTGGAGAAAAGGGTAAACAGTGAGGTGGGAAAATCTGCAGATGATGCAAAATTACTCAAGATTGTTAAATCCAAAGCAGACTGTGGAGAGCTGCAAAGGGATCTCACTAAACTGGGCAACAAAGTGGCAGATAAAATTCAGTGTTGGTAAATGCAAATTAATGCATATTGGAACACATAATCCCAAATATATATACACAAAATGATGAGGTCTAAATGAGCCGTTGCCACTCAAGAAAGATCTTGGAGTCATTGTGGATAGTTCTCTGAAAACATCTGCTCAATGTGCAGCAGCAGTGTAAAAAAAAAAGCTAACAATGTAAGGAACCATTAGAAACGGATAGATAATAAGCCAGAAAATATCATAATGCCACTATATAAATCCATGGTACACCCACCACTTGAATACTGCATGCAATTCTGGTCACCCCATCTCAAAAAAAGATATATTAGAATTGGAAAATGGTACAGAAAAGGGCAACTGAAATAATTAAGGGAATGGAACAGCTTCTGTATGAGGACAGATTAAAAAGAGTGGGACTTTTCAGCTTGAAAGAGAGACGACTAAGGAGGAATATGACAGAGGTTTATAAAATCATGACTGGTGTGGAGAAAGTGAAGAAGAATTTGTTATTTAATCCCTCACATAACACAAGAACTAGGGACCACCCAATTAAATTAATAGGCAGCAGTTTAAAACAAACTACGAGTAGTATTTTTTCACACAATGTACAGTCAACCTGTGGAACTCATTGCTAGGGGATGTTCTGAAGGCCTGTACTACAATGGGGGTTCAAAAAAGATTTAGATAAGTTCACAGAGAATAGGTCCATCAATGGCTATTAATCAGGGTGCTCAGTGATGTACTCCCATGCTCTGGATGTCCCTAAAACACTGACTGCTCCCTTTGAAATCAAAGACAAATCTCCCATAGCCTTTGGTGGACCCAAATCCAGGAAACCTAGTGGATAGGCTCTATGTCCAGCTCTGCCACTGACCTTCTCCTTGACCTTGGGCAAGTCATTTGCCCAATTTCCCCTCTCACCCCTTATTTGTCATTTCTATTTGAATATAAGCTGTATGGGACAGAGACCATCTCTCTGTGTGTCTGTACAACACCTACTGCAATGGCCCCTGATCTCTGACATCCCAAGGTGTGATAATCCAGATCCTAACAATGGGAGGGTTAAAATGCCAGTCACCTCTGAGTTGGAGTGACAATGGGTTTTCATTTAAAGAGGACACAGACATTTATTTCCAACCAGGGGGAAAGACCCCAGCAGATAGCCATCATCTCTCAGGATCCCTGCAAGATGTTCTCTCTGCCTCCTGGAGCTGCCGCAACACAAGTGCTGCCACTGCTCTCAGCTCCAGCCCCGCGTACAGCCGTGGAGAGGTTCTGAAGCCTGGGAAGGATGTGTCAGGGTTCCTTGGTGCTACGCTGCCTGCCCATCCCTGGTAGACTCCAGCTTGTCACCTTAGATTCTCTTTGTTGTCACTCACCCAACTGATGTGCCTGAATTCCTCCTGATGGGCAGGACTGGGAGAAGGGAGTTCGCGGAGGAGGCCAATGTTTCTCACCAGAGACAGAACAAGGACAGCCAGCAAGCAGCAACGGTGTCTTCACGCAGCTCCGGTTCCATCATTCCTCTGAGAGGCCCAGCCTTGCATGTCTGTCTGTGCCAGGATCCTGGAGCGGAAAGGCTCTTGCAATGTCTGTTTGGGACATGCCTCTGGAAAGCCTCACCCTTCAGAAAAGGCAAGGTCAGGGCCCTACGGCTGGAGAGCCACACTCAGCTCTATCCATCAATGGCAACTGTCTGGAGAGACAGTTCCAGCTTCCTTTGTCCTCTGAAGGAACAAATAGGATTTGCTAGCTCATAGTTCCTCCAAACATGGGTCCTTGTTTTCCAGATCCCCTCTTGGGTCCCCTGGCCCTCGCCAAGCTCCCTCTGTCCACCTGACCCTCCCTCCCTAGTCTGCAGTGCACCGGCGCCGCAGTGACTCATTCACGCCTGCTGGCTCACTGCGGTAATTACCAGTGGAGCTTTCTGTCGTCACAGCTCTTAAGGTGGGCTCACGCTGTGATAAATAAGCTGCTCAGCAGCATGGAAAGAAATGGTATTTAAAGTTTAATATCTTTTTTTAGCCCCTTTTCAAAGAACAGGGATGGTGTGATCGGAGTCGGGGAAACCCAACGTGCTTTCGCTCTGCGGTGGGGTGAGGCGGTGCTGGGGCGGGGCGGGGAGAGGAGAGGACGAGTGGGTTGCAGTGGCAGCTCATGATGAAACCAGGCTGCGTTCCCTCTCTCTAGGCGCCCTAAGCTTGGGAAATGACTGACACCCTCATTATGGAGTTGAATTTCAGCCCGGTAGCTTAGCTCTGCCACCACAATGCCGGCTGTCTCGACACTTTGCACCCAGGCCCCATCCCGCTCATTCCTCCGGAGGAGGAGGACGAGGCCCTGGTGGGCAGTTTTGCCCTCCCCAGTTTCCAGGGGCATCTCAAGCCCTCACGATGAAGAAATGAGCTCAGCCAGGCTGCTTTTCTACCCAAGAGTCAGTGAGGAGCAGAGGAAAACAGAGCTCAGTGTTAGCAGAGAGTCTGCCCCCATCCCAGCTTGCCACCTGGCAACCAGCCTCTAAATCTTCCAAAAGCAGCCCATGTCTTCAGACATTAAAGAAAAAAAGACATCGCCCTTCAGCAGCATTTTCCATCCAAGCACTACACCTCGACAGCAACAGCCCATTGTGTTTAGGTAATGCCCAGGCCCCCATCTGGGTCTTTGCACAGGGGTGAATTTCAGTCACTATGTTAAGTCTCCCCGTGCTCCCATGCAGGTGGGTGAGAGTACTATCTTCACATACAGATGGAGAAAGCAGACACAAGGCAATGAAATGACTGGCTCAAGGTCACATGGAGAATCATTAGCAGAGATGAGAATGAACCAACCCCAGGGTCCCATGTCCTAACCACTAGGCAGCACCATCTCACCTTCTTGGGGAAGCCAAGTTGCAGCTTCTGCATAACTATTTCTAGCTTTGTCCTAGCACCTGCAGCCAATCAGATTCTGGTCTGGGGGGTGGGGGAGGGGAAGGAAGGAGGGGAGGTTAAAGGCATCTGCAGCAAAAATTAAGGGATGTTGCAATTCCATCTTTTCCTGCAACTCTATGGCTCGCAGGCAAGCGCCGGGGAGCAGTGAACGTGGGTGGAAGGTGCCCTGATTGGAGCCTGTGGGAGGACAAGGCAAAAGGATCTGGCAGGCCCCACCCTACACGGTCTGTGCCTTGCAAGGCGGCAGATAGCGTTAGGCGGGCGGGGGATGTGGCTAGGAATTATGTGTTCAGATTTCACACCTACGGAAGACTGGCAGACTCCAAACAAGCTCTCAGCATTCAAAGCCCCATGAATCAAGTTACCGGGAACATGTGAGCGATTCCAAAGGCTTGTACTGCTTTGAGTAACAATTTATAACAACAAAAGCCTCGTTTAAGACAGGGACCCCTGTGGGAATGTTCCTATTCATTTCCCTCTTCTGTGGGTAATTGCAGGAAGATGACATTTAAGTTCTTTTACAAAAGTGGCAAGGGGAAAAAAGAGAGAGAGAGAGCGAGTGCGCGCGCCCGCTGCTGCACAGGGGTGAAAGAGGTAGACTGGCTCGGGTTCCCAGGGGGCTAGCTAGCTGAATGGCCATCCTTGGTGGGTAGGGGAAAGGGCTACAAGGGATGAGGTGGGCGGCAAGGTTCTGAACTGTTACCTCAGTGCAGGGTGTGCTCGGAGGGTGGGAATTGGATCCATGGTGCCAGTGCCCAGTGGAGTGGGTCCCGCTGTGCTCAGTGATGTTGGAGTCACAGCCTTGGCCCTAGCGTTCAGGTGAGGAGAACCTGGGTCTCACAGAACCCGGGAGTCAGAACCCAGCCGGTTTTGGCCATAGCTGAAGATGGAGCACCACACGGAGTGGACCTGTGGTCAAGAGAATCCTCTTTCTCAATGCTTGGCTGGTGTCTTCACAGAGTTGCCAGATTTGGGTTGGGGAGGAATTTCCCCCCGGCTGGAACCTGGTTGTTTTGCCTTCCTTTGCAGCTTCGGGCATTGGTGGCACCTCACTCTCTCCTGTTCTCAACCCTGCACAATCTCATTCACCTTCCTAAAGACTGAAATGCTTTGGGCTGGCTAAAGTCTTTGGGGTTGATATAGGGGTGTCTGGGCATATACCCTGGATATAGGGGTTGATATTAGAGGCCTGTGATATACAGGAAGTCAGACTGGATGATTAATGGCCCTTCTGGCCTTAAACTCTATGAAATCCTGGCACTAGCGCCCATGTGTGTGGATTTCGCTGTGCTCAGGGGGTGACACGTCCCTCACATTTCTAGGGGACCCTAACAACGGAGCATAGGCGGGGGTTATTAAACGAGCACCGCTGCAAAAAATCAAACCTGTCTTCACAAGGAAAGGGCAGGGGCTGTCAGAACGCAGCTGATTTGGAGGACAAGCCGTAATTTCTCTCTCTCATCACGCCAGTCCCTCATCCATCAGTCAAGGAGATGCACCCCTGCTGTCCGCAGCACTCGTAGAGCTGGGTTATAGAATCCCTCTGGTAATGTTCTGCTTTTTTAAAAAAATATGGGATCTCCCTCAGGTCCACCAGCAACACATGCACATGCTGAAAGAAACAGTTATGGAGAACCCTGACAAGCTGAGCAGTAGGTGCAGCCTGCTGAGTAACTTGGACAGGGCCCAATGGACCATGGTGGATGCCATCAATCATCGGTAGAAGCCCATCCTTCCCAAGGAAAGGGCGAACACTGAATGTTGCTTAGCACTGATGTTGTGCTATCACCCACAAATGAGAAGAAATGGAGGAATAAAAAGCAAACCCAGACTCATGCCATGAGGAAGCAGGAGCCGCAAACACTAGAGAGGTGTGAAATGTTTGCAAGTGGGACGCAGAACTCTTCCCAAGACTGGGCTTGCAACATCCAGGGCCCTGCCACTATGCACAGTTTTGTAGATACTGTGAGGAAAAAAGGCAAAAAACCATGAGAGGGCTATAAAGCAGAGACCTGGGCCTGCTGATAGTGGGGGCAGCTGGCATGACCAGTGTTATAGAGCATGCTCAGTACAGGCCAAACAGCAAAGCTGGGGGGCATATGACCCTATATGCCCCCTCCCCACACGCATCACCTCTGGCTCACAGTAACCTGACACCACTTTATTTTCCCCCATAGGCCTTGGTAAAAACCTGGCAGATTTGCATGGTTTGGCTAGGAAGCCTGCCCTAGTGGAAGGCATTCAAAGTAGACCTGGTTGAGAATTTTCCAACTAAAGCTTTGCAAAATGGCAAATGCCAATTCATTAAACCAAAAACTGTTCGCAGGAAATGGTTAGTTATGGCAACTGGAAAACAGTTGGGGGAAAAAAACAACAACCTTAAAAGTTGTGAAAACAGCCTGTTGACATTCTTGAAACAAACAAAAAAAGTGTTTCAGAAGGTTAGTTTATTTATACTGAACTTCTTTGTTTGTTTTAAAGATCAACATTGAAACAAAATAGTGTATTTGACCTGATTTCCACCCCAACTTTTTTTTTTTTGGATTATTAGTTGACTAAAATTTGAGGTGTTGGCAACAATTTGAGATTTTGACTTTTCATCTCAGTGCAGGAAGGGAAAAATATTCACAAACAAATCTAATTTCCCTCCCATCTTTAATTGGAAGGTCTCTTTCAACCACCCCTTTTCTAAGGGCACAGATGAGTCTCCATCAGTCTGTTCCATTGCCTCTGTACTGGGGGGAGCATTCAGAAGAAGTGTAATAATAGTTTAGTTTTGGTCAGGGTTGCAATCCCATGCTCTAGATGTCCCTAGTCTCTGGCTTCCAGAAGTTGGGAGTGGATGGCAGGGGAAGGACTACTCAGTGACGGCCCATTATGTTCATTTCCTCTGAAGTATCTGACATTGGCCACCGTCAGAAGACATGGATTCACCAAGGGCAAATCATGTCTGACCAACCTGATTGCCTTCTGTGATGAGATAACTGGCTCTATGGATCCAGGGAAAGCAGTGGACATGATATACCTTGACTTTAGCAAAGCTTTTAACACGGTCTCCCACAGTATTCTTGCCAGCAAGTAGGGATTGGTTGAACGGACTACAAGGTGGATAGAAAGCTAGGTAGATCATCAGGTTCAATAGCTCGATGTCTAGTTGGTAGCTGGTATCAAGTGGAGTGCCCTAGGGTCCTGGGGCCGGTTTTGTTCAACATCTTAATTAGTGATTTGGATGATGGGATGCATTGCACCCTCAGCAAGATCACGGATGCAACTAAGCTGCGGGGGAGAGGTAGCTATGTTGGAGGAAAGGGATAGGGTCCAGAGTTACCTAGACAAATTAGAGGATTGGGCCAAAAGAAATGTGATGAGGTTGAACAAGGACAAGTGCAGAGTCCTGCACTTAGGATGGAAGAATCCCATGCACTGCTACAGATGAGGGACCGAATGGGCAGGCAGCAGTTCTGCAGAAAAGGATCTGGGGATAATAGTGGACGAGAAGCTGGATATGAATCAAGAGTGTTGCCAAGCAGACTAATGACATATTGGGCTGCATTGCCAACAGATGGAGGGAAGTGATTGTTCCCCTCTATTCGGCACTGGGGAGGCCACATCTGGGAGTACTGTGCCTAGTTTTGGGGACCCCACTACAGGAAGGATTTGGGCAAATTGGAGTCCAGTGGAGGGCAATGAAAATGATTAGGAGGGTGGGGAACATGACTTACGAGGAGAGGCTGAGGGAACTGGGCTTATTTAGTTTGCAGAAGAGAAAAGAGTGAGGGGGGATTTGATAGCAGCCTTCAACTACCTGAAGGGGTGTTCTAAAAAGCATGGAACTAGGCTGTTCTCTGTGTGGCAGATGACAGAAGAGGGAGCAATGGTCTCAAGTTACAGTGGGGGATGTCTAGGTTGAATATTAGGGAACACTATTTCACTAGGAGGGTGGTGAAGCACTGAAATGGGTTGCCTACAGCGATGGTGGAATCTCTGTCCTTAGAGGTTTTTAAGGTCAGGCTTGACAAAGCCATGGCTGGGATGACTTAGTTGGGGATTGGTCCTGCTTTGAGCAGGGGGTTGGACTAGATACCTCCTGAGGTCTCTTCCAACTCTGATATTCTATGATTCTATGACAGGATTCTGGGCTAGATGGACCATTGGTCTGACCTGGTATGACCATTTTTATGTTCTTCTGAGAACTCTGATGTGGGCTCAATAGGAGATATATGGGTGAACTGTATTGAGATAAAACTAGATAATCCTGTTCTTTCTGAAACCCCATGAAACTCTGGGACTGTTTTATATTGGGTATAGAGACTGCCCCTTCCCAGTATTGGACACAGGGAGGTTTGGGAAGCGTGAAACAGCCTCTTCCTCCTACCTGGAGCTGCCTTCTCTTTTGTATCACTTCAGAGCCTTGCTGTATATTAGAACTGATTTAAATTCCTTAGCCAGGATTAAGCCCAGGTGAAGGCCCCCGCCTTTCATCTCTCAGGAGTTACAAAGAAAACATTCAATCTTTTCCCCGCCACGCTCAGGCAGTCGCTGAGGAACCCGAAGGCCGAGGCTGGTGCAATCCATTGCACTATGCCGATGGTGTGCACGTGTGTAAAATTGTTTTTATTATCCATAGCAGAAGGGCGAAGGGGAGGAGGGCCTTGTTTCTGTGATCAAGATAATTGGCCCTGCAACAGTACAGGCAAGTTGGCTGTCAAGGCCTTTAACAAAGTGTGCGAGAGGCAAAGTGACATGCTGACAAGTTGTGTGAACATCCAGGGCCTGTACTTCCCTGCCAGACAAATTATTCAACCCTTCCGCTCACATTCAGAAAGTCAATTGGAGGCAGTGGCTATCTTGGGGAAGGCTGGGATAGAACTGGGGTGTTACAGCTGCAATACTAGTCCCTGCATAGGCCACCCGTTCCTCTGCCTGCCCTGCCAAACACGTGAGTTTTTCCCAGCTGAGGAATGTACAGCCATGCCTGGGATTGCTGCCTGTCCTTCCTGTCCCCCTCCCCCGCATTTGTCCTGAAGGCTCTCAGGTGGTGATGATGTAAAGCCGACCCACATCATTTTGGCACCTGAGGTGGGAACCTCAAATGATGCCCCTATGCTCCCTCGCTAGGGCAAAAACTTTGAAACTTTTTGTGCCCTCCTTCCTCCAGCACAGCACTCCCCCACCTCTGTGTATTTAGAGCAGAGAGCACACATATGCACCAGCAGCAGACAATTTTCTACACTCTGGGTCTTAGTGGTGCCCCCCCCGCCCCGCAGTCTGGCACCTGAGGTGGCTGCCTCAGCGCCCCTCATAATAAGGCCAGCCCTGCCTTCACGTTTGATCTCAGGGCATGGACACATAGAGGGGTCTACCTCATTCTTGCTAAAAGTGGGGGAGTCTTTATTATATAAGGATCTCCCCTCTAAAATCCAGCAGGCCATGGCTCATGAGAACATTCGCCATTTTTTGGTATGTTCTCCTCACTCTGCAGATGCTCTGCCCACTGTTACATATAGTTCCCTACCTCCATTTGTTACTTAGCTCTCTCTACATGTAGACCAGAATGAGGCACTGGAGAGCAACACACTTCCCTACCACCAAGCCCAGCCTGCTTCATATCTTTCACCCTCAGTCCTCATTCAAAGCTGACATTTGGACTGCTAACCTTGCACTACCATGCACCAAGGAGGCTCTGTGGGCACAGTCTGGACTGAGACCCTATGTAATGGTTACTTCAGTGCTGCTGGAACTTGGTGTCTAGTGCTCCTAGAGCCATAGACAGGCATTTTTTCCATGTTTTACATCTAAATAAACTTCTCTTACTTTCCTTTATCCTTAGATCACTTCAGTATTCAACTGATTTGTTCAGCTCCTAGCAGGTGGTGTTGAAATGATCTTCTTTGGCATTTTGTTTGCTTTTCAGTAAGAGTTGTTTTGGGAGGTGTATGTTCATTCACCTCCCAAATTTCTGTTAGACCACTCAGCAGCTTTACCTCTTCTTGGTTTTAAAAAAGTTAACTAGATGGAACAACAACAACAAAAAAGATTCAATACTGGCTATCTCAAGGGATAATGATTATCAGAGGGAACTACTAAAAGGCAATACAAAGGGTTGAACATGTCAATTGATTCATGGTGACTCACTTGCCTGACAGTGCTTTCAGAAGTATCCTGAGTCATCCCCCATAACCCCATATTTAGCACATCCAAAGAAAAGATTCTGACCTCATTTACTCCATAAAGGAAGGTTATTTTATTTCTTTTCAGTGGAGCTACAGGTTCTTCACTACTGTAAGAAGAAGATACTAATCTGGTCAGTAGCACTTAAAACAAAGCAGATGCTAGTGTATGTGTTAAAAAACTACTGAAATAAACAGGCTTTCCCCCGTTTCATTGTCTGTTTCTAGTAACAGCCAGAGACCCCAGTCAGAATCCCATTGTACTGGATACTCAAAGAAATAGTTCCTGACTCAGTGTCTTTCCAATCCCCATCCAGAACTGTTTTCACTAGCAAAATAGGCAGCCAGCTACCTTTAGTCCTATTGACACTCCCCAGGAATACAGCCTTGCTGTTCCTGTTTAGGAGAAAACCTTAGAATTTTGGAACTTTTCCTTTCTGTCCTTTCCCAAAATTCTCTTATCCCAGAGGAGCCTAAAGACAAATCCTATTTTTCCTCAGCTCCTATCCTAGATCATCTCTCTACCAAAACTTCTACAACATAAGCCCAGCTTACTTCCCCCCAAAGAAAAGAGAGAAGCACCTACAGGGAGCTTATATACTGTTCAAGTCCCTCCCTTCTCTCAGCTGTCTGCATTTAGGGCCCAGCCTTGCTCCAGCTCATGCCCTAATGAGTTTCAGCTGGTCTTCATTATCAGCTCTGCAATTCCATTGATCAGAGAATGGCTTGGCTTCCTCAGACATTTCCTTAAATCTTTAACCCTTTGTGTGCCCCAGAACACCACCAAAGCCAGAAGAATTGCTCAAGCTACTACAAGGAGATTTCTTCCAGGGGCAGATCTATTTCAATAAGGGGTGTTTGGCTATTGTAGCCCCCTACAGCAGTAGCCTAGAGACTATATTTACAACCAGGGGGGTGACATTTCATTTCAGCAGGTGAGCGTCTTGCTTATGCCTTAAAACAGCTGTTTTTAGTGTGTGTGCATGTGGGGGGGGGGGAATGGAGTGCTAGTCATGACAGATAGATCCATCAGTGGCTATTAGCCAGGATGGGCAGGGATGGTGTTCCTAGCCTGTGTTTGCCAGAAGCTAGAAATGGATGGCATGGGATGGATCACTTGATGATTACCTGTTCTGTTCATTCCCTCTGGGTCACCTGGCACTGGCCACTGGCAGAGGACAGGATACTGGGCTAGATGGGCTTTGGTCTGACCCAGTATAGTCATCCTTATGTTCTTATGTCAGTGTTTGGCTAGTAGACAGCAGGGGCAGGAGATTTCATGCTGCCACATTGGCACAGGATTGCTCAGGCTGCCAGCCATTTGGTTCTGGTGATACATTCCTAGAATGTAAACAGAATGTCCTATAGGGCACAAGGTGGGTAGACTTATTTCTTTTATGAGCAGCAGGACCACGAAGACCAGTTCAGCTTGAGAGGGGCCTTCCGTAGCCTGCTTAGCTTAGCTTAGCTCTAGCCACATGTAAAACCATTATTTTATTATAAATAAAACCTCTCTCATATTTGCCTCTAATTTGAGAAGATGGCCCATCGCCAAAGGACTAATGAAGTATTCTAGTTGCCATCAAAGGGCTTTATCTTTGAGCATAAACAGAAAGGAACAGGAAGAGAGCTTATTATTATTTTCCATTCAATGATGTTGAATGTTTAATCAGTGCTTCACAAGGACGCGCGTTTCTCTTTGGATTTCTCCCTGTGCTTCAGTGGCTGGCCCTGGCTTGGTTACAGACCTCAAGCTGGTCTCAATGGACTCTCTTGATTTGTCTGGACTTGTGTTATCACTAGTTTGTTGAAAGGCCTTCAGGAGCAGTGGGAGAGATGTTTTGGTGGTTTTTTTTTTTTTTTTTTTTTGCAGGGTTTTATAACAGTGCTTTTGTAATGTAAATTTCTCATTGGAGAGAAATTTTAATAAATTATGTGTTTTCTTCTGTTGGCAGGGACATTTGATCAGGTTCCCTTGGTGTGGAAGAATATCTGGAGCTGCATTAGGAATTTCTGGCACTTTGTTATACCCAAGATCTCAAGATAATTCCAGATTGGCATCCAAAGAAGCTGTTTAGGTCTTTCTGCAGGGGTCCTGATATCAAATGCAGGACTTGACATTATTACATTTGTTCCAGATGAATGACTATTTTTTTTCCCCCCAGAATTTGGAAAGCAAAGATCTAAATGTCCACAGTTCAGAAAATGGAGTAACTGTACCCAGAGCCTGGCCTTTTGGGGAAAACTGGTTTCTGACAGAGGAATACATAAAATTCAAATATTCTTAAGCACATAGATTCACAGAGGAATGTGTACCTCACAGTTAATGAACAAAACTGGTCAACATTTTTCTTTTCAAATATATTGGAAATTTGACTATTTTTCAAAAATTGATATTTTGCAAAAACATTTCATTTAAAAAAGTCATAATGTATAATGAAAAGTGTAGCACTGTTGTGGTTCTCTTTCTTTCTGTCCTTTTATCAGTTTTGATTGGTCAGCTTAGCCACATGATAGGATGATTTTTTTTAAAAAGGAAAAAAAAATCCTTTTCAATGTTTTCCAATGTCAAAAATGACATTTAAAAAACTTGGAAAATCTGCAGAATGAAAAATCAGGAAAAGACTTCCGACAGTTTGGGACTACTCAGAGATGTTCTTAAGTGCTGGCTCAGGGCCAGAGTTCTCAGTATGTTCCAGGGCTGAGTCCAGAATGGATTAACTAAGCATCTGGAGGGTTTTCTTTGACTTACCAGCTCCAACAGAGTAAATGGATTCATCTATTCAGTATTCAGCCCACTTTCCCAGGACAACCACCCTAAAGAACTCAAGCATCGTATTCCTGGAACATGGTTTCTGAGCCCTTGGGCGAAACAAGATCACTTCCATGTTTAACCAACCCAAAGAGACGTTCTGTGAGTTTCAATCTGTGTTACAAAGTGAACTGGGTAGGAAACACAATCCCGACTACCTCTGTTATTGACATGCACAATTTCAGGGCAGGATGATAGTACATTCCTGAGCAGCTGTTGTATCCCTTGTCTTATTTGTAGAGAAAAAAATGTAGAAACCTTACATTCTTTTTCTGTTATTCTCCTTCCTTTGATGTCAGAGGAGAAATATTGGTGGTTGTCCTTACTAGGACTTGTGGAACTACTGGTTATGAATAATTTTCATGAAGAATTTAGGCTCTGTTTCAGGGACTCACTTAACTATAAACCTATGCTTCAATCCTATTGACTTCAACAGAGCTTCAGTTTTCCCGAATCTGGGCCTCAGTCTGTTTAATAAATTGTTCATGAACTGATCCTGCTTTTATATTAATGGATTTATTATTTGTAAGTATTCACTAAACAGGTTGGGCTAGAGTGACTAGATAGCAAATGTGAAAAATTGGGACAGGGGGTGCATGTGGAGGGTAATAGGAGCCTATATAAGAAAAAGACCCCAAAATCAGGACTGTCCTTATAAAATCAGGACATCTGATCACTCTTTGTGGGGCTAATTATTATCTCAGCCTATAGGCTCTTGCTCTTTCCTTTAAACTATTTGCTACTTGTTCATTATTAATTTTATGATTGGTCAAGCACATCACATGGTATTGTTTTTGCTCCCTGAAGCTTTTTAAACATGAGTTTAAAATGATTCACAAAAAATGGATAACATACTTTCGTACATTAATCTTCAAACTAACATGGGTGAAACATTCAATATTTGCAAATATTTTAATAAATTGTCTGCAGCTATCCAAATACTAAAGTATAATGAATAATGTGGCTCTGTGAATCATACTTCATTAAGCTGATTGCTTTGATTCACTATAGGCCAGATTTTCCAAGCTATTTAGGTGTTTAAAGAGGAAGACAGTTGCCTAGTGGGATTTTCAAAAGTGCTTAAGCAGGGGAGGTGGCACTTCCACTGAAATCAAGGTGCTTAGGAGCATTTGAAAATGCCATTTAGCACCTAGCTCTGTCCTTAGGTGCCTGAATACCTCTGACAATCTGGTCTCCAGCCACCAATTCAGCAAAGCAAGTAAACACAAGTTTTAGTGTATACAACTGCCATTTGACCCATCTTAATGTACAGCACAGAGACTTGGCCAGCCACAAGAAAAGAAATTGAAATGAAGATGTTGAGGGGAAATGTTTGCCCAGTGTTGGGTGGAATTTGGCTGCAGGGTTTTGGGTGGAATGCTCTAAAGTGAAGTCGAGCTGAAGGTATTTCTCTCTGGAGTTAGCTATCAAATATCGACATTAGTGGCAATATCAAAGTGGAAGTATTCACCTTTAGAATAAAAGCCTCCTCCTTTTCTCTGCAATTTCTTTTACTCCATTGCCTGCAGGACGCCTTTCCCCTCTGTAAGCAGGAGCGACACACTCTGAGCCCTCCTTATGTACCACCTGCTCTCTGTCCACTGCTCCCCGCTCTAAATGCTTCATAAATCCAGCCAGCTTCCTCTGGCTACTGGAACTCAGGGAGCTGCTATCATTTACCGTGTGGCTCCCCATCTCCTCACAAATAATGTCCACTCAGTGAGAGAACCAAGTGTCAGAACCAATCGATTTACAAGCCGGCCACCCACCGCAGTGCCCTGCTCATTAGAAACAATTTGCATGCTGAACATCAGGATGACAGCCCTAGCAAGGGATTTGTTTAGCTAATTTAGAGTAATGGAGAAGAGAAATTAATCACTTTAACACTGATGCTCCCTGGCACGGTAAGTCTACTAGTCATTCCACCCACCTGTCAGCTCTGAACCCCCTCCCTGTTTCCTTGCTTCTGCGCCCCTGAGTGGAGAGTACAGTGTTACAATCCCAGGCCTGGAAATACAGGCCAGGAGCTGTCAGCGCTGAGAAAAAACTGCAAGGCAGCTACGGCGCACATACAGCAAGGTTAAAGCAAGCAGGATTATCTACTGGAAGCACCTGAGAGTGCTCATGATTTCGAAACAAAGGGTAGAGGCGGCGATCTGAATAGAGCCCTGCTCAGTGCCTCCCATATCTGTTCTCCACTGAGCCCAGGAGTATCGTGACACCAGGTTATTGTTTTATTAATGATTTATTGAGGGAATACTGCCAGGATGCAGAAATCACATGCACAGCAATAGCTTTCTCCTTCAAAAACGGGCAGGTGTTTAACTCCTGTGAAAGAGCCTGAGGCTGCAGAATGCGATGTCTGCTTAGTGCTGGGCTAACTAGGAATGGGGTCATCGTGGGGATCCATTGGAGCTAGGCCCATATACAGCAGCAGAGAATCCGGCTCTGTTTGGTTATTGCTTCTTTATTTCTTCTTCCAATTGCTAGGTACAAACCAAAAGCCCCTATTCGCATAGCCCTGGGCACCGTCACATCAATTACAAAATTCCACACTACTAAGCACTTCAATCACCCCTGGTACAAAAAAAGCCAGTTAACCGGGCTGTGGGAGTTTTACTGCTCTGGGAAATATTTCAGCACACTTTTGCCGTATTCCTGAGAGGGGAGGGAAATAGAGATGTTGGGAAGTGTATGAGAGCTCTGGTCTACACCATACGGTTAATCTCAGCCAGTACGATTATAATTAATTATTACTATTGCAGTGATGCCTCGAGGACCCTGCTGACATTGGGCCCCAGTTGTGATAGGCTCTGCACTGCCATATAGCAAGAGACTATCCTTTAATGAAGAGCTGGTGTAACCCACACACCTTTTGGGTGGGGTGTTCTGTCCCATCTGGTGGCACTGAGACCACTTAAAGAGAGAGTTAAATGAGTCTTCTCTACAGCCTTAGCTAGCAGCGAGCTGGCTTTTAGGGCCTGCGGTAGAGGCTGATGCACTAAGCTCTAGAGGTCCCTGCTTTGATCCTGGTGACCGGGGTCTATCAGTGTTTCACTTGCTTGCAGTCAAAATAGACAGGACTGATGAAATGGAGATGCAGAGAGGTGAAGTGACTTGCTCTAGGGCACACAGCAGAAGAGCTGGGAAGCAAAGCTGGCCGCTGAGCCTCTGCTGAGTTCCTTATCTATTAGACCACGCTGCCTCCCAAGACTGACATTCATGCCCTTTCCAGCCTAGGATAAGCCACTTCACATCTCTTTGCGGCAGTTCCCTCACCTGAGCCATAAGGCTAGTAATAGTCATCTACTTCACTGAGGGTTATTGGGGTGTGAAGATAAACAGTGTTACCCAAATGCTGATTAGTATTATAGTTACCCCAACATCAAACATGCGAGCTTGTCTGTCCCACTGACAGAAGTTGGCCCAATACAAGATATTACCTCACCTACCTTGTCACTCTAATACCCTGGGACCAACGTGGCTACAACAACCCTGCATACAATAGCATACAGGTCCAACATGGCGATGTTCTATGGGCTGGCTCTTTCAGATCCTGATTATCCATTACTTTCCCGAGCGAAGTTTATCAAACCCACCTATGTTCGTCAAACAGACAGGTTCGTGGTCTCTGTCTCCACACCCACCCATGACCACTGTGGTAGAGGGGTAGTCACTGCACTGGCTGGTCTTTAGAATCAAAATTGCTGGTGGCTGGATCCCCCTATGTGGGAGGCCCACCACTGTAGAATTCACAGCCACTAGAGAACAGGAGAAATCCTATCTCATCATCTACAGGGGAATACAAGGCTCATCTCTTTCTACAGGCCTTTGCTCAATAACTGTGGCTTTAGAATGACTGGCAATATTTTTTGTCTAGAGTAAAAATGATTGAACATAAAGGAGTGTCATGAAGTAAGAGGGAGGTGGAAATATTGGTTCTTTTATGGACAGACACGATGCCAGTTTGTGAAGCATAATATATGTTTGATTATGTATCTGGACCAAGGCTTTCAATGACAGGCTCCAAAAGCTCTGAGCGTCAGCAGTTCCCATTGGGAAATCAGGACAGATGCCTAAAAAAGGATTTAGGAGTCTACTTTAGTTCTCTCTCTCTGTCATCCTCGAACATGGCACCTACATATCATGGTGATAGGCACATTTGAAGTGAAGGCGAGATAGATAAGATTAGAAAGAAGGGAAGCTTTGAATACTGACATGCTATTATAATCCTTCACTGTTCTAGGTGGATTTTATTTATGTTCTGTCTATGAAGCTGGGACATGTACGGCTACAGTTAGATCATAAGTGTGTCCCAAAGAATTGATTGGCCTACAGTGAAGTCAAGAGCAGAAAGTCCCATAGACGTCACAGGAAGGAGGATCTAGTTCTGAGAAACCACAACCAATGTCATAAGAGAACCTTCCCCATTGAAACATCATGGAACACATAACACTCTGCGTTCTAGATTAGATAAGACTCATTCTAGCTGGGAATTTCTAAAGTACTCAGTATGGGAGTCAGTTAGTTCCCCTGTTGACTTTAATATTAGGCCAATGTCAGGTGCTTGTGAGCACCCCTGGAATACTGCTCTGATCCAAAGCCCACTGAAATCCGTGGGAATCTTTCCATTGATTTCAATGAGCTTTAATCAGGTCCTTACAGAAGTATTTGAGCCTAAGACTTCCAAGTGATGGGAGAGTTGTCAGGAATTCCATCCTGTGCTTTCATCGGAACAATCTCAATATTTTTTTACAAAGATTATCTTTGCCATTGAAAATTATTTTAATGTTCTTTAATAAAAGCCCAGAAACAAGGCTACACTTTAGTTGCAATAGAATGTGTATTAGCATATTTTGATAGTTCTTGATCATTTTTGCATGCATTAAAATGAAACATTCTGTAAAAAATTAAACATTATATGCAAATGAGTGCAACAAACCTTTTTTGAATCATAATAATTCATTATCTCCTTATAGTATATGTAAGTGGTTTTCTCTTTTTTAAGAAAATGCACTGTAGACATTAATTCAGCATACCAGAGGTTTACAGAGATCCACTGAAATTATAATTGAGGAACACATTCTTCATTTGCATAAATTCCAGAATCCCACCTGCCAAAACCTCCAGCTATTAATAGGCAATATTAATGTCACTTGGTATTCATTTATAATGTTGTCATTGTAATATAATGCATACTTAGGGCACATTTTAAGACTCGTAATTAACAAAGCTCACCATTAAAAGAAAGTGTTTATTTGTGCTATAGAATAAAGACATTGCATTAGGAAACAATTATAACTCTAGAGGTGCTGAATTGCCTGTTTTGAAGCTTTGCATCCTCATATGGAATGTGATACATTTTTGACCGAGTGGTTGCATTTTTTATTTTATTTTATTTTGTTTGTTTAAAGAAACAGCAACTATATACATAAGTAATTACAATAATGTTAATTCATGTTCCATGTTCTGTACTGGTAATATGTAATTATTCTTCACCCATCTCTGTACTGAGATGAGAAATGATTGTTGTCACATATTCACCCCAAGGAAATTGAGTCAGAAAGTGGGATTTTTCAATTTTTAGCTTATTTCATAGAATTTAAAGTCAGAAAAGACCATTAGATCATCTAGTCTTCCCACAGACCACTAAATTCCACCCAAATACCCCTGTATTGAGCCCAGTATCTTGGTTAGACCAAAGCATGTTAGTCCTCAAGAGATTAAACTGATAGGTGTCCAAATGCAATGGATCATCTGGAGATGTTTCATTGAATCAGTTCTCTGCCATTGCAGGGGCCTCAGGCATTGGGCCTCCATCTCTCCTCTTCTCTACCTCTGACACACAACATCATTAGACCACTTTGAAACTCTCAGTCTAAGAGACTTGCCCACAGTCATCCAGGCAGTCAATGTGTGAGCTGGCATTAAACCATCAGAGATCCTAGTTGATCCAAAGATCAAGCAACTAGACCATGAGTCCCCAGGATGGGCCCTGTTGGTGTGTATCCTCCTCAGTCCTGATGAGAAGTCAATACTTCCCTGCTTGAAACCTTCTGAAACAAGATGGTTTCAAAGACACATACCTGGAAAGGATATATCGTTCAGGGCTGGCTCTTGAGCTCCTTCCTTAGGTAGTCTCCAATTAACATCAGTAACTGTTTTGCCTGAGGAAGTTCTGAGTGAACTCTGAGTTACGCCTGTAGAATATGGTAAGATGTACGTACCTCAGGCTTTAGTACTGAATAGCTTATAAGTCCCTATCTTTTCAAGCAGGCCTACCTGCCGAACACGTATGTCAGGCATCGGTCACTCCCCTGTATCTCTATGGGACTGATTCTCTTCTTACAAACAACAGTGCTAACCAAGAGCAGCTCCACTGAAACCAGTTACACGAGTGTAAGTGAGGGGAGAATCAGGCCTCTGTTCCTCATGTACACGGAGTGAAGAGATCACTCCAGGGCATGGGCAAAACTTAGCTATGTTAAACATGGATTCTTGGGATAACTTCCTGGCACCAGGTGGAAATTTCCATTGATATGCATCAGTTCCAGCCTGCAGGTGGGAGTCACACTCCTTTGGGAGGGTGAGGAGCGCAAGGAAAGGAACATGGGTGGTGGGGAATGCTTCAGAACCCTGTGTCTGTCCTTTTCCCACTGCAAAACCAGCCGCTGCAGATCAGCTGCTCCTTGAAAGCCATCCATCAGCTTTTCTAGTAGCTCTGACCATGGTCCGTCTTTCTCTACTTCTGCAGCAGTTAGCTCAACTATGTAAGCAAGAATGCCACATGTCCCCTCTGAGACCACAGTGGAGACCATCTCCCCACATTCAGTAGCATACACGTCCATCCCCTCACCACCTCTGGGAAGAGGGGAATGGCCAGGGGAAGATTAATCAGAAGGCAGAGCAAGCAGGAAAAGAGATGTAAAAAAACCCCACACTTTAAAAAATAAAAAAGAGATGGCAAGAACTAGAACAAACACAATAAGGGGAAAAAGAGAATGAGAAGGATGGTGATAACTGTAGGGGCTAAGAACAAAGAGGCCCTCATCTGTCTGTCCTTTGAGAGCGGTGGTGGTGGTGGGGAGGGGTAAACCAGAAAAAGTTATTGCGAAGCACTAGTCTCTCCTGCTTCTCTGTTATCAGCTGCCATGTGACTGCTTGATGTTTCCAGCACTGCCTCTGGCTGTGGAACCCGACTCCTTGAAGTTCTCAAGCAAACCCACAGGCAGCAGACAGCTCGGCAACCACTGCCAATGCTGCACGCCCCAGGCTTGTGTTGCCCCATGTGTCTCTGTGGGTGGGCAGAGAGGGCAGATTTAACGAACTGACTCGAGGCTTCCCTGCAATGTTTCTTTGTGTATAAATCACCCTGAATTGCAGCGCTCCTCCATGCTGTAGCCTCTTCCTCCTTGAAGCCAACAGAGCTTCTTCAAATGCTTCCTATTACTGTATCCTACACTGATATATCTTCCCTCCATGCCCACAATAAACTCAGGACACAGGCTTAGCCTCTCTAGACTGTCTCCCAGTTTCCTTGCCTAGGCAGTAGGGTTACCAGTGAAACACCACAAATCTTTCAAGGGCTTTGTGTATCACATCCCTACTGTTATCATAACAAATTCACTTGTTACACATTCAGCCATTATGGTATATTCGTCTCTGGGAACAGAACCCAGAGACCTGTGTTCGAGGTCAGTCCCGAAGTAGAGTAGAATTTGCATTGACTGAATTCAGAGTGGCTGAAATATGGAACATTTTCACATGGCTAGTTTCAATTTTTTATTCATTCAAATTTGACAAATTAGTGAAATTTTGAAACATTTCAACTCGTTCCAAAATGAAGCTGGAGCGCTCATTACAGGCTCCCATATATTTGAGCTCACTAGACATCCCCTGGATCCGAAAGTACTTTGTACTTTAACCAAAAAAGCTGGTCAGAAAATCCCTTTTTTCACTAAAAAGAAAAATAATTCCTTTTTCGTCAAAGTTTTCTGTAGAAAGTTGTTTTGTTCAGGGTTTTTTTTTGTCAAAAACCCAGCTAAAGATCAAATTGCTGAAAATTTTAATGGAAATTTATACAACTGTAAATTCTGTGCCAAAAGGTGCCAACATCCAAAAGACTTTGGTCAAAAAAAGAAAATAAACAGATTTATGTATTTAAAGGCAAGAAGGGACCATTAATCAGCCCTCTGGGAAGCAGGCCATAGAATTTCACAGTTATCCCCGTATTGAGCCCAAACTTGGGCTTGACTAAAGCACATCTCCTGGAAAAGCAGCCAGTCTGGCAATGAAGACATTAAGGGGCGGAGCCTGCACCACTGCCCTTGGTCATTTGCTCCAATGGTTAATCTCCCGCACTATTAAAAAACCCATGTCACATGTCTAATTTGAATTTATCTGGCTTTAGCTTCCAGCCATGGTTCTTGTTATGCCCTTCTCCATTAGGTTAAAAAGCTCATTAATACCTGGTATTTTCTCCCCATTAAGATGCCACCATCAAGTCGCCTCTTGATCTTATTTATAAACTAAACAGATTTCAATGCTTAAGTCTCTCATTATATAGATTTTTTTTAAGAACTCAGATATTCTTTAGGGCTGTTTTCTGTGCTCTTTTTACTCCCTGTTGCTACATTCCCCATACTGTGATGCTTTGCTGGTGTGGTTTGATCAATGGCACACCATCCCCTGTACTGCATTATATGGGCTAGGATTTCCAGTTGCTAACTCCATGGCTACAGGCCAGCATGTGACACTGGCTGTGATGCAAAAAATCATGCAATGAAATAGGCATGACCAAAACATCCACAAAGTGATACATTAGATACATATCTGCCCTTTGCGTGTCCTTCCCCTACCACACACAGAAACACAACTCACAGAGATACACATACACATAGATACAGATTCTCAGACATGGACAAATACAAACCAACAGACAGATACACACTCATAAATACACACGGCTCACAGAGAGTCACATACAGATTCTCAGGCAAATATATTCATCAATACACATATGCTTGCCCACATGCATACAATCACACATACACACACAAATATCAACTACACACACACACACACTTTGAAATTTCCCTTCCTTGACAATGCCCCTGCTGTGTCTGAGCACACAAACTATATGCATTTATAAATAAACATACCAACGCACCACCATTCCGAGTGTCATCTTTCTTCAGCAAGTTTGTTAAAATATCTGTGTTGGCTTGGCTCCAGGAGGAGGTACAAGTGGTTTCAGATGCAGACAAATTGTTATGAATCCCATTTGCACTGTGAATATGCTTAGTGAATGTTTCCTTCCCTAAAGAGACCAAAATAGCAATTAACATGAGCCTTAATGTTATAGCGCCTGTGTGTGTGTGTGTGTGTGTGTTATCCTTAATGGTCTTCCCTTCTGGCTTCAAATGCAGAAGGATTCCTGTGTAAACGTGTATGTCAAACACCATGACTGTGTCCATATCTTAGTATTTCACACACAAACTCACATAGATGCGTAGGGGGAAAGCTGCTGTGTTTGTAGCCAGATAGTTCCAAACCTTTATTGCTGGCAAATCCCAGGGCTCTGAGTTTGTGGGTGGTTTTTTGTTTTGCGTTTCCTGGTTTTGTTATTCTGCTCTTGAAGATGATGTAGGAGCAGGGACGGTTTTCTCGCTTGCCGCATGCAGGTTTTCCCTACTAGGGATTTTCTCGTTTTCTTTCTTTCTTTCTTTTTTTATTTTCCAACAGCCAACATATACTTGGTGAATACAAAATCAGCCAACTCAGGCAGAGGCCGAGAATCCTGGGAGAATGAGAGAGCAGGAGAGAAAGAGTGAGACATGCTCAGCTCAGGCAGAACACAACATTTCGACTCCAGGGTGCATTTTCTCTCCTTCTCTAAGCTAACTAAATAATAATTTTAAAAAAACAAATCAGGAACATGAAGAAAGAAGCTTCCAAATGTCTTCAGGCTGATTCCTCCTTGGATGACCCCTCCTGCTGTTCTGTCCATGCACTGTAGTGTTAAGGGACATTTACGTCCACAGGAATGTTCTGTTTGCTTCTAGTTACCATGAAACACATGCAAACAGAAGGGCCCCTTTTTATCATCGCTGTACAAATCAGGACATTTGATCAAAGCTCAGAATCCCCTGCAGGACCAAACCAAACTGGCAAATCTTCCTCCCAGTCAATCCAACCCAAGACCATACCCTAACAACCAGGCGGTGGCACTTACTTTGTTGTGCTGTACCTGCACGGGTCAAGTGGAGCCTATTAGTCTGAGCTCACACCTGGCTGCCAGGAACTCCCGAGTTCTAATTTGGGCTTAGATGCTGACCACGCTGCGTGACCTTAAATATATCACTAAACCTCTCCAGCTCTGAGATGGGGCTTGAAAGGCTCCCCTGCCCACCCCAGTGGGGGACAGGTGGGTTATAGTTAGTTACATTTTGGGAAAAAAAAATCTTGCAGGCATAATGAGTGCAAAGAGGGGATACACCACAGCTAACCCCCACGTCCCCAGCTTCAGGCCATCCATGAGCTGCTTCAACCACCAGTACAACATAGTGCAGCCATAGGGCAGCTGTTCTGTCAGTCAGGAGCCACTCGTGTGCACAGTTCTCTGGCCATGCCCCCTTTCCCAGGCTATGCTGTCTGGGCTAAGAACCAGAAAGGGCCAAGTAAATAGAGTTCTTGACCCTTTCTACTGCTGGTGTGACAGCAGCGAGAACCTGGCCCGTTGGTGCTAGTCCATGTGATCTGTCATTTCTTGGTAGCAGAGTGGAACAGACCCTGAGCAAAGCATTGTGACATTAATGTAAAGAGGGAGGGGGATAATAATCCCCTCCTGACTGGCATACTGCTGCTGGAGCTGGCATGGGGCTTCACCGTATTACTGGGAGTTAGTGTAAGGGACACGGGATGATGAAGTTACAGCAAAACTGGACAAACTTTTGGTCCATTTACCCAAGCGCTTGGGGACTTCAGGCAGGGTGAGACTATATCCTCATCACGAAGAATAATACATAATACATCAGTGCAGCCCCACAAGCTCTCCCCAACCCACAGGACTCTGATTTCACTTGAGAGGTTCCCAATTAGCTAGTCGCATGAGCTCATTTAATCTTTCAGACCCCCCTCTTCCTCCAAGGCCCCAGCTCCCCTTCCGTGCCCCCATCTCCGCTGCGTCTCCTAGGAATGGCTGATTTCCAGCATGCTGGAGAGTGTCTGAGAACGGTGTAATTGCAATATAATTAATGAATTAAAAGAAGGAGATGCTTTAAGTGCTTTCAATATCCCAGGCCCTATCATTATCTGCAGGAAACATGTTCATTAACATTCTCGGAGCACAAGGCAGTGGCTCATGCCAATGAGTGTTTCCTTCTCGGGGGGTGAAGCGGGGTGGGGGAATCTAATTTCATGATCTTTCCAGGGGCTTTGCTTTATCCCTACCCTTGGATCTAGCTGAGATAAAAGACCGTCAATGGCACCCTGATCTGAATTAGTCCCTTGCAGCAGGGTTTGGAAGACAGGACAGTCCAGCCGACACAGCGCTAGACTGGGGGAGTAAAGAGACCTGGGTTGGGTTCTGAGCTCTGTCGTGTAATCCTATGTGTGCAAGATCCAGATGTAATGGGCCAATTGCAGCAATTACCCACGCTGCCCTACAACACCCTCCCCTGATGATTACCATGGAGACTGTACCCACTTAGGCCAAGACTCTGCAATTCTATGCATAAGTAACTAGGCTTCACTCGCTAAGCTACATTCAAGGCCAAGCGGGATGGCAAGGCAAGTACCTAACCAAGCAAGGGAGACTCCAATTGCCATGGCTGTAACCTGCAGTGCTGGAGCATTGCTGAGAATTACCTCCCACGCCTGACTGGTACTGAAAGGGCACCGAAGTGAGGACATTCACACTCGAGAGCTGTGTCTGTTCTTGTCCTGCTTACGCTGGTGTAAATCCAATGACTTGATGGAGTTAGTGGCATGAGTAAGAGAAGAGCTTGGCCCACTGAGGTCTTGAGGGCACTGTTAAGAGGAAGCTCACGCTGTGAGGCTGACTGACAGGGCATGGGTCGGTTAAATGTTCTGTCCTTCCTAGCGTCCCAAATTGTAACTTAAATCAGCCCTCTATGTGACTAATGCATTCTGTAGCTGGACCATTTCGGCTGTACACCAGGCTGGAGGCTCCAGAACACTGTAAATTGTTTTCTGGTACATTTACAGACTAAATGAGCATTTCATTTGGAGGGGGGTCAGCAGCCAGCACTCAGACACCCCCCTGCTCGGCCACACGCTGCAGAATGAATCACAAGGTTATTGCTGGGGCTTAACAAGCCCGCACATTTCGATTTTGACATGGCCGTCGCCTGTTCTGGCTGACAAGGCAACTCCATGCGGTAGGTTGTGGAGGAGGGAGGAATAGAACCATCAAGCGGCTGAGAAAGAGGCTGTGAGTTCCAAAGAGCTGCTGAGAGGCCAGGACTTAACGAAGGGAGGGAGATCTTTTCTGGATGGAAATGATGCTCATGCACATTTTCCTTCCGGCGTGGGTTCCTCCCTCCGGAGGTTGACTTTCAGTTTCCAGATCATGGCAGAGCAGTGCCAGGCTGAGCCCCGGCACCATAGCAGGAACCCAGGGTTCAGTACAGTCCCATGTCCCAGTCTTGACAGTGCAGAATTAGCTTACGAAGCGGAAGTGCTCCAGGGTCCCATGGTCCCTCCTCACCACAAGCCCCAATAGTGGCAGCTCAGAGCCAGCCCGCGGCCTGGCACCCCCCCTTCTGGAAAGATGAAGGATGCCATCGTTCACGTCTCGCTTGTGGGTGATCAGATAGGCCCGTAGAAGTGTAGGAATACCAACACATAGCTCTTATTGAGCACTTGTCATCAGTGGATCTCCAAGTGCTTTCCAAAGGAGGGCAGAGTCATTTTACAGATAAGGAAACTGAGGCATGGAGCGGGGGACGTGTCTTGCCCAGTCCCACCCAGCAGTCCAGTGGCAGAGCTGGAAACAGAGCTCGGCTCTCCCGAGTCCCTGCCTAGTGCTCTATCAACAGGGCCTCTGAGATAAACTGAACATCCTAATCTGTACTGACCCTCCCCTGCCACACACACACTGGAAAACTGGTCTTAGACTGGGAACTCCTCCAGGCAGGGCCGTGTTTGACTGGGTACTGCTACCAGATCCACCGCAAGGCTGCCCCTGGCTGCTCCCACAACACAATCACAGTTCCCCATGCATCCATACTGTAACTCTACTGCCGTCAGCTCAGAGAGTCACCGCTTTGCACCTGCACGTCTTTTCCTGCCTGCACACCCATCTACCCGTCTGTCAGGCGTGTGCTGAGCTCTCCAACACCTCTGTCTACTGAGAGCACCTGGAAGAGCAGGGCCATCTGGCAACACCATTCCCAGGTGGAGGCAGCAACAGCAGTATGGATGGAAGCCAAATTCTGCTTTAACCCCAGCATAAGGCAGGTGTCTGAGTGAATCTCCAGTGGAATTCCCGGAGTTTTGTAATCTTCAGCTGGCCCATGAATTGTCAGCATGGCGGACTGTGTCTTAAGGAGCCAGGACATATTTTAGAACCTCAGTGCATATTAGTGAACAGTGACCTTTGAGTCTTTATGTCTTGCCGCAGCTGCAGCTGCTGTGCCCATAGGCAGGTGTTTGCGATACCTGTAGGAAATGCAACTGGTGGCCAGCGGAAATGTGAGAGGGGAAACTAAAGGTGTAAAAGGACAAATGAATTTTACATCACTAAGACATACTTGTATAATAATTGTCCCTCATCCAGGAACACTTTTGACTCTGAATGAGAAGGCAAGATGACCTTGTAGTTGAAGTGCAGGCCTGGAGACAGGGAAACTGCATTCTATTTCCCACTCTGACACAGATTTGCTGCAGATCTTCGGAGAAACAAAGTGGGTGAGGTAGCATCTTTTCTTGCACAACCTTCTGTTGGTGAAAGAGACAAGCTTTTGAGCTACAGAGCTCTTCTTCAGGTCTGGGTCAGTTTCCATTCACAAGTGCCCATGCATATCTGCCTTCCTCTCTCCCGAGAAAAGAATGAGGAGTACTTGTGGCACCTTAGAGACTAACACATTTATTTGGGCATAAGCTTCCATGGGCTAAAACCCACTTCATCAGATGTATAGAGTGGATCATACAGTAGGAAGTTTATCTATATATATATATACAGAGATCATGAAAAGATGGGAGTTGCCATACCAACGCTAAGAGGCTAATTAATTAAAGCGAGCTATTATCAGCAGAAGAAAAAAAAACTTTTTGTAGTGATAATCTGAATGGCTCATTTCAAACAGTTGACAAGAAGGTGTGAGTAACAGTAGGGGAAAATTAACATGGGGAAATAGATTTCAGTGTGTGTAATGACCCAGACACTCCTAGTCTGTATTCAAGCCTAATTTAACGGTATCCAGTTTGAAGATTAATTCCAGTTCAGCAGTTTCTCCTTGGATTCCGTTTTTGAAGGATTTTTTGTTGAAGAATGGCCACTTTTAGGTCGGTTACTGAGTGGCCAGAGAGATTGTATTTCAGTTTCCAGATCATGGCAGTGGAGAGCCAGGCTGAGCCCTGGCACCATAGCAGGAGCCCAGTTTTCAGTATAATCATGAGAGTGCAGAATTAGCTTAAGAAGTAGAGGTGCTGCAGGGTCCCAGGTTCAATCCTTATGCATGTTGCCATAGCGTCATGCTTGACAGAAACACAACAACATGGTCCTGCATCCCATTTTTAACCACATAAAAGCATCCAAACTGGGTCAGATCGAAGGTCCATCTAACCCATTATCCTGTCTTCTGACACTGGCCAGTGCCAGGTGCCCTGGAGGGAATGAACAGAACAGACAATCAACAAATGATCCATCCCCTGTTGCCCATTCCCAGCTTGTGGCACACAGAGACTAGGGACACAAATCCCAAACTGGAAAACCCAGATCTGAAGAAGAGCTCTCTGCAAGCTTGAAAGCTTATCTCTTTCACCAACGGAAGATATTATCTCACCCATCTCATCTCTCTAATATTCTGGGACCAACACAGCTACAATAATGCTGCAAACAACTATCTTTGAAGAAGTCACTTGACCTCATTGGACCTAGGTTTTCTTTTCTGTAAAATGGGCATGCTAACAGTGAATTACCTGACACAGCTGCAGAAAGGCACACTTCACTACTGTTCCTGAAGGGCTATGAGATACCTAGAGGGAAGATGCTAGAGGCAAAGTATAATTCAGAGAGCTGGTCAACATTTTTAAAATTTCCACAAAAAATGTCACCCATATTTCATATCTGGATAAAATATTTTTTATTTCAGTGACATTCCACATTAGACCCGAGATAAAAAAACCCAAAACGCTGTGAAGAAAAGAAAAGTGTGATACCCTCCTTCTGATCTTCTCGGAGCCGTGGATGCTTTGAAAACCAGGCCACTGAACATCTACAGAAAGTGTCCTCTGGGCCCATTAGACTGAGAACAGCTCCATATCCCCTGGCTAAGCTGAAGCTGACCACTATCCTGCTGCTAAAACTTGCAGGGGGATGTACGTGGAGGAGACATCTGGGGAAAACCTGCAAATGTTCTGGAAGTCCTTTGACTAGTAGTGAAGGGGAAAGTGGGCTGTTCATTGACTATGTGAGCACAGCTTTCTCTCTTCTCCCTCCCACCCTCAGTTCAATAGTGTAAATAAAGTCTTTAAGAAGTCCATTACTTTCATCTGCTCTTCTGAGAGAACTGTTTGGGTGCTCCCTTGGCAGTTCTGTTTGCACATAAGAAAAATGCTAAAAAAAAAAATCCATGGAACACGGCACACACAAACCCCAAATCCTTTCAAAGTTTTGCCTTTTATAGATGTTTCCACCATGTGAAAAACTGCAAAGACTTTGCCACTATCAAACCCCTCTGCCATTTGAAAGTCTAATGAGTGCTGGCTCCTTTCTTTCTGGAGACAGGGGTCCAAGGACCGCGTGGTTCAGCCCACATCAGTGCAGCAGGCTGTGGTGGGGCTGTGAACTCGGCAGGCCCAATCTCCTGGCATTTGAGTCATCAGGGCAACAGCCATGAAAGGCTGGAGATTTTTCTCCCTCACACTGGTTCTGATCAGTCTTTCAACTATTTATTGCAGTCTTTAGGAATCTCTTTGCTGTCTTTCATGTGGGCTCCTTTGTTGTTTCTCCTTTAGCCTCCGCCTGCCATCTTTGCCTCTTTCATTTTGGCTTCGAGCTGGCCATTGAACCGCAGGCCCTGGAAGTGAGCTTCTCTGCGGGGAATGAGTTCCTCACTCCTTCCCACAAACAGCCCCAGATGGTTTATGCCTGACCCTGAGGATGGGTCTGTGGTGTTCTCTTCAGAGTTCCCAAATGCCACCTGACAAAGGGCTGTGTCCAATGCTCTACCTAATACCTGTTCCACACTGAGAAGGAGTAGTCCTCCTTCATTCCCACAATAGGAAGAGAGTGTCTCAGGTCTTCTAACTCCACAGGTTCCTTTGTCTTGGTCTGGAAGGTGGCTATCCTGGTATGGTTTACTGCCATAGAGCTCCATCTCTTGAGTAAGTTGGGGAGGTGTCAGTATCCTTTATGATAGCTGGTTGGAGGAACTTTGACAGAACCTATATTCCATGAGAAGATGATGAATCTATATTCCATGAGAAGATGAAGTTCAGACAAAATCATGTCTACGTCACCAGAATTTTGTTTGGAAGAAAACCAAGATTTGGCCCATTGTCCACCTGTTGACTACCCCTGATCTAGAGAATAATAGAGTGATAAGGAATAGCCACCATGGATTTATCAAGAACAAATCATGGCAAATCAACCTAATTTCTATGTGTGACAGGGTTACCTGCTTATTAGATGTGGGGGTGGGAGAAAAAACATGATATCTAAATTTTAATAAGGCTTTTGGCACAATCCCACATGACATTCTCATAAGGAAACTAGAGAAATGAAGTTCAGAGGAAATTACTATAAGGCGAGTGCACAACTGGTTGAAAGACCTTACTCCAAGGTAGTTTTAAGTGGTTTACTGTCAAACTAGAGGGACATATCTACTGTGGGTCACTTATTAATGCTTCAGCACAGGAGGCTGGACTCGACCTCTTGAGGACCTTTCCAGCCCTAAATTTCTATGCCTCTGTTACAATAGCTGTGCCTACACTGATAACTGCATAAGATGAAATCAGATCCTCGTCTATCTCATTTAATCATTTCTGTGCCAGAACACTGGCAAAGGGGTTGGGAATTTGATTTCCCCACTGGCTCAAACAGTGGCCTGTCCCATCTGCAGTAATCCCAAGCACTCCAGCTAGAAAGATTACAGTCACCTTTCCATGAAACTTCATGTGAGAAAAATCAGGTGGTCAACACATGAAGGAAAAATTGAGCACAGCACAAGTACGGACTGTATATATTGCATTTTTAGAATGAGTTTGCAAAACTATGGTCCCATTTGTTGCATCTGCATTCAAAATGTTGGCGCAAAATATCTTTCAGGGTTCATATGTCAATATTTTGACCTGCTCCTTGAAAAACAGGATGACATTTTTCATGAAAATATTGGCCAAAATGAATATCTCCCCTGTTTAGTTTAAGTTTTTCATTTTTTTTCAACCAGCTCTCTACCTATTTTTAAAGTTGAAAGACTCCCAGTGGGAAAATGCTTGCGCTATTTGCCATGCTCGTTGAAAAACAGAGGTGGAAGGGGCTCTTTGTTTGTGTTTTTTTAAAAAAACAGGATATTATATAAAACACCAAAGATGACGTTTATACCATAGCTATTTGTTTTGTTTGTATCAAACTCTCTGTCTCTGTTCATCTCTCTCCTTATGATGGGATTATATTCTGATTTGTAATCAGGTTTTGATACAAATCTGGCAATTTTTACCAGACTTGCATTTGTACAAATCGGGTTGACAAGCTCTCATGTACTCAGGGGTCAGGAACCTTTCAGAAGTGATGTGCCGAGTCTTCCTTTCTTCACTTTAATTTAAGGTTTCATGTGCCAGTAATACATTTTAACATTTTTCAGGTCTCTTTCTATGTCTTTAATATATAACTAAACTATTGTTGCATGTAAAGTAAATAAGGTTTCTAAAATACTTAAGAAGCTTCATATAAAATTAAATTAAAATGTGGATGCCCCAGACCGGTGGCCAGGAGCCGGTGTGGCAGTGTGAGTGCCACTGAAAATCAGCTTGCGTGCCTCATTTGGTACACAAGCCATTGGTCGCCTACCCCCATACTAGGATACTTAAAATGGCTGCTACTAAATGGAAGTTCTCATTTCAGTGAAGACCAGCCCACCTCTGTTCTCTGTTGCTATCTGACTTGTCATATACAATCTTCCCCAGTCCCAGAATTGGTCCCTGATCCACTGGTTTCTACCTTCTCCTATCCTTGCCCAAACCCCAGAAAATCTTTTCCAATTCATTCCCACTGCTTCACTCTCACGTCACCTTGGCTACGTAGAATTCCTTCATCTACTACCTTCTTCTGTCCAGCCTCCTTCCACAACCCATGTTCTGGAGTCAAATCAGCATTCGTTGAACACTGTCAGTGCCCATTACATTCCCCCAAAATTGAATTCATTATGAGCCTATGAATAAATCCCCAAGAGAGTAAAAGTATTTCCAGGTAATTTAATCACACAAGAGCGATGGCTTTTTTTCTTTTCTATTCATTTCAAGAGCGCGGTTCAATCAACATTCATTATTCCCACCACCCTTGAACTGAGGCTGCAATGGAAATGGGTGGTGAAGAAGGACTCTTGGCCTTCTGATTAAATCTTCCAAGTATGAGGGCCTATCATGCTTGCAGTTTGGGAGCCCGGAAAGATGAGGTTTTAATTCTTGCCCTGAGTTCAGGCTCCATGTTAAATGCTCGTTTCACTTTACACAATATAAAAGTGCAACCAGTAAAATTAGCTGAGAAGAGGATCTGAACAGTACAGCAAATAGAGCCGGTAAAAAAAAAAAAAAAGAAAGATACAACAGTTTTCCATCAGAAAATGCTGTTTTGTCTGTATGAAAATATTTCATGGGAATGTTCAATTCAGAATGAAAATGGAGCATTTTATCTTGACTTTCTTATATCATTTTATTCTAACAGTTTCATTTTACCTTTTTTATCTTTTAATTATATTAAGATTATATTATATTTCTTTTAAAATATAGCATGTAATAGTTTATATTATATTACACCATTTCAGTATTATTGAGATGAAAGGATTAGACATTAGCCAAACGAAATATTTCTGTATGGTCATTTCAATGTTTCGATATAGAAATATTTCAGAATTTCTGCTCTGCAAAATATTTTGCCTCTTCATCTGATTTGGAACAAAAAGAAATTTCAAAGTGTTGGGATTTCCCATGGTACAGAAATGCTGTATTCCAACCAGCCCTAAGAAGTTCATTGAGGAGGATATCACCCAGAGAGTCAACAATTTAGCGAGACACATCCACCTACATTCTCCTCAATGGTTGCACTGCATGTGAAACTAACCAAAGCCTCTGATTTAAACCATGCAGACATTGAAGTCATCAGCTGGGATCCAACCTGGGATCTTCAGCTCTAAAAACACAGGCCTTTGCCTCTTGTTCTAAACAAGACCTTTGCCAGCTATGAGAAAGAAGGAGGATGTAGAGTCACAAGGGCCCATCACCAGAGGGAGTCATGTTCTCACACACGAGAGGCTAATGTTTTATAGTACATATGCAATGAAGCCACATAATCCTCCCCGCCCTCCCCCATCCCAACTAGTGTTATGACCTGGTAAATGCAGGTAGTACTGTGAGCCACATCTGTCTGGGGTAGCTGGGTTTCCAAAGAAATTGAGAGCGACTAGCACATACACATACGAGTACCTATCTTCAAACACGTGGAAACACATATACATTCCCACATGCATATGCATACACAACATGTCTATGTACACATTCATTCATGATGGGCCGGTGTGCACACAAAGAGAGGTGCATACGGGCATCTGGCCTTGACTCCTCACGAGCACACACCGAGCATGCAGGGAAGTCACACACAGGGTCCTGCCAGAGTCTGACATCATTGTGAATTTCAGCTGAATGTTTTCTAGTGTACAGGAAAAGAAATAAAAAAAAATAAAAATAAAGCCGTCGGTCTCGAAAACCACAGGACTAAGAAAGGGATGAGTGAGGCAGCTGAGATAGTCCATGTACGGAGAGGAGAAAGTGACAAATCACCGTGCAGGCTCTCTCCATCAGTGGGAAATGCCGATCTCTGCTCTGCACGCCCTGCTAGGTTTGATTGCTGCAAGAACTGATTAAACTCACAACCCTCCCCAGGCCGACTCCATTGGCCCACATGAGCCAGATCCTCAGCTGATGAAAATTGACGGCACGTAGGCAAAGTCATTTAGATTTAATTTGAGCGACATTGATTTACAACGGCTGAACATCTGGTCCATATTCTCTAGAGGGCTAGAGATGATCATGTACAGGACTGAAAAGAAACTTTGACAAGAGCTACTAACAAGGGATCAGGAAACCATTGCGGACAGAAGAAGATTTTCCCACCTGAAACAAAGTTAATGGAGAGGATCAAAAAGGTTGGCTATTTTCGTTTGTTTGTTTAGTTTTACATTTTCTGTAAAATATAGCTTCTGTCGTGAGCCTAAAGTGGAAGTCAGAATATCAAGGGAGAGGCTGTTGTTCTCATATTTTGGATCCATTTGACAGCTGGAACTATGGAAATCCCATAAGTGAAGCCTATTTTTATGAGTTTTCCAGGACAATTTTTCAGACACAAGAAGTTTGGATCTTGAGTTGAGGCTCAGGACACATACCCTGGTACTTCTCCAAAATGAATTCAGTGAAATTGTACAGTATTTTCATCTCAAATATTGACCTGCTTCCATCTCCGGTATCGTTTAATTTGGGATCATTGTAAATCATCAACTCTTTTAGCTATTTATTATCATCTTGTTAGTCCACAGGAGACAACAGCATAAGGTTCAAAACCCGCTGGGTGTAAGAAAAAATCTGATGACCTGGCTCTTTGATTTGACCATAATTCCATCTCAAAGAAGATAGCTTTTCCAAGTCAGTAGCAAAAGACATTAGAAGTGATATGAACCCCTTGGGAAGGTGGCCTACCACATGGGTCAGCCACCATTTTAAGTACTCTGTGGTCCTTAATGGACACATAGGAAGGGCTTAGGCTTTGTCTTGGCCCAACCCACAGGGCTGAATTTCATCTTAGGTGAGTGGCGCTGGGATTCCAAGGACTGAATGAACATCAGTTCTGAGATTCCCCCTCATTGCAGGAGACAGTGTGTCCTGACTGAGGTCTATCAGCAGAGAGGATGGTCAGGATTCAGTGAACACAGAGACCAATTTTTCTCCCTGACACCGAGAAATGGTGCCCACACCCGTCCTGAACTGGAGTCCTTTGATGGAGCTGACTGGTGGTGAAAGTTCACCACTGAACAAAACATAGGGACTGAATTCACCTCTCCTCTCAGGTCTCAAGTTAGTGGTGAGAGCCACTGATAAACGTCGCAGAATCCCAAGTCTACAGTGACTCACCACCATAGTTTATAGCAGTGTTACAACAAAATATGATTCAGTGATCCACACATCAAAGCTAAACGCACAAGGCTCTGTGCCACACATAGAGCTACCACTGGTCAGCAGAGCACTTGCTGGTGTGTAGCAGAGAGATGTCTGGTCAACTATTTTGGGCTATGACCGACCAATCTCTTGGGAGAATCGGGATTCCCAGCAGGAACACTTGAGATGAAGAAACCCAGGAGAACATAGAAATTGCCAGCCTGGATCAGACACAAGGCCCATCTAGTCGAGTATTTGTCTCTGTTCGGAACCAACACCAGACACTTAAGAGGAAGTTGCAAGATCAAGAAAAAGCCTCCTCCTAACTCCAGTTGTGAGAGGTTGGCTCCAGCTGTGAAGCAGGAGGTTTAATATCCTCCCCCAAACTTCTGGTTTATTCTTTTGACAGTTTGAATCTTCCTCCAGGGCTTTCAGTTTCCTCGCCTTCAGCTTTCGACTTCCAAATGTCCGGGGAGAGCCTATATCTCCTGAGGGGATGCCTGGGAGCAGGAAATCCTGGGCCGTTTTATTTGTCTTTATAAATAAGTCCATGGCAGTGGCATTCTAGTGACACTAACTGACAACAAGGCTTGCATGTGTAAATACAGGGGTGTTGGACCCACTAACATTGACCCTATTGCATTCAATACTCTGGCCATCTAGCCAGGTCTATCTAGGTTCCAAAGCATTACAACCAGTGTTATAGCCATTTCCAGTAAGTCTTTGGGCACATTATAGCATCGCAGTCAGTATCACAGATATCCCGGTAGATATCTCTGTGCTGCCAAGCATCACACTCATATGAAAGGCTGAATGGGAGGCCTTGATGGGCCCTACAATATCACAGTTAGTATCAGTCACCAAGTTCGTTGTGTGACAATGACAATGAAAGAACCAATCCTTTAATGCTGTGCTTGGAAAATACTCATCTGGGAAGAAATATAGACGAGGAGGGGGAAAGAACCTGAATTTCTTTCTGAATGGAATGTGGCAGCATGACAAACAGTGACTTGTAAGGCAGGGGGTCTGGCATGTGAGCGAAACGACTTGGCGCTGATATGAAATGGAAAGCCTGATGCTTCTGAGGAGGAGGCCCGAAGTCTGGGCAAGGGAAATAAAACATTTATGGGTTTAGAATAAAGCTACTTTTTGAATTTTTGCACAAGGAGAATCTTGTGCATTGAAGTAGCTTTTCCACTGCCAACTTCCAACAGCGGGCTGACATCAGAATGGCTCCAAAGAATCCATCACAATGCAAATGGTAGGAAGAAACTCCCACTGGAATGAATGAGATGGTGGATATCATGCAGACTGGCCATATAAACTGTATCATGAATATTATATATTATAACCTGTATCATGAATATAATATTATATGTGTGTGTGTGTGTGCGTGTGGAGAGAGAGAGAGAGAGAGTGATCTATAGATATAATGGGGTATCTACATCTCGGGTCGGCAACCTTTCAGAAGCGGAGTGCCAAGTCTTCATTTATTCACTCTAAGTTAAGGTTTCGCGTACCAGCAATACATTTTAACATTTTTAGAAGGTCTCTTTCTGTAAGTCTTTAATATATAACTAAACTACTGTTGTATGTAAAGTAAATAAGGTTTTTAAAATATTTAAGAAGCTTCATTTAAAATTAAATTAAAATGCAGAACCCCCCAGACTGGTGGCCAGGACTCGAGCAGGGTGAGTGCCACTGAAAATCAGCTCGTGTGCCGCCTTTGGCACGCGTGCCATAGTTGCCTACCCTTGACCTATATAGATATAGAAATATATATGAAAATAATAAAAATAATGACGCTTTTCACTTATCTCAAAGCCTTTTCTGAGCACGAGTTAGTGAAGCTACCTGTAAATTAGCAACTTCCCTCACTAGCCTGGAGGATTATCAGCCATACCCAAATCAATCTTCAGCCAACTCCATTTGAGCTCCATTGATTGTCCCAACAACCAACAAACTCACAGAAGCAAAACAACATTCCAGCTGTGGTTTTGTTGGTTTTCTACACAGTCACCATTCCCAGGCTTCTCTCCTAGAGTGTCCTTTCTTCGGGGACTACAACAGGCACCTGACCCTTCCTGCATCCTCCCCCTGTCATAGAATCATAGAATATCACGGTTGGAAGGGACCTCAGTAGGTATCTAGTCCAACCCCCTGCTCAAAGCAGGACCAATCCCCAACTAAGTCATCCCAACCAGGGCTCTGTCATGCCTGACCTTATAAACCTCTAAGGAAGGAGATTCCACCACCGTCCTAGGTAACCCATCCAGTGCATCCTTCCGTTCCCCTCCCTGCAGCTCTTTATAGGAAAGATTGGTCTCCTTCTCAGCTGTATCTGATTAGTGAACAGTGCTGGTGTCCCCCTTCGAGGGAGAGAACACCCTATTACACTGCACAACACCCTTGTGAGGCAAAGTATTTATTATTACAGCAGTCTGTGTTTCTGTTAAGTGTCTTGCCCAAGGTCATACACCAACAATGGGGGGAATTACACATGGCTGGTGAAATTCACCCCTGAGCTGTGAGCCAATGTAAGCCACACTAGGAGAGGGCAGATCTTCTTTCCCCCTCTGACATCTGGTCCACACAGGAGGTTGATGAGTCTGCTACTGCCCCCGAGTTAAAGGACTCAGGACCTGATCCAAAGCACACTGAAGACAATGGGAGTCTTTTCACTGATTCCAGAGGGATTTAGCTCAAACCCTAAATGCTACAGCTCGTGGGATAGACCCTTATTTTTTCAGCACTGAAGAGTCAGTGTTCAAATCCAGCTGTCAGCCCCCGCAGGATTGGCTATACCAGCCCTGGATATATGCATCTGAGTCCAAAATAGACTTAAGCGGTGCACGGTCTTTGTGCTGGATCCTCATCATAAAGGTGAATTTTACCCATCCTGCCTGGACAGAGAATGGAGGCCCAGCAGCTCTGATTTCTGGATGCTGGCATTAGACCACACAGAGTTCTGGAAAGAGCTACTGCATGTGCCCAGTCATTGCTTTCCCAACCACAATAGCCATGGCTGTCTGAACAATTGAAAACAAAAACCAACCAACCAACCCCCAAAGCCCCTCCATCCCAAACCTGCAAAGTGTAGGTTTGGAAAGTGCAGAAGATAGATCATTGTGAACACAACCCCTGAAACTACCCCGTCTATCATTTCGTTGTTCCCCCGATTACAAAACGGGTGAGTTAGCAGAGCTGGAATGTTCCCGACATACAAATATCAATAAAAAACAACTTGGGCTGGGGACATGTGTGTGTGAACTCTTTTCCCCAGTGAGCGCCAAGGAGCTGAATTACCATACACATCTGTGATGGATGGCTTTGATAATCTAAACCCCGATGATGCTTCTAGTACAATGTTGCTGCCAGGCATGGCCACGGTTCTGACGCTAACGTGTCAGTGAGTTGATTAAGTCAAAACAATATTAGGTCTGTTCCAGACAATAAGGACACCCACTCACCGGTGGCGTACAGGCCCAGGGCTGTTACCACAGGGATGCCTGCTCATCTGGAGCAGAACTAGAGAAGCTATCCTGGCCAGTGTATTCCCCCCAGGTGGAGTCATTTCAAAGCATCTCTGGAGAAAACAAGGAATTTGCCTTTGGCTCTGCTCTTTTTGCTTTATATCTTCGGCTGCTCCAGCCACTGCAAATAAACATTCTTAAGGTAACATTTACTGGAGTGTTTTTATGCTGCTCTCTGTTCCGCCCTCATTTTCTAAGTGCCAGACTTTCAAAAGTGTTTAGGAGCATAAAGGTGCAGCAAAGCGCCTAGTAATATTTTCAGAAGCACAGAAGCAGGTTAGGCTCCTAAGTCTCATTGAAATCAAGTTAGGCACCTACCCTGCTCTAGATCCTTTGAAAATCTCACTAGAAGCTTATCTCCATCTTTAGCTACCTAAATACCTTGAAAATCTGACCCTAAGTAATTTTTGAAAATGGGACTTGCGCCTGTACATCACTTAGGTGATTTTAAAAATGTTACCCTGTGTATCTCAGATCTCCATCTGAAGAGAAAATGGGATGGGGTAGACAACCTATGGCACGAGTGCCAAAGGTGGCACGTGAGCTGATTTTCAGTGGCACTTATGCTGCCACATGGGTCCTGGCCACTAGACTGGGGTGGGGGCTCCTCATTTTAATTTAATTTTAAATGAAGTTTCTTAAACATTTTTAAAACCTTATTTACTTTATATACAACAATAGCTTAGTTATATATTAAAGGCTTATAGAAAGAGACCTTCTAAAATATTAAAATGTATTACTAGCACGCTAAGCCTTAACTTAGAGTGAATAAATGAAGACGTGGCACACCACTTCTGAAAGGATGCCGACCCCTGAGATAGTAATATTTCTTTTATTCCACCATTTGTTTTTGTTAACTTAAACTCTAAGCTCTTTTGGTAGGAACTGCACTTATATATAGGCTTGGAAGGGCTAGATTTTTATCTATAAATGTCCGTACATTTTGATTTCACCATACATACACGCACTGCCAAAAATATTTCCATTGATGATACTCTAAATAGATGGACAGGCAAAATTTAAAAAATGCTCCTTGAGAACTTATTTTGTATGTTTACTGCCCCATAATTTCTCTCATCTGTGAAAATATAAATAGATTACAATTTTAAAAACATAAGAACAGAAGAACGGCCTTACTGGGTCAGACAAAAGGTCCATCTAGCCCAGTATCCTGTCTTCTGACAGTGGCCAATGCCAGGTGCCCCAGAGGGAATGAACAGAACAGGTAACCACCAAGTGATCCATCCCCTGTCGCTCATTCCCAGTTTCTGGCAAACAGAGGCTAGGGACACCATCCCTGCCCATTCTGGGCTAATAGCCATTGATGGACCTATTCGCCATGAATTTATCTAACTCTTTTTTGAACCTTGTTATAGTTTTGGTCTGCACAACATCCTCTGGCAAGGAGTTCCACAGGCTGACTCTGCATTGTGTGAAAAAATATTTTCTTTTGTTTGCTTTAAACCTGCTGCCTATTCATTTCACTTGGTGATCTCTCTTTCTTGTGTTATGAGAAGGAGTAAATATATAACACTACCTTATTTACTTTCTTCACACAGGTCATGATTTTATAGACCTCTATCATATCCCGCCCTAGTTGTCTTTTTTCCAAGCTGAAAAGTCCCAGTCTTATTAATTTCTCCTCACATGGCAGATGCTCCATACCCCTAATCATTTTTGTTGCCCTTTTCTCAACCTTTTCCAATTCCAAATATATCTTTTTTGAGATGGGGTGACCACATCTGCATGCAGTATTCAAGATGTGGGCATACCATGGATTTATATAGAGGCTATATGCTATTTTCTGTCTTATTATCTATCTCTTTCTTAATGATTACCAACATTCTGTTAGCTTTTTTGACTGCTGCTGCACATTGAGTGGATGTTTTCAGAGAACTATCCACAATGACTCCAAGATCTCTTTCTTAAATGGTAACAGCTAATTTAGACCCCATCATTTTATGTGTATAGTTGGAATTATGTTTTCCAATGTGCATTACTTTGCATTTATCAACACTGAATTGCATCTGCCATTCTGTTGTCCAGTCATCCAGTTCTGAGAAATCCTTATATAGCTCTTTGCATTTGGCCTGGGACTTAACTATCTTGAGTAGTTTTGTTAAAAATGTTTTTAAAAAATATTAATATCATCTGTCAAAATTATTAGAAGAACTAGAAATTGAATTCTGACAAGTTACTGTACTCAAGTACAGTGCCTAGCTCAATTCAAGTCAACCTCAGTTGGGATCTCTATGTGCTAAACTTTAAGTAATCAAAATAAATAAATAAATAACAATAGAGGTGAGATAAGATTGGAAATTCAAGTCAGATGAGGACTTAAAAATTTTGGTTATCCCAGGTTGATCTGAACTATCCAGCCCTCTTAAACCTACCAAGAAGGACTCCAAATTTGAAGACAACAGGGTTTTTTTCATTACATTTCTGCTGTTTTCTGCTTCCTTTTGAGTCAGAAAAAATTTCCTCCCAGGTATTTTGGGATATCTGCAGCTGATTCCAAGTAGAACCACCAACCTAGGGGAGTATAGAGTTGAAAACCCAAATGTTTTACAATTCATAAAAAATTATTGGCTTGGCAGTGTGGGTTCATTCTGGTTCTTTCATTAATCTGAATGGGAATTTACCACTCCCTTAGATCCTAAGCAGTATTTTTTTCCTACCTATGAAATAGGATTCTACTTTAGCAGTCTCTCTCTCTCCCCAGGTCTTTCAGCTGAAGCAGAGGAAGAATAAATGCATCTATATTTTCATACAGCCATTTTTGTAATGCTCTTTTTGTATGTACTGACTAATGATATCTTAATGGGATAAACTAAAGGCCTTACTGAAATAGCTGTAAGCTCAAAGTGGGAATCACTCAAAACATGAGAAACCTGCCTGTTGATTGTGAGAGAAGTTGATAAGGAACCAGTCTTCAGATGGAGTAAATTGGCATAGCTCAGCTGAAGTCCATAGAGTATGATTTACTCCAACTGAGGATCCACCCCGTCTGTCTAGTTTTTCTGCTTGGTTTGCAGTTTAAAGTGATCTCTGCTGTTTTCTTAACCACTTTGCCTTCTCCTGATAGATTAGTGTGATGGCAATAGCTGAATCAGTCTCCAAGAAGCACAGATGGCAGAGCACAAAAAAAGTGCTAGTTTAAGTTTCCTGGGGCATTCTTATCCTAGGATCTTGGAATAGCCTTGAGGCCCCTGCAAAAGTGTCTGCTTTGATAACACTTGATCCAGCTATAGCATCTGAGGCCAAGATCTTTGCAAATAGGAATGTTTTGCTGTGAGATAGGTAAGAATTATTATCCCCATTCTGAAGATGGGTAAACTGAGTCACAGTGAGCCCAAGATCAGCTATGCACTGGTTCATTGGCAAAGCCAGGAATAAAATGTGGCCATCCTGGCTCTTAGTCATGTGGGCTAAGCAACAGATGATCCTTTCATTGATGCTCATGTAGCTCCAGGTTTTCAGTGTTAGCGGGACCTTCATTTTGGTGGGTACAGAACTGCGGGTGTCAATAATGACAAGTACAATTTTAAACTTGCTGTGCTTGTGTCTGCAACGTAGTTTACACCATTGTTCAAAACCCCAATTCTGCCAGCAAATCGGGGACTTCAAAATCAACACCACCCACATTGTTGCAGATAAATGCAAGCCCAATATTTTGCCCATGGTTATTTGCAGCTGCAAAAATTTGAGGCCGCTCTTTGAAAATCTGGCCCATAATATCAGACAGACCAACCTCTTCCTACTGGAGGGGAATCCTAAATTGCCAAAACACAAGGAGTTTGGGAATCTGATGCTGTTTATTCCAACCCCACTCCTTCTTATGGCAGGGAAGAGTTAATATGCAGAAGCCAAAAGCACCACAGAAGCACTGTGCAGCCATGCCCTGTTTTTGTGTGGTGGTTTCATCAGATCTCCAATAATAAACAAGACTGAATTCATACAACGCTTGAAGGGGAGAGATCAAGGGGGAAAGATAACAAGTTTCACATAGAGCAGTGTTGGGTATACGGTAGCGGGGGAGTGCTTTCCTTTAAACCAGACCTCAGCATGGTGCCAAGAGGAATCATGCTGACGGAGCTGCCTTTTTTGGACAAGACGTGAAACCAAGATCCTGGCCATCTGAAGTCATTAAAGACCCCATGGCACTTTCTGCAAGAGTCGGATTGTCATTCCCCATCTCCTGGCAACATCCCGACTAATTATATTCCACCTCCCTCACAGCCCCATACAGCTTCAAACAAGCACAACAATCTCATCCCCTTCTCTTCCTAAACCACAGTGTCGTGTTGTTGTGCACGGTGAAGCATCTGTTGCGTCCCACCCCAGAGATGATATCATTTGGGCGGTGGGCGGGATGAACTTTAGATAGCCCTTCCTGTCAACCCGGGGGTTTTGTGGGGCGTAATTAGTCACTGTTGGCAAAGCGCTTTGAAATCCTCGGATGAAAGGGCCCTACCAAAATGCCGAGCCATATGATGCTTTTTTACAACACACGCCGGCAGAAATCGAGCAGTCGCACCATCCAAAGGCTCACAAATTTCCCAGTTATCTGCTTTGCGCTGATCCATTTGTCTCCTTCTCTCTCGATTTGCCAGCCTCTGAGAGGTCTGCGCTTTTGCAGACAGCAGGAAGGCGGCGGGCGGAGGTGGCAGGGAAGATGAAGAACTCGGTGATATACTGAGTATATATAACAGTGTATAATACGCTGAGTGATGTAACAGTAAGAGAGCTAAGTGAATGCCACAGCCTTGTGATTTACTGCTTGTAAATGCCTTCTTCTCTTCTGAAATGCTCTTAATTTAATAGACAAACATCCCAGGATAAAGGCTCACCAGAGACGCAACTGATGGGATAAACACCGAGAGATTAAAGACCTGCGGGGGGAATGTATAATTCCATTATTAAAATCCTGAAGTGTTCCCTGAAAATTAGACCCTAGCAAGAGAAGAGGCATGGAAAACCTATGCTTAAAAGGGGGGATGCTATTGTACTCAGCATTTCAGCATCATTTGCTAAACAAAGTGAAACTGAATAATAATGCCAAGCTGGGTCTTCCGCTTGATTTTCCTCCCGCTGTCCCTAACGATCAAAGAGGCGTCAAAGAAACCTACCTATTAGCTGCCTGTTCAGAACAATTTCTAAAGGCAGCCGGGAAGCCATCAATGCCAGATTTTCTATGGCCTACCTAATTGTACCCCATACAGCGTAGCTGCTGTTCGGCCCATGCGACAGATGCATTTGGGTAGAGCATACCATGTCATCAGCACCCAGTGCAAGAAGGAGCCCGCCCTGCTGTGCATTGTTTAGTACAATTCACATCCAAGATCTAGGCCCCGTTGGGCTGACTGCTATCCACACATATACTCAGTACCTACCCCAAAGATCGTACGGCCGAAACAGGCAAAAGAGCCAATGGATGAGAGAAAGGAGATATCATCACTCCATTGTGCACTAGGGGAAACTGAGGCACAGATATCCCAATTCAGCAGTTGATCCCAATTTAGCAAAGCACTTAAGTCCAGGTTCAATTTTAATCGGGTGCTTATGTCCCATTGACCTGCGTTATGCAGGAGGTCAGACTAGCTGATCCTGGCCTTAAGATCTATGAAAAACTTTGCCGAATTGGGGGCAAAGTGGATGAAGTGGCTTGCCTAAGCTCACATAAGAGCCATGGAAGAGCTGGGAATCAAAACCAGCTCTTGAATCCCAAGCCAATGCCTTAACCACAAGCCCTACCATCATTTCATGAGTGCCTCAATGACAGACTGCAGTGGGTGACAGCCCTCCGCTGCTACTGCTGAGTCCTCTCTCTTGAATGTTGACTCCGCTGGATGGGGATTTCTAAATGAACAGGGCCAAACTGGCCACCCCTTTACTTTTCTTGCACTGGGGAAGGTCTAATTTGGGAGGAGGAGAGAGCGAGGGAAAGAAATTTCAAAATAATGACTAAGAATTTAAGGAGAAGGGAGGAGACAGAAGAGCAGGAGGGATTGGGGCTCCTTTACCATCAGTCACCTTGGTGGGACAATGAACTGTCCCTGCAGTCCCCAAGGGTGCTCTCAGCCTGGCAGCAGGGCATGCAGATTCTGGATAGCAAAATGAAAGGGCAAAGATACGATCTGGCTATTTGCTTGAATGCCAGACATTCTAACTACTTACATTAATATTACTTCCTATGTAATCTGGATGATGTGGCTAAATAATTGATGAAGTCGCAGCGGCTAGCTGTTCTGTATCCTATAGTTAAGTAGTTTTAGGGATGCATTAATGGCTAGCTGCTCTAGGTACTATATTAAGTAATTTCTGAGTTATTTTGGTAACTGGCAGTTCTGAAGACTACAGTTAAGCTTGAAGCTTTCCCTTGCACGGGAAATGTTGCCATGTTTCTGAAATAGACATTGAGGGCCAGTTTCTGATACCGTTTGTTTCTCCCAATAAAGTTTGTCTACATGGGGATATTGACTGGAATAGCTATTCTGGAATAGCTCCCCCTTCTGGCTTTTCTTATTCCAGGTGGATTTAGCTGAATGGGAAAAAGGCACTCTGATTCTGGAATAAGAGCGTTTACCTGGAGGGCTATTCCGGAACAGTTAATCCACGTTAAATTCACTCTCCCTTATTCCAGCATAACTTCCCCATGTAGACGTGTCTTAAAAATTGCCTTACTCCAGCACCAATTCCACTGAAGTCAACAGGACTCTTGGCAGGGAAAGGTAAGTAAGGTATCTGACTCTGACCCTGCCTGGATCACTTGATGTAGAACCGCTTAATTTTGTTTCTAGAGGCACTCTTTCCCCTTCTCTTGTGTGTGCTTAGAGGATACCATGAGATCTCTGTCTAGACACAGCAGTAAACTGTGCCTGAACCCAGTCCAGTGCAGGATCAGGCCCTAGGTTTATATGACTGCACTTGGAGGGATAAGTTGAAGAGCACCCCCACCAGAAAACTAATTCCATTTAACAATTGTCAATAGCAAATTAACCAAAACCCAGCTGATTCTGACAAACACAGTTAACAGTCATGTATTAGTCACGTATCACTGACATAGATTTTAGATTTCCATAAATAGGTTTTTAATGATTAAATATTACTTAATGTACTCTGAATATCACATTAAATGGAAATTAAATGCACGGTTTAGTGTATCATCTCTTCTCATGGGCTCAAAAGCATCTTTCTCCAGTGTATAAACATTGACAATATAGCTATTGTTCAGCAGAATTCTACAGCCACCAGATGTTGAAGCCTTGGGCCGTTGGATGTGTTGTCCTCATCAAAAAGGTGGTTGGTTGCAGTCAATCTCTCCCATTACACCAGGGTATTTTGACAGAGAATTCCTGGTCATATTTTGGAGGCAGCCTACCCTAGCAGATAGAGCAATGGACTAGGAGTCCATTGGACATGGAAGCCTCTGTCCTTGGGCAAATCATCTCACTTCTGTTTCCTTCAACCTCTTTGACTTGTCTATTCATTACAGTGTCTCACTGTGTGTTTGTGCTGCCCCTAGCACAATAGGCCTTGAGCTCCACTGGGGCCTGTAGGTGTTATTAGAATATGAATAATAGTGCCTATTTTCTAACTCTATAGGAAAAGTAAATGCCATTAATATTACTTTGTACTTATAGACTGCATTTCATTCACGATCCCAAAGCGCTTTATAAATATTAAAGTGTTATTAAGGTCAGAAGACAATGGTACTCATCTATTCTTAATTACAGTAGCAGCTAGAGATCTCAATTGAATTCAAGTCCTAAGACATATACCTAGTAGGAGTTAATGCCTGTTCTGAGCTTACAGTCTAAACAGACAAGACGGGATAGAATTTGTATTCTCCCCATCTTCTTCATGGGGCTCTGAAAAACAGAGAGATTAAATGAGGTTGCACAAAAAGTCTGTGGCAGTGCTGGGAACTGACCCCCTTTGGCCTACATGCATGGATTTTAAGGCCAGAAGGCACCATTATGAACATCTGCTTTGACCTCCTGAATAACCCAGGCCAGAGAATTTAACCCAGTAATTTCTGTGCCCTCCTCTAGACTTCTGGTCTAACGTCTTCACCACCAAATCATTGGGACCTGTCTATTCAGAGTCATATCTGCTGCTTCCTCGTCTCACAGAAATATGGTTTCACTACTTTTACTCATGTTAGCACTTCAGAACAACACGATAAGGAAAATCGTTAACAAAGAGAACCCAATTTAGCTGTCTGTTACTACACTGTTTGCAGAGGCGACAGCGAAGAAAAACAGTCTTCTTTTGCCTTGTAAACTGAACAAATTTGATCTGGAGTTACTGAAAGGTAATCTTTAAATCTCACAAGACGGTAAAAAGAAACATTCACTCTTCTGTATAATACCATATAAGTTAATATTTAGCACTTGAAGAGTCCTTTACAGCTAGAAAGCATGGTACTAATATTAGTAAGATCAATTAGCTTTGTAGTATTTCCATTCATGACACTACGGACTCCTGGGTAACTATACCCATTTTACATATAGGTATACTGAGGAACTACTATAGTTATGCTGAAGTGGTGTAATTTTGACAGGGCCCAGGAGCCAAAGTGCCAGTAAGAGTCTGTATTTCCACAAAGGTTCCAGCTCCATTTTTCAAGTCCAAGTGGCTTGAAATGACCATTTGCATTGCTGGATGCTCTTGCAGATTCAAATTTGGAGCCATTGAAAGCTCACCCTCATGCTTAGTGGTCAGTTTCCAGGGTCTTTTTAGTGTCTTGGAATTTTTTGTTCTAAGTTCCCCTGGTATTTTCCCAGATGCATTTTCAGGGTCCACCCTGGTGGAGCAACTCAGTAGAAATACCCCACAGGTGCACTCAGCAAGGAATTCTCCTCTGGGGTAATGTTTATAATCAGAAATCAAGAAAAAGCGTACACCACGAAACTCCTCCAGCTTGTGTGTCACCTTTAATCCAAAGCACCGGAAGGTATGGAGCATGACAGTGCTCAAAGGCATTTTCTCAGGGAGCCAATTCACTTTCCTTCCTCTGTTCAAGGAAAGGGATGGGGAGGTTAACCCCTTATTCACTGGGGACAAAAGAATGCCACTTACATTCTGTTAAAGCCCTATCACTGTTAGTCCCCCCAACCCACCCTCTGGCCCATTCTCTGCTTAATTTCAGATGCAGGAACTCCACAGTTCCCATCCAAAGTCATGAGGGTTTTTTTTTAATCAAATATCAATGACCAAATTTTAGGACCCGTCTCCAAAACAACGATTAGCTTTGAAAACAGGAGGGATTCTGCCATTCACATCTTCATTATGGTGTAGTTCGTCCCTTCGTGCTGACTTGCACTCCTTCACCAAAGGCCATAAATACCGTCTGTCGTTTTTATGATTATTGGTGGTTAGAGCTGATGAATATTGATACACTGCAACTGTGCAGTAGATATTAAATACATTAGCCAATCTTCCACCCCTCTCTCAGCCCCACCCGTTAATGCTTCATCCAATCTGAATCAATATTAGTTTAATAATTAACATGTTTAAACATTTTTATGTATATTTCATGATGGGAAGATCTATGTTTATTTTATGAAGATAAAATATTTAATTCCCAGGGAATTTTACTGTGCTGCCATCACAGCATCGGATGGGCCCTTTGCTCTCTGCCTGACAGACCTGCTCTCTAGGCAAAGCAGAAGCTCCAAAGCTTTTGGCAGTACATACAAAAGCCAAGTCTACGTGCATGTGAGATGCAGCTGGCTTGGAATGGAGGACTGACAGTAGTTTCATCATTTGGGAAGGGGTCCAACCGGTAGTGGCCCGGGCTCAAAAGGACTGGGAGCTGACCCAGAAAGAATGGGAAAAGGTTTAATTTTCAAAAGAAATTCAGAGTACAAGATTAGAGGCCCTGAAAACGTCCACACACGTGAGCGGGCGATGTGAGCGGAGGAGGGGCTAGAGGAGACCTAACAGTTGAAGCTCTGACCTCTTGTATGCGTTAAAGATTCCATGGTGATTTCCCTATAAGCGCTGCGCTTAATCTCCTCTTCAGTCGCAGGTGTGAAATCGGTGGGCCTGATTCTCCATTATTCTGTCTCTGTGCTTGGGGCAGGGTTGGAGTGTGTGCGGAGGGTGTAAGTTAGAATATGGGTCCTCAGGCTGGATGTTGTGAACAGATCACCCTGCTTTCCCTGTCTTGCTAAATGAGAAGGGAGGTATTAGGTAGTTCCCAACTTGATAAGAGAGGATTCCTGGAGAAGTCCTGGAATGGAAATATGGGTCTCAATGTGAAAAGGTGGAAAAAGCACTGAATTAGAGCATCCTCAGGGTTGCTCTGAAGTATGCTTTACATTCCGTAGTCCCCTATGCCCCCTGAGAAGCAAAGAATAGCCATAATGCAGTGTGCTCTGTATGCACTGTGACATGCCCCCAACACTGGTGGCTGTTAAGAGAGCTGGCACACATCCTTTGCAGCAGACGCCCACTGCAAAGGGTCTTTTATCAGGGGACTGCTCCTATTCACTTTAAGGCCCCTGTAGAGTGCCAGAATGGCACAGGGGGGCCTTAGGGTAACCAAAAATCAGCCCTACAGGACGTGCATCCAATGAAATGATTGGGCCTGAAAGTCAGCTCCTGTGTTCTGGCCCAATTCCAGTTTGAACAACAACATCCTGCATTCCTAATTTCCCCTGTGACTGGAGACCGCACTGTTCTTCGTTGTCTCTCTCAAACCGGTGTGCAGCATTGCTGTGGACTGTTAAATACAAAGCATGTTTTGCCCCGGTGGTGGCTATGCTGCAAGGATGGGTTAAGGGATTCCACTCTCATGTGTACTGGGGCATGCTCTAGGAATATCCATTTGGGCCTCATCCAACCCCCACTGAAGTAATTGAAAAGATGCTTATTGATTTCAATGGCCTTTGGGTCAGGCTGTTTATGTCTTGACAAGCCCCTAACTGACGTGCACACAACTATTATTCCTCAAGCTGGACTAGAGAAGTGAATTATGTCAATACCACTACGATACAACTAAATGCCTGTGCAGATAACTGTGCTTCCTCAGAGATGTCTTGATGATATCTTGGATGGATTTCTGTTTTATATAGGGCCTGAACCAAAAGCCACTACAGAAAATGGAAAGCCCCCCCATCACTTCAGCAGACTTTGAATCAGGCACTTAATGCACAAAGGGTTGTATGCACTCTTGTGCAGAGAGTCAGCACGTGGGTCTAGTTAAGTGGCATTTAAGTGATGCATAGAATTTGCACTGGTTCCTTGCACAGAGGTGAATTTCATTCTTGGGGGAGAATGGCTGCCTCTGGCCACTGGAGAATCATGGATAATGAGCTAACAGGCTCAGATCTCATTTTCAACCGGGTGAAGGTTGCCTGCGGAATTATGATTAATGTGACAACGGTGATTATGTTTGTTTCCAGTTATTTCTGAAGAATGATTTTCCTGGTCACAATCCAGTGATGTTCTTCTTACAGGCATCAGGACAAGTCTTGGTATCAGATCTAATGCTACTGTAATCAGGTGAGCTCCTGACCACATGCTGGGAAGGGGTGTAGGTGAGGGGTGGAAGATGTGGAAGGGCCACAGAACACCAGGATGTTATTCAGTGGAAACTTTTCACAAGAATCTCTACTGTTTTGTTTTGCACTAGTAAAGTGACATTTTCTGGCAAAGTATCCCAAGGTATGATTTCCACAATGAGATATGTGAAAATTCACTTTTCTGGGGGGGTTTTTTGCTTTGCAAATATCCATGTCAGAACTGAGCTCAGAATGAAAGAGCAATGTTTCCAGTTAGGATTTATTTTTTTTTGGTGCTGGGGGAGGGAATGATGTTAAGGTTTTTCAGCTGGTTCTGAATCACAGTGGGAAAACACTGCATGTACTTTGTGACATCTGAGCACTTCTTCTAGGATTTTGTTCTGTATGTTGATATTCCAAACCCGGGGTCCTTATGAACTCTCAACCTCAACCCTAGGCCAGGAAGTGTAAACTCTGATCAAACCTGTAACTTGAGTGGAGCAAGAAGGCAATGAAATTCAGATGGAGATTTGTTTGCACCACAGGTGGTGTCCTGTGGAGTCTCAGTGTGTACATCAGGGTCTGTATTGCAATCTGCTGTCTAAATGGCATACTGGGTGGTATGCTTCAGTAAGACCAGCAAAATAACATTGTGAGGCTGCATGCCAGAGACCTATGATGATTGTTGTCTGGCAACCGCAGCTAATTCTGAAAGCGTGTTATTCCACATGCCTTTGATAACGTAACAAGGCTTTGCACGGAGGCTGTGCTCCATTAATTGTCACACACAGCTCCATGCCAACGCAGCAGTACTCGGGTTACAAAGATGCACCTCGGCGTCTGTGACAATGACGTGGCTAATGGGTTATAGAGAAGGTGTTTGCTGCGTGGTACTGGGGACACGTTCTTTGTTGCTCCTTATGCTCCCTTAAAGCCTTTGGTCCAAACTCTAGATTTTACCCCACCTATGCACTTCACAAACCCTGCCTTCTCTAGCCAGCTATACCCCAGCCACACCCTCTCTTCTCAAAGCTACACCCACCTAAACCCTTTGTACCGTCCCTCTTCCACCTGCTTCCAGGGCATTACACCCTTTCCCGGCTGCTCTCCAAATGTTTGCTCCTTGTACTCATGGTGCTGATGCTGATGCTCCAGGGACCGTTAAACTCTGGATGCAGCTTATAGCCCTACAACTGTGTGCCAGCCGAATCCTGCAGAAGCTGTGGCATGTGCTCCAATAAGCACGAGGGGTCCCAGCAGGAAAGTTCAACATGTCTCGTTTCTATCCATCATAGCGGCCTGAAATGACTGATACTCTGATCCATCCCTCTAGACATCTCTTCTCAGAACGGCCAGTACACATCGGAACGTGAAGGCGCCCCTGCTGTAATTGTGTTGACAGTAAACTGCCGTGCATCAGTGCAATGAAAGGGTACTGCACAAAAATGGGCATATTCTTTTACCCCTAAGGGAACCTGGTTCATTGTAAACCCCTCCACAGTCCCCCCTCTCTCAAAACCAGGAGAAGGCTGAGCAACATATCACAACGTATTTCCTGCCGGATTTCCAGCTTTTGTTGAATTCTGAATCAATCTTCAACTCAACCATGTTATTGACAGCTGTACATTCAAAGTTCCCTGACCCTTTATATGTGAGATTTTTGTTCACGCAAGTGTTTGGAGGGGAGATTTTATTCACATGCAAAGAAAAATCTTCACCCCCAAAATGCCGATCTGGATACCTAAGAGATAGTATCCTTTTGGGGTTAGCAGCGAGGAGTGGAAAAGAGGTAGAGCGTGTTATAGCAAGCTTTTTGAGATGTCTGGTGTCATCTGTAAAGGGCCAGCTCCTGGAAGCAAGTGATTACATGAGAATCTCATCTTTCAATTAAAAACTTTTACATGCCTCCAGATGTAGAGAAAAGATGGAGAACATGAACACCAAATGCCAGAAGGTAAAAAGAACTCCAAATACATTTTGCAAACCTCATGATCTCTAAGCCAATCTCATGCTTTTGGGAGATGTTCTTTGAATACTTGGGAATTGGGAATAGTGCAATAGAAAATCCCCTTGCTTTAGAGACACTTTGCTCCATCCTCTGGGAATGGAGCATATGCAGAATGCCTGTCCCTATAGGAGACTTGCTCAAAGTCTCCATGGTTTGTTTAAGCAGTCCTTTTATAGAGGCTAGGTCACTCCATTAAGGAAAAGAAACAATACCCTGTGACTTAGCAAGTATTCAGCATTTGAGCTGACTGGTCACCTAGCTACAGTTGTGAGAGGCACAGTGGCACACATCCCCTTACACTTCCCCAAAAGTCCCTCAAGGAAGGATCAGCCTGGGGTGAGGGTTTTAGCATAGAACTTAGTTAGGTTCAATTCTCTTCACTACAATAAAATTCCTGTGTGATATTGGACCAGTTCCTTAGCCTCTCTGTTGCTCATCTGTAAAATGGGAATAATGCTTCCATTCCTCACAGGGAATTGTAGGGCTAAATATGTTCAAGGACTGTGAAGCACGTTGAGGCCTAGTTGCTATGAATTTACTCTTATTGCGCACTGTGCCAAACACCAGTTGCACGCCTAGTCATATATTTGTAGCTTCCATCGTGCACATGTACAAATATACACAAAGCTATACACCTACACATGCGCATTCCTCCAACAATACACTCCTACACACACAGGCCCATGCCTATATACATTCAAACATACAGTGAAACAAACACACGCACAAGCGTGACTACATGCAACTACAGAGGCAGTTATGTATTCACTGACCTATACACACACACACCCATCTGTGCAAATACACCTGCAGTCATCGACACTGGCACACAAACACACAAGGGACCAAATACACGAACAGCTGTGAACACCGATGCACAATAAAACCCATATTAAAACCTCGTTCACGTACACACACACACACACACACACACACAACCACACACACACACACAACCTCGCTCCTGGATTTTTGTGCTCTTTGGTCTGTATGTAGCTGGTGATTCTCCCACACTGATCACATTCCATGGCTTTACCCAGACCCCTTCAGTGAGGTTTTAGATGCTTCTGAGGAGACTTCAGTCAGTTCAGACAAGTAAATACTATGAAGGTACCTACCAATTGCACCATCTGGCTGCCTTGGTGAATCAGACAAGAGGGCAGACTCCAGCAGGGAGAGGAGGAATCAAGGCATTAGGAGGCGAGCAAGAGGTAAAATTATACTGGATGCACAGGAAGAGAACAAAGTACCCCAGCTGATCACATGGGAAGGACACGTCCATTGAATCTGAAGGTACAAAGAAGCCCCACAGCCTTAAACATTTTGCTCCGTAACAGATCAGTTCTCATGAAATCAGCCTCACAGGGGTGAAGACCACCACGTGAGCTATTTGGGGCAGAATTAGAACAGTCTTCATCCTGCAAAAGCTCATCTCCAGTTTGAACATCTCCCTTTGCACTATTCCAGGATGGAAACTGATCAGGATGCTTTGCTAATCAGGAAAGTAACTTATGTCTCATGGTGAAACTGATGACTATAGGGTTAAGATGTGACTCTATAAGAGGAATACGGGTGATTGTCTGGAACCAACAGAAACCATCTGCATCATTTTAAACCAGCATCTACCCTGGGACTAGATGGTTCAATGAGATACGCCTAGGTAAATGTGTTAACACAGCTGTGCAGTGGCCTATGTGAAGTAATCCTGGTGGCTTTAGTAAAAGTCCTGGTGGACAGGTGTCCACAATGAGAGCAGGCTGTCAATTTTCCTTTTCTGCAGAAATATCAATGTTTTGTCAAAAAGCCAAACCCCACTTCCTCCTCCCCTTTTCGGTTGCTGAAAACTGAAATAAAATTGGCCCACACCCAAAAGCGTTTCATTTTCCAGGTTGTCAGTTGTCTGATGAAAAGTGAGCATTTGAAAGGAATGCAGACCCTTGTTTTCAAAACCCTTCATGCAGTCAAAACCCCCAATTTTCCACTGTGTCTAGATGGAAAGTTTTCAACCAGCTCTTTCCACAATCACACAGTTACCTCAACACCACTAGTGGGCCCACAAATCACACAACTCCCCAACACCACTAGTGGGCTGGCTTGTTGCTATCATCCATCCAGAACTGAAAAACTGAATAGACTGTTGATATCAAACAGACTCCCCGACCCTAGATGTGATCCTGCCAAGGCAAGGTTGAGAGGCACGTGCGAGGAATGATATGTGCTTTGTAGAGGCACTGTGCCTACTGGGATGCCACGCTGGCACCTTCCAACAGCACAAAACTCATAGTGGGGAAAACATTGAGCAGGAATAAAAGTGTTTATGTGTTGAAGGGGAAGCGTGTTTTTGTTGACTCAACCTTCATTAAACGGTTCTCATTACTGCCGCAGTGTGAGCTGCTGGCACAAAACGCAGCTCTGCCGCTAAAGCCTACCGCCATCTGGAAACGAAAGGGAGGTGGGGAACCAAGGCTGAGGTTATGTGAAAGACAGGAGGGCCTGGTTTACCTTTTCACACACCCTCCGTCCCATCAGAGCCTGTCTCGATCTGAAAAGCAAAAGGCGAAGCTGTGCTGGGAGGCGCCGGGAGGCCCTCTGGCTGAACTATAAATCTCACTCAGTCAAAGGGGAAGATTTATGCTCACGGCTTGGGAATGATGCCTGTAGCATTCACCAGCACAATACAGCCATATGCACCGATACGTTCCCGGCCTGTGAAAACACAGGCTGAGCCAGAGCTGGGAGTCCCAGGAAAAATGCAGTTTTGGGGAAGAGCTGAATTACTTTCACGACTTTCCAACGCCATTAGGAAGACACACCGGGGGCTTCTGTACTCCTTGTATCCCCAATTTGCATTTTGATTGGCTAACGGGCCACACACGTTCCACGGTAACGTATTGATCTGTCAAAGACATCTGACAGTTCCCAACAATTGCTGAAATGGCTTTTAAAACAGACCTGTGAGAGCTGGGGAGAAAGCCTGTCTGATGAGTGAGTTCTTTCATCTGCTGAAAGCTCTCCAAGCGCACAAGCCTGGGGGTGACTTTAAATAGAGTCAATGGAGAAATATCTTCAAGAGGGGAATGATGAAACCCTCCAACAGTCTCTCTCTCTCTCCCCCTCCACACGTTCCTTCCTTCTCTCTCTTCCTCCTGTAGAGGCCGAATCCTGTTATGGGCTAAGTGCATTCCATGCCTGTTAGAATCAATGGTAGATGAACGGCACGCAGCCCCTCACAGGATGGAGGTTCTGGCTAGTCTTGCACCCAGGATGTTCTCCGAGCCCTGTGGGCTAAAGGCAGATAATTCAGGGGCTTCCACAAGAAGCCAGGAGGGGGAGATGTTGATTCCCAGACAGCCAATTCACAGAGACTCTTCCTGCAGGCCTCAGCCAGAGTGTGGCTGGCTCCAAACTGCCCTGAAACACCCATGGAGGATGTGCAATGAAAGAAGAGCGCCTGTCCCACCACTGAAACCCCTCAGTGCCAGCTTTATCACCAGAGTGATGCTATCATGAGAGAGCCTGAGGTCCAGGCCCTGTGATGGGGCAGTCTGCAATCAGGAACAGCTCTCAGAGGACCAGAAAACAGCCCTGAGGAGCCACAATCTCAAAGAAAATATTCCAAAAGAAATGGTTTGCATCAGTTTAAACATTTTGTTTTAACACTGCTCATTTTTTAATTCAAATTCACTGACTTTTCAAAACAACAGTCATTTCAAAGTGGAGTATTTTTTTGTTTTGTTCGGAAAACACTAAAATGAAACGTTTCCAAATTTTTGAAGCTTTCTTTCCATGTTTTTCGAACCAAGACATTTGTTGAAACTGACTCTTTCTTGTGAAGTTTTGGTTTTCATTAGCTGCCTTTTTTGATGACAAAACATTTTGGGGGTCAAAAAAATCCAGACCAGACCTATCGGCTAGTCCCTGAGAAGAACTCAGCACCATGCTGCAAAAAGGGAATTTTAAGCTACCATTACACTCCTCAGTAGTGTGCTGCAGAGATTTAAAGGTCTCTTGCTCGCTCTCACACACAAACACTTTATTTGTGGCGTGAGTCAGGCAAGCCTGGGGTAGCTCCTTAAGGATCACCTCCGTGACCTCCCCAGAATCCTGGGTCAGCCCTGTGCATAGTGACATAATAATGACGGATGGGGATCATTTACACTTTGGGAGAAGAGGGAGAGCAAAACATTGTTTCACGGGCCTGCCCCAAACTGTACTGACCTGCCCCATTTTCCAGAGCAGTGTGCAAATTCGCAACCCTAGAGCGCATTTTTCTCTCTGCCCTCCAGTTTCACTCTGATACCAGACGGACTCTCATTCGTTTGACCTCACAGACGGTCCACAATCTGCCTACCAACCCACTCCTCATTCCAGAAAAAGACACTGCAGAGGAGAAGCGAACTACACCTAAAGCAACCAAGAAGACGGCACCAGATTGACACAAGCCGTTCAGTGTGCACACAGGCCACTGTGTTGTGAATCCCGACCTTTTTACCCGGCTTCCATACCAGGGCTCTTCTAAGTTTCCTTGTGGGTACCTTTCACTTGGTTCCTAGCACAGCTCCTTGAAACAGTGGATTCTGGGAGATTTTAAAATGCCACTGGGACATGGGTTGGGACAGTATTGGGAGGAGCAGAACACATTGGCCCGAAGCCAGTTCAGGCTGGAGCAGTTTGGACTGACACAATATTTAGCTCTGCTAGACACCACTGCAGTAGATTTGCTCTCGGCAAACACATACTCCACGTTGAGCACTTTTGTGAGTGTTACAAGCTTGCTAATGCGAAAAAAAGAAACTGTTTGCAGCAGGATAAAAATTCTCTAGTGTAGACCAGGCCTTAGTTAGTTACCCTCTCCACTAGCTTCTCCTCGCTTCTAAATTAATCCCACCCACACACCCACACCTGGCTTTACTAACTGCCCATCCTTCTATCCACCAGTCTGCCCTGCAAGTGCCTTCTGCTCACCATATTGCTCATAGTGGCACTTTCTGACTCACTCCTCTTTGCGGCCTTTACCTGTTCGCTATAAGCGCATTAGTGACTAGGTCCCATATTTAATTCTCTGATAACTACATCACAATTTTATCCTATGGCGAGGAGAGGGTACAAAATCTTTTGAATGCCACTTTTCCTTCTTTCCCAGGCTTTTCCCAAGGAGACTCTCCCTTTGACCTCAACTAATCAGAAAGACCAGTGCAATGATTGGGAAGAGATGCTGGCGAGCAAAGTTCAAGCCATTTCTGCCTTGTCTACTTGCCTCTGTCAGTTCCTGCGCGGTATTTAACAGCAAACAGTTATTAATTTTCCATCTCTGCTGGTTGGTGGTGTGGGTGGCTCGTTGGCCTGAGAGCTGGGAGAAGTTTTCAACTTTGGCTTAAATCTTTGTAATGAATTGCACAAGCCTGGTGCAAGCAGCATCTCCTGGGAGGTCAAAATGTTGCAGAAGAGAAGAAAGAGAGGAAGAGGAAGATGGAATGAGAGGGTGATCTGACTGCCATGCACAGCTCCGCAATTATAACTGGATGGTGCTTTTTCTCCTCCGTAATAGTCATTGGTAGCAATTGGTGTCATGCTGCCCTGGGCTCTGGAAATCCGCAAATCTGTTTGCTGCACCCCCACCGGGATCAAATCCCATCGAGTCCCCCAGTTTATAAACGGCATGTCAGATTTGTAACATGAGCACTGATTGCAAATCTGCAGCCATTTCCATTTAGCCTAAGGCCAAGATTTTTAATTTAAAAAGCCTCCCCATGCAAAGACTCCTCAGATATCCCGGCCAATGCAATTTGTTTAAAAATTCAATAAGGCAATTTTCATGGAGCAGGAAAAAGGAGCAGGGCTGGTGTCTGAACATCCCATAAGGAGGAGGAAGCCAGGCTCACATCTTCCATGCCCATTTGAACCTAGCCATGTTACTGCTTCAGTCCAGCTCCTCCTACCTTCTATTCGACCGCAAACACTGCAGGCCTGGTTCTCACTTACATCAAAGCTTCTTTATGCTGTTCTGGTAGTGTAAAGGGAACCTACGGGGCAGAAATGACCCTGGGTGAATATCCCCTGCCTAGGGAGCCACCACAGCTAGCATACAGCTAGGGTATGGAGTCTCACAGAGTTACTCCCTGGACCCCACCGTGGTTAGGTGTATGTCAGGGAGGCAGGGAGCAAGCCAGGGAAAGTAGAGGGTCTTGCCAGAGTGCTGAGTGTTGTGGCTGTTCTTTGTTTCCTTGGGACCACAAGGAGGTTTATGGAAAGCAGAGGAAAAGTTAGAGCATCTCTAAGGCTGCTCTAACTTACACCAGAAGTCAGGATCAGGAAGACTCCTGGATGCCCCAGTATTTGATGAGTACCAAGGTGCTTTACATGGTATTGGGCACTGTGACTCCAAAGGCTGAGATCCCTAGACAGAGATTCTGGGCAGGGCAGGTTGAAGTAACTCCTGTTGAAGCAGCTTCTGCACAGCCAGTTGGAAGGGGACACAGAATAAAGCAAATACTTCAGGTGCTGAGCAATCACTGAACACCACAGTTTAAAGCCACCTCTGCTCCACTCTCTGTTCCTGCTCCAGCTACAGAGAGGGAACACCTGACAATCAAAGCCTCTGACTGTTGGCATTCGGCACTCTCCTATTGTTAAGCAACATGGCACAACAGATAGGCCATGGCTGGGTAACCACGGTGCATTAGAATGCCACAAATGGCACTAGGAGGGAGCCAACCCAGTGAAAATTCCTAACTCCCGGCAGCCACAGGGAGCCGAGGGCACATAGCACGGCCCGGGTTGAGGAAGAAAATAGAAGGGGGAAGCTTCTCTTTCTGGCCTCTTTGCTTGCAGGTCCAGCACAGCGACCTGCTGACGGAGAGGTGGCTGGAGAACAGAAGCCTCCTTGCCTCCCGGCACTGGGTATCTGAGGCTCTGGCCAAGTAGCAGTGGAGGCTGAAAAACTCTCTGATTCTGCTGTTAACCAGATTGATAAAACAAGCACCGCGAGGCTGCGAGCCTTTCTAAGTGGAGAGGTGAGGTGGGGTTTTAAAGCGAGGTAATTGTACCCAGCTAGACAGGCTATTTGGAAAGATGGTTCAAGTCTCTGGCAAGGCTCTGCGCAGACAAGATGCTCTGGCTGCAGTTGGGATAAAATGAAACCCCCAATCCATGGGACACCTCCCCACTCTTAATCTCTCATTGCAGGCCCCATTTCCCTGCCTGCATGGCTCATGGCTGCTTCTGCAGCCTTCACCTTGTGCTACCTCAGCCCCCCTCTCCTTCTACTTACACCCCTGTGGCTCCCTCTCCCCCTCATATCTTTCTGACAACTCGGCTGAATCTGGGGTGTCTGAATTTCAGAGGTGCCAATCCTCCTGCCCTCCCCCTCCACTGGAGGCCTAGAGGGGGGACTGCAACCTGCCCAGTTCCTCTGCCCATCCAGCCTGGCCCATCCTTTTGCCTTGTCTGTAATACCGTCTTCATCCTGATGCTGTTCTAATGATGACGGCTGCTTATTTATCACTGCTCCTGTGATAATGCCTTAATTGCCAGAGAAGGGCTTGAAGCAGGAGCGGGTGGTGCCTTTGTAAACATGATTATCGTTTATTGACTTGACCCCACACACAAAACCTGGGGGAGGGAATATGCCCCCCACAGCTACCCCCACTTGTTCTTCTCTCTGAACTGGAGCTCTCACCTTGCAGGGCTAGAAAAGGGAAATTTAATTAGAATTGTATTCAGGAGGTTTTCAATTTTTTCTACCAATTAGTGTTTCATTAAGGCTGGTGAATTGCATGTGCCAGGGAGAGAGAGAGAGACAGCCTTTTAGAAGGGTATTATTGTAAGACGTGGTGGTAGGGTGGGGGGTTGCATGTTGTGAGCTGCAGATGACATCGGGTGGTGACTGAGCTTATTAATTAACTATCACTCATTAGGCTGGATTGTAGCTTGGCCGGATCACGAGGGAGTGGGGGAAGGGGTGGCTATGGAGCATTTGCCCATCTCTTTTGAGCACCGTTGCAGGAGCCCACCTGCAGCTGAACTGGGAAGCGTCAGGAAAGGTGTGAAGTCTTCACGTCACGCTGGCCACGCAGCTGGTACTGCTCTCTCTGCAGACATCCCTTGCCCAGATTGTTGCCATTCAGCTGGGAGAGGGCAGACAGGCTGCTGCCAGTCCAAACCAGGCCGTGGGGAAAAAAGGCGGAGCTTGTGCTTAAAGTGCTCCATCCCCACCTATACCACAGGAGACCTGGGCTCCATCCCCAGTTATACCACAGACTCCGTGTGTGACTTCGGGCTAGTCACTTACCAGACCCTGGGCCTCAGTTTCTCATCTATAGAATGGGGTAGTAACAGCAGTGCTTGGCTATTTAGTTTGTCAGTGCTCCAGGGCAGGGACTGTCTCTTACTGTGTGTGTGCCCAGGGTCTGCTATAATAGACGTAATAAGACATGCGCTGTCCCAGAGGGATTCTGGGTAAAGGGCCGAGCACGATCAGTGTGGACCCCTGTGGAGCATCATTTACCCCACAGTTCATCCTGTCACTAGAACTATCACCATCATTACCCTGGATGGAAGAGGAGCTGGCTGGGGTTTGGGATCTGGCTGGCAGAAATGACCCTGGTGCGTCATATCCTCAGCTCCGGCGGAGGGAAGGGTTAACCTCTGCCTTTCGGCTCCCACTATATTTTATTTTATTTTGCTACTGATTCTCCCCTCTGTCCCTCTGCTCCCAGCACCGCTTTGTCTCCCCTTCATTACTCTCAAGGTCACCATTGATCAGCTTCCGAGTGCTTTACAGCTGCAGCCTTGGACAGGCAGAAAGAGAAATTGATTGCAGTCAATTCAGCAGCAGATTGAACTGTATTGACTTGGCCTCTATTCATGCAGACGAGGAGCTTTGCTACCTTTTAATTACCACAGCGATTCTTCTCGGTATCAATGGGACCGCTAGGCGAATGCAAGGAAAGATCAGCTGGCCTTGCCGCAGTGGATTTCGGTCTATGGAGCTCTTCCTGCCCCATGGCACTGGAGAAGTTGTGTTTTGCTGGGGTGTGAATCCCACTGTGGGCATGTCTCCACACAACCACAGATGATGCACTGGACCGGTCTGGCTGTTGCTATGTTTTCAACCTTCTCGACATGTTCAATGACCAAAGGGTACATCGTCTCCTACGGGAGCCGGATTATTCGGCAGAGTGGGCGTGGCCCCTTTGCAAGGGAGTGGCATTGTACTTTGCAGAAGAAATGGAGATCACGAGGGAATGAGGTCAGCAGCAGGAGTTTTCATCTGAACCAGAGATGTTGGGAAAGACAAGCAGAGGACCTATCAGGTGGAAGTCACTCTGTCAGCAACAGTTCACCCCCCCACCTCCTGGCCTTTGTGTTTGTGCATCTAGAGGAAGGACACGCTGCTGCAAATTTTCTCAAATAGCTGCATGAACCAATCTGCTGTTTAGCAAACTCCTTGGGGTGAATCATGAACTCTCTGCTTAGGGAGGTAGATGTTCTGTGGTTAAGGCTTAGGAATGGAAACCAGGTGAGAATGGGCCAAATTCTGCTTTGTGACCACACTGTAAATCGGGATTAAGCCAACTGGTCTGGACTTCACATGCTGGATTCTGCTCCTGGCCTCGCCCACAGACTCACTGGCCAAGCCAAAGTGCCTGTTCCTGGAGTAGAAAATTCATTTAGCATTTGTGCAAGCTCTGAAGAACGACAGTCCTGAAGAACAAAATCCTCCCTTCATCTACAGACCTGCTATCAGCAGCACCAGCACTCAGCGTAAGAGAGAAGTAGAGTTTCCAGGCCCATTGCGTCTCTTCTGGGGAGGTGGAATTGTTACCCGTAGCCTGGATTTCTCACCCGCCTTTGCAAAGCACATGTTGCTTGAGCATATGGCACAGAGGTATAATGTGAAGGCTCCTCCTCTTGCCTGTGCAGAGAGGCACTTCCTTTTTTTCCCAGCTTCCCTCAGGGAAGACGTGAATTCCAGCCCTTTACTACTCTAGAGAAGACAGTGAGCTGCCATAATCCCCCCGCACCAGTTTCTAGCCATTAAAATGAATTCTTCCCACATTAGTAAGGATCCCCGAGGCCCTGGGAGAACAGGTGCTTACTTGACCCAAGTGTCACCTCCATCTAATATATCGCACCAGCCCCAGGGGAAAAAATGCAGCCTAGGCTTCTTCCCAACCCCCACCCTCCACCCCAGAAGAGGCCTGGCTCAGCGCAACTGCAGGAGGAGAGCTGTGTGCTGCCTCTGAGAAGAACACATACACACAAAAAAAGCACACCTTCCTAGAGGGAGCGGGGATCTGCCTCTCATACCGCTCTGCTGCCTTGTCTGGTGTCCTGCCTCCAGTGATGGATATTTCTTCAGAAGGCAGCAAAAACTTCCACAATGCACTGAGTTGTGCAATGCAATGTATGGAGGTAAGGAGGTGCATGGAGAAATATCTTTCTGCCCCTGGGGGGCAATCAGTTGAAATCTTGCTGGAGCGTGTCCTTCGATTCCTCTGATCTTATCACGCAGAGCTATCTGTGCTGGTATTGGTTCCAATGCTGGAAAATCCCCAGGTCATAAACACCTTTCTTGGCCCACTTCGTGGGAGAGGCACCGGAGGGAAGCAGGCCCAGGAATCTGTTTCCTTTAGGAGACACCACTGCTCTGAGAAAATCCCCTGTTTTCCAGGCCTCAACAGACCCTAGTGACTGCGAAGAGAGATCAAGCTATTACCCCTACAACCGGTCTGTGTGACAACAGGTCTGAAGCGAGACAACTTAGCTAAGGAAGACTAGGTCTAACCACTGCAGAACTTCTCTAACTAATGTCACTTGTAAAGCCCTTTGACTGGGTTCTTGTGGGGCAGAACCTGCAGCATCTTCTCAGGGTGTTTGTTTGAGTAAAGGCTGAGGGCCTGGTTGCTCCTCCAAGATACACACACAGAGAAATGACCCTCTGTGCATGGAGAGGGGGCCCAGCTGCCTCCATGTCAGGATTACCCCCTCCCTGACAATGCTCTGGAGGTTGGGGTCGCCCCTTGTGTGGAGGGGGTGGGCAGACCGAGAGAGGAGTGGATGCGTTCTCCCCTCACCTGCCCTGTGGAGTTTAAGGCAGGAGTATACAGCTGAGGCTTGTGTTACATTTCCATAGCACTCTCTCCTCAGCCATGATAACTGCTAGCAATGCAAGTACTAAACATGGAGGCCCAGAGCCTCTCTATAGATGGCCTTAGGCTCCATCAGTTGATGTCTGCGGGGGGGTTGACCCAGAGCAGAGAGACACATCAGGATAAACCCTGTCACCTGTGAAGGAACAACTGTGGAAAGCTTGACAATGGGAACTTGGTGGAGTTTCCCTTCCCCTTAGACACAAGGGGGTGATAGGAATGGAGGATGAAGCACACCCTGCTTGAATAAGGTGACTATATCCTTGCTACAGAGCAAGCTGTCCTGATTGCACAGAGGTGGGCCCAAGGCATAAAGTTTGGATCCTGATCTGTCAGCTGTTTAGGGCAGGAACTGTCTCTTTTTTTGTTCTGTGTTTGTACAGCACACTTAACATAATGGGATCCTGGTCCATGAATGGGAGTTGTGTGAGCTACGCTAATACAAATAATTGATTATCATCATCATCATCATCAATTAATTTGAATGCCCCATACTTAAGGGGCACATGAATACAGAGTTCTGGTTCTGGGCCATAACTTAATTCTGTGTCCTAACTGCTTGATCTGATTAGCGTGGCATTTAATTCATACAGGCACCTGAACACAGCTGGTGCATCCAAATGATGCACAACAGGGGTTGATTCCACATTTCATGCCATGTTTACAACAAAGCCAAAAGACGTATTTATTTATTATGATGGACAAGAAAGCAACCTAGAGAGCTGACTGCGTAATGACTAGTGCCCGGTGAATAAGGCAAACAAATTCCTGTGAACTTTTGTTTAACTTTCTAATTTAATTAGCTCTCTTTGTGTTCACTTTCTGACCGTATGAATTTAAGCAATCAGATGGCAGGAAGGCTTAGGGAGCAAGTCTCACAGTTACATGAGGTCACACAGGAACCAAATTTTGAATCCACAGTTGCAAGGATTTGTCCTGGAAGCTTTCGAACACTCATTCAGTAGGGAAGCAGAATTGATATTGAACCATGTGACTTAATTGTCCGATCACAACTAAGCAATGCAGGATCAAATTATGAATGTTTACAACCAGTGGTTAGAGGGATAAAAAAAACCTGAAAAGATAATTGTTTGGTTAACTTGAATAATGAAGAAATCTGAGGAAATTGGGATATGCTCACAGACTATTCCACCCTGAGAAAAAGAGGTTAAATTCACTGTACATTTTTCACTGAGCTCTAAGAATACCAAAGATAAAAAAAAAAGTAGTTAAAATATAAGATAGCCAGAGAAAAAATAGTGGTATCTGTACAAATAAACAAGAGTCATTCCATTACCTGGAGTAGTTTGGGGAAAAATGCAGACAGAGAGCATTTACATTGATGCTTTAGGGAAAGCTGGGGCTCCAGTCTCTCTGGGTGATTTTTGGCCATTTGCTGTGCAGTGCCTCGGTTTCTCCATATATAAACTGCAGATAATACTTAGCCTTGCTCTACACTGGTAGGGGGAGAGGAATTGATCTAAGTTACGCAACTTCATCTACAAGAATAATGTAGCTGAAGTTGACATACTTAGACCTACTCACTGCAGCGTCTTCACTGCAGTAAGTCGACTGCTGCTGCTCCGCCATCGAGTCCACCTGTGTCTCTTGCGGCAGTGGAATACAGGAGTCAATGAGAGAGTGCTCAGGGGTCGATTTGTCGCGTCTAGACTAGATGCGATAAATTGACCCCTGCTGGATCGCTCACTACCCACCGATCCGATGGATCGCTTAGACATACGCTTAGACTCAGTAGTATAGACACAGCCTATGTCAGCGTATCTAGGCTGGTGTCGATGCAGCATACACAGAGGGTATGTCTACACTAGAAATGCTCCAAAGACACAGCTGGGAGCGCTGCTGCTGCACCACTGCAGCGGTGTAATGTAGACACTACAGCAACTGAAGGGGCTTTTCCATTGCTGTGATAAATCCCCCTCTCTGAGAGGCTGTAGCCAAGCAATGTAAGTTTTGCCAGCATAAGAGGTAATGAAGACAGGTGAAATTTTTCACAGCTCTGAGTGATGTTGGTAAGCCGACCTAACTTTGTACTGTAGAGAAGCCGGGACTGAAGCAGCCTTTCTGCCAGTGTGAGGACACCACCTCCCCGAACGACATTAGCTATGCTGACAAAAGCCCTCTTCTGGCAGCACAGCTGTGTCTACACTGGGGTTTTTTGTCGATGTAGCTAAGTTGGTCAAGGATGTGGTTCTTTTCACGCACCTGACTGATGTAGCTATGCTGCTATACACTTTAGGTGTTGACCAGGCCTTATATCCACCATTGTAAAGCATATTGAGAGCTAGCAATGTTCTTATGACTCTTATCCCCCTCCTGTTACTAAGGCTATGTCTACACTGTAGGCAATTCAGTGGCACAGCTACAACACTGCAGCTGTGATGCTGGAGCACCATAGTGTAGATGCTTCCTACATCACCGGAAGGGGTATTTTCCTGTCACTGTAGTTAATTCACCTCTCTAAGAAGGCGCTACTAGACTAAGAGAAGAGCTCTTCCATCTACCTATTGGTGTCCACTCTGAGGGTTTGGTCAGCTTAACTACTTTGCTCAGGGGTGTAAACATAGCTTGGGGGACCTACATTTTACTGTGTAGACCTGGCTGAAGGCATTAGCAGCGATTAAACAGAGTACCTCTTGCTAAAAACATGATCCTCTACTGTGAGTGCAAAAAGGTGATGGCCCCCTTCATCAAAAAGGTAGTTGTAGCAGACTCACTAATCTCACAGTTAGCTGAGCCTCACACAGTGGCCATCTGGGTTACGCTATGGAAGTGCTAAGCATTAGTATTATTTATTTCCCTTCCTACCATAAGCAATTAAACACAGGCTCATTCTAGCCATAAACAGCAACAGCCTGAGGAGAGTGGGAAGGACAGGCACAGAGAAGAGGCACTTTATCTTTGACACATGCTCACGGGCAGAGGGGTGAAGGTCAATGGCTAGACATTGTATTGTGCTGATTAAAATGTTGACAACCATACATTTAGTTTTATGAAATTACCGATTGATCTGTGATTGCAGGGTCCAATCAATGCTCTGAAAATATATGGTGCAGAAAATCAGACAGGGCTCGGTTATCCTTTTGCATTTAGCTCTATGTCTAGGACTGCTCGCTGAGGCAGGATTCATCCCTATCTTCCCCCTCACTCCCAGGGGGAAGTAAACTGGCCCTCTTGCCTGTTATCTATTAGACCATGCAGTCTTTCTGTGGTCAGTTTAGACTGGAAGCTCTTTGAGGCAAGAAGCATGTATGTAAAGCCATGTGCACATCTATGGTGCTGTACAAATATTAGAGCCCCAGTTGAATTAGGGATCAGCTGGTAACTTTATCCACAAGAAGGAACATTTGGCAATATTTTATTCTATCAAAGGTCTCTGGAACCCACTACTAAAATGCAGCCACCTCTGTTGCGGAACCTGGCAGCTGCTCAACAGAACTGTACACATCTGTATTTAAAAAAGGAAGGATAACATCTGTAAACGAGACTTCAGGGGGAATGTAGAGAGACTGGATGCAAATAACCTGAGATTTGACAAAGGATCTCTGACAACCATGCATAGCACCATCTGATCTTTAATGAGTACAAAAGGACAGAAGAGCTCAAGGCGGGGGAGAGGGGAAGATATCCTACTGACACCATGGGGGGGCATGATTTAATGGCAATTCAGAGGGCAGTGTGTTGCCAGCGCTCACTATTTTATCACAGGTCTCATGATATTTGATATTTTTCTTAATGCCCCAACTCCTGGAGTCCTGTTATTCCCTGGAAATCTCATCTTTTTTTAAAAAGATCTCAGAGTTTGACTTTTTGGAGAAACCTGCAACTTCCTTTCACCCAAATGATGAGACCCCAACTCTGTTTGCAATCGCCTTGACGCCACTCAAGCAAGACTCCCACTGAAGTCATAAGGTCTGAAAACTGAATAAGAACCTAAGGCCTGGGCTACACTAGCAGGGGAGTGGGGTTCGAACTAAGGTATGCAACTTCAGCAACGCTATTCGCGGAGCTAGAGTTTCAGAGTCGATGGGAGCGCTTTCGGGGATCGATTTATCGCCTCTAGCTGAGATGTGATAAATCGATCCCCGATACATCAAACACTACCCATTGATCCGGCAAGTAATGTAGCCCTACCCTAGGACTGTTTCCAAAGTGTTGGGATCTCTATTAGGTTACAGTCTCAGGAGAGTCACCTAATCAAAGAGAGTGCCTTGAGGGATTACACTATTGAACAGTCAAGAATCCTGTTTCATTTACTTTATTATCTGTGTTACATTAGCATGTAGAAGCCCCAGAAAGGTTCAAAGTCCCATTAGACAAGATGCTGTAAACACGTGTAAAAATAAAGAGCTGAAAATCTTAGTGTATGAAGAGAGGAATGAGTGGATAAAACAAATGAATTGTAGGAGGACACAATACCAGCGAAGCAATCGTGATTAGTTTAATAAGCAGCAGTCTCCTGCCTGCTGTCTAGCCATTGTTGAGCATTTTGTAGGCTTAAGTGAGTTTTTATTTTGATGACAATTGTCTTGACGGAGCATATTGTATACAGTGAATATCATCTGATTGGGGAATCCATGCTTTTGATGGATCATTCTCCGACTCCTTTCTTATTAGAGATATTTCTCAGTTTAGACTCTAAGTGGAGAGAAAGTTTATTCTTAATAGTCAGAAACAGATAGATTAGCCTGTGTGGGGAATAAATCTCTTTCCAGTCTAAGGGCTTATTTGCAAAAATTTCAGACTAGGATGCAGTTGGGGCATTTTTTTTTCCTTTTCTTTTAATGTATGAATCTTCTGAAAACAAAACTTTACACAAAAATGCTGACAGACCCTTAACAGAAGTGACAAAGAGTCCTGTGGCACCTTAAAGACTAACTAACATTTTTAGAGCATAAGCTTTCATGGGCTAATACCCACTTCGTCAGATCCACATCCGACGAAGTGGGTATTGGCCCACGAAAGCTTATGCTCTAAAAATGTTAGATAGTCTTTAAGGTGCCACAGGACTCTTTGTCACTTCTGCAATTCCAGACCCTTAACAGTAATAGTGGGACTGCCCAGTTTTCCGTAGGGCCTATAGAAATCTTCAGTATGCAAAGGCACATGTTTTGTTGCAGATTCTGTTGGAATTCGTGGCGTGAAATTGTCAGTTCTGAGGCAAGATGGGGAGATGCAGGGAAGGAAGGATGGTCTAGTGGTTAGGACCTGATTCTCCTACTGGGTCAGTTCCATGCTCTGGCACATAAGTGACTCAGTTTCCCCTAGTGCAAAACAGTGATAATAGTGCTGCCCTACATTGCAGTGGTGTTACAAGGATAAAAGTGTTATAACTGAGCACCTCACAGTCTTTTAATAGGGCCCCTGTATGTACCATACATAGTTCCAGTCCCTCCTACATAGGATCCAAGTCTCCTATGGGGTGAATGTAATAGTAGGTATAATAGTAGGTAGTTGTCTCCACATCCTCCTAGTTCTGCTAACTACAGGATTTTGAAACTGACACAGGATACTCCAGCCAGACATCAATTTCATGGTGCTCTCCACAGTTGTGGAATCGGGGAGTAATCAGATCTTAGCTATGTGCATTTTTGAATGGACTGGCAAAAGAGGAATTTAATCGTCTGCTGGGATGTGAGTCAAGCACGTACCTAAAATAATGATTTAGGTACAAACCCTTTTCCCTCATTATATACATTTATTAATACATAAGTAAAAATATATGAATGTAGCAATGTCTTATTCATTATTATTCTTGGTGTTTATAGCATGTGTAACACTGTAATATTTGTGGTACTGTAAATCGCTTTTCTCAAAATACAAGCATCTAATCTTTTCTTCTGTCTGGAGAGTGCTTAGTTTAGTGATTGTAGCACCAGACTGAGAGATCCCGATTCTACTCCTGGCTCTGCTGCTGATTGTCTGCATGACTTTGTATAAATCACTTGACTAGCCTGTGCCTCACTTTCCCTACCTGTAAAATGAAGTTAACAACATTATCTCTCAGGAGTGCTGTGAGGCTAAATTAATGTTTCTAAAGTGCCTTCAGGTGCTCAGGTAGAACGTGTGATAGCATGCAGAAGTACAGTACATACGCACACTACCCCAGGGCTCCAGTGGCTATTTAAAGGGCCTGAGCCTTAGAGGCAGCGGGAGCCCCAGACCCTTTAAATAGCCCCTGCAGCCCCACCACTGCTCCAGGGGCTATTTAAAGGGTTCAGGGCTCCTCTATATCTATCGCCCCAGGCCCTTTAAATAGCCCCCCAGAGCCTGCCAGAACCCTGACGTAGCAGTGGCAGCTTGGGGCTTTGGCAGTGGTTTAAAGGGCCCAGTGTGGGGGGGAATGGGGAGGGCACTTACTGGTACAGGACGGGCTGGAGCTGGCTCTGACCCCCAGCCCCACCCTTCTGCCCATGGCCCCGCTCCTTCCGGGGGGCCAGAGTCGGCCCCAACCCAGCCTCATACCAGTAAGTCCCCATTTCTACTTTCACCGTGCACAAAGGCCATTTGGAGGAAGTGCCTTATTCACTGTTATTCTACGACACCCTCTATTATTTCTTGCATGGCTGTGGTGAGCCCTTGATCCTGTATATGGACCTGATCCAAAACCCACTGAAATTAATAGGCGTCTATCCTCTGAATGAGTGGGAACTTAATACAGTAGTGTGTGTGGAACCTTGGGTCTCATGGGGTTGAATATACCATACAGAAATGTGAGCTTTATTTTTAATAAGTATTATATTTCCCTTATCCACATATCCCATTTAGAGAAAGATAGAGATGAATAGAAATCCTACAGCATATAGGTATATCCACCCACTGCTGTCCACTGAAATGAATATCTGGTATAAGAATAAACCCTATCAAAAGACTAAACACACTACAATCAGCCTTCTGTGCAGCAGCAAAACTTTCCTGTGCAGCTGAGAAGAGAATTAAACCCACTAGAGGAAGATAGAGACTCATTAAAAAGAGTTATAACAAATCAGTTATCAGTCGTTTAAAGAATAAACCTGTTAGAATAAACCTGTTAAATAAATCTGCAGCAAAGCTAATTAGGTCAGTGTAATACCAGCACAATGGGTTTTCTTTCTTCAGTGAATCCTTAATGATAGCATAAGCCTGTTAAAGGAATACACTGAGTATACAATAAGCTAGATATTTAAAAGAGCACATCGGTTAGTTCATTCTCTGAATCTGAGCTATCTTAAAATTGCTATAATTTAGTGAAGAGTGTCCTCTTGATGCAAAATATCTATGGAAAATTAAAATAATGTGTTATGCCATTTATGAAAAATGAAACCAAGGAAGCACCCCCCTCACACTGCTGTTATTTATGTAGGACCTACAAAGTGTGATTTACCGCCTACTCCAGAACCAAACTCCAGATTGACACTCCAGATCTATTCTCAGAACTTTAATGACTAACTTCTTTTCTGTGCTTCTGCACTAATGGTCCAGCAACTCTGACACATAGATTAACGTGATTTATTGAGGAAGAGTCAACATGGCTTTCGTAAAGGGAAATCATGCCTCACCAATCCATTAAAATTCCTTGAGGGGGTCAACAAACATATGGACAAGGGTGATCCAGTAGATATAGTCTATCTTGACTTTAGGAAAACCTGTGACAATGTCCCTCACCAAAGGCTCTTAAGCAATGTAAGCTGACATGGGATAAGAGGGAAGGTGCTCTCATGGATCAATAACTGCTTAGGAGACAGAAAACAAAGGATATGAATAGATAGACAATTTTCAGAATGGAGAGAGGTAAATAGTGATGTCTCTTAGGGATCTGTACTGGAATCAGTGCTGTTCAACATATTCAGAAATGATCTGGAAAAAAAGGGGTAAAACAATGAGGTGGCAAAATTTGTGGATGATACAAAATTATTCAGGATAGTTAAGTCCAAAGCAGACTGTACAGAGTTACAAAGGGATCTCACAAAACTGGGTAACGGTAACGAAATAGCAGCTGAAATTCAATGTTGAGAAATGCAAAATAATGAACATTGGAAAACATAATCCCAATTATACATACAAAATGATGGGGATTTAAACTAGCTGTTACCACTCACGAAAGAGATCTTGGAGTCATTGTGGGTAATTCTCTGAAAACATCTTCTCAATATACAGTGACAGTCAGAAAAGCTAACAATGTTCGGAACCACTAGGAAAGTGATAGAAAATAAAACAGAAAATATCACAGTGCCACCATATAAATCCATGGTATGCCCACATCTTGAATACTGTGTGCAGTTATGGTCTCCCCATTTCAAAAAGGATATATTATAATTAGAAAAGATATAGACAAGGGAAAAAAAAAAAGATTAAGGGGATGGAACAGCTTCCGTATGAGGAGAGATTAAAAAGACTGGGACTTTTCACCTTGGAAAAAAGACGACTAAGAGGGGATATGACAGAGGTTTATAAAATGGTGACTGGTGTGGAGAAAGTAAATATGGAAGTGTTACCAAGTGAAACTAATAGACAGCAGGTTTAAAACAAACAAAAAGGAGTGCTTCTTCATACTGTGCAAGTCAACCTGTGGAACTCTTTGCCAGGGAATGTTGTGAAGGCCAAAGCTATAATGGTGTTCAAAAAAGAATTAGATAAGTTTATGGAGGACAGGTCCATTGATGGCTATTAGCCAAGATGATCAGGAATGCAACCCAATGCTCTTACTATCCCTTTTCTCTGATTGCTGAGAAGCTGAGAGTGTATGACACGGGATGGATCACTCGATGACTGAGTGTTCTCTTAACTCCCTTTGAAGCACCTGGCATTGGCCTGTCTCAGAATACAGGACACTGGGCTAGATGGACCATTGGACTGATCCAGTATGGCCATTCTTATGTTCTTAAGCAAGAAAATAACTATAATAATTATTTCGCGCCAATATAGTGTCTTTTGTTAGCACATGTATAAAGAAGGGTGGTTATGAGATTATGACACTGGACTGGGACTCTGGGTTCCATTCCTGGCTCTGACACAGACTTCCGGTGTGACCTTGGGCAAGTCATTTAATCTCTCTGTATCTTAGAGTTCTCCCTGTAACATGAAGATAATACTCATTTCTGCCTTTGTCTATTTCAAGCTAGGACAGGCACTATTTCTTACCACAGTATATAGAGCACCTAGAACAGCATGTTGTTTTTTTTTCTCAATTGGGTGTTTAGTTGCTACTGCTGTGTAAATAACAATAATAGCAACAGTATCCCTGATCAGCAGGTCAATATTCTTGTTTCCATTTTTCTTTGTATGTAAACTAAAAATAAGTGACCTACCTGGGTTCACATGGCAATTCAGAAGCAGAGCCAAGAATAGAATTCAGATATCCTGGCTCTCTGCCCTGTACTCTAGCTACTAGAGAACACTCCTGCCAGAGCTGTGCTGGCTTATTCTCCTCCAGAAATGCAGCAAAAGTTAAATGCTGGGCACCTGTGGGGAAAGGATCTTAAATGGCAGGGAATAGAAAGAAATGTTTCTTTTCCCATTTCTGGAGAAGGTGTTGCAAGCCAAAGAAAAGGGTGAAAACAAGAATTGAAAACTACATAAAGAAGCATTTGACAGCAGCAACCTTTTAAGTTGCCTCCAGTGTATGTGTGCATAGCTACTGCCAAGCTCTGTCAGTTCCAAAGATTGAATACAAGGTGTGAGTCTGGCACGGAAGCAGCAGAATATTGGAAATGACAGTGCTCTATGATATAGCGATGGGTTGGCTTGGAAGCCTCTATGGAGAATGGGCCCAAGCTGCCCTGGCAACAAAGAGATGTGAGGATAGGAGGAGGAGGGGCGGGGGGGATAGGAAATGAAGTCTGCCAAAGCCCTGTAAATGAAAGTGTTGTCCAGGGTCCCACCCACCTCTCACAGCCTTGCAGTAACTGAGGGGCAGGAGAGAAGGAAGCAGGTAGGTAATGTTAAATCATTATTATCTTCTGTATGACTATGACACCGAGAGATGCCCACTAAGCTCAAGGCCCCATTGCAGTAGGAGCTTGCAGGCCCACTATGTGAGACAGGTTGGGACACTCTGGGGGTTCACCCAGACCAGTATGGGGATCTGTCACTGCCTGACCAGTAACGCTGGCTGTGTCTTGGCTGTGAAAATGTGGCTCAAAACCCTCACACAAGCAGCATGCTCATAGCACAGGGGCCTCACCCTGGCTACTCCTTGCAGGGGGACATCAACTACCCTTTCAGTCTGGAACCTCCCCCAAACCATCTCCTCTGCAGTGCCCACTTCCCCTCACTGGATTCTAAGAGAAGTGATTCTGTGCACTGCTCCACAGAAAGAGTGTGAACCCCAGCCTGGTAGTTGTCCTGGAGGATTTCCCCCATCCTTGTTTATTACAAAGCACTGAGATGGCTTTGTAATAAAATAAGGAAGAGATTATTAACAAAGTGATAATAAGTGAGAAGGGAAGACACAGATCTGATTACAAGTGAAACAAAACAGAGGGAGTAGGTTTAGGGTTAAGGTTAGGGTTAGGGTGACTTTCCAGTGACTAAAACTTAACTTCAGCAAGTTACAATCTTTGTCTAAGCAGTTTTATCACATAGAGTCAGTTACAGCTGCTCTTGGTTTTCAGGACAAGAGGAGCCACTTTTCATAAGCTCAAAGGGCTCCACTCCCCCTTTGTCCCCTAAGTGATGAATGCCAAAATAACTTTCTGTTTCTACTTATTTTTCCCAAAGTCTGTTGTGTCTGTTTCAAGACTCAACAAGTCTTCCTGGGGATGAAGGCTCCATCCCCCATTGTGATCCTTAAATTGTCTTCCCCCTACTAGTTTAGCTTGAGGGCTTTGTTTACCTTATATGTAGATGTACTTGTTATCGTCCCCTGAGGTATTACCTGTCTCATTTACACTGGAGACACAGAAAAACCGGCAAGCAACATTCCTTTATCTAGGACAAGCTGGACTTAGGCACTACTTGCAAAACTCTTTTTCAAAACATATTTCCAGCACACATCTGTTATTCTTTATGCACATATATCATGCAATAACATTAATGACCAGCACATTACTGGTTTGCATTTGGTACCTTACGTGACACCTTTTAGATATGGATTACGACAACAGAGGGTTGGGGCAATGAGAATGTCAGGTCTGATGTGTGTTATGTCTAATATGACTCTCTGGGTCTCACAGGTCTTTGACTCAATAGGTTTGCAATCAACATAGGTGAGACAGAATTATGACCCCTTTGGGTGGAACCAAGGCATAGAGAGATTAAGTGACTTTCCCAAGTTCACACAGGAATTCTGTGGTGGAGCTAGTTACTGACTCTAGGTCTCCCGAATACCAGTCCACACCAGATCACCTCTCCTCTCTCATCCTGAAGACATTTAAATCATAGCAGAGATGGTTGTAAACATATTTGCTGATTATTATTTTTTCTGATGAAAAAAGGGACAGTTCTGGATGACAAGTACCACCATTTTTCCCCTGTTTATCATCAGCTACAGAACTGGCCAGGAAAGTTTTCCAGTGAAAAACAGAATAGTTTTATCTAAAAAAAAATTGGTTTTTTTTTAAATGGTCATGTCTAAATCATATCTAGCATGAAAATAACAATAATTAGCCCTTGTATAATACTTTCAACCCCAGGATCTCAAAGTGCTTTGAAACCTTTAATCAAGACTTACAGCATCCCTGAAAGATAGATAAGTAGAGGGGGAAACTGAGGCATGGGATCACCTTATTCAGCATTCCATCCCTATTGAGCAAAGTACTTAAGCTTGTGAGAGGCAGCAGGACCAGTGATTGGTACAATGGCTGGGGACTCAGAGGTCCTGTGTACTATTCCCAATTCTGTCACTGACTTTGGGCAAGTCTTTGACCTTCCCGTGCCTCTGTTTCCCCACCTACCCTTTGCACTGTAAGATCTTTGGGACATATACTGTCTATGTAGCACTGGGTCTCTAGAAACTACTGAAATAGAAATAGTAATACGGTGATTACGTCCTATTGACTTCAAGTGCTTTGCAGAATAGGGGCCAGGGAGACTAACTGAATTGTCCAAGGTCACGTAGTGAATCAGTGGCAGAACCAGAACATGGGAATTCTGATTCATCCTCTCCTGCTTTAGCCATGACCTGGGACTATCTAAAACAATATGTTTGCGTGCACTATTTGTAAATCTCTAAGCAAATACTTTTCAACACGGTTCCTGAAAATTGTTCCTGTTGGTGTATTTATTTTTTTTAATATGAGATGACAATCACCATTGTAGGAGTGCAATCAAGCAGCCCAGGGCATTCGGCTGCTGTGTACGCTACCAATAATCTGACTTCTCAGGGTGCTGGTACATGTTAGCTATCAACCTTGTGACTCAGTGAGGCTATCTCAGAGGAACAGGAAGCTCTGAAATGTGTCATTCCTTAGTTGTATTCATTTCTCCCCCATCTCTTTCTCTTTTTGTCCCTTCCCCAGGGTATTGGCTTGTGGGAGGGTAACAGTGCTAATTGGTTCTTGCCTGAGCTGATGTCATTCAAAAAGTGCCCAGACCACGACTCTGGTTTTGTAACATCTTCAGAGTTATTTGAATTCCAGTGTGAAACACTGAACTGACTGCCCTGGAGACTTGGATCTTCTATGCCCATGAGATGAAATTCATCCTGGGTCAATGATAATCCACTCTCCCTGCAAATGACTTAAGGCCAGCTCTAACTCTCATTGACTTCAGTGAGATATGGATCAGGCTCTTAATTTCTCTGTGCCTCAGTTCCCTTTGTGTAAAGTGTGTGTGTGAGGGGAGGGAATGCTTCCTTTCTTCCACTCTTTGTCTGTCTTGTCTATCTAACCTGAAAACCCTCTGGGTTAGGCACTGTCTCTTACTCTTTGTATGTACAGTGCCTTGCACAGTGGGGGCCCAGTCATGGTTATAGTCTCTAGGTGCAACTTTAATAAGGAATAATAAGATTAATCACAATTTAAAGGGGCCTTTTCAGATTTCCTCAGCTCACAAAACAAAGGAGACACTGTGGACCAGATCCTGAACTGGTGTAAACCAATGTAACTCCTGGGAAGTCAATTCAGCTACACCAGTTTACACTCATTGAGGATTCAGCCCCACATCATTAGATTAGATGGCTCCCACTTTAAATTATGTGAAGCTGCATTGTAAGTGGAATGAAAGTTCACTGAAATGCATCAAAACACCCAGGCCTGTCACTCCACTTTATCGTAGCCATGGTTTCACTACAACTGAATTCATAGCTGGGTTTCCCTATACACATACATGGTACAAGACGCACTAGTAACCAGCAAAGCCTTTCTGAGGCCCTTCAGAACAGTTTAAGTTTGAGATGGAAAGAGCAGTTCAGAAAAAAAAATGTTATGATCCTTCCTTCTATCCACCACTCAAACTCCACCCTTTCCTAGAACTGAATTGGCACCAATCACCATTTGTTCAAGGCTCTGTGATAATCAGATGTCTTTATTTATTTTTCACACACCTTTGAACTTCCGGTTTCCAGCCAGGATCAGCAGTAGAAATGCCAGAAATCTGATAAAAGAGTCTTTTCTCAAAAGATTTAGATCCCAGCTCTGCAAGTCCAGGGCGTTCAAGTCGCTTAGCTGTTGCAGATAAAATGTGAGCGCTTACTCCAAACTGAAGTTGAGTTTTGAATCTCTGAAGCTTCAGCCATCACTAGTTTGTCTGTCTAGAAAGGGATCCATTCCAAATATTAGCTGGATATTACATTTAGGGATAGTTCAATGCTGAAACCCAGTGCAAGAGTTCAGCACCACCCATCTGGATTTGAAAATGGCAATGAACCCAACTGTATTTTTAAGCAATGGTTTATGATCAACAAAAAAATAGGACTAGTCCTAAAGAGCCAGATATCCCCTCAAGGAACACATGATGCCATCTAAATAAGATCACCACTTAGTATGGTATTGTTTGCAGAGGAGAAACAGGGAAAAAATTCACAAGAGACTGAGAGAGCACCAGAATATCAACGCCACACTCACAAAGCACATTTAATCCATTTTTAGCCTGTAATAAACAATGAGAGCTGCACCCTCATGGAGGGAGACACAAGAGGATATATGAGGGGAAAAAAAAGATTTCACGATAGCAATGAGTAGAACTCAGGGATAGGTCTGGTTTTATTCAATAACCTAGGACTCTGAAGTGAGCTTTTGCTGCAGACTCTCAAATACAAATAAGGTATCTATAGTTTATTGTGGGCATATGTGGCTCCTTTCAAGTTTTAAAAGGGAGCTTATAGTACACAATGGAATCCCATCTGCCAATCTTCCTTCGTCAGCTGTTTTGTGAACAATCTGGAGGCTCTTTCTGCTGCATGGATCATCTCTGTTTCATACTGTGTTCTTAATGCAAAGAACATGGTGTATATATATTTTTCCATTATTTTTCTTTTGTTCACTGCCTGTGAACAAAAAAAAAAAAAAAAAAAAAAAAGAACAACACCCTGTTACATTGTGTGACTTGTGCATTCATATCCCCATTGTGCTCCTCTTGATTGACTGGTTTCCATTTTCTCCATGAGGAGAGAGAGATGTGCCTTCAATAGATTTTCTCTACCACAGAAGCAATAGATATATGAACTGTTCATGTGCCCTCTGCAATACCCTCTCATGACTGTTTCAGCATTATTCCTACAAGCAGGCTAGGAGCTCATCTAAATACAACTCTTCAGACCCCAGCACCAAAAGAGAAGACTGGGCAGAGCAAAAATATCAGGACCTCAGACATAAGATCAGAGGTGGAAAATTCAGGGCCTAATGGAGCTAGGCTGGATGGGAATCTGACCCTCATTTGTTGCACAGAGAAGGCAAGAAGCTGGAATAGCCAAGACTAAAGAGAAGAGGCCCTAGAAAAGAAGAAGCTACTGGAGTAAAATAATTTTGCTTTCAAAAACCACATGGAGAAACCTTCTCTTCGACACATAAGAACAAACCCAGAGCTAAATATGCTGTAACCTGTTTAGGTTTCCAAAGAAGCAGATTAAAGCAAGGGACTATGCACGGAGTGTCCATTCAGATGGGCAAAGCTCATTGCTCAAAACAAAGCTGCAAGAGAACATGTTGCATAGTCAATGCACCAAGTAATCCTCTTGTAATACACACACAGTGGAGGCTTATGGGGGGTTGGTCAACATTTTGGTGAAGGCTATTTGGGGCATGGAAAGGCTGGGCAAATCCTACTGCTTCTCTGTGTTTGCCTGTGTGCGGTTCTTACGTTATCCTTCGAGTATCAGTGGTAACTAGCATTTCATGCAGCATTGTCATTCTGAGTTTATTTATTCTGCCCCTTTGGAAGAGGGATGGTAACTTGTAAAGAATGCTGGTGTGATGGGTGGAGGTGTGGACTCATCTGGGATGTTTGGGATTTGGATCCTGATGGGCCATCCCAGCTCACTTCACCATTTTCCATCTGCTTTTCTTCATCCTTTCAGGCCAACAGGGTCAGAGAATACTGAGCTGGAGTTTGCCAGCATGGTGCCTCCTAGGGCAAAGGCCATGACCGTCCACAGATGGGTAATACACCCTATCACACTTGCATTGTCTGAAACAGCAACCCCTCAATGATTATGGGTGGTGGGGAGATGCATGGGGCCTTCTCTTAATTTAAAATAACCAAGTATAAAACAGAAGGAGCCACCTTAGATTGCAAGTAGATGACAACAGGAACACTCAAAGAACACAGTAGCAATGTCTCCCGGCACTTGAGTTTATGTTTTAAACAACTGCTTTGTAGATATGCAGCTTGTTTAGGGTCCTGACCCTGCAGCACTTAGTTCCTCTAGTATTCCCTCACCTCTGCCAGTTGTCCCATTGAAACCAGTGGGACTCATTTTATGAGTGGTGCCACTCCAGGGGGCAGAAGCAGGGCATGTTTAGGGAACATCTGTCTTGCAGTGGAACAATCCTGGGGGAAAGGAAAATCCTGGCACTTGGGCAGAGGGTAAATGGGATAAGCTAGGCCTCAGCCCTATCAGGCCAGGCTGGAGTTTAACCAGACAGCTTTGCATTCTGCTGAGGGAAGATCTGCAGAAGATTTAGCTTCAGACAATGCTTTGTAGTCTTGGGAGGCAGAGAGTGGAGGCTAAGGCAGCCTGTCCCTGCAGGCTGGGGGAGGGCGGATAACAGCACCGCTGCTTTCCTTCCCCGTGCTCACAGCAGAGGCATCTGATCGCTCTCTCTGCCACGACAAGATGAGCTGGTGGCTGGAGGGGGAATTGACTGGGTATGAACCTCCACAGAGCCAGGGATTATTAATGGCTGTTTGCTGCTCAGTCAATGTGTGTGCGGTGCCCGCCTTCCAACCAGAGCGCCCTGACCTCACGGCTGACCCCCTTAGGGCCTGTCTTGTATGGGGGAGATTGGGGGATACATTGCACCACTGCCGCTATCTTTTGCTGTCCAGAGACGAAGGAAGGGAGAGGTTTCCCCTTCCCCGGCTCCAGCCTTTGGACCTTAGCCCGCCCGGCTAGACTGGCCAGGAAAGCAGAGGAGCCCGAAGGCAGCGGGATCTGCAGCTCGGGCTGTTTGATGCCTCCCGAGGCCGCCCTGTTCTGCTGGGGGCCTTCAGCCCTGATCCAAGCCCAGCAAAGCTCCCTCCCCAGCCGGCTGCTAGTGCCTCCCGCCGCCCCACGAGGCAGGGCAGAACTGGAGGAGGAACAGCCCCGAAAGCCAGCCGGAGCCGGGCTCTGAGGGATGCTGGAGGAGGACGGGCTGCGGACCGGATAAAGGTCCCCAGCGCGGCCTGTCTCCCGCCGGGCTCTGGAGAGCGCTGAGCGAGCGAGACGCGTCCTCCTGAGGAGCTCTCCTTGGTACTGAACGGCGTCCGCAGGCCTCGGCAGCGCAGCGCCCCGAGGAGCCGGGGCCTCTCGCCTCCAGCGCGGGAGACGGGGAGCCCGATCGGGGGGCCGGCAGGGGCCACCCTGCCGCCGCTCCCCGCTCTGCAGATCCGGCCCGACTCAGCCCCGCCGCCCGCCTTGGCCCTCTGCTTCCTTCCCTTCGCGGCAAGGAGGACGCCGCGAGCACCCAGCTGCCTACAGCCGCTGCGGGGACTCGCCACCACACACACACCTTGCCCTGCCCCAAAAGCGTTCGCGGGAAGGACTTTACGTGGGAACCGAACCCACGGCCCAGTGCAGCAAGAGACCGCAACACCCGGCGCCTCCGCTCTGCGCTCCGGCACCGGCTCCTTCCCGAAGCATCAGCTCGCGAGAAATACAATAAAGTGACAATCACACCAGGGCCGGGGGCCCTCAATAGCAACACCCCCCCACCCCCGGGGGGCCTTCTGGCCTCGTACCCCCCCCCCCCCATCCATCCGGCGCAAGCGAACTCTCCCGTCCCACCCACGCCGGCCCTTGACCGCAGTGAGCTCCCCGGCGCTTCTCGCCGCCCCAGCTCGAGTCGGATCCGCCTTTCCCACGTCCCGGGCTCTGTCTGCCCAGCTCCACCGAGCCAGTCCCGCCTCTTGGGTCCCCTTGTCAGCCCCCGCGCCCACCCCACTTATGTACAAAACACTTTTTTAGAATCAAAGCTCCGGGTTTAGGCTCCTCCCCGCCCCCCCCCCCCCCTTTATTTTATCCGGGGGGCAGGGGCCCCCCCCCCCCCGGGAAGCCCCGCCTCTCGCTTCTCTCCCAAAGCCCTTTTCATTTTGATTTCCAGCCCCCTCTCCAGTCTCCCCGCCGCCTCGGCTGCTCCTTCCCCGATGGCTGCACCCTGATCGGCAGAGGAGAGGAGAGGAGAGGGGAGGACAAGGAGGAGGAAGGCGCCGGGGGGGGGAGAGGAAAGAGAGGAGGCGAGAGAACACGGATTTGCCTCTGCCCCGAATGCCTGCGATCCGGATCGAGGGACGGGATTTTCTGTCCGAGCATGAAAAGTGCTGCTAGAGCCCCAGGATCCCCGCGCCCGCGATCCCAGCCCAGCGCCCAGTATGCCAGCGGGACCCAGCAGCGAGCCCACCACTCCCTGCCGAGCCCGATAGACCCCAGCGGCGCGCAGCTCTCGGCCAAAGCGGAGCAGTAACCTCAGGTAAGGGGAAGGGTTCGGGTCACCCGCATCGGATCCCCCCCGCCGCTAGCGCCCGGTCCCGGAGCCCAGCGTTTGAACTGCGCTTCATCCCTTCGCACGGTCAGGCCATTTTCTAAGGTGCCCTAGTGAATCCATCCCCCACACACCCTCTTCCCGGAGTCAGTGCCGTTGGAAACACACACACACTCACACACACACACACACACACACTCACACTCACACGCGCGCCTGGACGCCTCTTTCTCCTTCTCCCTCCCCTTGGGGTTTGCATGAAGTTAATGTGGTAGGTCCATACAGAAGTCCTGTAACCTAATTAGCTCTGTGTGTGTGCGTGTGTGTGTGTGTAAGGAGCACGCGTGTGGCTGTCAGGACATTTGCACGCCGCGGGTGGAGGGTGGGAGTTGCTCCATGCGGTAGGATCACGTAGCTAGGGCAAGGCACCTTTCTGACATGTACCGGAGGAAGGATGCAGCCTTCGGCTACAGCAGGAGACGGGTGGAGGTGGGGGGACCATCTACCGCTCTGTCTGGACTGCGGAGTATTGATACATCCCGAGAGCTGGTGTCGTCTCCACTTAATCCACCGCTCCGGTTGTGCAAGCGACAGGCAACCCCCGTAGAAGGGAACCGTCTGTCGCTTTAGATCCCACGCCGGGCTGATTGCCTCCACTCCGACTAGGAATGGGGAGAAACTGAAATACAGCTAGGAATGAAGGGTGGGGGCACGTCTGTCTGTGCGGGGGGAGGGGACCATGGATCTGGGGCGGGTCGTCCCCTCTCCCCCCGCGGGTCTGGGGATTTGTTGCTGTCTTGATGAGCCGCTCAGGTGTGAAGGCTGCTTGCACGGCTGTCCGGTGAAGGAGCAGAAGTTTGCTTTCCCCGGTCCGTGGGGGACTTGGGGAGGCCAAGGGAGAGAAGCGCATCCACACCGTTGCATCATCGCCGCCCGGTCCAGCACAGAGCCCAGGCTTTGGGGGAGCCATGAGGAGTCTGAGGGCGTGGGAGATGTCCCCTGGCGGGGCGGAGGGGGGGGGGGTGCAGGGCCCTGGAGAGGGGAAAACAAACTGCAGACAAAATGCTGACGATCTTCATGGATCGACATCTGGAGCCTCGACGCCCTGAGTAGGAAAGGGAGATCGCTTGTGTGTTTTAGCCTGGCTTTCCAGCTGGGTTTATAATAATCATTCCTTAGTGGGGGCTAAGCGGCTTTCGGGAGAGTTGCAGAGAAGGGGGGAGGTTGGCGAGTGGAGACAAGGGAATCAGGGTTTTGGTGCAGGGTTTATTTAAATATGTATCCTCCTCTCCAGTGAGTCTCTCACCCCCTACCGCACCTCACACAACTTGGTCTCTTTTCCTCCCTCTGACTTGTACACAAACCACACACCATCTTGGACACACACAACTCCCCACCCCATGCACACACATGCAATCTTGGTCTCTCTCTCTCACACACACACACAAGCTTAGACTCAGTCTCCCACCCCCATGCTTGGTCTCCCACAGCCATCTACACACACATCAGTGTCACTGCATTGCCATTCACACTGTTTGTGAAAATCAAATCTCTAGGCAGATTTGGTGTCCCCTTCCCCCGCACCCCCCTCCTCACACACTCCTCTGTGCACATCTCTTTGAAAGCGTGGTGTTCTGCTTTGGATGGTCTTCCAAGCATTGATTCGGGGGTTGTCTGCCTCCACAGCCCTTTGCCACTCAGCGGGAATTGCTTTGCATGATTTGTTGTGGTTTACTGCTCTTTGCGTGGCCCCGGGACTCAGGGATTACTTCACCCCAGTGAAGGCAGGCAGGTGGGTGCAGCCTGAACCACCTCGCAGGAGAGGAAACCATCCTGCACCCTACAGACTTCAGGCTAGAGACTGGCGGGATGGCTTGAAGAAATCACATGTGCCCTGTTATAGTGGTGTATATCGCTCTGTGTGTGTGTGTGTGTGTGTGTGTGTGAGAGAGAGAGAGACTATGTCTGTGCATGTTCACAAGACACATCATTTTCCAGTGTTCCCCTTTTACTCTAGTTCTGCCTATTGGGGTGAGAGCAAAACCCTCTAGTTCCCGCAGCACCATCCCTCACCACCACTCCCTTGCTTTGCTGCCCCCCTGGTTCAGGGATGAACACACTGGTGTGGTGCTGGAGGGGAAGATGATGTCACTGGTTTAAGATGCACTACCCTCCCCCCCACACACACCCTTCCTCCCTCCCCTCTCTTTCAAGGGCCTAGTTAGGAGATTGTGTAATCTCCCTAAGGGCAGGAATCGAATGAGGCCAGCTGATTGTCCTAGTAAAACTTCTGATTTCAGGGGCACATTGAGAGGTACTGCTACTTCTAAGAGCTGGATGCAAGAGGGATTGTGAAAGGTTTATCCATGGTCTCCCTTCCGGCCTGCCTCCTCCCCACCCCCATGGTTAATACCTTGGAAGTACGTGTAGGGCCATATAGAACGGAGATGGCATTCTGCTTCTGGAGAACGTTAGGTGGGACTGAGCAAGGGTTGTTACTGAGATAGTCTTTATAATACAAATCTGGCTGTCCTCACTCAGTCAAACTCCCATTGCTTTCCCCAAGAACATTGCTTGAGGAAGCTCTGAAGAATTTGGCTCAGAGAAAATAACTGTGTGTGTTGTTGTGTCTCTCTGCCCTACTGAGACATCAGTTTGGATTTCCAGATGTGACCCAAGCATGTATGCTTGTATCATCACAGAGGATGCAAAGGCATGAACAATCAGATTTGGGGTTGAGAAAAATCAAAGCTCCTGGATGTATGTCAAATATCAGCAAATACATTTAAAAAGAAACTCTGAAGGGGCGAGAGGGTAAATAAATAAAAAACAAGTGAAAAAAATGCAGGTCCCTAGATGAGAAATTAGAGAAGCTGAACCATGGGTGGGGGGAGGCAGAAGCATGCAGCAACATATGTGTGTGATGTCTAATGTCCTTAGTGTGTGTTTGTGTGTGAGAGAGAAACAAATGCATATACAATTTAAAATATTTCTGGTAACACTGACATTTGCTAGCTCAGAATCCCTGCACTAGTATCTTCATTTACACAGGGAAGTGGTGTCACAGGATGGAATTGTGATGCCCAGAAGGGGGCGCTCTGACTCCATTTCAGTTGTTGTGGGACTGCTTTACAAAGCAGGAGATCAGCTGGCTTCACAGCAGCTAGGTTCCCAGTCAGGTTAGACATACACTGTTTGCAGAGAATAGGTTTGGTGGGATGCAGGCAAAGACCTGCATGAACTGTCCTTCTCTGTGGCATTTTCACTCCTCACACAGTTGCAGCCAGTAGCTAATAATAATAGCAGGTACTAGTAATAAATAATGACATATACACTGTCTTTAGTCTGAAAGGATCCCAGGTGCACTAACAGGCTCTGGGCCAAGCCCTTCACTGGTGTAAATCAACAGCCCTCAACTGAAATCAATGAGGTTATGATGCGGATCTGGCCCTGGGCATAAAGGAATCCCTTTCCCAGTGCTGAAATGCAGCCACTTCTGGGATGGAGGCCAACAGCCAATCTGGGCCAGAAACACTACAGCTTTTAAGAGGGGGAGTGAAAAAAAAATAGCTTCTCACATTGAAAGGGCAGAGATGAATTTAGAGCTATGGAATATAATCACCCATAGCTGAGAATGGCCAGGACACTGGGGCTTGGTTAACAGCTTTACTATTGCCAGCATGGGGTGGGATCTTAATTCTATTAAGCAGTAAGGACCTTGTGTCAGATCATCCCAGACCATGCAAAGGCTCCTGGGCATTCAGAAGTTGAGCAGGCTTTCTCCTTGAAGGGAGGAAGATCATGGTATGGAAGGTCCTATCCGGGAGTAGTTTATGGGGGACACCGGTCCACTGGTTTTATTGATGATCTGAAAGATGACTTCTCCTGTGAGCACCGTATCGATGCACTGATTGGTTCAGAGTTGACTCAGTGTAAAGGGCATCTCCCACTGAGTTGCACTTGCTTCTTCCTGCCGTGTCCTGACTTTTCTGGGGAGGCCTCCACTGTGGCAGTTTGCAGGCCCAGCATTGCTTTGCTGATGAGATCCGAGAGGAACGCAGCTCTGTAGGGCATGGTTGCAGGTTTTAACTTTGGTGGTGGAGACCCTCAGGGTTCCCCTGCTGAGACTGAATCTAGTTTATGTTTTGCCCTTGTTTGCGGGGTCAGAGTGAGTTAATCTGATGACTTCCGTTTGGTATTTGAGTGAGAGAAATAGCCGCTGACATCATCTTTAGACATAACAACCTGGGCCCTTCTCTTGTAATCAGGGAAGAGAGTCAATATAATTAGAAAGAAGGGCCTGATTCACTGTCCACTGAAGTCAGGGAAAGGACTCCCATATTGACTCCAGTGGGCCCTGGATCAGAGACTAAGCAAGGATGGAATCATATGGGACATATTTCTGTGAACAGTGGCTGGGGTTACAGCCTGGGGTCTCCTTGCTGTGTGGGTGGAGGAGTTTCAATATAACATATCTTCCCCTTTGCACCTTTCCTTTGCAACAAACAGCTCTCCGTGCATTGATGAAGCAAGCCGACGGAGCAGAAGTCAGCTGAAGCAGAACCAAAGGAGGGAGGGGGTCCATTTTTATTTCTTCAAATGGAGCATGTACCGTAGGCAAAACTTAAGCTTGTCTGTCAGGTGTAGCGGGCCGGCAATGGGGCTTAGACATGGACCAGTGTCATTGAGGGCTCTGGACCTCTGACCCTTCTGAGAAAGATGTTGAGTGATGATGCCAGGTCAGCGTCTACAGCACAATGGTGTCGACTGTGCAGTGTTGACTAGAGCACCGCTCCCATCGGATAGCACGCAAAATGGAGCCCTGGCAGGGGCTGATTCTAAGGCCCCTGTTGACAGGGCGGGTTCCACTGATTTCAAAGAAATGACTAATTTGAGAGCTGCTGGATGTGACCCTCTAATAATAATAGGAGCAGCAGTTGATGCTGGCTTCAGGCACTGTCCAGAGCAGCTCTGACTGCTGGTCTCCAGACAGTGGCTGGTTAGATGGGGTTCATGCTGTGTGCTCTTGTTCAGACCTGTACACATGATGGTTATACAGGTGAGATAAATATTTTACAGAGTACAGAAGCCCAGACATTAGGAGGACTATTACTACTTCCTGCTGCTAGGGAAACGCTGGGTTCTGTTGTCTGGACAGGCTCTAGTGTTGGGCACTGGTTACTGAGGTGCTAATAGTGACCCTTGTGTATTGATCTCAAAGGGTCGCAGGATGCTCTACAAATCGTGGCACCCACCCCTGGATTATTGCGAAGCCAACCAGGGGTGTAACATAGCAGCTGTTTGGCAGCTACCCACCAGCCTGAGAGCAGAAGTAAAAGAGGCCCCAGAGCCTAAATGAAATTAGAAACACAAGAGAGTGGTTTCATCCAGCTCTTTTTGTTTAAAAGTGAAACAGACTATCTGAACGGAGGAAGAATTCAGGCCATTGTTCATACTCGCATGCTGACCTGCACGCTCCAGCTGGGAGGCTCCGTCTCTGCTTTGCAGAGAGCCTCACATGTCATGCAGCTCGCACAAAACCAGCAGATCTTCCCAGCACTCTGCCAACTCCCCTTTGAGATCAGGCAGAGTCAGAGCAGCGCTGGCCAGGTGTCACTGTCCCTTAGAGCTCGTGACGTGTTTGGTGCTGTTCAGAGGACAGAGGGTCACCGTTTGCCTGCTGTTTCATCGGAACTAGGACAAGCTGAAGCCTTGTAGGACTGATAAGTATTAGTATTGGTCGCACTTTTATAACTAGGCCCAGTCCAGCCAATAGGTGTAGCATAGAGAATATAGAGTAAGGGGCTAGAATATCAGCTGGTGTCAATGGAGCCAGGGGACAGGGCCAGCCTTAGGAGCAGGCCCTCAGGGCAGCCACTCCGGAAATCCCTGTTTTCAGCTGGCGTGAGGGTTATGCCTGACAGGTCAGTTCTATTTATTTATTGCATCTTTGGGTGGGGTGGGGGTGGGACACCGAAAACTCTTTTTGCTCCCTGGATGACAAAACCTCAAGTGCTGACCCACCAGGGGAGCATTACCAACTTACACCCGCTGACGAGCCGTCCCTTAGGGTTTGATTTGGACTGAGCATCACTGTGACACTCCCATGCTGGAGTCTGCGGTTCTGTAGGACCTTCATGATTCTGGGGGCAGTTATGAGTGAGCCAAAGTGATGTCATTGTGATGGCTACATACCCCCATTGGGACTGCAAGTGAGATTGATAGACAGGACCTCAAATACTGACCTCTGCAGCCATTGGCCCTATACACTCTGGGTGCTAACTCTGGTGTGAGGGGTGGGGGGACTGTGTTTTAAACACCTTGCTCTAAATGTGCTGTCATTACAAGGGCAGCCAGCGTGCTTCAGTCATGCTTGTGAAGGGACAGAAGAACAAACCAAGGCAGCTTGAAGAGTTGTTCAGAGTCAGGGCTAGAAAGGTGTAAAGAATAGAAACTAGTCAAAGAAGTAGGCAAGGAGATGAATTGCAATGCAGGTTGAGCATTGAGATTGCAGGGCAGGTATGGAGAAGCAGGTGTGAATGATGCCACCCTAGGACAGCTGTGATTAGTGGAAACAGCAGTGGGAAGGCTGTAAGTGCCGGAATTGCAACATCCTTACCAACACGTTACTTCTCTTGAGAGCATGTAACAATGCTGAGAAAGTAAGTGAAACATCAGAAGCGAGAGAGATCCATATGTGGAATGTAGAAGAGGTTCTGGAGTTGTGTAGAAATTCCACTGATTCTTTGCATCAGTCTGACCAGACCGCAAATGTGAAAAATCAGGTCAGGGAATGGGGGCTGAGGGGAATAAGGGCCTATATAAGAAAAAGACTCAAAAATCAGGACTGTCCCTATAAAATCAGGACATCTGGTCACCCCATGTGAGTGACTTGTAAATATCATAGAGGGGGGCACTGTTTTACTGGCATTTGTGGAGTAACACTAGTGGAGGCTGGAGTTTACATGAAACACCCTGAGACAACGAAGGGCAGCAGCTTGCAACAATCGGATAGTGGTCATGGTCAGATTGTAAAAAGAAACAAAATATGAAATCACAGCAATGCTGCAGAGTGTGTATAATGTATCCTTCAGATCACAGCTGTTCCTAGAGCCTCTGGCGTGGAATCATAGCTTATCTCTGATTTGCTTAAACAAATATATATATCTATATCCCATTGGCTTCACTGTTTCTCTGCACAGAAACTGTGATAACATGTGGCCCTGGGTGTCCATCTTCTTAAAGACAGTCTAGGAAATTACAGAGTGATGAGTTACACCCAAGTTTCAGGCAAACCGACTGAGGATATTTTTAACAAGAAAATAACCGAGCACTTGGATAAGTCATAAGGGTTTGGGTCTAACTAGCACCTCTTGTTATAGGGTAAATGGTGCCTTCCAACCTTTTTTAGAAAATGTTGACAGTGTTCGTAAAATAGTGGATAAAAAGGGACCTGGTGATTATAATTTATCTGATTTCTTCTTGGATGTCTTTTGAAGAGGTCCCTCTTTAGAGAAGTTAATCCCTCCTGTGAATTAAAAGGATAGCCAAGTACTATGAATTAAGGAGTCACCAGGAATAGTTGCTGCTCAGAGGGATGGAAGTTAATAATGGGGAAACCCATTGGTCCATATTGGATCAGCCTTGCTCAATACCTTTGTTTGTGATTTGGAGAAGGACATGAGTAGCAAATTGGTGAGGATGAAAAAGGCTAGTTAAAAGCAAGGATGCTGAGGGACAGGTTAAGAAGAATCTGATCAAATTGAAGGATTAATATAATATTTTACTTGGGGGAATATAAAGTGAATGGACTTTGGGGAGAATAACTTCAACTTGCAGTCTCCTCTGAGGAAAAAAGACTTAAGTCCTAGCTTAAAGGAAGTCCCTTAAATTAAGGCATTGAAACTGCATAGTAGAGTACATAATGATAAGTATTGCTCACTGCATGGGTATTCAGATAGGCCCTGATTCGGCAAAGTACTTATGCATCTGCTTGAATCTGTCCCCATGCACCAAGTTCACCTTTAGGGATGTACTTAAGCCTCACCGACTAGAATAGGTGCTTTAGTGCTTTCCTGAACTGGAACCCCAGTTCTCACTAAAGATGCAGTCCTGCGGACAGATCCATGCAGACAAAGCCCTTGCATGGATGCAGAGCCCAGTTGACTTCACAAGGAGCTGATTGCAGGGTCAAGACCCACAGAAAGTCCCCGTGCCCTAATATGTACTAGGTACTGTGTGAACCCTGTGTAAGAGTCACTGGAGTTCAGTTTCTTTGGTTGTTTCAAAATCCTGGTCAGGAAGTGGGAAAGGAAATTCCCTGGGGCATTATAAAGATCTACACATCCTCGATGATAGAATCAATGGAGATGGATGGCAGCTTATAGATGGATACCTGAGGCATTAAAAGGAAGGGTGGAAAATAACAGATAATACATTACAACTGAATGATACTAATGCATTTTCAAACTGCTTTACAAATATTAACCAATTAAAAAGGAAAAAGACTGAAAAAAATGGGTTATTTAGTCTGGAAAAAGAATGGCATTGAGGAACATGATTTACAGTTATTGGAAGGATACAGTAGAAGGCAATCAGAACTATTTGTACTCTGATGCGACAAGAATTAAGGGACATATATCAAAGAGCACATTTAAAACAAATGAAAAAGAAATATATTTTTTCAGTGAATAGTCAAGCTAAATAATGCTCTGCTGCAGGGGGTCATTGTGCATGTCTGGATTGAAATGTAAAGACTGGGTTCTGGCAATTAATAGCATTTGCAACTCTGCAATAAAAGAGAATGATAATCAAATCTCATGTTTAAGAGCATGAACTGATCATCTTCTGGGGTTAGGAACGAATTTCTCTCTCTGCACAGAGCAGTCCACAGTTGGTAAGGGTCTTGATACTGCTCCCACTGAAGTAAAAGAGAGATTAGGAATTGACATCTCTCGTAAAGGGTCATGCTCTGTGCATTATAGGAAGGTTTCGGACACTGAAACAGGCAGGATACCAGGCCGCATGGACCAGCAGTCTGATCTGAGTGCCCGCTCCCATGTTACTTTGTGAGACTCATAGACTTTAAGTTCAGAAGGGACCATCATGATCATCTAGTCTGACCTCCTGCACAATGCAGACCACAGAATCTCACCCACCCACTCCTGCAATAAACCTCTAACCTATATCTGAGCTACTGAAGTCTTCAGATCATGGTTTAAATACTTCAAAGTGCAGATGATCCTCCAGCAAGTGACCCATGCCCCATGCTACAGAGGAAGGCAAAAAATCTACAGGGCCTCTACCAATCTGCCCTGGAGAAAAATTCCTTTCCGACCCCAAATATGGCAAACAGTTAAACCCTAAGCATGTGAGAAAGACTCACCAGCCAGACACCCGGGAAAGAATTCTCTGTAATAACTCAGATCCCATCCCAGCTAACATCCTGTCACAGGCCATTGGGCATATTTACCGCTAATAGTCAAAGATCAATTAATTGCCAAAATTAGGCTATCCCACATCTCCCCCATAAACTCGTCAAAATTAGTCTTGAAGCCAGACAGGTCTTTTGCCCCCTCTGTTCCCCTTGGAAGGCGGTTCCAGACCGTCACTCCTCTGATGGTTAGAAACCTTCATCCTAATTTCCAGTCTTCAGTAGGGATTGGAGCAGGTGCTAAAATGGGAGCTCCTAAGTAGCTATAATGAGCCTGAGCTGCAAATTTCAAATCCACGGTATCATTATTATTATTTTGATCACGGTAAAGGCCTTAGGTACAAGCACAGTCCATACAGATGCTGCTGGACACTGTACATACACATGGAAACAGACAGCCCCTGCCATGAAGATGTTATAACCTAAGCAGACGACAGAGACAAAGAATGGGGGAAAGGGGCTGCTACTACGCTTCTTTTAGAAATGGGGGACAGAAGTAAGAGAGAGCTCAGGGGCTCGATCAAATTCCCTTTCTAGTTCAATAAAAGTCTTTCCACTCACTTTAATGGGCGTTGAATCTGGCTGTATGGGACAGATTGTCTCAAGTGTATTCAGCGCCTTGGGGTGTCAATGTGGGAATGTGGGTTCTTGAAAGTCTGTCCCCGAGATCTCTAAAAGAATAAGCTCTATGTGACTTGCCCAAGGTTACAGTGGGAGACAGTGGCAGAGCCAGATCTCCAGACTTTCAGTGTAGAGTCTTAAAAAGCCCCTCCTTCCTTTCCTCAGAGCCAAAATTGAGGGGCTTCTTTGGATCTGGGATTTCAGATTGGCCCCACCACTCGTTACAGATGTCTCTCTATATAGCGATTCTGCCTTTGTTACTGCAACTCTTTTAGGGCAAGTACAAATGATTACACTGCAAAGGTGGCACCGTGCATCCGCTGTATAAAAAAGATACATAGACATGCCATCAGCTGTAGAGACAGAGAGAGCAGCGAGGGAACCGGGGAAGAAAGCAGGGTAACTTTTCAGAGCAGGTGGAAGGGATGAAAGGGAAGCAGCTGCAAAGAACGCGTAAGCTCTAGATGGAATAATCAGCCGACAGGAGAAGGCTGATCTGGGGGATCTGACAGGTAGAACATGGAGTTCATTGGCAAGACAGGTGTAAATGCTGAGATAAGATGCCGTTTAGGGGTGAATGACTACTCAGCTTATAGGATAGGAAATAAGGGAGAGAGGCGATGGACAGGTGCAAAACCCACGATAAGGTATTATGTAGGTTTGAATGATTACTGTGTTTATAGAGGCTTGGATGGAAAGGGGAGGGTGGAGGGAAGGTATGAGTGGGAAAAGCTTCCCTCATGCAAAATTAATAGGAGAGATTCAGGCAAGAAAGAAGTCATTGGGTAGATTGACGTCTACCTGCATTGCAGGAAGCTTGTTTGCAGGTGATGGAGGCTGGGGGTGGAAGGGAGTGAGAATTTACAGACAGGGATGGCAAGGATGGGAATTTGTGCAGTTATGTGTTGTTGTTTTTCCTGAAGGACTGGTACAAATGTCCCCCCTGCAGATTGGGCGGGGAGGGAGGCAGATTCAGATTTCAGTCACATGGACGGTAAAGCGGGAGTAATTCCATAGGCTTCAGTGACATTATTGTGGACTCAGCCCCATACAAATGAAATCAGAAGTTTGCCCCTTGTAGCGGCAGTCAAAAAAGCAAACAGGATGTTAGGAATCATTCAAAAAGGGATAGAGAATAAGACGGAGAATATCTTATTACCCTTATACAAATCCATGGTGTGCCCACATGTTGAATACTGTGTACAAATGTGGTCTCCTCATCTCAAAAAGGATATACTGGCATTAGAAAAGGTTCAGAGAAGGGCAACTAAAATGATTAGGCGTTTGGAATGGGTCCCATATGAGGAGAGATTAAAGAGACTAGGACTTTTTAGCTTGGAAAAGAGGAGACTAAGAGGGGATGTGATATGAGGTCTATAAAATTATGAGTGGTGTGGAGAAAGTGAATAAGGAAAAGTTATTTACTTGTTCCCATAATAGAAGAACAAGGGGCCACCAAATGAAATTAGTGGGCAGCAGGTTTAAAACAAATAAAAGGAAGTTCTTCTTCACACAGCACACAGTCAACCTGTGGAACTCCTTGCCTGAGGAGGCTGTGAAGGCTAGGACTATAAAAGGGTTTAAAAGAGAACTGGATAAATTCATGGAGGTTAAGTCCATTAATGGTTATTAGCAGGATGGGTAAGGAATGGTGTCCCTAGCCTCTGTTTGTCAGAGGGGGGTGATGGATGGCAGGAGAGAGATCACTTGATCATTACCTGTTAGGTTCACTCACTCTGGGGCACCTGGCATTGGCCACTGTTGGTAAGACAGGATACTAGGCTAGATGGACCTTTGGTCTGACCCAGTACGGCCTTTCTTATGTTCTTGGTGACTAGGATGTTTAAAGACTGATGAGGCCTTAGAGGAAAGCATAACTTCTTCGTCGTATACCACTCCAGTGAACCTAACTGAAATCTACGAAAGGCCCAAGGGAGGGATTCATTCCTCACCCTGGTTGCTGATCAGCTAATGCCCTGAAGCATGAGGCTTGATGGCCCTTAAACATTTAGGTGAGGGATTGTTCCTGTGAAATGGCTCTCATCTTGGTCATCACTGGAGACCAAACCCTGGCACTCCAGAGCTAAGAGTTTGTGCTGCTGCTAAAGGATTAAGGCCCAGATCCTTAAATATATTTAGATGCCTAACTCTCCTCGCTGGGAACCAGCAGTCTCATGCATTGTGTGGATCAGGCACAGAGTGGAAGGCCTACCCCACTGAATGGTGGGTAACACCTGTAAATGCTATTCTTACCCATATGCTAGTCTTATGCATAGGTGTCCAGCCCTTCATTAGGACTATTGTTTGACTCGGCGATGTCTGATTGCTGAAAGCAGGGAGGCACTGACCCTCTTTGCTTCATATCAAACCCACTCAGCCATCACAGGTTCTGATTTTTTACTTGAATCCCAATATTCTTGGCCTCATGTGCCATGGAGGAGAGGGCAGGACAAAAGAGACAGGGGAAGAAAGAGACAGACTCCAGTGGAAACATCGGGTGGAAAGGGAAGCAGAGATTGGAGCAGGAAAGGAAAGGAATTCAGAGGGAAAAAGGAAGAGCAGAGATGAGAAAGAGGGGAGAAATTCTCCTGAAAAGCTCCTTCGAATTTGAATTCCACCTCCCTTTTATTGTGGTTTTCCTATCCCTCATAGAAGGCACTGGCCCAGGTAGATTTTATTTTAAATTGACTCACCATTGGATAATAAACATATGTTTAAATTACTAGGGAGAATAGGTTCAGGAACTCAACAGCTCAACAGATTCACAGAGCTTCAGTACCCTGGCCTGGCAAGGAGTTTTTATAGGCTGTTATTAATTATTCTGATTAATATTAATAAGTTTTATCATAGTGCCTAGCAACCCCACCTAAGATGGGGGCACCAGAATGCTATGCCCTGTACAAACACACAGTGAGAGACAGTCCCTGCCCAGAATAGCTTACACTCTAAATAGACAAGACAGACAACAGGTGGGAGAGGAAACAGAAACACAGCAGAGATGAAGTGAGTTGTCCAAGGTCACACAGGAGGTCAGTGGCAGAGTCAGGGAAAGAGTACTTGTTTTTTCTGACTCCAAGCTAGTGCCCCCTCCACTGAACCACAGGCTAATTATATGCACTTTCTGTCATCCTTCACTCCTCCCTGTCCTGCACTTTCTCTCCATTCATCCTTATCACTGTTTGTCCCCCCCTTGCTCCTTTTCATCCTGTTTTCCACTCTCGCTTTTCTCTCTTCACTCTCGCCTCCTCTTCTCCTCCTTTAGATGCTCATTAATGCTCAAGCATGTGTTAATAATGCGCCTTAGCCAGCACCATCTAAGATGCATTAAGGGACGGGCCGAGGTGGGTAGAGTGGGAGAGAGGGAGGGGATGGAGAAGGAGAAGGAAACTGATTTGTGGGTGGCTCTTAACTTATTTCAGTGTCTGGCCCTGGATTCCAGCTGGGGATCTGTGGTAAGATACGGGACTTGGAAGCTGCTACAGCACAGCATCCCGCATCCCAAGGGAAGCAGCTGAATCCAAATTTAATAAGAAAGGAGTAGATTTATGGACTGTGACTGTGGCTGGAAAGCTGGAGAAGGGGGGATTTATCTCCTGGGGGCAGACAGCCGGCAAAGGGGAAGCCAGGGTTCAAAGGAAGCATGAGGGACTGCAAGACATTTTTCTTTTATGAGGTGGGAGGGGAAAGGACAGCAATAATTATCTCTGCAGTGAAAAGATCTAGAACTTGGCTCCAATGCATGTCTGCGATTTTAGTCATCTGTGTGGGTGTCTGCATGGGGACGTCTCCCAGTACTAGAATAAAATCAGGCATGAGTGTGAATATTCAATCAGATACAGGGGTTACTGTGGCTCTCTGCACGTTGGGTGTTTGCATGCGGGCGGGGATTAGACAACCATCTGCTTTGCATAATGTACATCAAAGGATTAGCACCTGAATCCAAGACCCTGCTCTAATTCCTGCTGACTTCCTGAAGTTCTGCAAAATTACTTTTTGGGTGATTATTATTTGACTAATAGATTGAGAGGGACAAAAGGACGGGAATGTTGGGACGAGGCCCATCTATGGGCCAGACAGGCAAACGGGCTGGCGGATTAAGATATTTTTCGCTGCTGCTAGCGACCTGTAGAATTGAGCTGTAAAAATATACAGTGCGATGTAGGAAGGCTGGAGGCAAGCTCCTGCTTTAGTGCTTAGAGTGCTGGAAAGACTGTGTTGCCTAGGCTGGAATTTCAATTGCCCAAACAAGGAAGGGTGAAGCTGGTAGGTGTATGGCAGGAGGAGGATGCATGTGATGAGCTGCCTTTGGCAGAGTGTACTACATGACCTTGGCAATACTCTGTAAACGGCCTTGTAATGTGAGGGACAACTTTTGTCCTTGTCTGTGGATATAAAAGCTCCAAAGCCCCACTCTGTTCTGGGGATAGCCTCACAAGACACCTTTAAGGAGGCTGATGGCAGAATATGGGTTCTGAATTTGATTCACCCCATTGTGAGAGAATTTTCTTTTCATCTTATGCCAGGGCTGTGATTGGAAAGGAAGAAAGTTTTCTCCTTCTCTGCTGCAGTCCCCACCAGCAGGGCTGTCCTGGCTTGTGGACAGCCTCTCCAAGGTGGACATCTCTCCCTCCATGGAGGGTTTTTCTAGCTACTTTGATCCCACTTGGACTTTGCCCACTGACTTCAGAGGAGCAGATCTTGGCTGAGGAAGATATCTTCTCTGGGTCAGTTTCAAGCTGACTCACTTAGTGAGAGACACCAGATGTACCAGGGACACACCAAGCTGTGATTTCCACCCATACCCAGTGGTATTGGCAACATCTAGCAGAGGTCTATTGGGTGCATTATTGGTGGAGGATGCCAGCAGGATAACATGCCCATTTAACCCACTGGTCAGCATAGGATGTGTTCTCTTAGGTGCCCAATCCACAGAGGATACGAGTCTATTAGAACCCCCACGACAGCCCCTTGTTAGTTGTAGAGGCTTATATGCTACTGAGATCCCTGGTTCAATGCCTGGTGTGTCAACCAAAAGTCTGGGCCTCACGCCAGCATTTCTCAAGCCAATGTGTGCCAGGTTCCTGCTCCAGGACCCATTTTTCCATTCTGATAGTCTAGCAAATGACTCTCTAACGCTGTGCTGAGGCAGCAGCCTTTGCATGATCAAGAGTCCTCAGCCTTCCCTGACCTCCTTTTCGATAGGGGCATGGTGCAAAGAATCTACCCGTCTTCTTGGTCAATGATAAAAGAATCAGCAGGGATACTTGACCTTTCCCCATTGCCAGGAGGGAATCGTTGGAAGTCCCTTTATATTCTCTGTGGATTGGGCACAGAAGAGGATACCTAATACACTGGCCTGGAAGGCAGCTTTTCATTCCCCTGGCCGTGAGGGGTTAATAACTTCCAGCATCTTTTTTTCCTTTGTTATTCCAGGATAATTTAGATAATTTGGCTCCTGAGACAGGAGCCAGCCAATATCTAGAGTCTGGGAGGTCCTGTTATCTTCCCGCCTTCTCGCTTGCCTATCTGGGTAAAAGCAGCCAGAAGTCCTAGCATCACACATGCTGAGGAACCAATGACATAGCTGTAAGTTCTTGCACCCAAGGCAATGCCTGATGCGCAACCACCTATTAAATAACTCAGGGCATCCTCTGGTCCTCCTGGACTTGGGCACTGAGGCAAGTGGGCAACAGAAATGCTGCTCCCGAAGTAGCCACTGTGACCACGCTCATGGCTGCCGTTTGCGCAGCCTTAAAGGCCGGCGCGGGCTGAACCAATACAATACGACATGCTAAACCAAGCAAGCCCAGCGCCGCCCCGAGGCAGCCAGTGATTCAGGCCCTGCGGGTGCAGTCGGTCCCCTCCGGAATCTTCCGGTAACCGGCCATCGCAGCGACAGCGGCTCTCCAGGCAAGCATAGAAGCACTCAGGAGGCTCCCAGAGAGAGAGCAGAGGATTGCAGTGAGCAATTGCTCATTTGCCTTGAGGACTATTTGCTGTGGGGCAGATTGTGATCTATCTTCTTTGTGTGGAGAGGCTGGGGTAGGCACTTGGGCTGAAGCAGCATTAACATGCTGATGACAATGCAAGAGACCAGCCTCTCAGTAAATAATAAATGTTATCATCATAGGTCTATTTTCCCCTACAACTTGTTTTCATTCCTGAATCACTAAAAAATAATAAAATAATAATAATAATTCAATGGATTTTACTCAAACTTGCTCTGCACAGCCAAGCTCCTCCATGTCACCTTGCTTGCCTTTCCCACCCCTGAGATCTCTGTGCCTGATCGCGGCTGTCTCCTGTGTGCTGTGGGAAGAAAGGATGCTCTGTGTCCTCTCTCCCCTCTAGTGCATCCACTCAGTGCCATGCACAATCCAGCCCTTCCTGTTGCATTCATGTACTTTCTTTGTATACATGGTGCTATACACTTTCATTTAAGATGGAGTCCCTGTTCACACACAATTCAAGCCCTGCACACAGATGCTGGCAGCTCGATAGCACATAAATCTCAGTGCCCTCAATCTCTTATCGAACCACAGTGAGCACACAGAAACTGTTGGGGATATTTTCCTCCAGGAAGACAAAGAATCGATACAGTTTCCTTGTTACCACCTCTGCTCCGAGCTGTTGCTCTCTTTCACCTATGCCTCTCTGCTGTCCTTGTTTTCAGCCCCACACTCCCTGCCACCTTCCACAGACTGGGTGGTATAAATTCACATGTATCCGCACTGCAGGCAAATAATCATGACAAAGGGATTAAACAAAAATATCATTTGTGATAAAGACACCAGGTAACTTTTTTTAAAAAATCTAAGTCCTATTGAAAGCCAATGGGATTTAGGAGCCTAAATTATGTAGGCTTCTGACAATGTTACTCATGGCATGTGAAAATGAATATGAATACTGGTCAGGCGTACTTCACCTCAGACAAAGGATACTGAGGATATGGTACATGCCCAAGAATCTTACAATTAGGGTGGATTAGAAAATGGAATTTCCTTTCTACAGGAAATTCTGACATTTAACCAAAAATTCATTCCAAGTCAGAACAATATTTCTACATTGTCCACAGAACAAAAATTCTGAAAATGAACATTTCTAATTCAGGACCACGGAAATGTTTCATTTAGATGATGTCAAAACACTATCATAGTATAAAAGTATGTATAAATATAATATAGTAATATTTTAATATGATTTGAAAGTCCAAGCAAAATGTTTTGACATTAGTAAAACACAGAGAAGGACTAAATATTGTGTTCTGATATTTTTCCCCATAGCAAATTTCGCTGAAATTGGTGCATTTTCAATTTTGAGAAAAAATGCATTTTCAAACACAAAAAACTTTTTCACTGTTTTTTTTTTTTTTTTTTTGGCCAGTTTTACTTGCAATCTATCTAAACAGACAAGAACCAGAGCCCAGTCCTTGCTCTATATCAGGATTGGGCACAGCCCCACTGCTGAGTCTGTGTCCAGGAGGGAGCTGCACAGTAATCTGCCACATCTGTGCAGCCAGTGGCCAATGGTTTTTAATGCCAAGCTGGAGGCTCCATACTTATTTGAAAACTGAAATTTGCAGAATTTTAAAATATCTGTGCACAGAATTTTTGTTTATTTGTTTGTTTTTGGTGCGGCATGCCCTGAGGAGTAGAAAAGTAACAGATACATATTTTGCTAGTAATTAAATAATCCTCTGCCAGTCCTGGGTTCATTCAAACTTTTCATTTAATTTAGTGTGAAGTTTAATACAATATTCACTGTATTCTTGCAGTTAGATCTAAACCAGGTCCCATGGACTTTAATAACCTTTATGCCAGACTCTACAATACTAGCAGCAGTAATTTAGGCAGTACAGGCTTATGGCTAGTACAGGGACCCAGCAATCAAGACTCCTGGGCTTCTATTCCATAACCTGCCACTGGACTTGGGTTACTTTGGGCAAGTGGCTAAGGCCATTTTTGGTGAATCTGGGTGCCTAATGCAAGAAGCGATGGGCTGTGGATTTTAACCCTTTGTGCTCCTTGACGCACAGCTGAGAAGAGAGGAAAGATTCTGGTGATTGCTTAGGTAAGGAGCCCACGTGGAAGGTGGAGCTGAGTGCCGGGAGATCAGGAAGCTCTTGTGTTTAAAGGGATCATTGATTTATTCCCAAACCCTTGGCACGCCAATATTAGTGGTGTTGCGGTACAGCCCCCACCCACTCTGGAGCAGGGACCATGTCTTTGTGTCTGCGCAGGAACAAACACTAGGACAATAGAAATGTCACTATGAATATCAGGCTCAAGACAATGTTTGTAGTTTTCATATTGTTTATGTTGGAGAAAATGTTCAATTCTCACTGCTGGGTGCAATTCCAGGTCTGTTTTCCCTCTTCTCACATCCACTCCCCATGTGGTTGCAATGGAATGGTGTGCAAAAGGACAGAGCATTTTTCTTTTGAGACTATCTGGATCAAACATGATAGTGGGAGTCAAAACCTCTTGAGCTCTAATCTGGGCTGTAACATAGTTTCTATGTGATGTTGGGAAAAATCACTTAATACACTCTGCCTCAGTTTCCTAGCTGAATAATGTGAAATAATGCTACAGTTTTACCTAGCTCATGGTGTATGGCTAATGGAGTTGGGCAGGAACCAGATTTTCCATCTAGTGGGAAATTCCACAATTTTATTTTATTTTTTTCCATTTGACAATGGAACAAAAGCAAAATACCAAAAGAACAAAAGAAAACAAAAAACCCTGAAATTTCCAGTGAAAGAAAATTCTGGAAACAAAACCATTTTGTACTGATCATAACATTTTGTTTCAGTAAAATGGAAATGTTTCATTAATTTGACTTTTTAAGACGTTTCTATTACATGATATCAAATTTAAAACATTGACACCAAACATCATTTTGAAACAGCAAATTGAAACTGCTGGGTCTGGAATACTATACCGTTGGAGTGGAAATACTCGGGTTTATTAATGCAAACCTTGATTTGAACCAAAAGCATGGCCTTGCATTCACAATTGCTATAAAAGCAATGAATGCCAGATGTACAGAAAAAGATTTTGGCCAATTACCTTCTCTTGGGGCATAGGCACGTCACAATAGATTTTTCTTATGAGGCTCCCACTATGCCTTACACACTAGCATATTTATACCTTTTTCACATTAGAGCAACCATCCAATCAATTATTAAGCATTGTGTCTTACATAACTTCAGTTTATGTAACTTTTGCTGTCCATGCTATTTTCGTGTTACCTTACTCCACTCAGAGACCTTCCTTGCTTTCAATATGGTAACTTTTTGTCAGCACCTTTTCTGTATCTATTGTACTGATTAACTTCCTCCCATCTACACCATTTAACACACTACAAAACATCACCTTCATCCCACATAGCAGATGAATTTAGCAAGCAATGCTCATGCTAAGCAAAGGATAGGCTAATAGCAGTTAGATTAGTATAAGTATTAACCTGGTCTGTCCAGACCCATTCACTATACATGAACTTATGATGTTTCCAACAAAACATTCCATTCCAATCTCATCTGGATGCTTTTCTCTTTCTTTCTTTCTCTTTCTCTTTCTTTCTTCCTTCCTTCCTTCTTGAGTTTTATCAAAATTCACGTTTCTGAGAAACATTTTTGCTTTTGACAAATTGGCATTTTGGCATAAAAAAAATGCTTCATCAGAAAATGCCCAGTCAGCTTCAGTAAAGAGGCTAAGTTAAGTCTGGAACAGCAGCATGAAGGAAAGATAATCTGATAGACAGAGCACTAGACTGGGACTCAAGTGGCCTAGTTCAATTCCTGCTCAGTCGCTGGATTCCTGTGTGACTGTGGACAAGTCGCTATGGGGATGTCTACACTAGAAATGCTGCTGCAGCTGCACCATTGTAGAGCTGTCTTGTAGAAACTACAGTAATGGAAGGGGTTCTTCTGTCACTGCAGTAAATTCATCCCTTTGAGAGGCAGCAGCTAAATTGACTGAAAAATTCTTCCATCCACCTAGTGGTGTCTATACCGAGGCTTAAACAGCTTAACTGTGTCTCTTTGGGGTGTGAATTTGTCACACCCCTGAGTGACAGAGGTTTTATGTATAAATCAGGCCTTGGTCTCTCTGGGTCTCAGTTCTACCTCGTAGGGATGCTGTGAGGATAAAATCCATTAATGTTTGTGAGACACATACTCTGGTGATGTGCGGGTACATAAGTGCCTAGAGAGATGCTGAAAAATCCTATGTAAATACTAGCTCTTATTATTTTGGTGTAACTTAACTTGTCATGAAGTTTGGTTTGGTTTGGTGAAGTTTGGTTAACTTAGTGTTGTTATTATCTATTTTCATTTCTGCCACTTCACTTCCTGGCTCTCCTTGGCACCAGAAACAGAAGAGCCAAAATACTGGATGCAAGGTTGTTGTCAGAATGTTTCTAATCCAGACAGAAGCAGGAAGTACTGCAGCTCTTGCAAGAAAGGCTATTCCCATATGGTTTCCAGCTCAGCATTGCAGAGCTAACTGCTGAGCAGTGGAACTGTTGGGACTTATCTGAATGGAACTTCTGAGACCTTTGAGGTTCACCTCTCGCTACCTGGAACAGATGAATGTGCCTGGTGTCAATCCCCATTTCCAGAATATAAGTAATTGGCGTCTCCTGGCTTTTCACGTGTGTCACTATGGCTTACACCACAGCCACTCGGAAATTCATGACAACAGCTGGGGTTCATCTTCCAGCCTTTTATATTAGAACCTCAGAGTTACGAACGCCTGGGGAATGGAGGTTGTTTGTAAAGCTGAAATGCTCGTAACTGAACAAAATGTGATGGTCGTTCTTTGAAAAGTTTACAGCTGAACAATGACTTCATCCAACTTTGAAACTTTACTCTGCTTTCCCTTTTCCCCCCCTTTTTTACTAGTTTTTACTAGTTTACGTTTAACACTGTTCTGTGCTGTACTTGCTTTTTTTTTTTTCTCTGCTGCTGCCTGTTGTGTACTTCCAGTTCCAAATGAGGTGTGTGGTTAACTCGTCAGTTCATAACTCTGAGGTTCTACTGTACTCCAAATGCACTGATCCCCTATCATTTGAGATATAGGGACATCTGATACTTACATAGGGTATACAATAAAGAGTTGAGCAGCTCCAATTGCATCCAGTTGAGGGCAGTGGCATGCATATGTGCCAGCCATTATAGTGCGGGTGTGATCCTGCCAGGTGTGGCCCCTATCTAGCAAAGTGCTTAAGCACATGCTTAAATTTAAACACCGGGGTAGTTCAATGGGACTTCAATAGAGTGAGTGCCATGCTTAAAGTTAAGGATGGGCTTAACCTGTTTGCTGAACTGGGGCCAGAGTGTTTAGCCCCTTGCAGGATCTAGCCCTAATATCTCCCGTGACTGTGTCCTTTGCTACTTTATCAGCATCCTATGGCAAGCTGTGAAGTTGCTGCAGCACAGAATTATTTCAAATACAAATAGCATTTGTTATTCCCTTCCCTCTGGTAAAGTGCAGCAGACAAAACACCTCACTCAACCTGCCAAGAACCAAATGTGGGACACAAGGAAAAATTATTGGGGCATGAAGCTTAAAGAGATACAGGACTCATTTCTTTACTGCAAACAATGGGTTCTGTAATTTCTCTTTCTTGAGGCTGCATTTCTGATGGCAATAGTTTACAATAAGGAGCGTGAGGGAACACTGTGTGTGTGTGAAGGATCTCTCTTTTTTATCGAATATAAAGGATAAATGAGAGTTGTAGAGGTTAGAACAAGGGCCTTGTTGGTCTTCCAAAGAGGGTGTTTAGAGCTGGTGATTGGGAGTCAGGATCTTTGGATTCTTGTTTCCCCTCTGCAACTGTCATCTTTGGCAAGTCAATGTCCCTCTTCAATATAGGGCTAATAACAGTTTTGTTCTCTGTAAAAGCTATCATCCGTGTCTGTCTCATATGGTATCTGAATATCTTACAACTGTTATCTTTGGAGCGGTCAAGCACACACTTCATTTTTCGCTATCTTTATTTCGGAAACAAACGGGGCTAAGGGGTGCTTAGCTATTTCACCAAGGCTTTGAGAGTTTCCATTTATGTTTGTAATGTCGTTCCAACTCCTTGGATCAAAGTTGCTGTCTTATGGCAGCAGAAGTACAGAATCTAATTAGCAAACGTGCAGCTACCGGTCGTGATGAAATTAAATGTCAATTCAAACATAGGTAACTTCCACTGAACACAAAGAATTGGCCTCTTTTTTCTACAGAGCCTCAGCGTTCTAAAAGAAAGAGAATCACAAGGCCGGGGACGAATTTTAAACATTCAGGCCTGAATTCTCAGGGACATGAAGACCGCTTTATGCCAGTCTGGCAGTGCAGAGGGACTGACATTTGTATATAAGTGTACACTAACTTAAAGGCAAGTTTACACGAGCAAAATGGTGGGATGGAACTTCACTGTAACTGAGAAGTGGGCTCTCAACGTGTTGTCCGTGCCATGTTGACCATTCATCTTAACTCTGATCAGTATTCCACTCGCTTTCCATTCAGATTCTTTAAGGAACATTATTCTGGCACACTGTGCGCGTTCACATTGGATATATAAATGTAGAAGGGCCTGGTTCCAGGATGTTCTCGACTGAATACATCTGCCATATTATAAACAGGGGTCACCAGTTCTTTGGGTTAACTATTATTGTGTCCGTTATTATTAAGTATTTATATTACAGCAGTGCCTAGAGATCCCAACTGACTCCAGGGCTGTATTTTGCGAAGGGAGGTACAAATATGCAGAAAGAAACAGTCCTTGCCCCAAAGAGATTACAGTCTAAATGGGCCAGGCAGGTAAACCACGAAGCTATCCTTTATTCTAAGGCATTGTTATTGTGCCAGGTGTTATTGTTGGTTAGATTTGGACCCAAGGGCTATAAATTTGGGGTCATCCTTCCCCTCTTCTGCCCCCTACCCAATCTCTGCAAAGTTTCTGGGATGGTTCCAGGATTGAGGCAGCTGCAGTATGCCATATAACACATTAATTTGAGACTTGAGGTTGTTAGCAGTTAGATTTAATAGACCTCGCAATATTGCCTTAAACACAAAATAATCCCACTTAGTAGGTTTTTATGGCTTCCACGGGGACCAGCCCTGTAGTGTGTATTAATGTTTAATGCCAAGCAACATCTTTTCAACAGCTATGGGGAGAAAAGACACTAATAAAAAATTTAACTTGATTGTGATATACTTGTCTAGACTGGTGGTGAAAGTCATGTTATTTCTTCTTCCTTTGCCCCTACTTCTGTTCCTTGCTCTGAATGTTTTTTCTCCCAGCCTACTTCCAGACCCTAGGTTTGCCCATGTCTTCCTGCTGTTTGGAGGAGATATCGTCCACATGTTGATTAAGGTCTGGCAACTGATGATTGTTTGGATGAAGATCTGTATGCAGGGTTAGGAATCACCCAAGCTTTTTTCACCATTACCCCAAGCCTGACCTTAACAAACATGGTGGAGGGAAGATAATCAGTCTCTGTGTGTTCCCGTCTTTGGTCTGGGGTGAACAGAGACAACCAAAATACCATGCAACTCCACATCGGAGATAGTAGGTGGGTGATTTGACGGAGGACTGTTACAGTCATTCCACCCAGCACTCCACAATGGACTTGAACTGGACAGAGGATTGGAGGTCAGGTATCACTCCACTTTAATAGAAAAAGCCCATTCTCTCAGCACAGTCAGAATTCAGTAGAAAGAAGAGGGCTTAAAGAACTGATCCAGGGAGGCTGACAAATGAAGTCGTTACTGGGGAGGCTCAATAACCAAACAACAGGAATAGTTAGGTCTATGCGTGCAGTACAGCTGATCATTAGCGGAGACTGATGCTGATCAAATGGAGAAGGAGGGTGAATTTATAACTTTTCATTGGGTAGAGGAAGCGTATCATTTGTGCTCATAATCTGAGAAACAGAGGTGTGGCCTGAACAGATGACTAGAAGTAGGCATTCTGTCCTGAGTTCTAATCCTGACTCTGAACCCACAATCAGAAGATACCAAAAAACACATGAGTTCTTCTCATCCAGCCTCAGACATTTATTCCCTCTATGGCACTTGACAAATTCAATCATTATTAATTACTATTGTGTGCAGAGCCCAAAGCAGCCCGTCAAGATCAGGGCCCCATCGTGCTCGGTGCTGTAGAAACATCTCAGAAGCCATGATCCCTGCTTCAGAGTATTTACAAATAGTTAAGCAAAATAAGGAGGGGATTATGTTTGGGGGGATAAAAAACAATACTATGCCATTTTTATTGACATTTTGGGGGAAAAAACAATTTTTTGAATTTGAAATGGAAAAATCTGAATTTGAAATTTTCAACCAGCTCTATTTACATTCTGGGAAGAGACAGGGCAGGAAAAAGGAAGACGTGAGAGAGGAAGAAAGGGGGACACAGGTTACACGGATAACCTCCTGAGCGATGGTACAACGTGCTATAGAGTATGTTCTGTTGGGGCTGTATTATTATTACCATGCTTATTTTAATCACTTCCTACATTCTGTTTGTTCATTTATCTCCTTTCTGCCTATTTAATTTAACCTCTGCCTATTTCTGTTTGTTTTTTTCTGTTGAACATCTGCCAGTACTGTTTCCATGATCTTTGATTGAAACCTCTTTTTCCATTTTTATATACAATGGTGTAACTGCCTACCCAAAGACTGTACCCAACTGCTCTTGGTAGCTCTGTTGCTTCTCCTTAGCCCCACTTCCATTTCTCTATCTGCCTGGATTTCCCCATACTTGTCTACCTGACCGAAGCGTCCTGAGCTGTGTGGAAAGTGTTTGGAAGATTACGCGTGTTAAGGATAGCTGTAATATTGAGCAGCAGTGTGGTCTAGTGGTGAGGATAGTGGCTGTGACACTTGGGTTCTGGTCCTAGTGGTGCCACTGACCTTTTGTGTGACCATTAGTCACTTCACCTCTTAGTCTCTGCCTGTGTTTCCTCTTCCATCCTTTGATTAACTGATGGATGTAGCTTGCCAACTGTGGCACATGGACTGTCTGTTGCTATTGGTTTGTACAGAGCCTAACACTATCTATCCCGGGGAGGCTATGGAGCGCATTGTTGTAGTATTGGAGCACTTCACGCTCAACACCTTTGTAGGGCAGGAAAGATTTAGCCCCATTCTGCCGATGAGGGATATGGGGACACAAAGTAGTTAAAGTGACTTGTCTAAAGTCACATGATTAGTCCAGTGGCTGAGGCAGGAACTGATTGCAGGTCTCCAGTCCTGTGACTTAATTTTCTTCCTCGCTTAGGCCCTCTAAGCACGTCTACATGACAACTAATCATAATATTCTAACACAGTACCTGTAGGGAGATTCAAACCTGTCCAGTGGGGAAAGCTAGCACAGACTGTTCTAGGATCACATTCAGTGCCTCTCTTCTAGTTAATGCTTTCATTTTCCATGGGGTGTAACTTTAGCTGGTGGGGAACTGTTCGACGGAACATTTTAAACAGGCTACACGGAGTGTTTCGCTTTCTACAGTGTCACGGAGCTCGCTTACAGAAGCACAGACATATGCTGCGCACACGTGCAGACTCCCACGTATTCCCGTCACACACTCATTGCCACCAACGCCCAGTCACACTCTGGATTGCGCTGCACCCGCGCAAACAAATGCACACTCACAATCACATGCTGTAGCCTCATGTCACTCTCACACATGTGTTCCCAGTGACATAAATCCATACTCACGCAAATACAGGCACTTTGGATCTCTCTCTCACATACACCCCTCACCCCCCATCCCCCCAGGAACTTTGGATCTCTCTTTCTTACACAAACACACACACAAACACAGGCACTTTGTCTCTCTCTCTCTCTGACACACACACACACAGAAGCACTTTGTATCTCTCTCTCTGACACACACACACACACAGAGGCACTTTGTATCTCTCTCTCTCTCTCTCTGACACACACACACACACACACACACAGGTGCTTTGTCTCTCTCTCGTTCTCTCTCACACACACACTCTGGGAGTTGAACACGTGCCTGGCACCCACATCACATCAGATACCGCCCCCCTCACACATATCCCTCTTCCAGCAAAACCTTGTATAGCTGGAATTTAGAAAAGAAAACTCTGTCAGTGATGAATAGATAATTAATATAACCTGGGACCCTGCTGTGCCCTTCTCCCTTGTATCTTTGTCACAAAACAGAAGGGTAAGGACCTTCCCTGCAGTGTTCCTAGTAACCCCATTCACCTTCCACTAACGTAAAGCCAAGCATCACCCAGTAGGGGGCATAGAGTGCCAATGGTCTGAGCGGAGAGGCAGCAGAGACTAATGGCAAGAGCAGTGGGATGGGAGCTGCGAGTTCTGCTGCTACCTTGCTGTCAGACCATGGCAAGGCATTTCTTCCCCTTCTGCCTCTAGTTTCCCCTCCCACTCATTCTGTGTCTTGCCTAGACTTCAAGCTCTTCAGGGCAGAGCTGTCCCTTACTACATGCATGTGCAGTGCCTACCACAATGGGGCCTTGACCTTAGTTGAAGCCTCTATGTGCTACTGTAATAGAAATAACAAAATAATGGTTCATTCCCCCCAGCCCCAAGGCCTAGTCTGTCAAGTCAGCTGCCTGGTGTGGTCTTTATCCTTCAAAGTTCTGCAGGATTTTTGGGGAGGGAGGAGGGGGTCTCTGAAAACTACATAATTATTATTTTATTTCTCTTTTTTTGGCATGACTTTAAAGCAAGAGCTCAGGTTGCATAGAGTATGGATCACAGATCATCGGAGACAGATGAAAGCAGAAGACACATTTATCTGGCACCGCATTAAAGGGATGATAAACATATAATTGAGGACCGGGGTGCAGCCACCTTGTGCATCCGGCCTCCTCTCCCCATTGCAGAGAACTTCCCCGAGAGAAGTAATTGGGGGAACAGAGTATGGTGCACTTCGGTCCTGACTTAGCTGTTTCACGGAGCAATGCGTGCTCTTAGAGAAGGGATAAAAGCCCCATAGATGTACATATAAAACACTGAAATACGATCAGATACCCAGAACCACAATACAAGTAGACCGAGGGCATTTAAAACCTGCTTTAAAGTTTGTTTTCATGTTGTACCACGTATCTGAAATAATTAACGGCAATAAAAAAACGTTCGTATGATTACATATGTAACCACTTTTCTTTCTTCTCTCTCTCTCTTTTCTTCTATTTCTTTCCTCTGTTCTTGCTTTCCTCTCTCTCTTTCTTTCCTCTTCTCCTCCCTTCCTCTCTTCCTCCACAGGACTCCATAGAATGGAGCAAGAATGAGAGGAAAAAGGCAGACAGAAAAGCATGAACTGGAGGCTTGTTGAGTTCCTCTACTTCCTGTTTATATGGGACCATATAATAGTACAGCCCTCCCACCAGGAACCAGCTGTTACCAACCAACATGTCTCCAAGGAATTTGATTGGCTTATTTCAGACAGGGGGCCTTTCCACCACTCACGGAGCTACTTATCCTTTGTGGAAAGACATCGTCAAGGATTTACAACCAGATATAAAATATACAGGTATGTTGGTTTCTTACGGAGCTCCTAGCTTTGCAGCCAGTGGGAACTCTGAAGGGTCACTCTTTCGTGGTAGATGCTGGTCATTTGTTGAGAACCACCAATGTCCTCATTCAGTCTGGGAGTGCTTCCTACTCTCTGCCGCCTTTCGTTAACAGTGACAGCTGCCTCAAAGACTCAGGTGCAGCAGAGGTAAAGCTCTGGGATAAGTGATGAAGGTGTGTGGGTACCACAATGATGACCACAACAGAAAACCAAGGTAGAGAGATAGCTCAGGGGAGAACCTGTCTGGGGTGCATGTGAATGAGTCATGTATGGGGAAAGGTTAAATACATGGATGCACAAATGAGCACATCAAAATGCACCTAGCACTGTGTACACAAACTTGAATGAAAATCTATATGCACACCCGGCCATCTGCCTACTGTACATGCATTCACAAGCTGACATATCAGTCTATATACAGTCATAGAAGTGTCAGGGCAGGAGGGGCCATGCAAGGTCATCTACTACCCCTCGTCCCCCATGTTATATTTAAATACACCTAGTATAGACACATATCAACATTCCTGTTTTCACACATCTAATATTTACCTCTAGAAGTATGACTCACCCCAAGAACTCCAGAAACAAGTAAGCCCCGCTCCCCCCAAAAAATCATGAAATTGGCTTAAAAATCATGAGACTGTTTTTTACAGAAAAAATAAGTATTGGGTTCTTTTTATTTGCCTTCTGCTTTCTGAGCCTTTAGCTTTCATTCACTTTGTGTTTTTCAACCTTGTTTCTGCAAACATAAGGGCAAAAAACTTATTTGTATTAATGGAAGCTGAGATTCGTATAGTGTGACCAGAAATCCCGATTTTAAAGGGACAGTCCTGATATTTGGAGCATGCAAATGGACTATGGAGTATGCAGGACACTGAGCTCTGGATTCTGCCCTCTGGTTTAGGTTAGGAGTCTATAAAAAAACTGAGCTCTTTTGAAAATCCAGGCATCCGTGTCAAAACTGGAGTTGCTGGGAACGGCTCCCTTTTGAAAATCTGCTCCCCTAGGCCTTGATCCTGCTCCCACTCAAGTCACTGGGAAAAAAACCAAAATTGAAACCAAACAATCTGCCATTGATTTGAATGGAGCAGAAACAAGCCTACATTTAGATGTTCAGCAGGGTACCGAATACTTTTTAAAAATCTGCTTCCAATTGTGGGTGTTGAGTACTAGAAAATTGGGCCCATATTTCCAAATCCTCAGCAGGTGTAAATCAGTGTGGCCCTTTTAAACTCAATGGAGCTAGGCCAGTTTATAAGCAGCTGAAGATCTGGCTCATAGCCCTCAAACCATCCAGAACACAGTGTGTTGCCGGGCTCCACAATCTACTGCATGGGTCTGCAAAGCAAGCTGGAGTTCACAAACTATCTAATTCCTGTTTAAAGACAAGTTTCCTCCTCAGTGGTGATTCTCGATCACTCTTTGTATTTGTCTAGCTAAAGGGAAGTCAATGCTCTGCATTAAGGACAGTGAAGCTGCCATGAGAATTTTGGGGGGGGGGGGGGGGGACCTGGGAGTGTTGAGTGTATTTGGAGTGTTGAGTTTTCACTGGAATCTTCCTCCTCTGTGCCTTGTTTCATAAACTCTTTGTGTCTGTGGCCTGGGCTCTCTGCACCTCTTATCAACTAGGTCTTGCCATGTGCTTTCCCCTTTCTGCCCCTTTCCCCACAGCATCTCCAAAGCCAGGTGTTGCTAGAATTCAAATCAGCCATTCCAACTGGTGAATTTCGAGTGGGTTTGAAATTAGGCAAAAAAGAGCTCACCCGTCCCTAATTGGAACACTGTAACTTGTTTAATGGTGATTTCCCCAGAGTGTCTTGCTGTGAGAAAACATGGACACAGCACATTAGAACCGTGTCATTTACATTGAAAACCCTCAGAGATAAAACCACTGCCAATGTTACGCAGCAACGTCAAGCAAAACACAGGATTTTCTAGAGCTTGCAGCCAGCCTCACAAAAAAACCTACCCCTTCTTCTCCCCTTTCCTGCCACAGCTGAAGTTCAGACATTTACGAGCAGGCCAAGCACCTTACTCCAATTGGCAAAGGCATCCAATGCGAAAGGACTCCTTCCCTTCTGCAGAACATAAACATAAACGTAAGAATGGCCATACTGGGTCAAACCAAAAGTCCATCCAGCCCAGTATCCTGTCTACCAACAGTGGCCAATGCAGGTGTCCCGGAGTGAGTGAACCTAACCGGTAATGATCAAGTGATCTCTCTTCCATTACCCATTCTGACTAATAGCCATTAATGGACTTAACCTCCATGAATTTATCCAGTTCTCTTTTAAACCCTGTTCTAGTCCTAGCCTTCACAACCTCCTCAGGCAAGGAGTTCCACAGGTTCACTGTGCATTGTGTGAAAAAGAACTTTGTTTTATTTGTTTTAATCCTGCTGAACAGCTACTGATATTCTTTCCATAGAACGTTTAAACCAGCCTCTTGAATTCTATGTTGGCGATCTAATTCTCTGTTATATTCTGAAAGTTGATGGAATGGATCTCTCTGTTATATTCTACATGATTTTAGGGTTGTTTCCTTAGAACCCTGAAATGATTATTTTGCTTATACCCCTTAGTTTAGGTCTGTATCTCACATTTGGTCTTGAGAGGTAGAGAGAAGATATGGAGAGCTGTTTTGTATGGAGTGTTGGGTCATGGGCAGTATAGATAGAACCAAGAGGTGAAGAATGAGCATTTTTGAGACTCCATTCCGTGATAACGAGACCGGTTTATGGTGCGGTTGAGGTTGCAAAATGTTGCACTGATGACAGTTGTTGACCCTCTACATGGTAAAGAGTTAATAAAACCCAACTCTATAATGCAATGTGAGCTCCATGGGTAACAGGTGCCATATGAGTGAGATAGCATGAATTCTAGCCTTAATTTTCAGCCTGGGGTGCGGGTTTATGTGCCTGGATGACAATGACAGAGCTGCGGTGTCTGCTCTATGTTCGTTCATGGGGAGAAGCACCATTTTCTAGCCAAAAACTGATAAGTTGATTCACATTTACACCAAAGTCCCTTGATGCCACTCTTGATAGGTAAAGGGCCTTTAAAGGGAGCACAGATGTAACATAGTACCACTTTGGGTGTATGGCTACAGTTGCAGATGTAGAACGCTTTGGGTTAAACTAGCCTTCTGAGAGCGCACTAGGGAAAGCATCGCAGTCTGTCCACACTGACAGCTGCAAGCACATTGGCATGGCCATATTTGCATCATTTGCAGCTGCATTGGGAGTGGTGCATTATGGGCAGCTATCCCAGCATTCAAGTGGCTGCAATGTGCTTTTCAAATGTGGGGAGTGGGGTGGAGTGTGACAGGGAGTGTGTTGTGTGTATATGGGGGGAGAGAGAGTGGGTTTTTGGGGTGCTGAGAGTGTGTCAGCATGCTGCCTTGTAAGTTCAGACCCCCCGTCCCCACTGCCTCTCTCTCACTCACTCAAAGCAAACATTTACTGTTTGCTTTGTCTCAGAACAGAAAAGCAGATAAGCAGCCGGCTGTCTGAAACGGAGCTTTGACAGGGCACTTCCACATTCCTGCAGCCGATTTCACAACAATGAGAAGAGAAGCCACTTAGCTTAAGGGGATTATGGGACATTTCCAGAGGTCAATCAGAGCGCAATAATGCAACACCTTATTCACACTGACGCTGGGGTGTCTCACCTAAGACATATCAGATGTTATTCCTCTCGCCGAGGTGGAGTACCAAGAGCGCTTTTGCCAGGGAGTCAGAGCATCCTAAATGCCTTGCCAGTGTGGATGGGGAGTAAGGCAGAGCACTCTGGGGGGCTTTATTGCGGTATAATATGCAAGTGTAGCCAAGGCCTTAGTCCCTTTATGATGCCAGAGAGGTATAAAGAGGCCAGAGTGTAAATGAGATTCAGGTGCTAATTCCTGAAATGGGGTGTGTATGTGTGTCTGTGTGTGTGAGAGAGAGAATGAAAGCCAAAGCTAAAATCATCTCCATTCAGACTATGCCCATTCTCAGTGCCACTTTACCAGGCTATTGTTAGGTTTCATTTTCACTCTTATTCACAACCCATCTGGATTTGCAGAAATCGTGAAATAAAGCTGGCAGAACAGAGCGTCTGCATGCCAGCGAGGAGATTCACACCCAGGCCAGTCTGCAAAATAACACTTGTCAAGTCAGACGCCCCCCGCCCACATCCTGGGCTTTTTTTTTTAGCAAGTTCCCGATCATGTGAGCAACTGTGGCATTTCATCCCACTAAGAAAGCTGCAGAGAAGATAGAGCTGTCATTCTCCGTGGGGAGCGTTTATCAGCATTAGCAGTGAGGTGCCTGCAATGGGCGACTCGCCCCATCCCAGCCTAGGTCTAATTATCCACTTCACATTGTAGGCTGTGTCCTGTGTCACTTACCCAACCTCATAGACTCCTTGCCCAGTGCAGTACCGCACAATGTGTGAGACTCTAGTGGGAATTCTCAGAAGTTGAAAGGAAATTGACTTTACTGTGACCTTTTAGAGCCCGAAACAAAATATGGACACTCCCCGAATGGATAGTTTAGATTTAGAAAATAACCCACTCCCTATCAATTAGCTGCCTTCTCAAATTACAGGCTAGGAGTTTGGTGTAGTCTCTTTATTGCCTTGGTGATGCAACCTGGAACTCATATCCCTAACTATGCCTTATCTTAAAGGCTCTCTGGCCAGGTCTACACTATCTGCTGGATAGACAGGTAGCCATCGATCTTTCGGGGATCGATTTATTGTGTCTAGTCTAGAAGCAATAAATGGATCCCCAAGCACTCTTCTGTTGACTCCAGAACTTCTCTGCCACAAGAGGCGCAAGTGGAGTTGATGGGGGAGCGGCAGCAGTTGACTCAGCGCCTTGAAGACGCTGCAGTAAGTCAATCTAAGATACGTCAACTTCAGCTACGCTATTCCCATAGCTGAAGTTGTGTATCTTAGGTCGATCCCCTCACCAGTGTAAACCAGGGATAAGTCTCTCATTTATACCTCACGGCAGGCTTAGATGCCAATAACATCTGAAGGTCTATTACCAAGACTCCTATCCAGTGCATTCAGGAAACTCTTTCCTCTTGTTTAAATGGACAGGCTTCATGACACTTCTTATTCTCTGCTTTGGTTTGGTCTTCTAGCCACACTGCAATTCTGGCAACAGCAACTAAGTTTTCATACAAGGGTTTACTCTGTCATCTTTTATGTTTCTAAGTTGGAGGTGTGGATTTTTTTCAGCAGTAATGTAGCAGTTGAAGGAGATGAGATGAAAGGAAGTTCTTGTTGACTGTGAGGAATAAGCAATGGGATGCTACAGAGCACTGCATGTAAAAAAAAGTTAAATTTACATCATTTACATTATGCATGTAAACTAGTGATGTACATTGGCTTGTAATCAGTAAACACCGTGAAAATAAATGTGTGTAAACCAAGGATTTAAATCCATTTACATAATGTGTGTAAACAATGAAATCTTCCAGTGTTCTCCTCAACGTAAATGTTAATCTGAAAATGACACTAACACAAGTTTACGCAACTTTATGAGAGAGATGCAATTTACATTCCCATCTCACTGCTCTTACACTGCAGCTTGGCAAAGATGACATATTCCAGAGACCGGCGTAAACCAGCCAATTACATAACGTAGTTACTCGTTTACCCACAACCTTCATTTTTCATGCAGTTCAGGGACCAGTGTTGTTACATTCCCTGCATAATGAATCTCCATGCATATGGATAACCTTTCATATATTTGCATGAAGGAGAACAAAGGCAGGGATGGAGGATGATGGGGCTTGCTGGGGCCTGTATAATATGCTGCAAAATCCAGGTGGCTGCTGGGTCATACAGCCAAGGAGTTTGGCGTTCATCTGGGTTTGATGAACAGCTGTTCTGACTGCATTTGGATTCAGATGGTCAGGCTTTCAGAATATCAGTGGCAGCTGTGATATCAGACATCCTGCCTCATATTTAATAATCTTGAGGGGTGCCGACTGATGAAAGCATAAATTGTGCCAAAAATTAATAAGGTTAGAAATCGTTCCAGGCTAACATCTTAAATCCAACCCCCTCTCCAAACTTTGGGGAAGGTCAGGTCCTCCTTTGAATTTAGCAGCTCAAACCAATGTCTTCAGGAGAGTGACACAAGATGCATGGGAAAGGAGTTTTAATCGCTCAGCCTTCTGCCAAGAGACACCCCATGCTCTGGGCCCTAGAAGGGAATTCCGTCCCTTCTCATTTCTCATCTGCAGGAGTCCCTTTTTTTCTGGAGTGATGAGGGAGCCACTCTCCTCCATGTACATCACGTTTGAGGATTATTCACAGTGCTCCACCTACTGGTGCCCTCCGCACTGCTCCATAGTGGACCTCTCTCAGACTCAGCTGAGCAGTCCATGTTCATCACAGCCGTCTTCAGGCCTGCAGACTCAGGCCTGGTGGCTTGTTAACATTTAAACTGTTCTTAAGCCAGGGAGAAGCTGTCATTCAGTCTTATGGGTAGGCTTTTAATTCCACTTGTAAAACAGGCAGACACTTATTTCTGCCAAAGCAGTTATGTAAAAAAGGAGTCATCAGATGTTTGATGCAAGGAATAATTTTGTTCTGGCACCAGTAGTGCAGAGGGGGATGCCTTGACTGTATCCGTTACAGCTTTTTCTGTTTCTGGATACCCCTATAATTTTTTCCCCTGTGCTCCAAGTCTTACTTCTTCTTCTTTTATTCTGTCTGACCACCGCCCACTGACCTCTGACCTCTGTAAGTGCAGCAAAATAAGCCCCACTGCAACAGCATCCATGCTAATTTCCCATGCTCATCTTACAGACCCACTGTTGGATAATGCAAGTGCAGTCAGAAACCAAGGGCTGGTCTGCTGAAACAGCATGATTGCAAGAAGGCTTAAGGGAATTGGCACGTCCTGGAGACAGAGCAGGAGGGGGAGGGATTTCGGTGAGCCTTGGGTGACAGGGATTCCTTTGCAGGCAATGAGAGATTCCTTATGTCCTCCTTCGGGGCAGGTAATGCCATACACAGGGGATAGCATGCAGCTGCTTGCACCTCTCTTAAAGAACTGATTATACAGGTATATCAGGGCTTCTGTAGCAGGCAGTGGCAAAGGCGTCATCTCCTCTGGATGGCGGCGCAGGTGATGCCGAGTATCTGATGCCAGGGTCATGCTTCAGGGCCGTTGTTAGCTGGCGACCATGCTCTGTAACTGATCACGCCCTGGCATCGCTCTCTCTCCAGCCCTCGGAGACTGTTTCCCATACACCTCGCTCCACAGAGCTGCACCCGGACACAAGTCATTCGCAATCAAATATTTACAGGAAGCTGCAATGAGACCGACTTCACAGGGGAGTCCTTTGTGCTGGTTAAATAACTTCTCCCCATCAGGTGAGGAGTGTGGCTGGGGAAGGAAAAGTCAGAGCTGATGGATCTCAGAGCATTTGCATTCCCTGAGCCTGCCTGGTGTGGAATCAGACTGCAGTGCAGTTCAGACTGCAGCGGGGATGCTAGGTCTTTGCAGCTGTCCTGGCTGAGGCTCCAACCACACTGTTTAATGGAGAAGAGATGACCTCATCTTCATCCGGCCTGGGAAATCCTCCTCTTCCTTGACCTGCTCCTGCTTGCTCTTGGTAGGCGTCCCTCATGGTCTGGAATAAATGAAGGCAGCTGTGCGTAGGGCCAGATGAAGGGGATGGGATTGTCAAAAGGGCCTGATGGATTTAGAAGCACAAGTCCCACTGAAAACACGCTACAGTGCATGCAGGCTGATGGTCCCTGCTCCCAGAGTTCTAGGATATCAGAATCTGAGCTTCCGTTAAACGAACAAACCCGAGCTCTGTGTGTCTAGTGCTTGTAGTGTCAAAGGAAAACTTATAAACATGACCCGGGCAGTGAAGTCTGCCTAAGTCTGCAAACACGCCCCAGCTGAGGGAGGAGCAGCAACTTCTAGAACCAGCAGGGGAGCCATCTGGCCCCAAACCCACCACCGGAGCAGACCAGGCCTCCAACTGTTCTGGAAGCTCCCCCTTCTGCTTCTTGCGGGGGGAAATGAGGGCCCTGTGGCCACCCCTGCTGCTGCTGGAGTGGGCAGAGCCTCCACCACTGGTCCACCTTCTGCTGGACCTCCCATGCCTGACTGTGACTCCTCCAACTGGGGTGTAAAAAACCCCAACCAGCCTTTCTTTCTAACAGAGCCACAGGGTTAGACAGGACATCTAGTCTAACCCCCTACCAAGATGCAGGATTTGTTGTGCCTCAAACCATCCAAGACAGGTGGTTATCCAGTCTCTTTTTGTATCCATTGCCTCTTGTCCTGCCCTCTGTGGCAAGAGAGAACACTGTTTCTCCATCTTTTTTATGAAAACTTTTCAGGTATTTGAAGACTGCTCTCATGTCCCCCCCATCTCCTCTTTTCTGAACTAAACCTATCTGGAATAGAGAGCCTCTTGGATCCATCTCCTAAGGGGAGCCATTTAAAAGCAGTCTGGACAAAGCACTTGACAATATACTTTAGGGAACAATCCTGTCTTGGCCAGGAGCAGGGAGGGGAATGTACTCCATGTCCAATAGGCCTTTTCCATCTTTCATATGGAGTCACTCACACACCTGATTCCGTATCATCAAACTGATCAGTTCTGTCTGGAAGAGTGTGGTGTGACAGCCAATCGGCTCTCCTTGAGCAACTTACCCAGTGGAGGGTACAGTCAGTCCCAGGGGGCATCCTTGCTGCACAGCTCCCCACACTTTACCATAGCATTCAGCCTCTAAGCACAACCCTACCCCACCTGTCACTGGTTCTCAGGCTGCTGTGCTGGGCCAAGAGGCCTTTGCTAATACAGCTTCTGCTAATGTTTTGCCATTATTTAGAGCAGCAGTGTCCAGTATGTTCACCACTAGCCACATGTCTCTAACAGGCTATTGAATTGTGGCTAATGCATGTGGCTTTTTTTTATAATGTGGCTAATAAGAAACCACTAGTGTGGCTAGCATCAAATTTCTATGGGACACCACTGATTTAGAGATTCCATTCTCTGCTGGGACCCTAATCAATTCTTAAGGCCTAAACAATGCCTGCTAGGCACAGCCCATTGTAAGGGGCAAAGTGAAGGTCCACAGCTCTCTTCTGCCTCCAGGAACTCCCTCACTGCGTTAGGAAGAGTACTGATTTGGTATGCCCTTGGAAGGGCTGCAGCATACTCTCCTCGCTCCCTGCTGATTAGGGGTCAGAGAAGTGATGGAGAGGTGGCTCCCTCTACTTCCAGACACCAGGAATGGTCAGGGAGGAACTAGGTCTTCTTCCCAAGGCATAGCATCTAGGAACCAGCCCCAGGATTCTCTCAAACTCAAGGGATGCTATTCCAGGCAGGACTCCTGGGGAAGGGAAAAGATTCCTGTATGTCCCGGCCACCATCTTGGCCAACGCACCGGGGATCAAAGCAGGGATCTTCTGAGCTGGCAGCAGGAGCTGCCACAGCTTGAGCTAAAGAGCCAGACTCTGTAGCTAGCTCGCAGAGGAAGACACACAACACACCTGGACCCCCAGGTTACACTTACTCCTCCCCCATCCCCCACCACTGCACAGAGGTGGAAGGAAAGACCAACCACCATTCAACCCTATGTGGAGGCGAGAAGGTAAATGTGGACAGTTGTTTTTCAGTCAGGCGTCAAGCACAGCCTGGTCACATTTTTCCCCCTCTTACTGTTTCCTTCCCGCTCAACACGAGAGCCCTGCTGCTGAGTGTTCAGCATTAAATATTTCAGTTCTGGCTTCCAGCTCTTGAGCAATACCAAAAAGAATATTACTTTTTACTTCCCTCCAAATGTCTGGGTTCTCCTTGGGGAGTCCGCTCTCCTAGTTGGATCAGCACTAATAAGAGAGCTGTAGGGAGAGAGGGAAATATAAGTTGCATGGTTGAAAGGGAGAGGAAGGGAAAGAGAAGGAGGGTTGTTTGGTTCATCCCTTGTTCAAGCTGAATGAATAATCTCTAAACAAATATAATGACCTCCTTGCATTTTGCATCTTGTTTTTCATTAGCAGAATGTGAAATAGTGAGATTTATTCACGAGGCAAAATGACATGCCAATTTCTTTGCAGCTATGTTTCTCTCTCGATGAAAGCAAGCATTTGATATTTGGTATAATGAACCAACACAGCACAGATTTCAGTGTTGCCAACTCTTGAAATTTTATTGAGATTCTCGTTATGCCTTGGGGTTTTCTGGAATCACCAGCACCTAGAGTCCTGTGATTATGTGAGAATCTCAGATAATTTAGTTTTGAAGTTGGTTTCTAGCCCTCATGGTTGCAGAGAAAATCTTGAAAATGTGCCCCCAAAATATTCAGAAAGCAGGATGCAGGTAACCCCCCCCCCCCAATATATTATCTTTTACAAATGTGATGAATTTTAAGTGAATCTCATGATTCTTTAACTCTTGATGCTGGTGATACTGCTATGATAATTATGATGCCATTTCTGTTACCTGACTGGATGTCTTGCATAAACGAACAAAGCCAGCAGAGATGCCAAATGTTGAATATTGCACGCTAATAAACAATTCAATCGCAATTGTAAATGCCTGAGAGTAACACTGCCTCACTTTGTGTTTGCATAGCACCTCGCCCAGTTGGGGCTTCTCCTTTATCAAGGATGCTACTGCAACATAAATATTACATAACATTATATTCATACAAATAATATAGTAACAACATCAGTGATATTGAGCAGTAATAGTTTGAGTTTAAAAGTAGCATCTTTGTAAGCATTTGTACTAGTAAAGCTGAATTGCTCGAATGGACATGAAAAAGCAAACCACAGAACAACAGCCACATACAATTAAACATTCTTTTATTCTAGCAACTTCCAACCGACCATAAAATTTTGCACCAAACAGTCACATTATCATGGAAACGCATACAAATACTCTAGCGCCATCTAGCTAACTACCAAAGCAAGTCACATCAACCATTCAATTTCAGATGAAGCTGAGGCTGGTACGTGATCTTGGGTGAACACCAGGTGAGGCTAAGCTTCATAAAGAGGCAATGGAAATAGTTGCACAAAGGAAGTCATTTTCATTCACAACTAGTTTTATGGGTCCTGCAAAACCCAGGAACTGTCCTCCATGTTTCTGAGTACCATGTACTGGCACCTTATCTACTGGCTAATTATTTACATATATACAGACACAAGAACACTCCTGTAACAAATGTCATTTTAAGTTTTTGGATTTGTTCCTATCCCAAACTCAAAGTGACCTTTAGAGTTGTGAATACTAGGGAAGGAAGGGTGGTCTTGGGTTGGCTAAGGCACTGGCTGAGAGTCTGAAGAGTCTGTGGCTGACCTAGGAGTCAATTCCTAGGTCAGCCACAACTCCCTGTCTGATCTAGGGCAAGAAAAATCTAGCCTGCACATTAGTTCTCCATCTGTAAAATGAGGATGACACATTTCTACCTCCAAAGGGTGCTTGTGAGGATCAACTCACTGATGTTTGGGAGATGACCAGAGGCAGAGAGGAGTGAGCGCTGAAAACAGCTATTTCAACAGAATTTCGAAAAAATGGTTTTGTTCCAATGCAGAATGAAAACAAACGACAAAACATTGAAAGTTGCTGCAAACCAAAATTGCCATCCTCTGGACAGCACCAGTCATGATCAATATTTGAACTTTTGGTTGACAGACTCTCAAGCTTTGTCCAGCTACGGTAACAGGCAATGACCCAGCCAGTGTGAATGTGCATGCTGCCCTCTACTGGGTGGAATTGGGACTGCTTAGCCCCATTAGGCCCTACGCTGTTAACCATATAAACTCCAGGGCTAGAAGACCTAAACAGATGACACTCTCTGCTCCCTCTATTGGGGAGCAGGGGAAAAGTCAGTTCTGGCCAGCTTCATTCACCTGAATTATACTATTGTTTACCCATAATTCCATCTTTTGTTGCTTTGGTTGCAATGTGTTTCTATTTTGGTGTGTAGGTGTGATAACAGATTATCATCATTACTACACGTGGGAAATGGAACTCACATAATAGAGGCCCATGCTTTGGCCACCAGAGGATCTACATCTATCCTTGATGTCACCCTGAACTATAGCACAGCCAGCACATCCCTCTTCTGACACAGGTGCTAGCACATGGACAAGGAGGACTAGCACAGGGACCACTAGGGCCAATTCAGCATCCAGTATAGGCTAGGGATACCCTAACTTGCACTTAGTTGCAATGGCCACCATAGGCCATTAGGGGGATGTAGAATCATGGTGGCCTCAAGCCACCTCACTTGGCCCATCTCTCTGCATCCAGAACTGTTCTGGAGATAGCATTCAGATGGGGGTATTCTCCAAGATTGGACTCACACCTGCACTGTGGTCCACTTCCAACAGCCAGCCTAGCTGGTGCAAAGACACCAAGGTGCAATGGTGGAGATGCTCTGTGGTAGGCAGCATTGGTATGATGTCAAAGTAAGCCACAAATTTGTTATCATAAAGTGTAGTGGAGTATGTACACGAGGGGGCTGGAGTGTAAAGGATCAGCCAGCCAGTGTAGGCATTTTTAATGGCTCTATGCTGCCTCCTCTTCTGTCTGTGCTAGTGGAAAGCCTTCTCTTAGCATGATAGATTTTATTCAATTTTTAAGAGCTCTTCATTTTTCATTTGGGAAGGAAAGTTGGAGCTGATTCCAATCTGCAATCAATCAGCCGCCATAGCGGAAGAGATACAAGGAGACTCTCTTGCTTTGTGGGTCCTTTATCTTCCTCGTGAGCTTACAGAAGTTAATATCTTTCTGAATGGGGGAGAGAGAGAGAGACGGAAACATGCAGCCAGCACACAGCCTGCTTAAACCCCACAAGCTGCCTTGTTGTTTGCGGTAACCCTACAAAAAGTTTTCAGAACCACCCCACACACTGTGGGCTTGTCAAGAAAGGAAGCAAATCACATGTAACCGTACATACAGCTAGATTTTTAACGGTATTTAAGAGCCTAAAGACGCAGAGGGATTTGTTTTTATTGTCTCATTGTTTCCATGTATTCCTCCGTCTGTTTGAATCCATCTGTTGTCTCTTGTTTTATATTTAGTTTGTCTGCTCTTTGGGGTAGGGACTATCTTTGTGTTCCATGCTTGGTCAGGACCAAGCACAACAGTGTCCTGCTCCAGGACTAGGGCTCCTAGATGCTACAGTAATACAAATAATTAATTATAATAGTAATTTTCAGAAGTGCCCATGTGCCTACATCGTATCTCTTTCAATGGGAGCTGGGGGCACTTGAAAATCTCACTAGGCACCTACCTGTGTCTTTAGGAGCCTAAATATCTTTAAAATCTGGCCCTTAGAAAATTGATCTTCCACTTTGTTTTCAAAAATGAGAGCCATCACTTCATCAACATGTGCATGATGTGTTGCTGTCCTAGCAAAACACCCAAATAAGATAAATATTAAGGGCTGGACTCCACTTCTGGAGAATTGTAAACCCTTCAGGCCATGAAGATGTTTCCTCTCTGTGTCTGTACAGTGCTCATCACAATGAGAGTCCACTCCCAAAAAGAACCTTTGGGCACTACCATAATATAAATATTTACTCCTAATAATATCAATAAATCATCAGTGACATACTCATCCAGAAAGGAATAATAACAAGCCCTTCTATAACTAGACTTGGAAGGATTCGATTTTGTCAGCAAATGTCGGTAAATGTCAATTTCACCATGCAGACACAAACTGACAAAATAGATATATTTCCATCGATAATAATCAAGATTTGCAGAGAGAGATCAAGTAAAAAAACATGTTCTTTGAAAATTTATTACATTCTGATTTAAAGATTTTTACTTTGTATATTTTGACATGTGATGTTGACAATTGCTGTTTTAAGCGTTATAATGCTGCAACTTTTTGAATGTCAATGTCTACTGACATTTGATAATTATTGCCTGATCCCCTTCTCCCCCATAAATGCTCACAACTGTGAAAATTTAAATAAATACACATTAGAAAAAGATGCTTAAAATCCACAATTGTGAAAACTTAAATTAAAAAAACAACAATAAAGCTTTAAAATAAACATTGATTTAATCCACTGAAATTATTAAAATGGAATAAAATTCAGACAAACCTATCTATAGGATCTTTCGTCTGAGGATCTCAAAGCACTTAACAAGTGTTAATTAAGGCTCCTAATGATAGCTGAGGGAAGGATTTTTTAAATGAATAATTTACTAGTAAAATATAATGACATTCATCATATTTATTATTCATAGATATATTCGTCAAAACATAGCAGCTTGGTTGTATTGCTAGGTAAATCATTTATAATGTGCATATATTCCTCAAAGAATTTATGCAAAACTATTTTGAAATGTGTAGAATAAGCTATTCACTGATGGTTATTAACCAGCTTAACTCACAACCCCCCTGTGAAGCAGGGAAGTATTAGGTTATAAGCTCTTTGAGGCTGACACTGTCTTTTTATTCTGTGTTTGAATAGTGCCTGGCATAATGGGGTTCTGATGCATGAGTAGACCCCCCTTTAGGTACTAGAACAATACAAATTAACTACAATTTATTATTACATTATTATTTTTATTGTTGTTGTTGTTCTTGATTTGTATTGTTGTATTATTATTATTATCCTTATTTTACACAAGGTTTAACTCAGGTAGAGAGAGGTCAGATGACTTGCCCACAGTCACACAGAAATTAAGTGGCAGGGCCAAAAGAGGACACAGGAATTGTGATTTCCATTTTCCTGTTCTAACTACTAGACCACACTCTCCTTGCAGAGCCAAAAAGAGAACTCAGGTGTTCTGGCTCCTCATCACCTACTCAATCACACTCATCTCTCAGAGCCAGAGAGAGAACCTGGGAACCCTGACTCCCACTCCCCTGGTCTAATTGCTAGATTACACTCTCTTCTCTATGTTAGGAAGAGAACTCAGGAGTCCTGAAACCCTGTCCCTTTCTAGGTCCTTTCCTTCTGTCTCCAGTGACAGCAAACTCCTGTAAGCTGGTGTCATCTGAAACGTCCACCAGCAGAGAGAAAGCACAAGGCTCAGCCTCCTTCTGACTTCCCCTAACATTCATGTCCAGCAATCCCAGAAGGCCTTTCATGCCTTTACTTATGTCAAATATCACAGTCTCTCCCTCGGGTTTTATTAGAAAAGCTGATGCCGAATTACCCAGCCTCCTCCCACTCAATAAAAAGTGTTTATAACCCTGTAAATTCCAATATATCATAGCTTGTTACGAAGAGAAAAGGTCATTGGGAGAAAAAAAAAAGTGTCATTCCCTCGGAAATTCTGGCTTAGTATATACGAGAGAGTCAGCACTGGAAAATATCTCTTGATATGATAAAGTCTCATAATAGAAAATGTTGCTGCAATACAGGGCTCGTTTCTTCAGATAAATATTTAATATAGATCACTAAAGATTAATCGAGTACAGAAAAGAATCTGTCCTATGGTTTGTGTAAAGAAAACATCTTCTCGTTAATTTATTATGGAGCCTGAAATGAGAAAAAAAACATGGAGAGAAATGCAGGGTAGTTTCCATAGAGAAACAGAGCATCACACTCAAATTTATTTAGTGTGTAGGCAGAAGCCTTCCATGACTAGCTGCACCATGGAGTTTGCCTCATGGAAAATCCCAGTAGGAAGAAGTATACATGTAGAAAAATGAGTCCACAGACTCAGGGAGTCTTACTGGGAATAGTTTGACTATTTCCTCATGCTTTTCCAGAACTGGGAAAGGACCAGGTGGAAATCTCTTCAGCATGGCCCAGACAAGTTCTTATCTAATGGACTTTCTAGTACATCTAAGTCCACAAAGAACTTGTAGTATAAAGGGTGACTCTCAGCCCAGGTCCAGAAGGTCAGTGTTGGGGAGATATTGTCAGCATTTCTCTCTCTTGGTACTTTCACATTAATAAAAGCAATAGCTTCTAGGTTAGGAGTGGCCAAAGCGATGGACCGTTGACAAAATGCATCCATGGACCTCTGCAATATGGCTTGACCCCCCTCTGTCAAACACCTCTGGGTTCCAGTACTCAGGCTCCATTTTGATCCAAGTGGCTCCACCACACTACATGCTGAGTTATGTAGTTTATATGGGCCACAGATCTGCATTAAAGATGAGAATATCTCCAACGTGTTCCATTTGATGGAAATTAGGAGCCACCATTGATTTCCTGGCAAGCTGCCGGCAAAACTCTCCCTTGGGCACAGTTTGAGCACCTAGGTCTGTCCCCAAGGCAAGGGGATCCATTCCTGTTAGAGTAATGTAGCAGCAAAAGCCTGGTGCCAGGAAAGGGGGTCTGGGCTGGATCTTAAAGGCTTGTTCTACTTTTAGACAGAAGCGTATAAAGGCTTTTCACTGACGGTTGCCTCAGGGAGTTGCATACAATGTGTGGGGCTCATTTCATTGGTGTCTGTGCTCTCTGGAGTTCTCTTGGACTCCATAGGCAGTGAAGGGAGAAGCTAGTATCCTATGAGTGAGGGACAAGCCTTCTGTGGGGGCTGAGTTTGGTTGGAGTGACAGATACCATGCAATACTCCTTTATTTCCTATAGCATCTTTCATACAAACCACATCCCTGACCACTCTGCCGCACTAACTGGGACCCTTGCAGAGATAAATCATAAATAATAGTGGAGGGAACACCAGGGAGGAAAAAATCAAGATATGATTTCAGCTGAGATTGAAATGAGATTGTGGGGGGGGGGTCAATGAGACGGAGAGACATGTGAAGGGCAATTCCAAATGGCCAGATCTGCTGAGGTGAATCATCTTGCACCAACAAGGTGTGACGGGGGAGGAAGGTGGTACTTAGATGAGGAGCAAGCATGGGAGGAAAGAAGCAGAGATCTGAGCATGATTAGTGAGCGAGAAAGAATTGGAGCATAACACTGGAGAACCCTCTTGGACTGGACAGGAGAAGTAACTTGGCTGTAGAGAGAGAGAGACTTTGTCTAGCGCCATAAAGTCTGTTCATTGGTCTGTGTCGGGTAGCTTACTAGGTGTTGCTTTCTCTGCTCTCTTGACTTGGCTTTTCCACTGGACAGAATGTTCTGGAAATGTGTGTGTCAGACATTCCACAGAAAACGACCTGCACACACAGTTCTCCAGGAGGGAGGAGGAGGAGAGATTGAACAAGACGGGAAGGGTGTTAGTCACGTTGCACAACGCACTGCTGGAAGGGGATCAGATACAAGGGTGAGGAAGGTGGCATGAAAAGAGAAGAGAAGAGAAAAGAAGAGAAGAGAAGAAGCTTGTGTCGACATATACACTGTAACCAACACAGGAGGATTCCTCCCCACCCCAAGATCCCTACTATTCCTAGCTGCTCTCACAAGGCAACTGACATCTTGCCCGTTCTCTGTAGTTCCCCTCCCTTCTGGTTTCAGGAAGAACAAACTATGGGCAGTATTAGCTGACTCCATCTCTGACAGCTGATCATGTGAGCCTTGACTGCCCAGGTCGACTTCTCCTCTAATCACCTCAGTGCCTTTTACCCCACTGTCCATGAGGAATGGCACCTTCTCCCTTTTCAGCCTCGCCAGGCCACTGCTAGGGCTGGTTGGAGTCTTTTCACATTTTGTGTGGGAAAAGGGAATGAAAAAGAAATCTGTGAATTCTCTCCCACCTCTATGCCCCAGGCCCTTTTAGAGAACAACTCTAATCGCTACCCTTTCCTCCACATGTCTCCTCAGGACCTAGTTCTGCCATGATGCCCGGAAGAAATTGGTCAGGGTAGGGTGAAGGGATGGCAGGCACACAATGGTGTATTGATTTTAATATGTGCTGCACATTTGGGATATATCCCTTTCCTCTCCCATGTGGGCTGCTAGGCTGCTTGTTTCCTTAGGCCCCTATACGGCAGATGACAAGAGTTCAGGGGGACTGTATGGAGGCCCGTTGGCTTCAGTATGGCTCTCTGTGAGAGTTGCAGTCCACTCATGTGACCTCACTTGCCCTGCCAGATTAGGGACTTAGATCATAAACTCTTGGAGGCAGGGAATATGTCTTTCTCTTGCCGACAGCACCTAGCACATTATGGCTGCTACCAGAATACAAATAATAAACAGATGATAACAATACACTCTAGCTCAACCCCAAGGGGTTATGTTCAATGCAGACATCAGTGGGTGAAATACTATGCCTGCGGTTATGCAGAAGATCAGAGTAGACCATCACAATGGTCCCTTCTGTCATTAAAATCTGTTAATCTAATAGTAAGAGGAGCAAGGAGGAGAAATTGATCACTGACGTGGAAAGTCACCCCTGGGATGAAATGGAGCTGATAAAGTGGTACCTGTTCACCCCCATGCAATATCTGCTCAGCTAGCCCCTTTTACAAGCTAGCCCCTGTTAGAGATAGTATCATATCACCTCTAAATGTCCCTTAGCACCTTGCATGCCTTATTCTGTGGTTTTGCCCTCCCTTTAGCACTCCCACTGGAGCAAGTCACAGCTATAATCCATGGACATTAAAATGATTTTATAATAAGATTTAAATGCAGCCTGAATACCATGCTAAACACAATCGGAAAACAATCAGTCAGAGAAACTCAGCTCTGCCAGTGAGTGTGCGACTCAGAATGGTTCAGTGCTCAGGAAGATTGAAGCTCTAAATACAGCCATGGGAAAGCAGACAGACAGACAGATGAGAAAGAAAGAGCACCTGATACTGCTTCTGTTGAAAGTCAGTAGAAGCTTTGGCATCAACTACAACTGGAGCAGGACTGGAGCCAGAAACACACTCTCAGTACTGGATTCTGTTGTGATTGCATCACAGAAGCAACTAGAGATGGGTAAATATCCCAAGAGCTCGATTTGGTAGGGATTCGGTTATGGGGATGGAGGCAGAGAGGTCTATTTATTATTGTGAATCTTGTATGAGTTGGTGTTTGTTTGTTTTTATTTTTAAGCCCCACCTCCTGGAGTCATGTGTTTCTGCTTCTCAGCTTTTATTACAATAATAATAATCTGTCTCTCCTAGCTGCAGAGAAAAGCCTTGAAAGAGGATCCCTAAAAGGCTCAAAACTCAGCAGAGAAATAAAGAACCCAAAATGTGTTATATTTTTCATAAGATCTCATGATTTTTTGGGGCCTGACTCAGTTTTTGAACACATGGGATTGGGAATACTCTGGGCACACAGACAGCTGAGCAGCATACTTCTCTCTGGGTAGCCTGCCCAGTTATGTGGGTGGGCATATGGGTAGCAGGAGGCAGAACCATAACAGTGTCTGTTCTGCCCTCTTTGGGTCACCCCTCACCCTTTGTGAGTAGTTAGCTATCAGTGGCTGTGCTCTCCTTAGGAGAGATGAGCAAGGCTTTTGGCCTTATCCCTTCTGCAGTGTCTAGGCTAAAGCCCCATGCAAGCAAGGAAGGATCCTGTACAAGCATTGAGATTGAGGGAAACCATTATCCTGCCTCTTTAAACCCAGACCAAGCACAGAAGAATTTTCTTCAGCTAAGCAACAGCATGAGGTACTCACTTCAGCCCAACCCAGCCCACCCCAACAGTCTGAAATATGGATCATGGGGGTGGGAGGAAGGGGTGCCCCCAAGAAGCCCACCCTTCCTCAAGACATTTCCCACTAACAAACACCAGCCAAAGCACAATCCTCCTGCACATCCCTTTTATAGTGTGCTGGGCAAGGCTGGGTGTATAATTGACTAATTAATTGCTCCCAACTGGCCCAGCCCTGCTCACATATGCAAAGCCCAGCAATCAGGGTAGGTAGCTGTGCTCATTCCTGTAGCAGAAGCAGATTAAGAGAATAAATATAGGGAACTATAAATTCATATAGATTCAGCTGTAAGCAACTCTGTCCCACACCCTAACTTCACAAAATCCCCCCTCACCCTCATCCACTCCCTGAACACAAGAATAGGATGGGGTCAATATAGCTTTCCCAAAGGAAGTCATTTGTATTTCATTAGACTGATTTCTCAGCTTCTGGGATGGTGGGATTTTTGTGTGTGTGGGTTTGGGGGTTTTTGTGTGTGTGGCAATTAAATGCTGGTGTGCATTTGCATCACCTCCTCCGCACATGCATAGAAAAATAAGCCCATCACCTTTCCGTTGGCAGAACTCCAGCAGATTCTGCTTCATGCTCTTCTGGAGTTTGTGCACTGCTGCCTAATCATGCCATGAGACCTGGGATTCTTGATTTACAGCTGAATGCTGGTCTTAAAGGGACCTCATTACAGCTGTCATCTGCCTCTGCCCACCCTTACTACACTGGGCTGCATCATCATTTCACTTGGATCAGGAGGAAAAATATAGGAAGCGGTGTGGGCTGATGAATAGCGCAAACAGCTGGCTGTGAAGAGATGTGGTAGGTTCTATTCCTGGCTCCACCATGACTGTGTTACCTATGACAAATGGTTTCATCTCTCCGTGCCTCAGTTTCCCCATCACATAGACTTCATGAGAATTTTTCATTTGATTTGAAGTGGCTTGATTTTTTCAGAAAGTTATGAGCACCTATGCTTGGAAATCAAGCTCCTTGAGGTGTGTCAAGCTACTAACCCAAAAATGAAGACAGCCACAGACATACAACCTTTTGAAATGTCAGGGCTCTGAAGGAAAAACCAATCTTTGAGGTGTGATTTTGGATTGATGAATTGGGGGAATGTCAAGTTTTCTTTGCTAAAGCGGGGACCGTGTTGAGAGTGAAATTAGGTCAGTGCTGAATGGAGGCGAATTCCATTTCATGGCAACCTTTTTCCAAGGCTTCAAAATTTGGGTTTTGTTCCATATTGAAATAAGCCCGGAAACCTTTCAAACGTCTCCCCCCAAATGGAATTGTATAAAACGCCTATTTTTGGATCAAAATCTGAGCTTTTTGATTCTCATAGGTATGTGCCGCCTGGTGGCTAAGGGGCTGGTCTGGGATGTGGGAACCGCTGGCTCAGGTCAAACTTTTTCATTCCAGATCACTCCAGAATGATGCTGCAAACAGCCCAACGGTAACTATGGTAACAGTAATGGTAATGGTAACAGTAATGGGGATTATTTGCAAAACTTACCCAGTATGGTCAAGGATATGGTGAAGGCTGGAGTTAGAATGAATAAATCCAGTGCTGCTGGGGATGAAAGGTGCACAAAGAATATCACATAAAAACACGCGGGGACAAGTTGACAAGTTTAAATAGCCCACAAGGCGATCTCGCTATGACCAGATCCCTGTGGTCAGAGAGGATGGATTCCAGCACAATTTGCCAGATCCAGGTGATGTCATTTAGTGAACCTTTGCTGAGGTCAGTGGAGCTTTGACAGGTTTGCACCCCCTGAGGTTCTAGCATCCCCAAAAGCTAAAGGAAATGTGTTCCAGCTGATAGATACATTTTCTGCCATGTGACCTAGCACCTTCTGCTCTTCCTGTTTTCTTCAAACAAAAATGAGGAATCAGCCAAGTGACAACACATTTTAACTAACTCGTAAAGCTGTACAGCTGAATTTCCAAAAGCGGCTTCTAATTCTCACTGTCTCACAATCTGTGGGTGCCCAGGTTAGGACACTGCATAGCCCCTGGTTTTCAGAGGTGCTGAGCACCCCATTGACATCACTTGGAGCTTTGGTACTCAGCACTTTTTGCGGTCAGGCCTATTGAAGGCATCTCAAATTGGGCACCCTCGGGAACTGAGACACACAAAATCAGTGGCTGCTTTGCAAACATGTGGCCCTCTGTCCCGGGAGTTTTACCATTGTCTTAGGCTGGAGGAAGATTCAGTATCCTTGAAGAAGACCTGAGCATCTGGAACCCACCGTCTATCTTGTTACTTATACAGCCCTTTTGTTTGAGAGCCTAGTCATCAGTGGATTTTACCCCTGTGAAGAAGGGGCAAAGGATCCCCATTTTATTGATAAGAAACTGAACCACAGAGTGGATTACATGACTTAGTCAAGGCCAATTAGAAATCTGAGCAGGGAACCAAACCCTTGTCTTCTGCCTCTCATCCTAATGCCCTATCCACTAAATCATCCTTCCTACCCTCCCTAGGTTTTGGCTCAATAATAAAAAATATATCCCACTTTCTTCTCTCTTTTCTTTTCCAAAAAAAAATGATCTTTCCAGCACCCAATAATTAGGTCTCACTCATCAACAGAGCGAGGCCCACTCGCTGTCCAAACAGACAGCACCAGACTCGGAGTCATGCTTGTTTGATTGTGCTTTAATTTAGTGCTGGAACAATCCACTTACCAAGGTACTCTCAAGGTCACACAGAATCCACCCAACTTTGCAGTCATTTATTTCTCATTGCTGTTTGCAAAATCCATGTTGTTCTTGCCCCCCCCCGCCCCCGTTTCAAAACAAATGCTCGTTTTCAGCAAAATATCAGTGAGAGAAAAACAAAACAACAACAGAAAAAGCTTCCTAACAGTGAAATCCAAGAGACAGTGGAAGAATTGACCAGGGAAATAGGAGGATTTGCTGCTTGAAACACTTAAGACTAGACTAGACACAGGGCTCGAGAACACACCACTGACTGGGGGGATGGGACAATCCTTGTTTGGCCAGATTAATAGGTGATAGATTTAATGAGATGGGGGAAGGCAGGAGGGGGGGGTTACTTCAAAGGCTTATAATTCTGTGGCAGCAGCCAGCCCTCACCTGCAGCCTTGCCCTGCAAAACACCCGAACAGGAACAAACTGTTGTTTACTGTCCTGATCAGTAATTCTAACATACGTCTGGCCAGTCAGCTGTCATGTATCTGTCTGTCTCTCTAGCTGGGAAGTGAACTCCATCTATCCTGCCTGATCACTTTCGGCTCACACTATTTTTCTTTTTAAATGTTGCTCTGGAATTAGACTTATTTGAGGGTGGGCGGGGGAATGCTAATCTGAGCTGCACTGTGTGTCTAATACAGAGCCAGGTTGAGGTTGTGGGCTGACCATTCAAAGGAGACACGGGGTATGTCTACACTGCATGGCTGGCCCATGCCAGCCGACTGGGGCTCCCAGCACTTGGGCGGTTTCACTGCTGTGTTAACGCCTGGGCTCGGAATGGAGGCTGGGCTGTAGGACCCAGCCAGGTTCTAGAGCAACTCCTATGGGAACCTAATTCCCTTCTGCCCCTTTGAAAATCTGAGCCTTTAATGGCCTAATGCTGTCAGAGGAAATCCCTAGACACACTGCTCAGCCTGGATTCATCCTGGGCATTTTGGGGAGGGGCAGCTGGAAAAGCACCTCTACCAACCACCCTTTGAAAGGGGGCAGGGAGACCTCTCTCTCTGGGTTAGGCCAGATCAGTGGGTGAGTGCCATGATGCTGCTGGGATCCTGCCCCTCCCCAGAGCCTTTGGGGGTCTCTCGTACCTGCAGCCATCTCCAGGAGTCTTGCACTCAGGATAACTATGACTGAATCCAGCCCTGGATCGGAGGTGTTCGGCTGGGGAGAGAAAGCATGGTCTTGGGTAAAGACACTGGACTGGGACAGAGGAGACCCTCGGGATGTATTCCTGGTTGTGCCACAGCCTCTGTGAATGACCTCGGGCACCTTAGTGAGACTGTCTGTGCCTCAGTTCCCCATCTGTCCTATGGGGCTGATAAGACTCCCTACACCATAGCGCTGCCATGAAGATGCATGCAGTAATGTTTGTGAGATGCTTGGACACTGTGGAGGTGGGACCGGCGTGTGGGGGAGATAAGGACCTCTGTAGAGGTCTCTCACCTATAAATGCAGAACTGAACAATCTGGTTCTTAGAAAGCCCGATCTTTGGAGCAGGGTATTTGGCTCATTCCCTGGATTGCATGAATGTCACCCAGTAAATAACAGCAACGCTGAGGCGTCAGGGGGCACAGGAGGCTGGCTGGTAATTGCAAGTCCTAGGATTTGGGGTTGTGTGGGAGGGGCACAGGCTGACAGCTCATCCGCTGTGGGCAGCATGCAGCAGCTGGTGGCTTTTAAGCCGGGCTTTAAAAGGAGAGGGGGCGTGAGCAGCCTGGAAGGGAGGCGTGGAGTTCAACCTGGCTATGGTGAGAGCGCCAAAAGGAGTCACTCTGCCCTTTGCCCACATGCTGGGCCTCATTGCTGGAGCGTATGTTGTGCACGGCGTCCCCTCGCTGTGCTGCGGGGCCCATAGGCAGCAATACCCACTGGGAGGAGGAGAGTGAGGTGGGGACGTGGCCTAGTTTGTGTGGTTTCCGTTCTGAATCTTTCTGCTGTTTCTTTTTATTCAGTCCCATTCCTTGCTTGCTGCGTGTCTCTTTGGTTTCAAACCACGGCCCCCCAGATCTGCGCTGAACTTGCTTCTCCACTTATGTCCTTTGGTCGCCCTGGCAGTTTGAAGATGGAGAATTTAATTGGCTCCGACGGCCTCTCCTTTTCAGAAGCCTCTCCCTCGCTAGAGATGTACGTGCCCTTGGATTCTCCTATCTATCAAGACTCAGTGGGAGCTCTGAGTGATGTCCCCGGTCTGTTCTTTCAACTCTGCCTCCCTCCTCAGCATTTTTCCCTTTTGTTTTTCCCTGGAGGGAAAGTCCCACTAACGAGTGTCGAGACTGTCCCCAGTGACTCCCTCCACCTCTCTGACACACCGAATGGCCTGCTCACTCATTAGTGCCAGCTCAGAAGGGATGATTCCTATCTAGCTATTTCCCCATCCATCCCATTGCTGGGGCAGGGAAGAAGGCCCGAGGTATGAGTGTCTGCCTCTCCCTAGGCAGCAGTAGTTCGACTATCCCTCCTTACTGGCTCTCCCTTCCCTTTCCCCCATCAGGCATTATTGTCTCTTTAACATGGACTCACAACAGTCTTCCATGGCTTTGCTAGTTCGGTCTGCCCCACTGAGTCATACTTAGGCTACCCTTGAAAAGAACTCAGTTGCACCAAGTAGTGCAGGCTCCTGTCATGAGTTGGACGAGACCTCTTGCCTTTCTATTGCAGGCTCCAGGGGCCTGATCCAAAGCTCACTGATGTCAGTGGGGTCAAATCAAGCCCCACATTCACAGCACATCACACTAAATACAAGCGCCATGAACATGCGAGGCTTCTGCTCTATGCCATATGAACATGTGACATCCATACTCTGTGCTCCATGCAGTGAACACGTGTACATTTCAGGGGGCTATTGAAGGGCCTCATTATTTGTAAATAGTTTGCGAACCAAGAATCTGACTCCCAACGTGTCCCATCACAGGCATAACCGATCCATTGGGTTGTTCTCCTTACTGGGTTGCTGGGAGGAAACACTCCAAGACTAGTGACAGGCTATTTTCAGTGGAAGGACCGTGTTTCTGGAATCTGCTCTTTCCACAGCCTGAGTGTAGCGAGTTTTAGACCACGTGGTTAATGGAATTTTTGGTTAGGTTTATTAAAGTCTGAGGATTAACAGGTGGGAATTAGCCCTGGAGTTTGCATTTTAACTTAAAAGGCTGGTATGTTGCTGAGATTATTGCTGAAGGTCACCCTGGTGAGTGGTGATGGGACCCAGTCAAAATAAACACATGCATAATTACATCCATTAAAATAATCAAAATGCAGCAAGGTCCTGTGGCTAGACCAGAGTGGGAGCCCAGAGCACCAGGTTCTGATCATGGCTTTGCCGCTGAGTGCACTAAATCGTCTCCCAGCACGTCAGTTTCTCCACCCTGTATGGGGGGGGGCAATGCTTATTGGGATAAAAAGTGCCACATGTTGTTATTCCTATTAGTTAAACAAATGTTTTATGTGATTTACTGGAACAAATGAATGAAAAAGAGCAGCAGCCTGGGCCTCAATTGGGCACGGTAATGTGTGACTTAAGACAGTGCTGTGTGTATTGCAGCAGAGTGGTAAATACTGGTTTGCTTCTTAGGCCTTCTCCAAGATTTTGCAAAAGGGGCTTTTAATTCAGTGCCTTCATTTTTGGCTGCCCAAACTGACGTACCCGAAAGGGACCTGATTTTCAGAGGGCAGGTGCTGAGCAGGTTCTGTCCATGTTGCTGTTCAAGGATCACAATCCCCTACACCGCAGGGGCTGGAAAATCAGGACATCATGAGCAAGGTTGTGCTCTTCCACTTTTTAGCTGGGTTAGAGAGTTTCCAGAGGATGGAAACACGTGGACATGACATGAATTGCCAGACTGGATGAGAACTCTGAGCTGTCTGCTCCAGTCTCCTGTCTCTAATAGTGGCCCAAACCAACTGCTTTAGAGGAAGGTGTAGGAGGGCTGCGGTAGGCAGATGTGGGGTACTCTCCCACCCCTGCATAGGGGAGCCATTCTTGTGGGAGCTCATCTGAAATTTATCTCAGAACTTGTTGAACCAACTCAGACCCTGCTCCTTAAGGTATGTTGGCATTGTGCAGTAATTTCTTGCTTCTTCCTCCCCGTCCTAGGTCTAGCCTCAGAGCCTCACCTGTGTATCTATGTGGAGATGTCCTCCAGTATTTTCCCCTTTGCCCTCCTCTTCCCCCTTCCTTGGTGCTTCTCCCCTCCCGTCCAGACTCAGAGCCTCACCTGTGTTGTGTTCCTGTGTTGTCGCATAGGGAGTTTGCCCGTTGGAAGGTGAGGAACACAGCCATCGAACGGAGGGACCTGGTCCGCAATCCCGTGCCCCTGATGCCTGAATTCCAGAGGAGCATCCGCTTGCTGGGCAGGAGACCCACCACACAACAGTTTATTGACACCATCATCAAAAAGTACGGAACACACATCCTCATCTCTGCCACCCTGGGAGGTAGGTGGCAACCGGAGTATTTGCTTACACAGGTCACTGACGGTGGGGAGAGGGGATGAAGCAGGCTTTTCCTGCTCTGTGTCACTTTGAATGTAAGAGAAACCAGGTGGGCGAGCTAAATATCTTTTAGTGGTCCAACTTCTGTTGGTGGAAGATGCAAGCGTTTGAGCTACACTGAGCTCTTCTTCAGGCCCGGGGAAGGATGTAGGTCGGTTGGCACAGTGGTGAGTCAGGGCTGTCACATTTCCCACCTGGAGCCTCATATTCTCCTGCAGATCTGCTCAGAAGCCCATGCTAACTCTGGATGGCCTCCTTGGCTTATGAAGCAGAGCATGTGTGGGTGTCAGTAGATTGGATGATACCTGCACCTGGTGTGACAATGAAATGTGTATTGGTGTATATGTAACATGAGCGCAGGTGTGCTTTGTTTGCACAGCCGTGGGAGTGTTTCTGTGAGCTGCGTTTACACACACTTGATATGAGAATGGTGTGTGTCTTGTGACGGAGTCAGACCAGAAGGATATAGGAGAGTGCTGGAAGGCAGGTACATTAGTCTCAGGGTGTGCAGGTCCCTGTTCGCTGGATAGCCAAACAAAGGCTACTCCAGGCCAATCAAGACACCTGGGGCCAATTAAGAACCTTCTAGAAAGGAGTAGAAACAGCTAGCCTAATTGGGACACCTGAAGCCAATCAGGGACTGGCTGAATCCAGATAAAAACCTCCCAGTTAGTCAGGTGGCTGTGGGTGTCAGGAGCTGTGGAAGGAAGTTATGCTGTTGGTGAGACTGAGTGTTGGACAACATATCATACGGAAGGAAGGAGGCCCTGAGGTAAGGGTGAAGTGGAGTTTGAAGAAGCGGGGACTGCTGTGGGGAAGTAGCCCAGGGAATTGTATTGTGTTTTGTGCCTAAAAGGTCAGCCATCTTAGCTGATACTATTAGGGTCCCTGGGCTGGAGTCCGGAGTAGAGGGCGGGCCCGGGCTCCCCCCTTTTCCATCTTCCATACTGGCCTGTGATAAAGGTAACTCACTAGGTGGTGACTCTTGCCAATTATACTGAGAAAGGGAGGTCACTCTGGGGCCTAGATGAGTTTCTGAGGCCCCTCAATCTGCCAGGAAGCGCAGGACCCACAAGTACAGACTTGGAGCTTTGTCACAACTGGTGTCAGGAGTGGGATGTTCTGACTTACTGTTCACTGCGCGGCAGAAGAAAGGGAGAGGTTTAAAAAAAAAAAAAGTGCACCGGGTTTGGGGTGTTCTCACCACAATGGAGGACGTAATAAAAGCACTGTTGCAAGCCACTGCAGCCCAGCAGGAGGCCACCCGAGCCCAGGCTAGGGCACAACAGGAGTCCCTGCGGGTACAACAAGAGACTAACCAATTATTGATGGAGCAGGCCTCTCAGGATCCAGCCCTCTTGCGGGATGTGGTAGAATAACTGAAAGTCCTCACCACCAAAAACCAAGGATCTGAGGGGTCGCGAGTATGGAGGGCTGCTGGTTGTCTGCCAAAGATGACAGCCAGTGATGACATAGAGGCGTATCTCCTCTCCTTTGAGAGGACTGCCTTGCGAGAGGCATGGCCCCAGGATCAGTGGGCTAGCATCCTCGCTCCCTTCTTATGTGGAGAAGCACAAAAAGCTTACCATGACATGCCCGTTGAAGCTGCCATGGACTACCTTCTGCTGAAAGCAGAGATCCTGGCACGATCAGGGGTAACAACAGCAGTATAGGCCCAGAGATACCATGAGTGGAGGTATAAGGAAGGTAAGCCTCCGAGGTCCCAATTATTCAATCTTATCCACCTCGCACGGAAGTGGTTACGACCTGAGGTTTGCAAACCAGAAGAAATGTTGGAAACTTTGGTCATAGACCACTATATGAGGGGATTGCCTCCAGATCTTCGTGCATGGGTGGGCCAGAATGACCCTGCCACCTATGATGGGATGATCACATTGGTAGAAAGCTGGATTGCAGCCCAAGAGCTGTCCCAACTACCCAGAGAAGCCTTCTCCCAAAAGAAGTATCTGGGTCCGACCCCGGAAGGCCAGATAACGAATCATCCGGGAAGGCCCAGGTGGAGGAAGGTAGTAGCCACAGAACAGCCGGGAACCCAGAAAGGGGAGAGCCTGGGCCCGCCCTCTACTCCGGACTCCAGCCCAGGGACCCTAATAGTATCAGCTAAGATGGCTGACCTTTTAGGCACAAAACACAATACAATTCCCTGGGCTACTTCCCCACAGCAGTCCCTGCTTCTTCAAACTCCACTTCACCCTTACCTCAGGGCCTCCTTCCTTCAGTATGATATGTTGTCCAACACTCAGTCTCACCAACAGCATAACTTCCTTCCACAGCTCCTGACACCCACAACCCACCTGACTAACTGGGAGGTTTTTATCTGGATTCAGCCAGTCCCTGATTGGCTTCAGGTGTCCCAATTAGGCTAGCTGTTTCTACTCCTTTCTAGAAGGTTCTTAATTGGCCCCAGGTGTCTTGATTGGCCTGGAGTAGCCTTTGTTTGGCTATCCAGCGAGCAGGGACCTGCACACCCTGAGACTAATGTACCTGCCTTCTAGCACTCTCCTATATCCTTCTGGTCTGACTCCGTCACAGTCTATATGATGTGTGCGCACATGTCTGTGTCAGGTTTTGAGTGCACACAGGGTGTGTATGTGGGTAGTGGGGGCAGTCATGCCTAGTGAGCAGAGCAGAAGTGGTCAGGCCAGGAACAGCACCCAAGGTCAGAGCTGGAGTGAGGGACCAAGTGTCAGAGCCCAGGGTCAGGAACCAAGCAGGGAAGCAGGGCTGCAGTGGACTGGGCAGAATAGGAAAAAGGCTGGAGCAGAGCTGGAGCAGGGAAGGGACAGTAGTGATTGCACTAGCAGGTGTGTGAGTCAAGCAGACAGAGATCAGTTGTTGCTATTGGACGTAAGGGCTTGTTGACTTCCTTGGCCAATAGGTGGGATGTCAATCATGCAGCTCTGTTGTGCTCATGGGCTCCCCAGAGACTGGACAGACGCAACTGCAAGTCCTCAACCCCAACAATATACATATGTCTACACTCCTGCTGAGGGCTCAGATGGAAGGCCTTGGAAATATTTTACAGCCCTAATGATGCCCCAAGTTAAACTGAGTAGCACAAATGGTCTCTCATGAGGCAAACCCATTTCCATAGCTCCCCCTCAAGGCAGGATAAGGCATTGCAAGAGGTTCTTCTACTTCAGCATCCACTTATCCATCATTCTGGTTCTGTAGGTGTCTGCAGCTTCTGTGGCCTGGCCCTCCAGCAGGGTCATCTTTCAGCTCAGGCCCCTTCTGGGGGTAACAGAAAAGTCCATATAGAAAACTCTGAGTCTAATGGCCTTTATGCCAGGCCTTTGGCCTCCATCTGGATGAATGAACTATAAGGTGGATAGAAAGCTGGTGACATTATCGGGCTCAGCAGGTAATGAGGGTTAAGGTCTCCACTATGCTCACTCTATCTCCTTCTGCATCTTCCTCCCAGCCTGCCGCTGAGGAGTGACTTCCAGGCCACTGCCAGTCTCTCTGGCAGCAGATGGACTGTAATTCAGAAAGTCTCCTCTGTCTCTCTTTAAGGCCAAACTCCCCCAGCTGTCCTCCCTGGAGCCAGGGTGGTAACGTCGGCTAGCTGTGGAGCTTTAGCAAGCTTCTCCTTCAGCTGGCCCCTTCCTCCAATGAGTCCTCAGGCCTAGCAACCCAGCCTTCTCCTGCTGCTGTCGGCCATGCTATGAAGGAGAAGGCAGCATATATGCTGATCCCCTTCCTAAAGCTCATCCCAATTGGCTGGGAGCAAGGGGAGCCTGGCTCCACCCACCCTGCAAAGTTCCTGGTCACAATCCGTTAAAGAAACAGTAACAGTATTTCCTCCCCAAATAGTACTTACTTCTAGGACCACTTCCTTTCTACCAGTATCTCCTATTTCCTAGATCCTCATATGTATCAGACCTCCCAAGATCTTAAAAGGCAATGCCACGGGATGGGGGTGAACGGAGCCCTATGTCTTACTACTTTTAAGAGGACAGAATACTTCGTGTGGCATTAGGTACTGTGATGTGTGAGAGAATCACAATATGGCCCTATTAGTCTGTGAGTATGCAAATACCAGTATCTGAGTATGTGAGTTTTAAGACGGCGTGGATATGTTGCAGTTCTGAGAGAGTGTATATGGGCATGGGTGTGTGATGCCTGTGTGATGGTAATCGTTCCTGATTATATATGTTAAATCCAAACTCCAAATAAGCGCACAGGCAGCATCTGAAAGAACCACATGACTTGGATATTCTGCCTGGGTGATTTTCTCTCTTGGAATAGACAGAATAGAAGCCTGGCTGGTGTAGTGCCTATACTACCTTTCCTGCCTAACCTTTACACCTGCCTTGTTTCTTGAAACCAGATGCTCCCTCTCTCCGAAACAAACTGAATACAGACGGAAAACAATCTTCTCCCACCAGGGAAACTCACTGGACTTGGAAAAATCCTAATGTGCTCTACACGGCATTAGGCAAGGATGGAGACACTGATGGGGACACAGGCAGAGATGCCTGAACTGTATACAACAGTTAAAGGAAAAATATGGGCCACATTTTAACAAAAGAATGATAATTAAATTCAGTTCAAAATATATACACAGGGACTTCAGACAGGTCCCGGTATGGGCAGTATATGCCAGTAGATCAATAAAATGGAAGACTACAGGGGCAGTTACCAATTTACATGCCCGATTACTGGAGCTGGGTAAAATAATGTCAAATATTTTGAAAATGAAAAATGGGAGTAAATTTCTCATGGAAATATTTTTGCTTCTGTTTGTCTTTTTACCACCTGTAGCTGTTATCTGTTTTGCACATGGAGTTAAATAGCAGGTCTGTTTCAGTAGTTGCACTGAGAATACTGCACTGACAAAGAAGGCATCTTATCTTAAAGTTTTGTGCTGCTGCTCATCATATTATCGGGGCACCTTCCACATAAAATAGATTGGCAAGAGCGAAATCCTTAATGAGATTCCTTGGATTTCTGCCTCTTGTTCCTCTGGGGGCTATGGAAAGCTCTTTAAGCATACTGTAAATGATCAGCTATGTAGATAAGATTAGATTGATTTGCATCCCTGCCTGCATATTTTTTCATGCGCAACTTAGGTGCCAGATCCTCAGATGGGGTAAACTGGTGTTGGTCCATTGAAGTCACGTGGTCCTAGCCATTATTGAATGGAGATGTAAAAGAATCCTTAGTCCAAAACTACCTTTTCAATGCATCCAATCAAATTCCACCCCTCTCTACCACATTAAATGTTCCAATACAGCAAAGCATGTGCTTAAGTGATTTGCTGGATAGGGATGATGTGTTGAATCAAGACCTAAAAGAACTCTGTACAGAGAGAACTCATTTCTGTTGAAGAAATGTCTCCTTGGAATCATATTTTACACAGTGCAAGGCAGCGAAGGAAGAAATCATGGAGGCGAATGGAGTTTTATTTGTGGTTTTTTTTTTCTTCCCATTGGCAGCCTTTTTCTCTTCCACGTCCCTGGAAATTCCAAATAACAAAGACCTTCAACGGTGAAATATATTTTTAATTTCACCCGGGTGAGGTTGTGAATTATTCACCGTGGCTTGTTCCGTCTCCTGTTTTTACAACACAACGTTTTTAAATATGCAGAGGCTTGTAGCGAGAGCTGGTGTTGGACAGAAGTGCAAAGCGTTCAGTCAACCCAAAGCAGCAGGGTGGGGGCAGGCAGAGCAAGAGGAACGAAGGATTCATCTGACAATGATTGTGCTGAAGACAAAGCAGCTTGACACCTGCCACGCAGCGTGCATTGTGCACGGAGTGGGACGTGTCCCACTGAGAGCTTGCAGGCTAATTCAGATCCCGTGACATCAAGTCGATTGCCCCTTAGGAGTCGCTTTCCCCTAACCCTCTAAAGACATTGGACCACATTAAAAAGCAGCTACCCAAAAGAATTGTGCCTTTTTATTCATTCAAATCTCAGTCTGACATTTAACCAGCTGAAGAATGAGAAGCAAAAGTGCAAGACTCCCTTTTTGCATAGCAGCTGTTGCGGGGGCCCGAGGAGTTCTGAGAGATGGAGCAGGCCATCCTGCATCCAGCACTGTTGCTGCCTAGACACGGTCCACGTGAGGAGGATTTCTGAGGCCTTTCTGTTGCCGAGCAGCTTGTTTTCTCCCAGAGCCTGCCAGAGCGCCAGCCTTGCTCCAGTTTCATTCTGACAGGGGAATTGGTGCAGGGTCATTTCTAGGGCATACATGCTCAGGGATGGAGTACAGAGCCACCCGCTAATTTGCAGGGAAAGCCCTGAAGGGAGGACAACTTTGAACACAGCATCCGCTTAATAAATGAGAAATTAAGACTTAATAAGGCAGCAAAAGTCTATTAACCCCTCTTGATCTGTGGGCTTCTTTTGCTGGTTCTCTTTCCAGGGGGATGTTGGGCTTTCCCCAGTCTTAGGCACATGCACGCAGCGTGGGTTTCAAGCAGCAGCCTCTCCCTGCCCTCTCCTACCATCTTACTTCATGTCTCAGGAATGGTGTTTGTGTCCCAGGATGTGCCCTGGATAAAACACATTGAGTTTTCACTCCCCGCCCCCTCCCCCTCATCCCTGAAACACTTTGGAGGGGCAAATGGCAACTTCTTTGGGAACAGACCACAGATCTAAACTCAGTAGGAGCTGGGTGTCTAACTGCCATCTGAGACACACAGTCCAGGGCCCTCAGGTGCCACATTGTGCTATGTATAGTAATCTAGTCTAAAATGGCCATAGAAGACCACATTGATCTCTGGTGCAACTCCCCTGAGTTCAGTGGAGTTTTATATTAAGGATACATTTGTCCCAAGCTACAGCCTTTATTGCTTATTAATAACATTTTCCCACAACCCCCTTTGCATTTTCTCCCAAGCTTTCCCTCTCATACAGAGAAACTCCCTGTAACAATCCACCAAGTCACTACTTTATCTTCCTTCAAAGCTGTCCTGAAAACTCATATGTGTTGTGACGCCGGCAAAGCACTTGACAGCAGCTAAGCAGCTGGTGTGCTGTGACCGCTGCTTATCATGTTAATCATATTCATCTCGTTATGTTGTGCTTCTCCCGTCTGTTTGTTGTATCCACCTGTTGGCTCCCATCATATGCTTAGATTGTAAACCCTTTGGGGGCAGGAAACATCTTCTCTGTTATGTGTGTGTAGAAGGCCTAACATGATGAAGCCTTGATCCCCAGCTTGGGCCTCTAGGCATCACTGTCAACACATTAATTGTTGATTATTATTATTGTTCTTATTTAGAGCTGGTCAGAATCTGGGGGGTTTTCCCTATGGAAAATTTTGAGGATGGTTTGGGTCGGTATTTTCCATAGAAAATGTCGACTTCCTGGCAAAAAATCAAAATATTTTTATTTGAAAATGCCACAGCTTGTTTCATGGGAGTTGTAGCTGGGTGCTGGAAGCTCCCATTCTCTGTGACTTAGGTTGGGTTCCCTAGCCAGACTCTTTGCCGTGACACACCACAGTCTCCCCTCTTGGTGAGGGGACAGAGGTATGCCAAGGGACACCCTGGCCATGGTGCATCATGGGATATGTGAGTCAGCTAGGGAGTTTGGCCCATAGAGGAGAATAAGGAACATGAGGAAACTGAACTACAATTGCCACTAGGCACTGTGGTAATAATGCCAAAGCAAAAAAATTGGGGTTTGGTTTTTAAAGGAAAAAATTGGAGACAAATTTCATATACATTTTTGATTTTGTCAAATCAAAGTTTGTCACAGAAAGTGTCTGTTTTCCACAGAAAAAAATAAGTTTTCCTCCCTAAAAATCAAATGTCCCTAAAGTAAAATATTTATCCATCAAAACAGTGGTGATGCAATTTTTTTTCATACAACCCTATTATTATAATTATCATCAGCAGCATAAATATCAGTTCATCTCTTGGATGCACAGGTTGGATTACAGCGGGTGCTACTTACTTCCACCCTAATTAAACTTTGATTCTTCTCTTAAAGCCAACTACATACAAATGGCACCTTCTGCTCCATTTATACATTCAAAATCAGATCTCCTAACCTTAGTGAGGAAAATATATTGGTGTCGCCTGTCGCTCCTTTGAGACTTGCACAGCTAACACTGCTCAGGGAAGGTCAACTGGATTGTATGCTGGCTCAGATGGAATACATACATACACTGTGGTTATAAACTTTATTCTGTCTTCTTTTCATCGAGAATGTTGCTATTGTTCATTAATGTTTGTTGCCTCTTGGGACTTTAATTTCTGGACTTCTTGATTCTCTGTCATTTCTAGGGCAGCAGTGTCCCCATTAATACCAGGCCTGATTTACCTGCACTCCTTTGTCCTGTTCAACACCCTTTCCCTTGCTATTGTATCCACACAACACTCTTCACCTGTGCTCTCCAGGACTGTAGGAAGAACAAAGTGGCCATTTATGCTATTTCTCTTTTCTTTTCTTCTGCTTGTCATTTCATTCTTCCTACCCCCAAGTCTTCTTAACCCCTCATCTTACATAGCCCCTGGATTCCAGATCAGTACAAATGACACTCGTTTACTGTTTATACCTACCCATTCACTCGTGAGCTAAATGTAACTTCAACCACCATTTATGCTATTGAATTAAAACAACAAACTTCCGTGAGAGTTGCATCTTGTTCCACCAAGTCTAAATATTGGCCCCATGCAAATCACTCCAGATGCACCCCCACAGTGACAGGCCTTGTTGTTGTTATTGTTCTATATAAAGGGCTGGTTTCTCAGCTGGTGTAAATCAGCATTGCCTTGGCTTCAATGGAGCTCTACTCAGATTTTGAATCTGGCCCACTTTACAGAAGAATGGGCCTGGCTTTGCTGAACGAGGCATCTCCGAGTGTGCAGAGATTTCAGAGTTTGGTTGGCACCGTTTCAGGATGTGATCCCATAGGTACCCGTGCACACTGCCCTGTGGGGTAACCGCAGACCTTACAATGTTGCAATCTGTTTTCTTTCACTGCAGGGGAGGAGGCCTTGACCATGTACATGGACAAAAGCCGGCTTGACAAGAAGTCAGGAAACGCTACCCAGAGCGTTGAGGCACTGCACCAGCTTGCTTCCTCCTATTTCGTAGACCGCGATGGCACCATGAGGAGACTCCATGAGATCCAGATCTCTACCGGAGCAATCAAGGTATCACTTCTGCTGCCGCTTGGATTCTAGAGCGAGAAATGGAGTGGGGAATGACAGCCATTCCAATGCAATAGTGATGCTAGTCAGGCTTGGCCTTTACTACGGCATTGCTGCTGGGTAGCCACCAGCCCTTGCAACGTGGCATTCTTCCCAAGAAAAGGCAAGTTATTGCACTGTGGTACTGACGTTAGATGGGACAAGTCATTCTCTCGTGTCCCTCATTTTGGATAGGCCCAGATCACTCCGGCGTGAAAGTGATTTTGGAAAGGGGACACCCAGTGTGGCATTGATGTTAAGGAGATTGTGGTCCTTGCAGTGTAGAAGTGATATTGCGGAGGGCGTGGCCATGGCAGGTCACCAGTGACAATGGACATGGGCAAGGAGTTCTGCAGTGGCAGGAATATTAGACAGCATCACGCCTCCCTTGGAAGTTTTCCTGCAGCAGGTATTAGTCCAGTTTCTACTGAGCGGCTCTCAGGTGAACTGATTACAAGGGACTGAGGAAAGATCACAGTGAGGCTCTACAAAGACTCCTACTGGAGCGGGGGCCGGGGAAGCTACGGGGAGGAGGATACAAAGAAAAGGAAAATGGATCCACAAACAATGGCCTCCTCCTTTGAAAGCACTCAGCCTCTATTGGGGAGGGATTCCATTGTCAGGGAACGCACTGCAGGGAGGGCAGTCGGGATGAAGCCGTCACTCTCAGCCGCTGCTGAAAGGCTCCGGCTCGTGTTATTGTTCTGTGGTGTCTCCTGGCCCAGTCTATTCCCTCAAGGATGGGAAAGTGGATTGAGATATTGAAGCCCTGACAGCAGATAACCACTCTCTGTGAATTCAGAAAGGGCAGGTCTCCTCCGCAGCGAGGCACCGACAATAACAACAGCTCTGCTACAAGCCACAGGAGGATTTTCTGCGTCTCCATCTGTCCGCAGTATGTGCTTGTGTGGAGGGGAGCAGGGCGTCACTCGCCATATCTGGTTCTCAGTCCATGTGCTCTAGATTGCCATGGAGAGCAAATGTGATAATTCCTCTCCAGACTGCTGGTCTAAGCCAACAGAGGACCCCCAGGGATCAGCCTGCAGGCCTCCCTTCCCCAGGCCCACATTCAGATGCAATAACATAAAACAAGGGACAGTTTACATCTGGATGGAGTCTGGGAGGTGGCTCTTTTTTCAAGCTTGCATTTCTCACCTGGCCCTGGTTGTCCATTGGGGATATTTGGCTCTCTCCCATATCATGGAGGTTGTATTTTGGGGAGGGGGAAGGTGGGGAAGGGTGTCCGTCAGCCACTGGAGATGTCAGGGGCTGGACCGTCCTGGAAATGCCATAAACAAAGGGCATGTTTCCTTTCTTTGGCACCCTGCTCTAGGTAACAGAAACTCGGACTGGCCCCCTGGGCTGTAACAGCTACGACAATCTGGACTCTGTGAGTTCTGTCCTTCTGCAAAGCACTGAGAGCAAACTCCACCTGCAAGGTAGGAAACCGAAGAAAGGAATGAGGGAATGTGAGGGGTGGGGGGAAGCAATGACAAGAGAAAATTAAAGCTCGTACCCTCCTCCTGCTTCTTCTTCTTCCTCTCCTAGTGTTTGTTACACTCACTTGCCTTCTCTTCAGTTAGATTTTTAAGCTCCTTTGAGCAGGGACGGTGTCTTCCTATATATATGTACAGCCGCCAGCACAATGGGCCCTGATCCTGACTGAGGGCCAGAACTTCAAAGGCATTCAAGTGCCTCAAGATGTATCTAGGAACATAGTGGAATTTACAAAAGTGCCTAAATAATCGAGGTGCCTAAATACCATTGACTTTCCAGAGTCGGTGCCTATATAAGGAGCCGCATATTATCTTCTGAAGAGCCACATGTGGCTCTGGAGCCACAGGTTGGCCACCCCTGCACTAGGTTATGCATGACCAACCAAGGGAAGGGAAAGAGGAAAATCTTGCATTACTATTAGGGCTGGCCAAGAATTTTCCATCAAAGCATTTTGTTGTTGATTTCTTTTGAATGGAAAATGAGGTTTCTATAAAATCTTGTTGACATTTTTTGAATATCCCAATGAAAATAGAAAGGAAATATCTCATTTTGACATTTCTGATTCATAGTTATTTGGAATTTTATATTCAATAAAAACATTAATATTTCAAATGTTTGTCCTTATGTGGGCCAAAAAAAAAGGAATATCATAATTTCCTGTGTGGCAGAAATTCTGATTTTTGCCTTTCACTTGTTCAGAGTTTGGGTTAGCTGCAATCAGAAAGCTTCTAAGTGGGGTTTGAAAGGACAGTGCAACCAGGGGAATAAAGGCAGGAACAGATTGTCAGTGAAAGAGCATTTAGAAATGGGAACTTCATCGTTGCTTTCATGGAGCTGACTCAATGGAAGCAGGGAGAGAGTGAACAAAGAAGTAAGAGAGAGAGAGAAAGAAGAAAGAGTAAAGGGAAAAAGAGAAGGCGGACAGTGTGTGTGAGAGAAGAGGGAAGGAATAGAAAGAAAGTTTCTCGTTGCCACTCCTTCAGCCAGTCCCAATGATTATCAGGCTCTGAATTAGTCGCTGGCAAAAAGGAATGGGGATGGTGAGAGTTTGTCTGGCTGAGAAATTCAGAAAATGGCACCCTTTCTGACCATCCCAGTAGTCACTGCTATGCAGAAAGCCAAGGTTGAGCAGCACCACGGAAGCTAAAAAGAGAAAGCCAAAGAGCAGAGAGAAGCAGTGGAAGTGGGGGGCACCTGGAAAGATGCGAGCTATGTAGTATCTTGTTGCCCTGAACAGTCTCTGCACAGTTTCAGTAAAAAGGCATTTAAAAAAACATATATTAGGACGAAATGAATCCTAACAGTTCTGTTGGTCCATTACTAGATGTAGATGGTAGAATTATCTCTAATAATGCAGCAAAATCAGAAGTGTTCAATAAATATTTCTATTCTGTATTTGGAGAAAAAAAAGCTGATGTAGTTTTATCGCATGGTGATGACAACATGCTTTCCATTCCACTAGTAGCTCTGGAGAATGTTAAGCAGAAGCTATTAAAGTTAGACATTTTTAAATCAGCAGCTCCAGAGAACTTGGATCCAAGAGTTTTAAAGGAGCTGGCTGAGGAACTCGCTGGACTGATAATGTTGATTTTTAATATATGTTGGGGCACTGGGGAAGTCCCAGAGGACTGGAAGAAAGCGAATGTTGTGCCAATTTTTCAAAAGGGTAAACGGGATGACTCAGGTAATTATAGGTCTGTCAGCATGACATCTATCTCTGGCAAGATAATGGAGCCGTTGATATGGGACTCAATTAGTAAAGAACTAAAAGGAGGGCAATATAATGAGTGCAAATGAACATGGGATAATAGAAAATAGATCCTCTCACATTAACTTGATATATTTGTTTGGTGAGATTAAACTTTTGGTTGATAAAGGTAACAGTGTTGAAGTAATATACTTAGGCTTTTGTAAGGCATTTGACTTGGTACTACATGACATTGTGGTTAAAGAATTAGAGAAATATAAAGTTAACATGGCACACATTAAACAGATCAAAAACTGACTAACTGATAGGTCTCAAAATGTAACTGTAAACAGGCAATCATGATTGAGTGGGTTTGTTTCCAGTGAGATCCTGCAAGGATTGTTTCTTGGCCCTATGCTATTTAACATTTTTTACCAATGAGCTGGAAGAGAACATAAAATCATCATTCATAAAGCTTGCAGATGACACAAAAATTGGGGAATGGTAAATAACAAAGAGGACAAATTGCTGACACAGAGTGTTCTGGATCACTTGGTAAACTGCAAACGGTAATACAAGCAATGTGCTTTTTTATATGGCTGAATGTAAATGTATACATCTAGGAAGAAAGAATATATGCCATGCTTACAGAATGGGGCACTCTCTCTTGGGAAGCAATGAGAAAAAAGATTTGGGGGACGAGGTGGATCCTCAGCTGAACATGAGCTCTGAGTGTGATGCTGTGGCCAGCAGAGCTAATGCAATCCTGGGATGCATAAACAGGGGAATCTTGCATTCGTGTGACCACTGAAGGAATACTGTGTCCAGTTCTAATGCCACAATTCAAGAAGGGTGTTGCTAAATTGCAGAGTGTTGAAAAGCCACAAGAATTGTTAAAGGATTAGAAAATGGGTCTTATAATGATAGACTCAAAGAGCTCAACTTATTTCACTTAGCAAAGAGAATGTTAAGGGGTGACTTGATTATAGTCTATAACTACCTACATGGGAAAACTGTTTAGTAATGGACCCTTCAGTCTAATAGAGAAAGGTACAGTGTGACCCAATGGCTGGAAGTGGAAGCTAGACAAATTCAGACTAGGAATACACTGTACATTTTTAATGGCAAAAGTAATTAACCATTAAAACAATCTACCAAGAGTCATGGTGGATTCTCCATCACTTACAATTTTTAAATACAGATTGGATGTTTTTTTTCTAACTGATCTGCCCTAGGACTTATTATGGGGAAGTTCTCTGGCCTGTGTTATGCAGGAGGTCACACTAGATGATCACAGTGATCCCTTCTGGGCTTAGAATCCGTGAATTCTGAACGCAATCTCACTCAGAAACTTCCATAATCCCTAGAGAGAGAGAGAGATGGGAGGGGGAGGAAAAGGGGGAGATGGTTGGGGGAGATTGTGATGGTCCAAACGGAAAGGGAGGAACAGAGGGAGGGGGAATGAAAGAGAGAAGAGGGTAATGGTTGGAAGCGGGGAGAGGGCAGGAGAAGGCTGACAGAAAGAGAAGAGGGAAGGTTGAGAGTCCAGACAGGGAAGGAGGGAGGTACTGGTTGCGATGGGAGGTCAGACAAGTGATCCGTCCTGGGATGCATCTTAGCTGTGTGAACTGGCACAGTGAAGACTCATGGAGAAAATAATAAGATAACCAGCACACACGGTTTACATGCTACAACACAGCACAAACCCCACACCGGCCAACCCAGAGCTAAGGGAAAGGCGCAGAGGCAGGGAGGAATGGTGTCCTTTTAATAAAGCAAAATGACCTTTAAAGCTATACCTTAATGTTATCCACCCAATCTGGAGGGCGGTTCACTGAATAATTATTTAGGCTCTTTTCTCTCCTCTCCAGCTGCTTTGTGAGAGCTCATTAAGAATTAGTCACAGGGCTGCAGGTAATGAATCGTGACTTAGTCTACTCTGATCTGATTAGCAGCCAAGCATGAGCCGCTGACAGAAATCCGTGTTCCTGCCTTCATGTCGCTCCGCTCGGAGGCCAGTTCAATAAAAGAACAGTGTCTTCATGACAGGGTGGATTTCTGATTCCCAGCTAGCTGGCTGCAGCCAGACCTTGACTGAAGCCTGCACGTGAGAGCATCGCCTTCTCAAGGAAGGGCCTGAGCTCCCAGGCAGTCATAGGCCCAAGACGTAATGTTCTGATCCAGAGCCAAAATGCTGCAAAGGTCATATGAAGGCTTTGGGTAGGCGCTTTACAAGAGACAAGGGTCGGCTGCAAGATTTAGGACTGGATCTAAATGTCCTCAAACATGAGAGTGTCTGAGTCTAGGCCCGATCCTACCTGGAGTAAGTAGAAACAGTCACTGATGAAAGAACATGTGTGTGTGTGTGGTGTGTGTGTGTGGATGGGTGTCAGCATGTATGCATTCCTGTGTGTCCACGTTCTTCTTATCTCTTTGGCCTGCTCTAGACCTTTGTGCCCACCTTCCTTGCAGGCTGTAAGGGTTGAGCACTGGCGGATTCTCTTGCTGGTTGGAAAGGAGTTGGCTGTTGGAGGTGTTTGGCTCTGTGCAGCAATGCTAGAGACTGTAAGCAGAGCTAGCCAGAAAACGGAATTTCCATCCCATGGGAAATTGTAACATTTCAAAATTGCTTTTCATTCCAAAATGGAACCAGGATTTCTAAATTTCCAGCAAAACAAAAAGTTCCTCAAACCATTCAATTCAGAAATATCAAAATGCTTTTGTTTGATAGCGTCAAATCTTTTTGCTTCAATATGGAAACCGTGTTTCCTTTTGATAACATCAGCACAGTAACCTGAAACACATTATATTTGTATATTATATCTCAGGAATCAGCAACCTTAGGCACCCGGCCCATCAAGGAAATCCACTAGCGGACCAGGACAGTTTATTTACCTGCAGTGTCCACAGGTTTGGCCAATTGCAGCTCCCACTAGCCACGGTTTGCCGTTCCAGGCCAATGGGGGCTGCGGGAAGCAGCACAGGCCAAGGGAGCTGTGATCTGTTGAACCTGCAGACACTGCAGGTAAACAAACCGTCCTGGCCTGCCACCGGATTTCCTTGAGGGGCCGCATGCCTATGGTTGCAATCCCTGTTATATCTATTCAAATATTTAATATAAGGGAAAAGTTGAAATGAAAGGAATTGAAATGAACCATTTCAGCATCACCTTAATGAAATGAGAAAGTCAGAACAATTCATTTATGTTTTCTCCCCATCCACACATTTCCCACAACACATTTGGATCTGAATAAAACTGAATTTTTCAAGAGAAAACTGTTCCCCATTTTTCAAGAGAAAACTGTTCTCCATTTTGTCACTCAGCTCTAATTACGGGGCTGTGTGAAGGGACCCTCATTGGTGCAATATGCTTTTTAGATATCTCCAGGCCAAGGCCAAAACACCTCACCAGGAACCCTTCCCAAGTGAATTCAGGTCCCTTCCCACACCCAGCTCTCATATCCTCTCTCTGCTCCTGCCTCAGTTTCACCAAACCTCTGCTCCCTCCAGACTTTAAAGAGGGCCTTTGCACCTCCATGTGTCAGACATTCATCCTATGATTGATCCTGACCAATAGGTTACCATCTAAGGTGTGCAGTCTTCCAGAAGCATGGTGGGTGAGAAAGCACAGGTGTGCATCCCTGTGCCTGGTCTGAGTGTGTATGTGTATAAGTGTGTATGATTGTGTTTATGTGTGCATGTGAATAGGAGTGTAGGTGTGTGTGATTATATTCCTACAACCTTAGCATTCAGCCTCCCCTGTCCAGGATTTCCTAGCCTGGAGGATAATCTTTGTGCCTAGCAAGGAGTCCCTGTAGAAAGACCTTCACCTTCTGAAGGATGGGTAGAATTTTAAGCTGCAGAGCTGTGTTTCTTGTGTCCAAGTCCATGTTTTGGAAATGCATGAGTCCCTGAGCTCATTTAAACGTGTGCTCATCTTTAAGCCACATTAGTAGGTGCATTGAAATCAATAGGACTGCTCATGGGTTTAAACGCAAATACATACTTAAGTGCCTTGATAGATGGAGTCTTAGTCTAACTAAGAATCAGGCCTGTCCTCACAAAGCTCCCTTGACACCACACTGACATTGTGAAGGGGCCTGTAGAAGGGGTGAACCCCTGATGGTGGGGTGCGCGGCTTTCCTCATCCAGCTGGATGGGGGCCCGCCCCCTCATCTAGCACCCCCTGCCGATGGCTGCTCTAGTCCTGTGATGGTTCCTCTTCTCATCACTCAGCCCTCCAGCCAGGGTTGGCCACAGTACCTTGTGTCCTCCAGATACCTTCCCTCCCCCACTCAGATTTCGTTCTTGCCATACAGGGCCTCCCTGTTTCCTCAGGTCTCTCTACTACCCCAAAAGTGACTTCAGAGTTCTTCACTCTCTGCCTGCTGTGCTACACTTCTTCTCTTTATACCACTCCCCAGCTAGGCTTCATCTTTAATTAGGACTGGCCTACCCACTAGGAGCAACCGGGTGGGTTAACTGGCCTCTCGGGCCTACATTAACCGTTTCGTCACCTGTGTGGGGAAGGGACCCAGCACTTGGCCTTATACTGAGTGTAAATGAGTTTACACAGTGTAAAGTATTCTTAGTGTAAAAGAGCATTAAGACCTGCTAGTGTGCATCTGTGCGGGTGCACGTATTTCTATGGGTGTGCGTAACTTTAGGAGTGTGCATGTGTTGTATATGAGGGGGTGTTTGTTTGAAAAGCGTTTCTGCATGGTTGGTCATGCATTATACATGCAGCATACATTGTGTACATGCATGGGAGTATGTATGAGTGTGTATTTGTGGTTTGTATGTGAGGGGAGATGAGTGTCAATCACAAGTGTGTACCATGTGTCTAGCTATGTCTGCAAATGGACAGGGTGGTTCCCCACAGATTAGCTGAGCTGTTCTGCATGAGAAAGCAATCCCCATTAGCTGGAACTGAGAAACATGTCGGTGCTACTGTCCAACTAAGGTTAAAAAAGAAAGTTTGGTGAACTGAAAAACATTACAATGTTTTAGGCATCGCATAGGATCTCAGATGCCAGGATAGACCATTCCTGTAGAGTGTAGAAAAAGGACCGAGTCAAGTCCACGGCACCTAGAACATTCCTTTAGGGTCCATGGAAGGTGGTGAGTCCCACTTATGGCTAGTTATTGCCCCAGAACCTCAGTGAATCTAGGAGCCCTCGGGCTCTCAAAGATCTTTCTCCTGGTGCTCTGAAAGTCTCAAAATCCTTAGCCACTCTGTGCTCACTTTCCATTGCCAAGGCCAGTAGAGTCAAGTCTTGGAGTCTGGCGACTGGAGAGCTTTACCTACCTCCAGGATTGAGCTTTGAAAAGGAAACTTCCTTCTGTAGTTGGGTCAGATGACAGTGCAAGGCAAAATCCATCAAGGCGTGAACGCCTGCAACCCTTTTGAAGTCAAAAGGAGGAGTCCCAAGGTTCTTCTTGAGATTCATCCCAGGAGAGATCAGTAGGACCTACAAGGATTCACCCTCTTTTTGTATTTGCCCCATTGTCTGATGAAGCTACCCCTGCCACCCTGTTCCCCCCGCCACCCTATTTCCTCCCCCCCATCCTTACCCCCAACACTGATTCTCACAGAGAAATATGCATGAAGGACATAGTTTTCATAGGTGTGGAGAACCCATAATTTCCAGGGTAGTAGATGGCAGCTACAAATGCTCAGCGCCTCTGAAAACCAGGCCCCAAACACTTTCCTCATGCATGTGTCCCAAATATTACCTCTGGCTGAAGACAGCATTATATTTATTTTGCCTGGCAGCTGCCACTGCTCTGCGCTTGACTGAGAATTAGGTCAGACAATTGGACAGCTCATCGCCAGTGGACATGACGTTCTGCATAAACCATGTCTTGTGCACAAGGGGGTAAGAAAAGGAGGTCTGGGATGTCCCCTTTGCATTGGTTATTCCCCAGTATACCTGAGCTACTCTGTTCTGCACCAGAGAAGGGAAGGGTGTCCATTAAAACGAGCACCTAGGTGGCTTCTCCAGAGCTCTCAGCCCCCTTTCTATCACCTAGAGTGCAAATGACTCATCACCAAGATGGGGGCTGAACTCCTGAATGAGATCGCAGCCCTCCTGCCCTTTCTCCACAGTTTCGCCCTGTGAATTATTGTCTTATTTTCATTCCACTCCAATGAGTTGTCAGCGATGGATACTGTAATTCAGAGCAATAGAAACACAAACAGATGGGTAATTGACCCGCGTACCTTCATTACACTGGAGTTCAGCACTGCTGTTCAAGCCATAAACTCCTTTATCTGCCAGTCTGAAATCCTTGGGCCTTTCATGAGGAAAGGCGATCAAGCCAGACTTCCTCCCTCATAGTTATTGTTCTCCCCTGCCTCATGCACTTCAGAAACTGACAGAGTCTGACAAGCAGAACTTATCAGATACAAGGAAACAGCTGTGAATCCTACAAGGCCCCAGGCTGTCTGCAGGGAGCCCACAGACTTGGGCTTTTACAGGAGAGCACAGAAAAATAGTGTGTGTGTGTGTGCATGTGTGCATGTGTGTGTAAGTATGTAGGGCTAGATTCTCGAAGTATCAAAGCTAGATTCTCAAAATATCAAAGCTATTGAGGTCAGTGGAACTATTCCAGTCTCCATTAGTAAGAATGTGGCACATAGCCTCCATGTTGGGATTTTCAGATGAGATGAAGGGAGTTAGACACCCAAGTCCCATGGAAATTCAGTGGGACATGGGCTCCAAAAATCCCTAACCACCAGTACAAATTTCCCCCCTCTAGTCTTTTTCTTTCTTGTAGATGGTAATTCTTTCTGTCTACCACTCTCTTGCCTTTCCTTCTTTCTTTCCATCTTTCTTGCGTAGGTCCGATATTTCCACACCATGAGAGATGTTTAGTCTCCAGCAAAATAGGTCAGAATGGCCATTATATCTGAACTAGAGCTTGGTGGATGAGGCTGAAAAAGTCCATCTGAGGAAAAGATATAAAGGCCAGCACAGTGTACCAGGGTGGAACATACTCTAGTGGAGTCTGAGGCTGAGTTGAATAGAGACAGCCACCTCCCGGTGTGCAACAGAGGGGACTTTGGGGTTGGGGTAAGGAGGCAGCTCCTTCCAGGCAGCTTTGTGGAGCTACAGATTTTTAGCAGGCTTTTTCTAGCACCTAATAGTATAACCCATGTCAGTTTCACCTAAAGGACTCCTTCCCTATGTCTCTTCTTGCAGTACATACTGTGATGCATTTTCAAAGGCTCCTGATGCCATACCTCACGCCATGAGCTCCTTAAGGCCAGCAGATGTGACTTGATCTCAGCTCAGCAGTTGCAATACACTTGAGGCATCAATCTTGTACCCCAAATTCCTTGCTCATGACAACTAGGGAAGAAATCTTATAGCAAATTTTAATTCCTCTGTATCACCTTCCCAAGCTGTTAATGAAACAGGTTTTAATAAAGGGAACGGCAACCCGAAATGTTTATTTTCACATTCCCTGCTCTTGTCTCCACGCCAGGTCTCCAGATCATCTTCCCTCAGTATTTGCAAGAGAAATTTGTCCAGTCTGCTTTGAGTTACATCATGTGCAACGGAGAGGGGGAGTATGTATGTCGGAACAGTCAGTGTGGCTGCCAGTGTGCTGATGAATTCCCACAATGCAACTGTCCCATCACCGACATTCAGATCATGGAGTACACGCTGGCGAACATGGGCAAATCCTGGATGGAAGCTTATAAAGATCTGGAGAATTCAGGTAAGCAGGCAAAAGGGCTGTTCTCCTGCTTCTGTGGTTTTGTTGTTGTTTTATTAATGATAACAGCAAGGGTTGTTAGGAAAATGGGTTTCTCTTCCAGAAAACATTTTGACTTTTCATTAAACAACCCATCCCCCTCCCCCCAAAAAACCCTAATAAATATTTTTGGTCTGATATCTGGAAGCTTTTGTTTTTCAGATGTTCATTTTTTTTTGGACAAACATTTGAAATTTTTTATGTAAAGCAGATACTTTTCATGAAGAATGTTGTTTCGTAGAAAACCCAATGTTCTATCCCAAACCTGTTTTGATGGAAAATTTTCTATTGGCCCTGCTATCATTCCAAACAATCTATTTCATCATTAAACAGGAGGGATATTTAGCTTCATTACAGGTTAGCCACAATGTGAATGGTACAGAACGTACCTTTAGCTCTCCCAGAATTACACACTCCTTATCCGTGTACTGGCAGCTCATGTGCATATATCACAGGGCAGATTAAGCCCCTCTGTGACAGAGATGTGCTGTGGGGAGATGCGGGGTGGGGAGGGGAGGAGCTCTATCTGAATGCTGGTGTCTGATGGCCTGAAGATCCTGATTTTCATGTGGTTTAGTCTGCTGGCTTCATTGGTGTTTTGTCTGCATGATGCTGGTGTAACACAGATCTGAACTGGGCACATTATTAGGCTTTCATAAAGCATTCAGGGGCTCTAAGTGGGATGCCGGGGCATTGGCCCTTGTTACACCTGTGAGGAAGGTGCAATCAATATTCCACCCAGCAGTCTCCTGCGCCCTAGAGGGGTGGAATTACTGCTCCTGGCTCTGCCTGGACACACCCCTTTGGAAGTAGGAATTAATCCCTAGAGTACTAGCTGGTCCCCTCCTCCCCAGACTGCATACCCTTGTTAGTGGTTGCAGCCAAATTATACCTGCCTCTGGCAGGGGAATGCAAATGGTCAGGAAAGGTCTGCCCTCTTAGGTGCTTTTCTTTTGAAGTTGTGTGACGCGACATGCACCCGAAGCAAATTCAGAGCCCGTTTGGCTTTGGGCCAGCTCTGCTGTGGGTTTGAAATTAATGGTGTTTCATGCAATTTGATGCTTAAGTCGTAACTGCTCTATTCAGCCTCTGAACTGACAAATGTTCCTTTGTCCAGTGAGGAAATGGCGCGAGGCTTTGGCTAAAATGCTTTTTATGAAAGCCTCCCGGGGGTTGGGGGCGGGGCGGGGGGCTTTGCAGCATCACAGCCACGCTTCTCAGCCAGCCCTTTGTTACTCATTGTTATGTAGGCTCCTTGATGGTCTAACTTAGATGCCCTACGGTGGGCCTCAGTGCCAGAAAACGGCATTCACTGCTGCTCCAAGTGGTTCTGCTCCCACGCTGATTTTACACCTGAGAAGCCATTGAGCTGCATCTTCAGCTGGTGCAAATCAGCATGATCCATAGAGCTATGCCAATTTACTTTTCTTAAGGAGCTGACCCAGTGCCTTAAATGGAGTTGCTCCTGATTTAAATCAGAGTAAGAGGATCAGAATCTCCCATCCTAACCCTTGTTGCCATTAAGACGCCGGTCATTGTCTGCAAGTGTAGAGGTGTTAAAACTGGCCAGAGCCATCAGAGTTAACTCTGTTCTGACTCCCTAAATTCCTCTTGCAGTCTCATTTGAGTAAGGAGTGTCTCGCTTCATGTGCTGAATTGGTATGTTGTGTTGCAGTGCACAGCTGCCATGTTCCTTCCCAGAGGTGGATGCCTTTCAATGATGGCTGAAGTGACACCCATTTGTACTGTGTATATCAAATTGGAACATTTCAGTCATCAATTTGTTACATTTCATATAAAGTATTCCTTGAGGTGAAAAGTGCCATTAAACCTAAGGTTTAATTAGCATTTTGCATTGCTGTGTTAATAAAACTTCCTTATTTAGTTAGTCATCATCCATGGAAAAACATTTTGATGAAAATCTCCAGTGTTATCCCTTAGGCCTTCATAACCAAAATGGGAACAGGGGTATAGCTGTGAATTTAAGCTGCACGTCAGCTTATGGCAGTGGAGTACAACGCAAAAAAATCTAACATCAGTTCCTGCTTCTGCCATGGACTCCCTGTGTGAGCTCACAAAGTCATGTGAGGGCAGATCCTCAGCCAGTGGAAACTAGTGTGGTTTCTTTAAAGCCAATGAAACTCTACTGATTTACACCAGCTGGGAGTATGCCCATAATCGCTGTATGCCTTAGTTTCCCATCTGCAAAATGGGCATAATAACACAGCCTACTTCTGGTTAGTCTAATTAGTAGAGCTGTAAAATTTTCCTTCAAAACTGTTTTGGATGAAAAATTGGGTTTTGAGTAAATTGCGGGGGGGAGGGGGGCATGTAACAGTGTTTGCTTTCCCTGGAAAATTCTAACTTTTAATTGAAAAAGTGAACACCTTAAAACCACAAAAATTTTGGCTAAAATCTTAAAAAAAAAAAAAAAATTGGAAATGTTACCATGGTGCCTCATGGGAGTTGTAGTTCAGGTATCTTATGCCTCCATTCTCCTCTGTAGTCTGGGCTCCCCAGTCAGACAATATCTCCCATGATGAATCAGCCCTGTGGAATTCCCATGATACACTGGGTGACTCAGAAGGGAAGACTGTGGTACACTGTGGAAGATTTTCTGCGGGGGAGGGAGGAATAACATTCCAACCAGCTCTACTGCTTAGAATGCAAACTGTTTGGCGCAGTCTTTCTATTATGTGTGTGCAGTCCCTGGCACAATGGGGTACTGACCCCAGCTGGAGTTTCAAGGTGCCATTTTAATATGTATAAATATTAACTAAGAAACTGGTCTTCTTAAAGTCAATCTTAGCTTTTGGAACAACACCCTGCAGCTTTTATTCTCCGGGCTTTGTTTTTCTCCAGTCTTGTGCAGCTAGTATCAAAATACACACAATGAACTCAAATTTCAACCCTTAGTCTCTACAAAATCACGGCACATCCGTCGTCAGAGGGAAAAGAGCTCGGCCTTTAACACAAACAGTCTTTGGAGGAAATTGATTTGTAAGGGGCGGGAATGCAGAGCTTGTATTGCTAAAAGGTACTAGGTGTAATCAGCGTGGTCCACAGAAGCAATTATACATGATGATAGTTTCAGAGGACAGGGGAATGGGAGGGAGTCATTTTGTGGGGAGGAGGAGAAAGGGATTGAATGCCACATTATAAATTGAGTGGATTGCAGATGACTAAAAAAAGAAAATCTCCCATCTGCCTTTGGGGAAAGATGTAGGAAACCAGATGTGCTATGGTCTTTAAATTGCGGTGGTAGTGATTATTTTTTATTAGGTGCTCAGATTGTATGGTGATGAATATCTATCTACCTCCCTAACTACCTACTTGGCTAATACATAGACTTTCTCTATTAGGCTGCTAGATCTGAGTTGGAAGTTGAACAATAGGAAATGTGTAGTGGAAAAAAATATTGATCATATTTAGGGTCAGGCTGGGATGATTTAGTGTGGGTTGGTCCTGCTTTGAGCAGAGGGTTGGGCTAGATGATCTCCTGAGGTCTCTTCCAACCCTGATAGTCTATGATTCTATGATCATTTATAAGGAATTTTCATACCACTGGTCCAAAAAGGAACAATTTTTCATTTATTTGAAATATTTCAGGAAAATATCTAGAAAAGAAAAATTTTGGTTTAGAAAATGTTTGCTTCTCGAATTTTTCGTTTTTTGCTTTTTTTCTCCTTCTTTCCCCCCACTCCCCTTTTTTTGATGTTGCCACCAAAAAGAGAGAAAGGGAAGGGAGAGGACATGAAAAAAAAATAAACTGAAAGCCAGAAAAAAAGGGACTATATTTTTCATTTTCTGGTGTGGTGGAGCAAAAAATGGAAAATTTCAAACAAACCAAATTTGCTCTGAAAATTTCTGAATTTGAAAGAAAGGTCATTTCATAATGGAAACATTTTTTCACTTGAAAAAATTTTAAACAGCTCTAATCTCTCCATTTCTCCTAGTGGAATCCCTGATCCCATATAACAAGGCCTTGCTAGGACACCCTTCCCATTTAGCAATGGCAGGGTGGATACAACCCCACAATGCCTTTAGTGACCCACCCAGGTTAAGATCCCATGCCCTGGAGTATTAATTCTCCATCTATGTCCTGCTGCTGCAAGTATAAATGGAAAATATCTCACCTATCACATGCATTGGCTATGAATCCCTCCTTATAGTAGCAATAACAACCAGAGAACTAGGCCACTTCTTGGAGAATAATGACAAACCTGGGGATTAATGTTCATCAGCTTCTTTCAGCTGATCATTAAAGCCCTACTGCACCTCAACTGTTATTGCTTCAACAGCTAGTATTGTGCCCTTGTGCCCTCAGTATAACACGAGTCACTCAAAGCCTGTCACTTTGGTTGTGCGTTCCTAGATGAGTTTAAATCCTTCATGAAAAGGCTACCTAACAACCACTTCCTGACCATCGGGAGCATCCACCAGCACTGGGGCAATGACTGGGATCTTCAGAACCGATACAAGCTCCTGCAGAGCTCCATGGAAGCGCAACGGCAGAAGATCCAACGCACTGCCCGCAAACTCTTTGGCCTCAGTGTCCGGTGCCGGCACAACCCTAACCACCAGCTGCCTAGAGAAAGGTACTTATACCCCCGCCTCCTGCATGCATGGGTGGTCCGTGCTGATGGCCTCAATGAGAAGCACTGGGGTGGGGGGGGGTGTTTTGTTTTATTTTTTTAATACTTTGTGCCTCTTTCTTTTACAAAGCTCAGAGCAAAACTGTGGACCTGGAGTGATTCAGGGGCCGGTGACATAGCTACAAATGAGAGCGTGAAAGAAGGAGAGAGGCCTGCTCAGAGTTATTGAGGAAATGGGTGTCCTGTTACAGCTAGAGCAGTTGTCGATATTATACAGTAATCGTTGACTCCCTACAGCCTTTCCGGGTGGCAGGATTCAGAGCTGTCTCCCATCATTTTTTGAGTTCTGTCTCCATGGTTTTAATGAACATTTCTCACCCTATCCTAACTCTTGTCTGGAACCGAGAAGTGATGCTTGAAACCCTGGAAATAATGAGGCCTGGCATCTCCTCTTCCAAGCCTCTCTGGGAGCGGATGGGCCAAGTTAGCATTTGTAGATAAACTGCTTTTTTTTCACCAGCTTGATGAGCTGTCTGTTCTATTTCAAGAGATAATTAATTGGCTAACTAGCGGCTCTTGTAACCATTTTATCCATAGGGCAATGAGCATTCTGAGTTTTCACTTAGCCATATACAGTCAGTGTAATGCTTCCAGGTCCCTAGAGCCTATTTAATCACAGCTAATTTTTGTGGAAGTGGACAATATCCCAATGAGGATATCTGGGCTATTTCAAGGTTAAAGGATTTTTATTTTCTTCCGGAGATGTTTTCAAACTGACCCATCTAGAAGATTGGCTAAGTCATTCCAGACAAACCTGGCTTACTCAGAAGTAATATTCATGTATTATCTTTGAATCGTGCATCATCACCACCACCAAAAGCAGAAAACAGCACCTAGCAAATATGCAGCCAGCCATGCTGATACAAAGCCTTTATATAAATATGTCTTTAGCTTTTTGCTTCTATTTGAAAAAGCCAGCCAGGCAGAAAGGGAGCCTCCAACAAGCACTATAAAAGCTGGGTGAGGGAGGATGAAATGGATGCTGGCAGCTGAGTTTTTAACTGACTGATGTGTTTGATTTGTTTAAGTCAACACCACCAGGCATATTATCATTTCCACTCTTATGTGTCATTCTGTATTTGTAGTAAGTTGGGGGGCTGGCTCGGTAGACAGATATGGAGAAAGGGGTATGGATTTCAGTGTTCTTTTTATTGGGGCTAGGAAACATTTTAGTTTTCTAATTGTATATATTACATAGAGACAGATGCTTATCATTCATGCCACTGGCTTTGAAAGGATGGAGAGGTTATACTAACAGCATGTCTCTCTCTCGTGCACAAAAGCATAATAGAAAAGTACATTATATATTCAATAGCAACCTAAAGGAGAGAGAAATAGAATTGCCATTCACTGCCCTCCAGGAAAAGATGAGGAAGTATTTCCAAGAACTAGAGGGTAGAGATTTTTGTAATTGGAATGATACTACTATGACCTTTGTCAATAGATGAGAAAGAAAGAAAGAAAGAAAGAAAGAAAGAAAGAAAGAAAGAAAGA
>ML677396.1:8314386-8565053 GCA_007922305.1 Dermatemys mawii | reverse complement strand
AGAAAGAAAGAAAGAAAGAAAGAAAGAAAGAAAGAAAGAAAGAAAGAGAAAGAAAGAAAGAGCAAACGTGTATAGATGTGCATTGATTTGCTGTTTCTTAAAAGCACATTGTCCATATCAAGTTCCTAGGGTTTAAAAAATAAATGACTCCTTAATTCTCGTAGCCTATATTAAACAATGTAGTAATTTATTTAAATTTGAAAATTGAATGGGCATATGTGAGTTTATTTTAAAACTTTAGAGTTAATAAATAATACACACAGAGGAATATCCATCCCAGGCTCTAGTCTTATTGTCATTAGCTAATAATACATTTTCACACTCTTTAAGAATGAAAATAGTAGCACATACTTTCACTTCACTATGGCATCAAGCCATCCTGGCAACTATCACTTGATGAGAAATAGGGGGCTGATTCACAAAAATATTAAAATCCTCCATCCCCTTTATTATTCAATGAACTGTCAACAGAAACATGCAATTAAATGTTAAATTTCATATTTTAACTAGCGCACATAGCTACCATCCAGATGAAAATCTCATCTCCCTTCACATTGTCCCCAAACCTGCCCTTCAGCCTTGCCCAAAGAAATGAACTTTGTAGTATGTCCAGAAGGTCAACAAATTGGAACTCATTTAAACCAGAGGGAGAGGAGAGAATTATTCCAAAGTCAAAGGCCCCTCAAAGAGACCACTGTGCCTGCAGCTTCCTTTCATCTCTGATGATGGGTCTGCCGCTGGTCTCAACTGCAGTCTGGTGACACAAATAGAACTGACTGAAATGTAAAGAGCTAATGCATGCGCCATGCGTGCTGGGTGTGGTTTGTATTTTGCATTTCATAGGGCTTGAAGAGCAAACACTGGACTGCTCAGTTTATTGTCCGTCTCATTTTCTGTTTTTTTGCAGAGGGATTGTTTGAATCTGATAACAAAAAACCATGGAAATTTAACCCCCACTTCTAACCTTTCGTTGGGGAGGGAGCAAGAGCCACCCATCCAAAATACATTGGTTTACTCTGACATTTGCTTTCAGATCATGTCTGTCTTTCTTGATTATTTTTACATCTATCCAATCTCTCTTTCATTGCACCTCTTTCTTTCATGTCTATAGCTTGTCCTTAGGCACATTCTGGGTTTTGCTTCTTATTTTATTTATTTATCTATTTGTTGCAGCCATCAGCAAATGGTATTTTTTCCCCTGTCCTGCTTGCATCTCTGTAGTACGGAGACACACAAAACACTGTACCATCCTCTGCTCCCTTCCCATCGCCGCTTCACAGTGCTGATTTGGGGAAGAAGAAAATTGCTAGTTTCCAGATCTTGGCTGAGACACCTTTCCTGTTCTTCACAGCCTCTTTTTGGATGGGATGCTCAGAGAAAGAGTGGGTGGGAAGAAGGGCAGACTACATTTGTACAATCCAACCAACATCGAGGCTAGAGCAGGACATAGTGATCTGATTCTGTAATTGCCAGTGTGTGGGGAAAAAGGCCTGTCGTATTTCTCTAATTCTTTTCAGGTCAACTCTTACTATTCTGGCTTATTTCTCTTTAGCTTCCGTGTGTGTGGCAGCCATAAATTGGTCTTTTCACTGCACTGAGCCATTTGTAGCCCAGATGAATATCAGTGTGGACCATCTTCTGATGGTCACACGTAACCCACCTCCCGCCCCTCTTAGTTCCTTGCATTCACTAGAGTGGTTTGACAGTATCTAATGCCATTTATTTCAGTGCAGTTACTCCTGATTTACACCAGTGAGCTCAGAATTAGACACAAAGGGCCTGAACCCACACTCTGTTGTACCAGTTTTACATCATTGTCATGCTTATTAAGTTGGTGGAGTTACCTTTGTGTAAACCCAGTGTAAAGGAGCAGAGAATCAGGCTAAATATTTATGTGCACAGGAAATCACTGAGTGCATGATGCACGTGGAAGGCCAAATTCAGCCCTGGCATAAGGAAATCAATAGAGTTTTGCTTACACCAGAGCTCAAACAGGCCTCTGTTTAGGTATAGGTAGCTGTTAAATCATGTGTAGTGTATTTCTCTCCATTATTTGTATATGAGAGCATGCCTGGTGGTCATTTAAGTCTATGTACAGTGTGTGCATTTATGTATATAGAAAACCCAGAGATGCAGTATGACATTTGTTGGCACATAGTGTGTGTGCACATGTGTTATTCTATGAACACCCATAACTACCCAGTCGACTTGCAATACCCACCTCTATGCCTACCCCCACTCCATAAACTATGTTCCCACCCATAACCCTGGCGTCATTCCACTGTCAGGGCAGCCCTTCGGCCTCTCAATTCCTCTTTCTTGCTCACGTGTTAGTAGCTCGTGCTGCCTGGTGGGGCTGACTGGAGCTGGGGAGTCATCGATGCCTAGCCTCTGCCGAAGCCCCTTGCTTCTCCCTTCATTGCCAGATCAAACTCGCTCAGCCAGACACTCTGTACCAAGAGGCTGGTTTCAGCTTCTGCTCCCATGGGCAAATTTCTTCCTGCTCTGTGGGACTGAGCTGCCATCACTGCATGTGCTATTTCATTGTGGCTGTGTTCCCAGCTCCTACCACTGCAATGAGTCTCCATAGCAAGAGATGTGCTGAGGCCGGTGCAAGGTCAGAGGGGAGGCGGATTACAGTGCTGCATGCACCCGGAATCGTTGGGCAGAAGAACACTCTAGCCATACCCCAATCCTGGAATGCTCCCTACACCAGGCACTGGGGTCAGTGTAAAACCTGCCTGTTCCCAAAGGGGTCACTCCCTGGGGCCTTGCCCCATCTGTAGCACAGAGCAGGGACACAATTCAGGGCCAGGACCAAACCACAACTATTTTCCATCTATGTGGTCCCTTGTGAAGAGTAATAAATGTGTTCTCCCAGCAAGCCTAGGAAACAAATATCCCCCTTGTACAGACAGGGAACTAAGATGCAAAAAGAGGATAGGACAGAGCCAAGACTTGAACCTCTGTCTTTCAAGGCCCAGCCCTGTAGCTTATCCTGGAGTTCATCTTGCTGCCGGTGGGCTCCTCTGTCGTAACTGTCATGGTGGGAATTGCAGTGTAGGTGGGAGCTTGGAATGTATCTTTAAGACACAATAGCTGCTGTGAGCCTGGCAACCTGTGATTTCCCATTGTTGCCATTGAGCAGGGAGCTCCATCACAGGAACCTCGTGCTTCATCAATGAGCCTTTCACCCAGGCAGACAAAAAAACCATTTGGCAGATGGGCGAGTTGTTTTATTTCCCATGCACCTGTTCTAATGCTGTGGGTTTATATTTAGATCACCATGTACAGCAGACATAGGGAATTGTGCTTCCCTGGAGGGGAAGGCGCTCTGTCCACATTGTAGTCAGTCAGTCTAGTGGTTAGAGCACTTCAGGACAAGGGGGAGCATGGATACTGACTCCTTCCCTGACTCAAGCAGAGTGTTGTGCTTTCCAGTCAGGACAAGAAAGTGACATTTATAGATGCCAGGGCCTTGTTTCCAAGTTCTCTCGCCTCTCGCTGCCTTTTCCCACCAGAAGGACAGTTCTGGTTAGCTGCTCTGGGGGAGAGAGACCCTGGCAGGTTCATGCTAAGACAGGAATGTGCTAATGCTCCCTTCACACTTCTCAGCCTTCAGCATTGTCCTGTTAATTCATTTCATTCCCCAGTTTGAGCCTTTCACTCCCTTTCTACTTTCCCTCCCTTGCACAGTTCTCTTTTCTCACCCCCCTTCTTTTTCTCCTTTTGTCAGTTTCCCTCTTTCCATCTGCTTTGTTCTCTCCTGTTTTATTTCACACTCCCCTTAACCTCTCCCTCCTTCTGTCTCTGCTTCAGATTATTTTCCACCTCCCTCCCCTCTTCCTTATTTATATCTTCCCTTCTATTTCTGTCTCCTCCCCCATCTCTTTCCCACTCCACTCCACTCCCCTCCCCTCCCCCCACCGCACCCCACCCCACCCCACCCCTCTCCTGGCCTCGCCTCCCCTCCCCTCCCTTCCCTTCCCTTCCCTGGGTTCTCTTGCTGTTCTTTGCTGCTGTATCATTTAATGCCTCCTTTGATACAGCTCCCAGCTTAATGACTATTCAGCGGTCAGGCTATGCAGGTGCCATGAATTTCACTAATCCAGCTCTGGCCATAATCACTCCTCCTGTTCTGCAGGGACTGCATCCTAATTTGTCATTAGCCAGTCCTCTCACTACCGCGCTACCAAGAACTTCTTTTGCCCAGAGGAGACAATGAAGTATTCATTAGGGAGGGGGGAGGGGCAGCTGCACAAGGAGTTCTGGAGAGGGCTGGTTAGAAAGGAGGTACTAAGTGGTGGTCAGTGAGCAAGGCAATAATAGAGATATGTTGTATCTATAGAGCACTGCGGGGCCGGGGGTGGGGGATGCAGTTAGTAAGAGGGGATTCCTGGGGACAGTAGTGGCTAGTTATGAACTGAAGGTACTACAATATGGAGTAATAGGGGCAGGCTGTGAGACAGTGGGGTGCTTTAAGGATGAGGGTATTACAGCAGAACAATCACCACACACCCAGCCTCTGGCTTCTTTTCTGTCCTCACTGACCTGTGCACCATCAGCTGATCGAGGTTCTGGTGGGGTTTGGCTCATGACTTTTTTTTTAGAGAAGGATGGGCTAGCCAGGGGCTGGTTAGGAGGCTGCCCTGAGTCACTGCCCAGTCTCAGCCTAGAGAAGCTGTTATAACCTGCAGCTGTTGGTAATGATCCCCAAGGAGCCAGCTGGGGATAGTCAACATGGCTTTCCCCTGCAACCTCTTGCTGGGTTTGTCAGTTCCACTCCTAATAGTGACTCATGAGTACTGGTGAATCCCCAGTAAGAAACTGAGGCCAGCTGGTCTTTCTTTTGCATGGTCTGTGCAGGGCAAAGGGAGTGATGCAGATAGGGAATCTGCCCCAGAGCTATTTCTTACAGGGCATTTAACCTCCCGTGGAGGAGGAGGCTAATTCTCCACCTGGAAGGAGATTGGACCAGGATGTATCACATGCCAGACTCCAGAGCAGGCAGCTTCTGAAACCTTGCCTCAAATACCCACCCCATCATTAATAGGGGCCCAGCTTCTATGGTCAGAGCCCATCTGTACACTTGAGGCTAAAGTTCTTGTTTTCCTGTTTGCAGGACAATACAGCAGTGGCTTACCCGGGTTCAGTCCCTGCTTTACTGCAATGAGAATGGGTTCTGGGGGACCTTCCTGGAGAGCCAGCGGAGCTGCGTGTGCCACGGCAGTACCAGCCTATGCCAGCGCCCCATTCCGTGCATCATCGGGGGCAACAACAGCTGCGCCATGTGCAGCCTGGCCAACATCTCCCTCTGCGGCTCGTGCAACAAGGGCTACAAGCTGTACCGGGGCCGCTGCGAGCCGCAGAACGTGGACTCGGAGCGCAGCGAGCAGTTCATCAGCTTCGAGACGGACCTGGATTTCCAGGATCTGGAGCTGAAGTATCTGCTGCAGAAAATGGACTCGCGCCTCTACGTGCACACCACCTTCATCAGCAATGAGATCCGCCTGGACACCTTCTTCGACCCCCGGTGGCGCAAGCGCATGTCCCTCACCCTGAAGAGCAACAAGAACCGGATGGACTTTATCCACATGGTGATCGGCATCTCCATGCGCATCTGCCAGATGCGCAACAGCAGCCTGGACCCTATGTTCTTTGTCTACGTCAACCCCTTCAGCGGGAGCCACTCCGAGGGCTGGAACATGCCCTTTGGGGAATTCGGCTACCCGCGCTGGGAGAAAATCCGCCTCCAGAACAGCCAGTGCTACAACTGGACCTTGCTGCTGGGCAACCGCTGGAAAACCTTTTTTGAGACTGTCCACATCTACCTACGCAGCCGGACTCGGCTGCCCTCCCTGCTGCGCAACGAGACCGGCCAAGGGCCCGTGGACCTCTCGGACCCCAGCAAGCGTCAGTTCTACATCAAGATCTCTGACGTGCAGGTGTTCGGCTATAGCCTGCGTTTCAACGCCGACCTGCTGCGCAGTGCGGTGCAGCAGGTCAACCAGTCGTACACCCAAGGTGGGCAGTTCTACTCCTCGTCCTCCGTCATGCTCTTGCTGCTGGACATTCGGGACCGAATCAACAGACTGGCGCCCCCTGTGGCACCGAGTAAGCCCCAGCTGGATCTGTTCTCCTGTATGCTCAAGCACCGCCTGAAACTGACCAACAGCGAGATCATCCGCGTGAACCATGCACTAGACCTGTACAACACCGAGATCCTCAAACAGTCGGACCAGATGACAGCTAAACTCTGCTAACCCAGACTTTTCTGTGGACTCATCAGTAACTGATCCTTTCACTGTATAAAGAAAAAAAAATGAAAAGCAAAAGGAAACAAGGAAAGGGGAAAGAAAAGAAAATTTGTAAAGTGTAATTAATATACAAAAAAAGGGGGGTAGAAAAGAGGAAATTCTTAATTTGTTGGAAACTAAACCTGTTCTAGCAGCTGTATAAAACTGTCAGGCATGTTTGTTATTTCTATAATCCATCATAAATGGGTCACATCTTACTCTCTCTCAACCTTGAGGATGTTGCTTGTTAGGACTCAGGTGGTGCAAAAAGAAATCAGAGGGAGGATCGGAGCTGGGGGGAGGGACGTTTCTGTAATGAATTGTAAAGACTTCTGCAATGCAGGTGCCAAGACAAACAAACAAACAAAGACTTCTATATACATGTAAAAGAATGGCCATTATTCCTAGTGGGAGTAAATGGTCAAAAGATAAAAGATATTTCTTCTGAAGAGATTTATACCAGCTTGATGTTTAGTTATTCACCCCTCCTGTGAGGACCTTGTCTCTGGAAGGGAGGTGATGGCAGTCCTTTGAGAGTAAGATCTATGGCTTGCACACACAAGGAGGAGTGAAGGACTACTTTTTCCAAAGCAACTAGGAACTTGGGGTGTCCCCATCTTTGGGGGCCCAACTTGAAACATCTTACCAGTGGGCCGATGCGCAACACTTTCTGGAAATCAGCCCCTTTGAAGGACCAGGACCTCCATTGGGGCAGATCCCCAGCTTCTCCAAATGGTCAGAGCTCCATTGACCCATTTGTTATAGCTCCATTGGAGTCAGTGGAGCTGTGACAATTTACCCCAGCTCCACAAATGTAAGGTGTCTCAAGTCAAACATCAAAGAACAGGAGCATTCAAAATCATTAGTCACTCTGGAAAATATACAAGTTAAGGTTTTTTTCATATATACTATAAACACACGATCCCTTTTTTGTTCCCCCTTCTGTCTACAAACAAAATCCAGGTTTCATCTGCCAATACTAAACTCTTTGCCCCATAAAAAAGAGACAGATTGTTGCAAAATTTCATCAAAATTACCATAACATTTGCAAAAACACCCCCTCCAATCTCCCAAAATCAAAACAGAAGTAAAATAGGTTGAATTATCAAAATGTAACTAAGATGAGTAAAGTTTTGCATTGGGAATATATATTTCTATTATTTTTCAAAAATCCCATAGAGCATATAATTGAAGATTTAGGGCACAATCCACAACTGACTGAAAACTGGTGGCAGGGCAGGGGTGGGGGTGTGAATGGGGACTCTTTTGATTGATTTCAACAAGTTTTGTTGAGGAATCACTAAAAAATAAGGTGGAGTAGTGCCTAACGAGAAATGACCTGGTCATTTAGGCAATAAAGCACTATTTTCGAACAAGCTGGAACTGAGACCTAGAGACAGACCTGAGCCTAAACTATGGGTCTTGATCTGGTTTGCATTTTAATATTTCAGCTCAAAAAAGTTCAAATTTGAACCCTGAAATTCAGAAGTGTTTGGATCTAAGGTTTTTGGGTAGACTCATGGCAAAAATATGGGGTCAAATTTTGTTAATTAGGTGTTTTTGAAAATTGTGTCCATGAAGTGCCTTGACACCAGGCATCAAGTTGGACAATTAAATCTGGATTTAGACTCAAGAGTTCAGTTTGCAAGGTTTTGGTTCAGGCTCATCTCTGCTCTGCACCAAAGTGGAGGGGAGAGGATTAGCTAACCTTGAAAGAAACATACACTCAGTTAGAGAAACTCACTAACAAACTAGCTAGGGGGAGACTATAATCAGACTACTCCGAGCTGCTACCAAGAGAAGAAAGAGTAAAATCCTGCAATCAGGCCAAGATTTGTGTATGATGGGGAGTCAGTTACAACTGTGACACCTCTTGTGTTTGCTTTCTAATGTGAACATGTTCTCTGGCAAGAATATGCATGGAAACAGTCACTTTTAAGCAAATACTGGAGAGTATTCATGAGAAGCAAATGTCACATTTGTAATTATGAGTATTTGCAGTGGAAAGTTTCTAAGAATTACATCTGCCTAGTCAAGGATCAGGAACATACTGTGTAATCTATCTGGCCAATCAAAAGAACTAAAAGTTAAGAATGATAGTAATACATTTAAAATGCCAAATATTGTTCCTGAACAACCTACAGACCAAGAAGGATTCATTAATATGATTTGGTGAATAATCTGGAAGAGTGAAATTTGCTATCAGACAAAGAAATGAAAGTGATCAGATAATTATTCCTTGTGAATTATTCACCCAGGAGGAGTTGCCAATCAATCAGAAGTCCATAGGATCATCGGCAGACTCATTTTTCCAAAGCTCCTTGTTTGCAGAACAGTTAGGACATGCATACGTCTATTGACTTTATGGGGTGCTCAACCCCTATAGTTTTATTTACAATAGGCTGAAACTTGTGGTACCAAAGTGGGAACTTTAGCTTAGACCTGCTCTAAGCAAATTTAGAGAACACAAGGGTTAAAATGTCAGTCACTGATGATCACTAGCACGTCAGGAATTGCTACCACTGTTGAAGCTGGACCCTCGGTAGCAAAAGAGGGAAGGTTTATCTGGGAAAAGTCTAATATGGATGCCCCCTTGGTGTCCAAAACTTATTTAATGAATCATGATATTATTACATGGTATCACTGTGCAATGCCACATCAATACAGTGTAGAATCTTTGTCTGGCATCAACATGGAATGATGTCGCAACATGGCAGGGTGTCATTGCATCGTGAAATGAAGACAAAATGTTGTGGATCAATTATTTTGTCCATCAGGATAAAAAAAAATTGCAACTCTCTGGAAGCTCACTCAGGATATTGAGCTTAAACCGAGTCTCAGACTCACAAGAAAAAGAAATAAACACACGTTGGGTTCATTAGAGAAGAATTGATAGAGGTGGCAATTGCACCATGTTTGCTCTCCTAGGGCAGCTGGGAAAGAAACAACCAGATTCAGTTTATGCAGCGAGGAAGATTTCATGCTCTGGTTTAGTAATGGGAAATGTGCCTGGTTTTGTACAGTGTTTTGTGCTCTCTGTTTCCTCTGCTGAGCTCCATATGCTCCGTGAAGCAGCACATATGACAATCTCATCCAGCATACAGGAAAAGCCGGTTGTACTGGCCCATGTTGAGGTCCTTTGCTCAGCAAACCGTGAAAGGTGTAGAGGTATGTCACATCTCCTAGGTGGTGAGAGAGGGAGAAAGTGACCTGTATCCCTATGGAGGGGCCCGAACCAGTACTTAAAGCAGCATTGATTGGCTTTGGAGAGAACGATGCCCAACCCCCATTCCTTGGGCAGAAGTAGGCTCACCATGACACAAGATCTAGGAGGGAAGGGTCACTAATGAGGAAGAAATAGGGGTACTCCAGAAGGTCCCTCCACCCAGAAAACTGGACGCACCCAACTTGTCTGACTGCACAAGTGTGACATTGTTCTAGCCATATCCTCAGCGACCTCTGCCTTCACTGTAGGGAATTAGGGGACAAGTTTTATGGCTACATCTAGGCTAGCCTCCCCATTGAAAGCAGTGCAGGATTGTCCCTTACAATATATTCCCTACTGCTTAATTTTCCCTTTGTATTACATTAGGGATCCAAAGTAAAAACAAAAACAAAACCTCCTCTTCTCAGAGGCAAAGTACGGAAGAGACCAAGCTTGATCGTGATGGGTCTTCATAACACTTCCTCCAGCAATGGGTGGGGCTGGGGGGCTGGGGAGAGCACTGTTGAGACCCCATTGCTCATGGATAGAAGGGTGAAGCTGCCACGAGCTTGCTGGGAAACTTTCTAAATTCAATTCCAGCCTTGCCAGCCTGATATGGAGGCAAGCGGAGAATGTCAGAGGGTCTTATTAATATGCCGATGCTCAGGCACTGGGAGCGCACAGAATGTCCGTTTGGATCAGGGCTCGGAGCACAGCATGGGGTTGCCATGGAAACCGGGGGGGAGGCCATTAATTAGCTATCAAATGAAATCACTGGGAAGAGTCTGGACCTTCACATCTCTGCCCGCATGAGAGGCAAAGGACGTGACCCCAGTCACCCCGCCAGCCAGTCTCTCCTCAGCAATTTCAAGGGCAACCAGAGCAAAGCATAAGGCCTGGAGTAAAACAGCTTTTTGCAGAGGTGGGGTAAGACTGAGTGGATGAGGGAGAATAAGAGCAGGGAATACAGGGTAGGAGCCTTCCAGGCCAGGGTCCAATTTCATTCCTCTAAAATGTGTGCAAAGAATCTGCTGCTGTTTAAGTCAACAGGCGTTTTGCTGTTGATGTCAGTGGGGCCAGGATCCAGGACAAAGCATGAGAGTGGGGCTTTTAGTAGCTGGGTGCATAATGCTGGTTCTTGTGTGGATGAGCTGATACCAGCGCTCTGATGCCAACGGCCTTCAGTGCTCTCACTCCCAGGCCCCATGGCCGGTTTTGGCCGGTCCCCCTGGAAGCCGGGGATTGATCCTTCTCTCCCTCAAAAGATCCAGGAAATCTGAGAGAGGAATAAGAGTTTATTGTTCAGTTACCATCCTTAATGCCTACCTACTGAGCCATCATCCACCTTCAGGCCAATTGGTGTGCGCATGTCCTTGTGACAGCTGCATTGGTCTTAAGTGCTGTGTTTCACTGCCCCGACACAAACAAGCCGTCCTTTTCCCTCACTTGCCAAAGAGCACTCATGAGAGCATTCTGCAGCTGGTACCCGGTGTGCAGGGGACCATCAGCTCCAATTCTCCCCTCATGCCACTGGAAAAGAGACCCGACAGCGGTGACACGAACTGTTTACTCATGTCTCACACTAATGCATTTTTCTTGATGAATCCACCCCTTAGTGGCTGGTGAAAAGGAAAAATGGCACAGGCATTAGACACTGGTGCCTGGAAGCTGGGAAGCACCAGGGTGGATCTGGAATGTGTCCAGCCCGAGGGCAGAGGATTAGGAAATAAACTGAAATGTAATGAAATTATTTCCCAGAGTCGTTTCCATTGTGCAATGCTCAAAATGGACCCAGGTATTGTTTTTCCTAATGTTTTCTGCCATATTTTTTGCCAAGAATCTTTTTTCATTTCTTTTTCTTTATCAGAAACTGCCTTTTTGTACCAAAAACCAGATTTAAAAAAAGTGGGAAATGATTAAAATGGAAAAAATGAGTGAAAAAATATTATGGGAAATTTCACAACCCCCATCCCAGAGAGTTTTGGTAACGCCGAGATGTTTTCGTGAAAAGGTTTGTGTTTCAAAAAGGGCTATTTTTTAAAATGTAAGCACCTTCCTCTCCTGTTTCTGTATGAAAAACATCAACCAGTTCTCTTAGGAAACTAAACCAGCATGTGCCCCTTGAATATCTGGGGCAGCATTCAGAAAAAGAGGAGCTAGGCCAGGAACAGAAAATGGATCAGCGGGCCACTTTCTCCTGATTTATTTTCTGAGTGACCTTTGTGCTAGTAGAGTCTTATACTGAATGGCCAAGACCTCTTGTTGATGCACAGAAGATAAGGTTCTGTCTGGGCAACAACAATACAAACTTCTCCGTCCTCCAGCCTGTCAAGGTGCCTGAATCCTGACCTACCAGGATAAGATGGATGGTCAGTCTCCATGCTCCATTCCATTGTTGGCCTCCCAGCTGAGTGTTCCGTTTTTATTAAAAGACCATGTTTTTGGTAGAAATCCTTTTCATGCAAATATTTTAGTGAAATATCTTATAGAACATGAGAATTAGGGCCAGAAACAACTGAGAGTAGAAATCTGTCTGGTCCCACCTGGTACCTGAATGTGCCATATGGGAAAGATGGCTGCTGGGTATGTTATGAATAGCAATAATAAAATAATTGTTCATTAAGAAGTGGTCATTCATCATAACATTCGCTAAGTAGGGAAAAGAAGGTGTGGGGCCTGTTAACAGCCCTTGAGAACAAATCAGTGGTATAGTTGGCTGAAAAATAGAATTTCTGTTCCATGGGAAATTCTGACATTTCAAAGTTTCTTTTAGTTTCATCCAAAGATTTTCAACCAGCTCTAATTAAGTGGTTTTATTGTCAGAGATTCAGAGCAAATGTGTGACATGCACACTCCCCTTTGATACCTCTGCTACCTATGTTCTGAATAATCTCCATCAACACCATCTGCAGAGTTGGTTTTTGGAAGTGGAAAAAAAGCCCAGGCTGGACTCAAGAGCACAAACATGTCTCAGGGGCTAAGCTCTGCTAATGGAAGAGCAGCTTGTACTGAGTGGAACTGAAACTCAACAAACCGAGTGGCACTGGCGTGAGAGGAAGTGCTGCTAAAGGACTCTGGGGCTGGCAAATTCAAGAGGCAGAGATGCAAAGTGTGGCCAGACAGACATAAATGATTCTTAAGAACATAAGAACGGCCGTACTGGGTCAGACCAAAGGTCCATCCAACCCAGTCTCCGGTCTACCGACAGTGGCCAGGTGCCCTGGAGTGAGTGAACCTAACAGGTAATGATCAAGTGATCTCTCTCCTGCCATCCATCACTCCCTTTGACAAACAGAGGCTAGGGACACCATTCCTTACACATCCTGGCTAATAGCCATTAATGAACTTAACCTCCATGAATTTATTCAGTTCTCTGTTAAACCCTGTTATAGTCTTAGCTTTCACAACCTCCTCAGGCAAGGAGTTCCACAGGTTGACTGTGTGCTGTACACTGATTCTTACTATTATTATATTACAGTTGTACCTAGAGGCCACAATGGAGTTAAGGGCTATACATCGCATAATTAATAAGAACTCACAGTCTAGATAGACCTGACCAACAAAGGATTATCAGCCCCATTTTGCAGGTGGGGAATACGAACACAAGGCCAATTAAGTGACTTTCCCATCATACACAGGGAGTTTGCACAAAGCCAGGAATGGAACCTTCATGTCTTCAGAACCCATCCAGTGCTTCAATCCCCAAGACCAGTCTCTGAAAGGACAGTAAGAAAAAGGACAAGCTTTCGTCTACCTTCTCTGACAAACCTGGGTGTCAGGATCGGTCCCATTTCCCAGCAAGTTGCTTAGCAACATATGCAAAGCAGTACAGAGCTTTGCCATGGCATTAATTGCTGCTGTTGCAGTCCTGTGACAAACCAAACTTTCATTTACAATCCTGACTCCTGCCCAAGAGACCAAAGAGCTGTGGGCGGGGGGGGGAGTTTTTGCTAGTTCTGATGGAGGGAGAAAACACAACAGAAATTTGAAACAAATAAATAAAGTCTTATTCCTAGTTTTGTTTTTGGAAACAGGGGATCAAACCCTGATCTCAGTTACAACCTAGTTACTGGAGCACAACTCCAGTTACGGTAGTGCATGGAGGTGTAACTAAAGCTGGGACTTGGTTCTATGTTTTTAGTAATGACCTGGCACCAATTAAACACTATTTTGTCACACACAGAGGGTCATGATATGCCCTCAACTGCAAAGTACAGACCTGGATTTGAACCTTCCCTGTAAGGCATTAGGATCCAGGGTTCTGTTTTGATTCATTAACTAAGCAGGGGCCAAAGAACTGAGTCTGAGTTTTGATTTGGATTCTGACCCTCCCGCAAAAGCTAAGATGGAGTTTGAATCCAGGATCTTGATCCAGGACTAATTTCTGTTCATTATGGCTCTAATTTGGATCTTGCACTAGTGAAAAAATCTACTAATTTCAACTGAGTGAAATCCTAATTTACACTAGTGCATATGAGAGCAGGATCAAGCTTTTTGCCTGAGGAAGAACTGTTCCATACTATTGACCTAATTAATTAGTTAATTTGTTCATCAAGCATATTTACAAACACATGACTGAAAGCCATTGCAAACTGAGAGTAACTACAGTAGTAGTAGGGTAAACAAACAAAAAAAAAGAAGACTTTACACAAAAAGGAATGTAGGAATTGCCATACCAGCTCAAACCAGTGGTCTTCGAGTATCATGTTTCTGACAGTCTTCCCTGATAGATGCCTCAGAGAAAGGTGCAGGAAACTGTATAGGACAATTTTGGAATTACTTGCCCTTAGTGTATTTCTTCCTAACCCCTGTCATTTAGTGGCTGGCTTATCCCCTGAAGCATGCAGGTTTTACATTTCTTCTTAAATATAACGTCCCATCTAACATAGCTGTGAATACCCTCTGTCCATAGACTTGCCTAGGACAGATACTGAAGTCCAAAACATAAAAAAAATTTACCTTTCATAGACACCCAAGGCCAATGTTGTCAAGGTTGGGCCCTGACCAGGCCAAGGTAGGACTGAAAGAGAGACACTTCCCTGTCCTTGCTTCAGTCAGAACTGGTCTCTAATAGAAGCAGCCAGTCACTTTTTATCTAGCCTGCTGGGCCCGGATTGGCTTCTGCATGCAGCCAGCCCTTCTAGAACCAACTCTCTGTGGTTCTGCCAGCATCTGGTCATGGGAAGCCTCTCAAGGCAAACCCTGGAGGTCCAAACTTGCTGCTCTTCCTTTACAGCAGGTCATCTTCTGAGAGTGGGGTGTGCCAAGACATCTGGGCCATGGGCAACGGACAGCAAACATCTGAAACACCTCATCACAGCCTATTTTGAATCCTGCTAACTTCTTATCCTCAATGCTGTCTTGTGGAGTGAGTTCCACCGTTTAATTATGTACTGTTTAAAAAAGAAATTTTCCTGCAATCAATTTTACACATGTTGTCTTTCATTTTAAGTGACTATTCCCTTTTTCCTGTAATAAGAAGAAAGAGAAGATGGGGCACCCGATTTGTCTCCTCTATGCCATTCATTGATTTGTACACTGTATCGTATACGCTTCTTCATTTCTTCTCTATCTACTAACCAGTCCCAGTGTTTTCCATCTCTCTTCATATGGAAACCTAATCATTTTCATTGTCCACCCTGCGATGGTTTCACATTCACCTTCATCGCTGAGGTGAAGACTGATGCAAAAAGCTCAGAGTAAGCCGGCAGCTCGCTCAGGAAACTGCCTATGTAGATAAGAAAGCCCTGCAGTCAAGATAACTGGGTTTAGGTGGATCAGTTCGGGGATCAGGCCTGCAAGATGCTGAGCATTCTGGCCCCAGCCCAGCAAAGCATTAAGCACAGGTTTAACTTTAAGCTCAGGGAGAGCAGTAAGTTCTGCCTATGCTTAAGTGCTTTTCCAGATCAGCCCCTTGTCAGTCTCAGTCTTCTGTGAATTCCAGTGCTTAGGAGCCGACGCCTCGAGAGCCCAGAGTTTAAAATTGGGCCCATTAGCATGAATTCCCCTGCTAATCTCAACTGCTGGGACGGTGCCAAATGAAATGAGACTCCAAAGCAGTCAGGACCTAAAGCATATAGGGCTTTATAGACCAAGACAGACACTTTGCATTGCACCCAGAAACAAAGGGGTAGCCAGTGAGGTTTCCAGAACATGGGCACAGTATGACTAATCAGTTCATTATGGTTATTTCTTTCGCAGTAGTATCCAGGGACCTCAATCACAGGTCAGAAAACAAAGTCTCTGCCTCAAGTTGCTGCTTAGAAGAGCATCAATAAAGGGGCAGCTGCCTGCTGCACTAGCTGAGTGGTTTTCCAGGGCAGTGTCCTATCAGTATCTTGCAGCAGCCCCAGTAAAATGGGAAAAAATAAGGCGGTCAGTCAATGGCATTAAAGGTCAGTGAGTTGGGGGAGAGGGGAGCCACCTTTGGGACTCTGTGATAGACACTCGACGTACACATAGATAGAGACAATCCCTGCTCCGAGGAATGTATAATCTGCATATATAATGGGATGGGAAACTTGCTTAACGTCACCTCGCAGCTCAGTGGTAGAGCTGTGGATGGGGGAAAAAAAGAGGTCTCCTTTTTGAAGTCCCTTATCCAGTGGACCACCCTGCCTTTCTGCGTTTACAGCTACGGGAGCTAAGGCCACATAGTGAAATCAAGTTTCATGCCTCAGGGTGCAAGCTGTTCATGTGGAGGGGAGGAGCTAAGGAAGGCATTTCTCTCCACAGTGCACAGTTGGCTCAATGGGATACCTTGATTATAGAATTTCTTCCCTATTTCTCTGAAACTTCAGGTATTGGCCACTGCCAGTGGCAGGAGACTGGGCCTGGCAACTCGGTGTTCTTCTCTAAAACAGAAATGTCATCTTCCCCAATCATTATGCGTCATACATCAATCGGCTGTTCATTAACTTCCCTGACCTGAATCTGTCACTTTACAATGAACTCCTTTAGGATTCAAGGGTTTACTGCCAGATAAATGCTTTATTATACATGGAAGCCTAGAATAAGCTGATTAACTCCCCCCCTTTTTTTCTGAAGACTTAATATGTACTTTTCTGACATCAGATAAGTACAGAATAAAACTGAAACATTATCCAAAATAGCGTATGCCAAGAATCCTGTCACTATAAAAGGCACCTGACTCTCTATCCACTCCTGTGCACTGACTTGGCTGCCTACAAGGGAAAAAGCATCCTGGCCTTTTTTGATGCTTTAAAAGCCTTGGGCCATATTCTGACCTGCTCTGCATTGTTGGTGTAATGGGCACCTAACACCCACAACGAGCTGGTAGGAAAGCAAAATTTCTGATCTGCAGGAAATGCCAGCATTTTGATACCACCTTTTGACTGAAATAGGAATGCAAAGTTACAATTTAAAAGTATACAGCAAAACAAAAATTCCAAAATATTATGTTTCAGAACCATTGAATCCACCCTGTCAACATGTTTTTTGTTGATAAGGTGAAAACATTTAGATTTTCATATTTATTAGGTTATATAGTCTTATAATAAAGTGCAAATGATAAAGTCAAACAACATGCTTTGATCATTTCCAATGACACTTTTCAACAAAACTGCAAAGTTTCTAGGAAATGTTTAATCAAATCAGCATTTTCCAATGGAAAAAATGTTCCACTCAAAAGTTTTTGACCAGCTCTATTCATCAAGCTGACCACGGGGATGGGACTTATCCCAGTGTACAGTGCTCCTCCAGTAATGTAGAGCTTATTTAGCAGCACCTACCTACTTCCAAATGGTTTGAGTAGTGCATGGGACTGGGGAGGAAGAAATGAGGATTGCAGCTTCCTTGCACTGCACAGACCCCCAACTGATACACGGATCCTTAGGGGTTATTAGCAAGTAAAATGATTCTCTCCATACTTCTTGGCAGTGATATTAAACTAACCTCTCTAGGACCAGCAAAATGATGATGATCCCACGGAATACTTTAAAGTAGGGTTTTTGAAACTCTAACTCAATTTTAAAAGGGCAGCTATTTTGAAAGGCTCGGGTCTGATTTGTTGGTTGTAGCAGAGCTTTATGAGGTATCGGGTGCAATCAGCAAAGAAAAGGATCAGGTTGTTCCTCTTAATCAAAGCTCACTCTATAAATCAGTTGTTGGATCTTTCCCTTTTTCCAGTCTCTGCCCAGCACAGGCGGAATTACGAGCCATGTTTCTCTCTCTGGTGGTATGGTTTGCTCCATCCTAATTAGTGCAGACCAGCGGAGTTAAGGCGATCAAGGGACACTTTAAATGCAATTTTATCATCAAAGTTTAAAAGGCAATGAAGCCTCAACTTTTTTTCTCCATGTGCATACGTCTTCCTTTTGTACAATGATCAATAGCACTTTCCCTGAAGGAGGTGGGCAAAGCACCTTTTACAGTCGATAATTGTGCAGGAGCCAAATCCTTTCTAATAAAATCTTTTAAAATCTTTATCAAATTTCCACTGTAAAATCAACTTTCCTGGGAGGCCTATAATTACTGAGAGACAGAGATGAGATGAGTGTTATCAGCCTCTTTCACATAAACAGGAATAATTCAAACCAGGGACCTGAAGGCCAGGAATATGGAAAATGAAACCAGAGCTAAATAAATGAAGCAGGATCAATTTCTTTAAGGAAAAAAAAAAACATTTTATATTATCCAAACCGTAAAGCAAACACACCGTCTGTGATTTCCCAGAGGTCTTTGTGTTGATTCTGTTTGTAAAACCCATATCTCTATACGCTGTATCCCCAACCCCTGTTTTTGCAATAGACATTTTATATTCTGATGGCAGGATATCCCAAGAGATTTGTTCCCCCTGCTGCTGCTCCTCCTTCTCTTTTTCGTGTTTGAAAGTCCAATATTTATCATTTGGCATCTTCTTTATTTCTTTGATCCGCTGACGAAAGAAAAAAGTCAATTCCCACCTCCCCCACCTATGCCTGGTTCCAAGAGCAAAGGCTGGTTGGTCCTGAAACAAGCACCAAGAGAAGTTGGAGGCAACACATGGCACTGGCAGCATGACAAGGACAGGGCCCCAGGGGCAGCAGACTGTACCAGGAACACGAATGAGATGTGAAACGGTTAATCGATTTCCGAAGAGCCCTGATAACATCGCCCTGACTTTTAGGAACTTTCAGCCAATGAGCTGTTACGCTGTGGAGGTGATAATGCTCTTTCATATTTCACTGATGGAGTGTCTTGTCACTTGACATCCTCTGGGGGAGCGCAGAGAGTGGAATCTCATCTTGAAGTGGAATTAGTTCCAGCCTGCTCATGTAGTTGAAAGTAGCCCTTTAAAAATTGCTTTAAAAATATTTGTGTCAGATCCTCAGCTGCTATAATTTGGCAGAGCTTGGCAGAGTTATGCTGAATTATGCCAGCTGAGGATCTGACCCATTATAGATAGACTAAGACTAGAGAAAGCATACTAAACGTTGTGCTGTCTATGAGCCGTACCATCGTGTGGTCTGGATTTTTGTTCTGCTAATTGCCTCCAGGTGGCCAATGGGAGAATAGCTATGTACTGTCAGCAGCCACAAGGCTCTGGGGGTTGCCAGTGCAAAGAAGTTTTCCCAAGATGGAGGCTGATTACTCTTTTATGTGAACTGGTACTGGAATAAAATATCTTTTTTTCCAATTCTAATCTGTTTTGTGTCTCTATACTACAAGCACATATGGAGACTTCATCGGCGAAGTTGGTATTGAGATATTTTCTCATTAATGGAGCAGCGCACAGTTATGCGGAGGTGGTAAATCTGTGTAAGCTTTTAGATTCATCACCAGCTGAGGGAGTTCTGGCTTAGCTCAATTGGTCAGTGCTAGTATGCTAGGAGCTGAAAGCTGAAGGTTCTAGTTCCGGTCCTGCACTAAGGTGGGCTTGATGTAGTGGTTCAGTGGTCAGGGCCTTGAGCTTGGGAGACTCAGGTTCAATTCTCTCCTCTGTTACAGCCTTCTTGGGGGTCCTTGGGCAAGTCACTTAACCTCTACTTGCCTCTGTTTCCCCATCTGTAAAAAAAAACAGAGATACTACTTTCATATCTCACAGAGATGTTGTGAGGATAAATGCATTAGAAAGATAGCGAAGTGTTTAGAAGTCTACTGATAAAAGTGCCCTATAAGAAATAGGGAGCATAATAATTAGAGCATCTTGGGATATTTGGGGTGGGGGGGATGGTACTATTTTCCCTCACTTTTCAGCTCTAATAATAACTGTCTTCTGCCTCCAGCATGGGGACTTGTTACACGTGACTCTGATGGAGGTAAACCAGGGATGAATTAGGTTTAGTTTTGAAATCTGCAGGTCTCCTAGAAGCCCAAGAACATGAGAGGCTCCTGTTCTGCGCCTGTGACAATGCAGCCCCCCCCCCCATCGGCAGGCCCAACCTGTAGCAGGCACTTGACCTAGAGGAGGTTAGGGGTTGTTTTCATTTTTTGCTATTAAAGTTATGAATTATTGTTGTAATTGTGTTAATTATTGTTAACATAATTGGTTCCTCTTGTGGATTGAACACACTACCCTGATATGCACTTTGGGGCATGATCCGAGACACTCAATCTTCCCCCGGAAGAGGGCAGACCAGGCACTGAGGCAGGTAGCCTCAACAGTGCTATAACAGGGTGCGGCAGCCGTGGTTCTTGCACCCCCTTATAGGAAGGGAGAAAAGACAATCCCCAACCCCTGTCCACACCTGAACGCTGGTGGGCAGACACAGCATGACCAGACCCTCCTCCAAGTCCTCTCTTCTTTCTCTTCTGGAGACCCTTTGTCTCCCCGCTCTGGCTGCGGGTAACCACACACCCTGCCATGCTTCCTTCACACTGAGCAGCAGTGGCCTATCCCCATTACCCAGGGGCAGTGTTTCCTAAAGCCTTGCCAAGGTGTCACTGACAGTCACACCCACAAGAAGTGAGCGTAGGCCACAATCCTTCGGGCTTTCTCCCACCCTGCTCCTTGTGCGTGGGGGAAGCCCCCCAGAAACACCTGCAAAACTAACATACTCTCCTCTTTCAAAACCTTCCTTTGCTGAGGGGCCTATAAAAAAAAACAAAAAAAAAAAACAACCCTTGATGAGGCTAGGCGACTGGTGTGCTAAGATCAATGCCTAGCGTTCTGACTACACCTCTCTCATCGTTTCCTCATACTCTCCTGCCAGTCTATCTGTACCCATCTGTTGTCTGTTGTGTTGTCCTTAGATTGTAAGTTCTCTGGAGGGTAAAGACTGTCTTTTTGTTCTGTGTCCGTACAGCATCCAGTATTATGGGGTCCTGGACCATGACTGCTACCACCTGCCCATACTTGATGCATCAGGGTCTTTATGTGGGAGCACCCATCCCTAGTGCTTAGCAAGAGCATGAGGGCAAAAATCAGTGCTCTGGTGACTGAAGTCCAGGGATGCTTGCAGGCTTTTCATTTCCAGAATGCCATTCAACGGGGAGAATGATGGACCTCTCTCTGTCCTGCATCAATCAGCACATTCAGTTACAAAACTGACCTGAAGCCAAATGCACACACGCTTTTCTTGACTTCCCCCTGGTATCTTGGAGGCAGGACTCCAGATTTTAACCACATGACATGGCCTGATAAGCCTTACAATAAAAGCCAAACACTGCAACTGCATCCCCCGGGGCTTAAAACCTTGATATTTGTTTGTTCAGAGTTTTCTCAGGAGGTTGTCAGATGGACCTGCAAGCAAAGCTGAATGAGGAATTTCAACTTCCCTGGAGCAAAGTCGATGGCACAATGGGCACTTAAGCCATTTGTCTTCTGCTCCTGTGGTGAAAGGAGTTCTAACCTGGATGTAATCACAAGTGAACTGAGTTTGGTGATCTCAACTGGACATCTGTCCACATCATAAAATCACCAGCTTCGCATGAGGCAGCATGATCAGAAGTGGGCAGAGATTCGGAGATGCAAAAAGAAAAGACTGGGGTATGTCAAGGGGGTTATGTGTGGAAATTTACACATCTCCTTTCTGTACTATCTCTGAGTCCCATATCAACACTATCAATTTTTCACTTACCCAGTACATGGATATTGCAAATTCATCAGCTATCCCCTAAAATTAATAAAACAAATACAAAGATATAGTTGAAGCTGTCAGAAAATTCACTCAGGATAAACTAGATTCTTCCTGCTAAGGTAATACAATTTGCTGCTAAATTCTTTTACTCGGGGGGGAATAAGGGATATTTGAGCATAAATGTACTATCCACAATAGTACAGCCTATTCCCCCGTGGATAATACTATTCGTCATCCATTTCAAATTAAAAAGCATATGCTTTTTGTCTTTCAAATAAAAGGGAGGGCTGCCCACTTCCTTCACTTGACTAAAAATAAAAGCTTTTAAAAGGATAAAACAGCATCCATTTGATAAAAACAGCCATCTGCACCTGATTTAGCTAAGCATTAGGACCTCAAAACAAATCACTTGTTTGGGAAAAAAAAATAAATACAAGCAGAGAGGTTTGTTGAACAAGACCATAAATGATGGTTTTGCATAACCATTCATACTAATCCTAATCGTGACCCTTAGGCCCAGCCCTGAATGTGGAGGATTCATTTAAACAACAACAGATCGAACGAGTTAACAAGGCAGGGATTTGGGCGTGAGGTGGGGAAGTAGGAAGGGTTTTTTGTTTTTTTGTAAGTGAGTAGTTATCAGTTATTTGTACACTTTCAAAATGTTATGAAAATACACCCAGATCTTCAAGTACCAGATTTCCATAACTCAGCGTGATATTAACAAACATCAGCCTCCATCAATTTGTTCAGCATGCATCCTTAAAGCGTGTAATTAAGATAACACGAGATAACATCGGTCACAAAAAAAGAAAGAAAAAATTGCAACTGTAGTTTTCTGGGTAAGCTGCATTAAGATCGACCCTTTGAAGTCAGGACATGGCAGCATCATGGGAACAGTGAAAAACGCTATGCTGATAATGCTATAAAATGAGATGAACATTGTGCTGCGCCAATCATCCTCAAAACAATCACAACTAGTACAGCCAGACCAGAAGAAAGATAGAGCAGGTAGGAAAATACTCCTATAGAAATAGCTAGGCAGATCCTTATGAGAAAGTCCTTGAGAATTATAAACTTTCCTTAGCATTTTTAAACCAATCAGGGATATGATTCTCTAGTAAATTCCATAGGATATTAACCTTATTGGTTTAATTCTCGTTCAATTCTATAAGACTCTTCCATAAAAAGTGTGTGTGTATAAAGTGCTGGAGGGAGTAGGATGGCATATAATAATCAAACAGCAATCACTATTTCAGTATGCACTTTTAAATATCAATCTGATGCCCTTTTAAGTCTTTCCATTTACTTTAATGGGAGCAAGTTTGGGCCCTATATATGACACTTTCTAGCCAAAGAGCTCAAAGTCCTTTTGGTAAGCATTCATGGCTGCACATGCCTCTTTGTTTGGCAATCTCTTTTCATCTGTTCATGGCGATCTGTTTTTGTACTTGTGAGAGCATGGCTGCAAATGTGCTGGCTCTTCATGTTTTTGGTGCTGCTGCATTGGTTTTTTATGTTGGCTAAGCATGTTTGCAATATTGGATATGCGGCTGTACATGGATGGGGTTAGCTGTGTCTGTACAAGAGGATTTTCAGCACAGCCGGATGAAGATAATTTCTTTTCCAGTGGAATTTGCTATCCCTTTGGGGAAACTTGCCACACTCCCTCTCTGTTCTAGAGAGACAGAGATAATATTTTCAAATGGCAGAGAGGAGAGCTTAAAAGAAAAACCCAAATCCGAGACTATATGATGCAAAGGCAGGAGGTTCTCTGAGCTAATAACCCCCCTTCCTGAACCCCATCCCCACTGTCTGGCATAAAAAGTGAACCAATTTGTCATTGCCTCTGCACAATGCCAGAATAAAAGTGTGTGCTGTTCCCAGTCCTTTGCCAGAGGTCATTGGATACAGTGTCTCAAAAATTGTCTGGAGGAAAACGAGTGCGAGCTAACATAATAAATTGCAAGGAAGATGCTCTGTCATGACTTGTAAGGACAGGGGCGGGGGGATGCTGGCTTTCGGGAAAAAAGCTGTGTACAGTTCATCCAGCACGAGACTGCTTTAATCAGTTTGCAGGGAGATCACTGCCTTCAAGGACAGATGGATAATACACGTTTCGCTAGGGCTGATAGTGAGATAGAGTATGTTTGAATGTACTGAAACGGCAATTAAGCAAACTAGCGTCCTTGGGCAGCTGCTAAGGGGTTAGTTAACTCAGAGTTTGACAGCACTTCAGTCTTCCCCACCTGGCTGTAAGGATACACAGAGAACGTTCCATTGTAGGAGCTGATAAGACCTGGACATACATCTGGGGGCGTTGTCTTTCCCACAGACTCAGTAAGTCTCAGCTTCAAAACCCAGGTGCTGACCTTGACATGTTCTATTTGCCAACCCCTCATCACAGCAGCAGATGGAACTGTGCTATTGCAAGTTCTGCTTTGGGGACCCTTGACTTGCTCCATGCACCAACACCCCAGCCTGTATTTTTTTCAGGATTACTGTGCTGCTAAAAGGACAAGTTTAGCTTCATGTGATGTAAAAGTGGGGTCCTGCTTTTGATACACTGAGCAGCACAGAGGATGTTTTCTTTGAGCACAGTGCCACCTCCGCTTGCATGCGATCTGTTCCATGCACCCGAGCTGCTGGTTGACTGGAGTCTCCAAAGAGCACAAATGATAGTGTGATATCTGCCATTACCGCAGATTAAACCAGGGACCTCCAGTGCTATGAGCATGAGAATCTCAAAATCTTGACCTAAAGATCCAAGCTCTGTATCTGTAGCCGTAACAGACTCGGAACCCTAATGGATCAGACACAGATGGGATCTGTAACACAGCAGACCAGACCAGAAGGTTACAATAGTTTCCTTTAAGAACGAAAAACCTGCCTGGTAAGTCCAAAATTTCCACATGGAACCAGTATTCATGTTTGAGCTCATCCACTGGACAGCAGAGTGGTATCTATGTGCTGAAACCGAATTGCTATTTCAGAGCAAATCGTTTCTTGGATTAATTCTGCCTCTTTCTCTTTGCAAATTGTCCACCACAACTGGAAGTATTTGTTATTTGAAATTGTTTGTCAGCTATTTTCCAGGAATGATTTTTGGTCCATAGTTTATTTGGGTTGTATGCTCTTGGGGGCAGGAAGTATCTTTTCTTCCTTTGTCGGGGCAGTACCTAGCAACACTGTCCTGCGCTATAACTGGAACTCCTAGTTTCTACCGCAATGGAAGTAATCAAGAAGCAGCTCCCCTGTGGGCAGCTTGTGAAATATTCGGTATCCTCAATTCAAGTTGTGTTGGTTAGTACCAATACAATATGTAGATCATGCCGTATGTGTCTTTTTCCCTGATTGGATGAGCATCACCCTTCTGAAGCAGGTTTTCAATGCAAACATCCCTGTTTACACACAAAACTCATTTTCTGCCAATATTTTCTAATAGTCACTTCAAATTTGCTGTTTCAGTCACTGTTACTGCCAGCAAACTCACTCGTAGAAATACGGTAGAAAGAGGACACAAAAGGAGTGTGGACAGATTCAATATGAATTGTGCCAGTATTTTGTGAAGATGTTTTGAAGTATTCTCTCATCTTTCCTTTGTCCTTTCTGCTGAACGTCTTGGCCCGTTGACCGGTTCTAACAATCTCACAGCCATCCCTGACTTTTTAGCAGACCTCCAAACTGACACTTGCAGAGTCAAGATGATATTTTATCATTCAGACAAAAAAAGACCTTTACTTTTAGGGGAAGAAATAAATATTTGAACACCATTATGCTATAGGCCACCGATAACACTGCTTCGCTAGGAGAAGCCATTGTAGAGCATAGAGGTCATTTGTGCAACAAATGCTATTGTACAGTATAAGGAGCAAAGGCCACAGGGATTTACTTTGGCCACACTGGGTTAAATGGAATCCATTCTGATTTGCACTAGTGAAAGCAGAATTTTGCCCAAAGTTGGGTCTTTTTTTATATTTCCTTGTGCCAAGTTGGTGAGCTCCTAGGAAACCAGATACAAGAGGCAAAAGGTGGAGTCCTAGGTCCATAAAGATAATGAATAGGATTTGCACTCATGTCACTACAACCACTCAGGTATCTACCTGTTCACATCAGTCACCTCTTTAATGCTCATCTGGTCTCATGGTGGGAAAAGAGCACATCAGAGTGAAATTCACCTCCGGACAGTTAATGGAAACAAGAAAACAACCTGTATGCAGAACAGTATGTCTAACAGCTCAAATGAACCAAATGTGACTCAGAGCGAAATTCACTCAAAAAGGGTGAGTTTCATCTTCATGAAACCATCAGTCCAGGTTTGGTTTACCACAACTCCTGTGCTCCTGTGACTGCACAGTGAACTGAGTTTTGGGTTATTCAGGTATTATGGACTCTTAAGATCCAGGGCCAATTCCTCTGATGCTGTAAATCAGTGAATCTCTATTAAAGTTAATAGAACACCAGGTGAAGGTCTGGTTTCTAGTTTCAGTTATCCCTAGACCATAAGCAAGTTTCAGATCAATTGGTTCCAATATCCATTGCAGGCTCCCCTTTCTTACGGAAAGGACATTCTTCAGAGTTGGTCTAGATAATACTCAGTCCTACCTCAGTGCACAGCATTGGACTAGATGACCTACTGGGGTCTCTTCCAGTCCTTCATTTCAAAGATTCTATGATTCCCTCTCCTTTTGATTTAGTTACTATGCCTACAGCATTTTCAATTTTACCTCTCTCTCTCCCTCCTTTGTTTTCCTCTTGATATTTGTAAGTGAGAAAGGGAACAAAAATGAATGAGCGGGGGAGGCAAACCCCCATTACTTTATTTGTTTTTTCTAATTAAGTCAGGGGCATCAGTTCTGTAGGAAGCATGGGCTATTTGGGATGGCGTTTTACTCTCAAGTTTAAAATAATAAGGGGCAAGAGGGGGAAAACCACAGGAAATTAAACCTTTGCATTCAAAATGAAAGTAAATGATAACTATGCCAAATACCATTACATCAAATACATCAGTCAAGCTCTGATAAATCCAAGTGATGCTCTGGGCTGGTTAAATCTAATATTTAGTGGGTTTCACCCTCTGCACTATATTAGTCCAGACAGCTTGTTCCAGTGAATAGGGTCTGGAAATCAGGAGCCTATCAGGGTTGGATCTCTGGCTCTGCCACTGATCTGCTGGGTGACTTTGGACAGATCACTAGCTTTCTTCATCTGTAAAATGGGATAATGCTATTCACTCTCCTGTGTACAGTGCTTTGAGGGCCATAGATGAGTAGTGCAACATAAGCATTAAGTGTGACTTGGACATTCCACTGGTAAAAGGGAGTAGATAACTATCTCTAAGTTTTGCAAAATCGGATGGGTCAAACACAGAAGTCCTTCCTGAGACAAAATCGCCATTGATTCAAAGGCAGCTTTGCCTAAATAAGGGCTGAGTAATGACTCAGTAAGAAGTGCAGGATTTGACCCAAGGTTAACAATTTTTAAAACAATGTTTACTCCTTCCCTCTGCCCCCCAGAAGTGAGTTTGTTTGTTTCCTCATCAGCATTTGTAACACAAACACTCATGCTCTGAGTAAATACACGAAAACCCCCGCCCACTGCTGCTTTAGGAGTTGATCCTGTAGGGACCAGACCCAAATGGAACTGATAGTGCATTGGCTCTGCTCCCTCTTAAAGGGGCCCGGCTTATGAAAGTGAATATTGAACATTAGGTGCTGACATACTATTGTGTTCTCCTGAGGCTTCCTGCATATGGCTATTTAACAAGGATCAAGGACGGCCCCTGCCCCTAAGGGGCCTTGAGAATTGACTTCTGTGGCATGAAATGGGTCAATAAAAACAAGGAATGAAATTGAGATCAGTGAGAAGCTCCCTCTCTATAGATGGCAGTAAATAACATCCCAGACCCAGATGCCATCCTCTAGCCAGCACCTGTTGTCCTACGGCCTTCATGCACACAGCCACTTTATAGTGAATACATGCTGCCGCTTATGGGATTGATGTCCCAACCTCAGAGCCAGGGTAAGTGTGTGCCACTCCACTGAAGACAATGAAGTACCAGCTGCTTACACCTTGTTTAAATCTTGCCCAACATGTTCATCATTAAAATAAGAAAAGGTGCCACCATACAGTTGTATTTACTATACACAATATTAAGAGGAAAAAAGCCCAAACTCCTGGAATTTCCCCTCCCATCCCCAGGCTTATTTTGGCAAACGTATCTTCACATTTTACAAATTTTTAGCTCAGAATTAGGCTCCTTTCCCAGTGGTAAGATGTGCATTTTGGAGGAAGGGGGCGATGGAAAACCCATAGTCTCATTCCCAAAGAAAGGTTTCAAAACACAAGAGCTCGAGAATCAGAATCAAGACTAAAACAGATCACTTCACACGCTGTTTGTTCTTTACCATGGGGCAGGACAATCGACTATAGGGGACCTTGTTCCTAGCTCTAAGTCTGCCACTAGTTTGCAGTGTGACCTTGGTCAAGTCATGAATTTTCTCTCTGCACCTCCCTTCTGCATCGCAGGGTGGAGCTGAATTCATTAACATTTATGAAGCCCGTCAGGATCCTCAGCAGTATTGTGCTGAAGAAGCACAAAGAGTTGTTATTAAGTTAATTTAAAAAAAGAACCCTCCAAAACCAGTTCAGGAAAATGGCTCACAAAAGGGGGTGTGAGTTGCTTTGAGTTACAAATAGCAGCTGGGAAAAAACACAAACCTGTAGCAATTTCGGATCTAATCCAAAGCCCATTGGACTCAATGGGCATCCCTCGGTTGACTTTAATAGGGCTTGGATCAGGTCCTTATTATCCCAAATTCCTCCTACACTGTCCCAGTGCTGCTTGTTGGAGAAGGAAGCCTGCATGGGAACTGTCTCTAGCTGCCTTCATCTCTGGTCTAAGAGGCCTGAGCGCACTGAAAGATGCCCAAGGCTCTGAGACATTCTGCTGTTGCTCTGCTAGTAGCTGTTGGAAATGAGCCAGCACAGCCCTGCCCCTGTTCCACTGACTCAATGGGAGTTTTGCCGTTGACTTCAGCGGCTGCAGCACAATCCAATCCCATGCTATGTAGGTTTTTAGGCAGTTCTCATCCCCATAGTATCTAAGCGCCTTCCAGTTGTGAATTAAGCAACGTGACTACACATCGGGCCTGTGTTTTTTGTCCGCCATCCTCTCCCCAGCAGAGAAGTGCATGCAATGGAGTGTGTGATTTTGGTAGGGCTGTGGTTTGTTGGGTTTTGATTTTGTTTGCTTGTGTAGGTTGATGATTGCACTCAAGCCCTGAAAGCCCCAACATTCAAGATGCACAGCATCTTAAACCATCTGCAGCTGGAAACAGCTGGATCTAGAACCATCTGGATCTAGAAAACTCCTGATCTCCAGGACTCTTGGACATGCAAACCTCTTGGCACAGAAAATGATCTCTGAATGTTCCTGGGGGTGGTGTGCATTCCTGGTGGCAAATGGGACTAAATCATCTCATTAGCTAAACCTAAAATGGATGGATCAGACCATCAGACTCAAAACTGGCACCAGCACGCACAAAAACATGCAGTAAGGAACGGGCCAGATGGCGCACATCTCATTTAGTCTCTCTTGGACCTCATGGCCCTGTCTTGGTTCCTACTTGCACACCAGAACCAGTTCCAGCACAGACACACGTGTGTGTGTGTGTGTGTGTATGCATGCACGCTCTCTCTCTCTCTCTCTCTCTCTCTCTCTCTCTCTCTCTCTCACACACACACACACACACACACACACACACACACGAGAAGTTGCAAGGAGAGAATCAGCAAATAAGTGTCTATGCAGCCCTTCTAGCTCAATGGGAGGAACTTAATACTGGGAAGACACAATATTCGGTGACACACCAGAACCAACATATGCAGACAGAAGGGGGAGGGAGGGACTTGGCCAGCTGGAGTTTAGTCCAAGTCACAACATCAATGGGAAGGAACTGACGGGAGCTGTAAATGAGACAAACCCAACATGACAGTCACAGCTGGATTGTCTTCCTCGCTGAGCCTCCCCTCCTCCTTGCCAAGTGCTGACATAAGCGTCTCCTGCCTCTCCGGATGCCTGGCTCCTCCCTGTCGGATCCCTCCCCCCAGTGCAAGACTCCAGCTCCAAACCAGGCTGGTTTTCTATGCTAACTGGCCCTTGTCAGAGCAGCCGTCTGGGCCCACCCGAGAAGCGACTTTTGCCAAACCACCCTGGCACTAGTAGCACCCGAAGGCCTCTGCTGACCTTGGGCAACTCCTTCCCCTTTCCAATCCCGTTATCGCACTCTGCTGGATTGCCTGCTGCAGCGAAACTCCCTTAATGTCATGCAGAAAGAATGGATGGCACTGAAATGCAGGGAAATGAATTCCAAGGCTATTATAATGGAAATAGTTTAACTTCAGTCAACTTTAGCATTACATCCTTAATAGGAGGCTGTGGTGTATATAGGACGCCTCCTCGCCATTTCTCCTTCTGGAGCGCTGCATGCTATTAACTCTTCACCCCCCGAGACACGTTCAACCTCTCATTTCACTCTATGTGTTTGTGTGTCGGAGGCAGGGCTGCTCCGCACGGCTCTCCGGGATCCTTGCAGAATATTATTAATGCTCTTTGGTGTGAGCCGTATTCCCCTCCCATGCTCATTTCACCCTGGGTGGAGAAAGAAGGTATCCTAATAGCTTATGCTGTCTGTGATGCCACATCCCAGCTGTCTCCTCCTGCAGCTGCGCACGGCATTAACTCTTCATGCTATGTGGCTCATTTTCATTCCCTTCTTTGTACGTGCCCTGCTCTGCACAAACAACATGTACTTAGAGTGTGTTACTTCATGTATTGAATGGAGATTAGTTAATCCAAGCAAATAGTTAATAATATGGGGGGGGGGTGCTATTTATTCTTCAAGACTTCGATTCTTGCAAAGGCGTAGGGCATATTTCTGTGTAGCCCTGAACCCTGAGCAGTTGTTTCCACCAGTGCAAGGTGACTGCAAAGGTGGCCAAATCAGGGCTGTAGCAGTTTCCAGTGATGTGACTCCCTCTTTGAATCGGCGTTCAGAACTATACAAGGTGTAGGGCAGTGGCAGTTTGGGCCCCTGGTGTCTTTCTGCAGTGTCCAAAGGATTCATAAACCAGACGAGTCACTTTATCAGCTGTGTCCCCTGTCGCCTTCGCCTCAATGCCTTAGCTAAATTTGTAAGCGCCTCTCATTGAAAGTGCACACGCTCTTATTTGCATGCACAGTTGGCCATTTTACCTTGGCCAACAGATGCTGGGTGCGCATTTACAGCCTGACCCAAAGCCCATTGAAATAAAGGAAAAGACTCCCATTAACATCAATAGACAAGGAAAGGACCAATGCGAATTTGGCCCTCTGTTTTTAATTTAAATTGTTGGGAGGGGAGGATGCTGAATCCCAGTATTTTGCATTCACTTGAAATTAACCTTTACATAGCATGAAGTTCCCCAAAGCTTTCAGTGTTGAGGAGCTGGAGATAGTGATGGAGAGAAGATTGAAACAGAGAGAGAGTGCCCAGTGAGATGAGACAGGAGCATAATGTCCTGGAAAGATCCCTGTGGAGCTTTGGGACAGCCAAAGGAAACACAGTCCCTGAAAATTCCATGTCAGGTTTCACCCCAAACCTAGACCATTATGGAGCAGGATACTTGAGACACCTCAGCCTTTACCCAGGCCCCTCTTCATTCTCTCATTGCCAAAGCCCTTCTGCACATCCCTGCATGACAAGCCCCCTTTCCTGATCTCCTGGCTTTCGGTTCCTACAGCCTCCCATCCTCAGACACATGTCCCCTTGGACACAATCAAACCCTGTCCTGCATGGAACGCCCCACACTAGGCTCTTCCCCTGACAATAGGTTCTCCAGCCCTGTTTTAAGTGGGAACAATCTATTCCCCTAGCCCAAAGGCTCAGGCAGAGGATCAGGCAAACACTGACCTTAGCTTGGTCCCAGGCCAGACTACACAATGGATCGTGTTCCAAGGGCTGCCCAAACCCTACAAAACCCAGACTGGATCCAGAGTAGGGGTGAAACCCACCTGGGTCTTTACCCTTGTGATTGCTACAGACCAACAAAAACTGTTAGCCTGGAATAGGGAGAGGTCTCAAGATTCCCACAGTCCCCTGGGATAACTCACTCTCCCTCCCGCCCCACTGCCCACCTGGGAAAGTCAGATGGAGTTAGGTGACTCTCCTCTCCCTGACATGGTCCCTAGACAGCTGGGGGAGGATATGTCTGACCCTATGCATGAGTGTGAATCTCAGTAGATAGAGAGGATGCCTGGGCTCCAGACAGAGAGGATTAAGCAGCAGCAAGATACAGCTTTTGGGCTAACTCCAGAGATTTCTCAGCGGTATCAAGGGATGGTAATAATTTAAGCTTCGGCTCCTTGCTACAACTCCCATCTGTGCTGATTGCACCTTCATTTCCATACCTTCCTCCTTGGCCCCCTAGTCTGCCCTGTACCAGCCGTCTCCCTCTGGAGACATAAGCCTGACAGCGCCAATTGACGAACAGCTTATCCTGTAAATCACAGAGCTCTTAAACCCATCCTCATCCCCTGCGAACACATCCCTTCACTCTGGATGATGCTGTGAGCTCTTTGCAAATCTTTCAGTTGCCTGGTTACCAGGTTAATATTGATGACAGATGCTGGATGACAGTGGGTTGAAAACTGCTGCGTCCAACTTCCAGTCTGTAGCTTTCCTCATGGCCAGCCTCTTGTCTGTAGTCTCCCCAGCATTGCCTCCAGACTCCTCCATTCCCAGTATGTTGCCTGTTCTCAGCAACTGGCCTCTTGCTTCAAGTAGTTTCTGTGGTCACCACCTTCCTTTGCTTGAATGGCTGGTCACAATATCACAGACTAGATCACTCTCAAGCACTGCAGGTCCCAGTTGTCTCATGGCCAGAGGGTTCTCCGGGACCACCTGATTTCTTTTTCTCCCCTGCTGCTGTCTCGTGATACCTCTGAGGCCCAACACTGTGTATTCCTACTCCTGAGCAAGACCTGTCTCTTATCTATCTTTGTATAGCACCCAAAACAGGCAGGCTCCAGGCCTCATTGGGACCATCATCACTACTGTAATATAAATTATTATTAATAATAATAGTTAGCCCTGGTCTACACTGGGGATGGGGGGATTGACCTAAGATATGCAACTTCAGCTATGGGAATAGCGTAGCTGAAGTCGACGTATCTTAGGTTGACTTGCCTCGGTGTCTTCATGGTGGTGAATCATGCCAATCCCCCATTGACTCCATTTCCGTCTCTCATCTTGGTGGATTACAGGAGTCGAAGGCAGAGCGATCAGGGATCAATTTATTGCATCTACACTAGACGTGATTCATCGATCCCCGATAGATCGATCACTACCCGCCAATCTGGTGAGTAGGGAAGACGTACCCTTAGGCTTGGAAGGCTTGGATTGTTATTGATTGTCGGTAAACATTGATTTCAGTGTACACACCCAAAAGGATGAAAAAATGTTTCCAGTAATGATAATGAACCTGTATAGATATGCAAAATAAGGAGAATGCTGCTTGAGAACTTACTGTAGTTTGATTTAAGAATTGGTACTTTTTATATTTGGACATGTCTTGTTGACAATTTGTGTTTTAATGGCTCTAAAGCTTTCACTGTTTGATCTTAACATCGACAGTCATTAAATAATTATGGTCTGACTTCCTTTTAGTGTCTTGCCCTCCCCACAATTTCTTGCAACTGCGAAAACTGAAAACAGTAAAACGCGAAGAAAATGCTTAAAATAAACTTCCATATAATCTATAACATTATAAAAGAAAAAGAAAGAAAATGGAATTCTGCTAAACCCTGATAGTAATGTACATGTCCCACACCTTCTGATAGGGAGTTATCAGTCCCAAGGCTCTATCCCATATAACTCATGCTGTAAGCTTTTGGGGACAGGGACTGTCTTTTTGTTCTGTTTGTACAGCACCTAGCACAATGGGTCCATAATTGAGGCTTCTAGGTGACACCACATTACAAATACTACAATATAACTCTAACATCCAAAGTCCTTTCAGTCCTGTACTGGAAGAGGATTCTCTGTTCCACTAATCTTCAGTGCCCTTCTGTCTGTTTGTCTCTTGGTGGAAAGGGGGTCAGTGATAGGTGTGTCTCTGTTTCTTTAACTGCAGCCCTTCTGCCAACACAGAATGGCCAATCCCTCTATCTCTCATCTTTAGAGACTTCTCTGCCCAACCCTGGAACGTTGCTTCCCCCTGCCCAATGAAAATTAAGTCTCTGCCACCCTCAGCTGTCTCATGTTCAGCTTCCCTTGCAGCCCATAGTAGCTGGGTGGTAAGGATTGTCTTCTTGAGAGCTATGAAATAGGAGGCTGTCCAGCTAGAGTGTAAATTGACCAGAATATATTTCATTCTCGCAGTGTCTGATCCCCAAACCTTTGGATGAATATGTGCTTAACTATTTATAATTGACCTTTGCACAAAAGAACGTGAAATTTTTATAGCCCAAAGCTTCATTTATTAACTTTACTGGAGTGTAAAATATTGCTGTTTGCTATAAATTTATACCAGGACAAACAATATATATGCTAATTAGTGGCTGTGCAGCCATTCGGGTGAATATCTGCTCGCTGGTCATTTTCAACAGGCAAAAGAGAGGATGGAGTAGACAAATGGCAATTGAGTCATTTGATACTCAATTCAAACAGTGACGTCTGAAATGGTGAATTAATGGCATTCATTATAACTAGTCCATTTCCTTTTCATTTCCTTTACAAATTAGTCCAGGTAACATGCTGTGTCCCTGAGAGAGCCGCTTGTAGGCAACCTGCTGAGATGCACCTGCAAAACCTGCCACTCAGGAGATCTCTGTATTTACTCTTTTATTTTGTTTTTCACCTTCCTTGTGTCCATCCATCCCTGTTTTCTTTCATCCCTTTCCCCTTTGCCCACATCCATCCCTTTTTTCTTTACTTTTATCTGATTCTTCTCATATCTACTTCCATCCCTCTTTTTTCTTTCCTTTTCTTCTTTCTTCCTTAACCTCTTTCCAGTCTTCTTTCTTTATCTTGTCATCTACTCACTTCCCCCTCTTTACGTCACATATGGACCAAACCAATCTTTTTTATATCTTGGTCTAAACCAATGGGTCATACTCCTAAAGCACTTACAAACCCATAGCAGTATAGAAAACAGTGCAGAGAAATACAAGTGCAATGTGCAAAATATCATGCTGATAAATTGGCTGTTCCAGTTTTGACAGGCAGCCAGACAACCTAGGGAGTTAGGAGAGACCTCCTGGGTTACCAAGTCCAATCCCCTGCTACAGCAGACAACCCCGTCATACCATCCCATTCATAAACCGATCAAGCTCCATCTTAAAACTAGGTAGGTTCCTTGCCCCCCTACTCCTTTTGGGAGGCTGCTCCAGAGCCTCCCTCCTCTGACGGTTAGAAACCTTCTTCTAAGCTCCAGCCTCAGTTTACTCATGGCCAGTTTATCCCCATTTGTTCTTAGACCAATACTGTCTTTTAGCTTACGTAGCTCTTCTTCCCCCGATGTAATGAGAGACAGTGACTCGATCCCCTCTCAGCCTTGCTGTTTGCTAGGCCAAACAAAGGCAGGTCCTTTTGGTCTTCTCATGTAAGAGAAGCTCTTCATTCCCCAGATCATCCCAGTAGCCCTTCTCTGAATCTGTTCAAGTCTGAATGTCTCTTTCTTGAACTGTACGTAGTTGTATTGCTTTGTACAAGTCCATTAACATTTCTCCATCTCTACTGGAACTATGTTGCCTGATCCATCCTGGGACTGCATTTATCTTTTTCACAGCTCCACTCCACTGGTGGCACATAGTCATCCTGTGATTGGTCAATACACCCAGGTTGTTCTCCTCTGTCACTTCCAAAGGAGGAGTGATAAGGAGAAAAGCTTTGCAGAGAAGAGTGGAGGGCAGGTATGAGGGCACTGTCTTAAATGGTCCAAAGTCTCTGTCTGCACCTCGAGTCCTGAGACCTCTGTGTCTATGGTAGGGATAAGCAACTTATGGCATGAATGCCAAAGGCGGCACGCGAGCTGATTTTCAGTGGCATTCACACTGCCCAGGTCCTAGCCACCAGTCCAGCGGGCTCTGCATTTTAATTTAATTTTAAATGAAGCTTCTTAAACATTTTAAAAACCTTATTTATTTCCTATACAACAATAGTTTGGTTATAAATTATAGGCTTATAGAAAGAGACCTTCAAAAAACATTAACGTATTACTGGCACACGAAACCTTAAATTAGAGTGAATAAATGAAGACTTGGCACACCACCTCTGAAAGGTTCCTGACCCCTGGTCTATGGATTGGTCCCATGAATATGGAGGTAAGGAAATGGAATCTGGAAAGCAGCGTAACAGGAGTGAATGCCACTGATCCAAGAGGGCTAGATACCATTGTCCCTCATGTCTGAGGATGGGTAAAGAACACGTGATGTTATGGCTGGATGGACACCAAAGGCTAGCATGGATCTCAGCTCACACTCACAGAAATCAGTGTTCATAGAAACCCTCCCAGACACTGTCTACTGGATAGAGCCTGAGCACTGAAGACACACAGTGGGAAGCAGCCAAAATTACACTTGTGCTCATTGAGAGCGTCAGCTGCATGAATCATAGAACAGAGGGAGCAGAGGAACAGAGCAGCAGCAGATCAAAATATAATTAGGCATCATGTGGAAAGGGAAATAAATTTCCCTTGGCTTCAGATACAAGTGATTGCCAGTGTTGCTTGTAAGTACCCCAGGAACACATCCAAGGCAGGTACTGTCCTTTGCTGTGGGTTTGGGCAGCACCTCGCAGCGAGGGGCCCTCTCCTGGCTGAGGCTGCAAGGTGCTCCCGCAGTATAAATAAATAGCAGTACTTTGGGTCAGACTATGACACACAGAAATTGGGTGGGTGGAGAATGTGGGAAATGTCTGTATTATCTCTATGACTGTTCTGTGTGACTCAGCCTACCCAGGCCTGTTATATTACTCCCTATTTGGTCTCAAAGAATGTAGTTGTTCCCAGAGACTCTCCTGGTGCTAAAGTGACAGGGACTGGTGCCCGAGTCAGACAGCTGTTAAGGACTATCCATTAGAGAATAGGATGGGCACAGGCTGAACAATGGGAAGGCTGCAGCCAGGGTGAAACTAGTTTTCTCCAGCTTGTCTGCAGTGAGCTGGGGAAGGAGAATAAATTCCCCAAAAGCAGAATAAAGAGACTGAGGTGTCGGCACAGCCCTTTAAACCCACAGAGGCTGAGAAGCTTTGGGGAGAGGCTCAAAGAGGCCTGTCTTCCGAGGGAGAGGTAGGGTTGCAAGCATCCAGTTTCCTACCTGACAGCCAGGTTGACACGGCATCCTGGTGGCTCCGGTTGGCAGCACTGACTGAGCAATTAAATGTCTGGTCGGTGGTACAGCAGAGGCCCGGGGCTAAGGCAGGCTCCCTGCCCACCTTAGCTCCATGTGGCTCCTGGAAGTAGCTGGCAGCCTCTACATGAATGAGTGGCCAGGGAGGATCCATGACCGATGGGAGCTGTGAGGACTGTGCCCGGGAGCGAGGGCAGTGTGCAGAGCTTTCCTGGTCTCCCATGCATCTAGAGGCTGCAGGAATCTTGTGGCCACTTCCCAGTAGCCGCGATAAGCTCCCGGGTCAGTCTTAGGACCAATCCTATTCAATTTATTCATAAATGACTTGGAGGAAAGGGTAAACAGTGAGGTGGCAAAGTTTGCAGATGATACTAAACTGCTCAAAATAGTTAAGACCAAAGCAGACTGTGAAGAACTTCAAAAAGATCTCACACAACTAAGCGATTGGGCAACAAAATGGCAAATGAAATTTAATGTGGATAAATGTAAAGTAATGCACATTGAAAAAAATAACCCCAACTATACATACAATCTGATGGGGGCTAATTTAGTTACAGCTAATCAGGAAAAAGATCTTGGAGTCATCGTGGATAGTTCTCTAAAAACATCCATGCTGTGTGCAGCGGCAGACAAAAAAGCAAACAGGATGTTAGGAATCATTAAAAAAGGGATGGAGAATAAGACAGAGAATATCTTATTGCCCTTATTTAAATCCGTAGTGTGCCCACATCTTAAATACTGTGTACAGATGTGGTATCCTCATCTCAAAAAGGATATACTGGCATTAGAAAAGGTTCAGAGAAGAGCAACTAAAATGATTAGGAGTTTGGAACAGGTCTCAGATGAGCCAGCTAGCTCTAGGGTCATCTGAGTGAACTCCAGCCCATTGTTTCTGAGAGACCTGTGAGGTATAGCCTGATCAGGAGCTCAGCCCATGTGAGAAAATGCATCCTACAGCACCCAAACTACAATTCCCAGGAGGCATCACGGTGGCCCAGGAGGACACATATCCATGTCAACCCAACACAAAACATTCTGCTGTTTCCCATTTGAAAGTTTCCAGAATTTATCATTTCATCAAAAGTTCTGGAATTTTGAGTTTTCATCTGGATTCAGGATGGAAACAAACATTTGGCATCTTGGAATTTCCCACTGGACAGTTCTATTTTCATCAGCTCTATCCATCCACTTCTCATAATTGTTCCATAAAAGCATTTCCCTGAAACCGCAGACTCCCTGTTTCCAGGAAAATAATACAAGCCCTGCTGTGAATCTGAATTTAAGATAAACATAAGACAAAATAAACAATTACAAAATAGTTATTTTTCTAAAACAAAAATATTAGTCCATCAATCTCCTGGAGTTTATGCAGCCTAAAAGAATAGGTTCATTTGAAGGATTTTTGGTTCTTCATTTGTTTTCCCACCCCCAAACAATTATAATCTATTGTAAATGAACACCGATAAGCAACTGGAGCCCCAGGGTTTTCCAAATCCTAAAATCTGCAGCCTGCTGAAACCACAATTTCAGCTTCATTCCCAGTCAAGCAATTTAAGAGGAAAATTGCCCATTTGGTTAAACCTCAAGACGGGGATAGAAAGGAAGAGTTAGCCAGTGGTGAGGGCACTCACCTAGGAGGGCCATATAAGTACCTTAGATAGATAGAGTCAGGTCAGTTGGGTCCATTTCTACTCTCTGCTACAGATGGTGTGTGTGACCTTGGGCAAACTCCTTAATCTCTCTGGGCCTCTGTTCCCCAAAGGTATACTCCTAATTATAGTACTTCTCTCACCTTTTGTTTGAAATGTTTATTTAGATTGGAAATGCTCCAGGCAGATATTGTCTCTCACTATGTGTTGTGACGGAGTCAGACCAGAAGGATATAGGAGAGTGCTGGAAGGCAGGTATATTAGTCTCAGGATGTGCAGGTCCTTGTTCCCTGGATAGCCAAACAAAGGCTACTCCAGGCCAATCAAGACACCTGGGGCCAATTAAGAACCTTCTAGAAAGGAGTAGAAACAGCTAGCCTAATTGGGACACCTGAAGCCAATCAGGGACTGGCTGAAACCAGATAAAAACCTCCCAGTTAGTCAGGTGGGCTGTGGGTGTCAGGAGCTGTGGAAGGAAGTTATGCTGTTGGTGAGACTGAGTGGTGGACAACATATCATACGGAAGGAAGGAGGCCCTGAGGTAAGGGTGAAGTGGAGTTTGAAGAAGCAGGGACTGCTGTGGGGAAGTAGCCCAGGGAATTGTATTGTGTTTTGTGCCTAAAAGGTCAGCCATCTTAGCTGATACTATTAGGGTCCCTGGGCTGGAGTCCGGAGTCGAGGGCGGGCCCGGGCTCCCCCTTTTTTCCTTCTTCCATACTGGCCTGTGATGAAGGCAACTCACTAGGTGGTGACTCTTGCCAATTATACTGAGAAAGGGAGGTCACTCTGGGGCCTAGATGAGTTTCTGAGGCCCCTAAATCTGCCAGGAAGCGCAGGACCCACAAGTACAGACTTGGAGCTTTGTCACAGTGTATACACAATACCTGACACACCTGATCTCGACCAGGGCCTTTGGGTGCTACTTGGCTATAGATAATAATAACCACACTAACTGGGGCTTGGAGTATCAACAGTAGCAGCAGCTGTGGTTGGATTTGCTATTAGCACAGAACAGCCAGCTCTTTGTATGTGAGGGACATTGTTATTCTAGTCCCAGCTGAGCGGAGGGGTAATTTGGACAAGGTTATTTCTCAGAGCTGAGGGTAGCTCCTTTCCCAGACTGTGCTATTGCTGAGACTTCAAATAGCAGGTGCTGCAGTTTGGGCGGGAGCTAGGAGAGAAACTGCTGGTCTGAGCAGAGATTGCCAGCGTCAGGTGCCCATGGTCTTCAGAGATTATATTTTAAATTGCTGACTGCTAATGGAAACTACGGGCTGGTTGCTCATCCTTCGTAACTCCTCTTGATGGAGTTACACCAACAGAGGGGTTGACACTGCACAGAGTAAGGCCAACACCAGGTGTTCAAAATCCTGAGTCAGTCCCTTCAAAAATCATGAGATTGTCTTAAAATCATAAGTTCTTTTAAACATTATTATTTGCAGTTCTTGGTATTTATCTTCTGACTTTTGACCCTTTAGGATACACTGGGGTTATGTTTTCAAGGTTTTCTTTGCCACCGGGAGGGCTAGACTTTTATTTCTTGATGTTTTTAAATGATAATTGAGAGCCTCATCCAATCACACAACTCCAGGTACTTGGACTTGAAGCCAAAAAAGACTAAATTATGTTGGCAACACTGGTGGAAATATTTGTGATTTTGTCTATGGATGAGGGAATGCCACAGACTTTTCTTCTCACTCCCTATTACTGTTGTTGTGATTGTTATTAGTCTTCAGATAGTAGGTGAATTGTATCAGGCAATTTGGGGATAGCAGTTCTTTTCCTAAAGCACAGTTATCCACATCACCACAACCTTCATGGCAGACTTGGCAAAGAGGTGAATGACCAAACGGCAAACAGAGACTCATTTGCTCTCTTACTCCAGCCTGTTCTGAACCTGTTAGCTGGACTTTAGTTGAGCTGTCTAGCTAGCACAGTTCAGCAACACTAAATTCACCAATAAGAAATGGGGAAAAAAACCTATCTGCACCTCTCTTTTATTGTTCTAGTGATAAATTGCATTATTCAGATGTTTCTATGGTTAAACATAAACCATTTTGTATGATAAATTTTTATTCTTTTTTTTAAAAGCAAAACCAGTATATCAATGAAGGAATCCTCATAAAAACATTGAGCCAAATTCATCCCCACCATAAAACTCCACTGAGTTCAGAGAAACTGGGAATTTGACCCATTGATGTAAACTTTTCCTATTAATTCCGATTCTACAAAGTGCCTGAAAGATCTCTGCCGGCCTTCTCTGCATAGTGCTTGAATTGAAGGGATAAGGGAGGGGAATTTCCTTCTTCTCTGAATGCTGCTGAATCATACCTAGCTGAGAAACATACCTCTAGGGAGGAAAATATTTGGGGCCAGCTCTTCAAGGGGTACAGATCAGCATAGCTCCTGCCTTTGCCTTCACTGGGACCATGACAATTACACCTGCTGAGGATCTGGCCTATTGCCCTTGCATCAGACAGCAGGTATTATTTTCCCCCACACTAGTGCCCTCTTTCTTTTAGGGAGCTTAAGGGTTTTGTTTCCCTTTGGGAATGCACTGAGATTAGCCCCTGACCCTATAGTATAGAGAAATGCAGACATTTGCCCCGGTCCCAGAATTGGAGCGTCTAGCTTTCTCCCAGATAATAACCACAACGGTGAATAATGGAACTGCTCAGCCTGCTTCAGAGCTGGCTAGTGTTTCTGGATCTGATTCAGCCCCTAAGCTGCCTGGCAGCGGCTTTTGGGTATTAACTGTTGCAAGTGCAGGCGCTGCTTGCCCTGACTACTCCCACGCAATGGTATTGCTGCCACAGCTAATATTTGAACAATGTGTTTGCCAATTACGTTAATGCAAACAAGTCCCCTGGATCCCAAGGAAAAGGCAGATGCAAACCCGACGTGAAAGAGATACCGGCCTCCTGACTGCTCCATACCGAATGACAAGGAGGAAAGAGGGGAAAAGACAAGGACAGTACTGAACAGTGGATCCTGCTTCGGCCTCTGAATTTTGCAGCAGAAGGTATATTCTGAGTTTGTAGCTCTACAGTGGTTCAGAGAGCTCAGTGATAGTGCCTTAGAAAAGTCATGCAGGATAGAAAGGATACTAGAGACCTGTTTGCCGTCCCAAATCCTTATATCCCTTAACGCAGGCTGGTCTGGAAAGGTGCATGACACACGCATCTTTGAGAATACTGGCCTGTTCAGGAACGCTGAACGGAGCTGAATCACAACAAAAAATATATTTGCTGGCTTTATACTTGTTCTGATCCCAGATGGACAATATTATTGGGAAGTGGGCAACATCCAGAGTAGCGAGGCCTCTCAAAAGTGTAGAGGACTGAGGAGGATACAACAGAGGGACGCTGACGGGGATGTGAGGGACTCTTCAGAAGGTGGGAGAAGCACCCCAGATTTTCTCACCACCCCTCAAAGCTCCCAGCTGCCTTTCGGGACAAGATAACAAACTCCCACTTTGCCCTTCATTTTCCAGATACTAGTCACAAATTTGGCTCTGTCATCCCAATAAACTCCACAGAGCCTCATTTCTCACATTGTAAACCAGAGGTGATTCCGGTGCATCCAATGGAGTGGTACCAGTGCAAGAGGAGAATCAAGTCCTATGTTTCTTAACCTCCACAAGGCCCTCAGCTTCCTACCCACATCCTTCCAGTACGACCACAGGTCCCTCTGTGCCAATATCCTTGGCAGACTCTTTCTCATCACCCTCCTGCTAACCCTGTACTCCCCATCCTTAGACGCCATTATAAAGCACAGCAGCTTGATTGGCCTCCTGTTTGGGTCCCCTCAGCTGTCGAATTCAAAATGTATTCACTCTGGGGCAGGTATTCAGCAAGAATGCTGAGAACTGGAATTCAGCAGCAAGGATTACTCGGGACACGGGGAGGTTCTTGGAGGGCCAGGGAGTCAGAGGGAAGGTGTGTGGACCTATTGGACAGTCAGATGGAAGAGGGAGACCCAGGAAGGTCAAAGGAAAGGACGAAGGGGAGAGGGAAATGGGGATATTCTGCCCAGGAGTGATTTCTTGGTTCCCTTGCCTTTCCTGGAAGTGTCCCAAAGGCAGGCAGGGTGGTACAATGGATAAGGTGGCCATTTTGTGCCTCAGGTTTCCCCCTCCAAAAAATGAGGCTCGTGGTACTTCTCTTCCTTTGTAAAGAAGGTTGAGCTTTAGAGACTGGAGTACAAGTGCTGAGTGATATTATCTAACATTACAGGAACCCCTCCCCCAATACACACACACAGGCCAAGCCGGTGCTGTTCGCATGAAACATAAAATATTGCATAGCTGGTTTAATGGCCTTTAAAAGTTCCATTCAGAGCGGCTCAGGAGCTCTCTCCCTCATCATCACTGCACACAGATTTGCTCATAAAGCTGTCACCATTAATTGTCACCTACAGCTACCATAGTTTCGGGGTCACGCTTCAGAGAAGAGGGATGTGGATTTCATTTGGGGGCCTGGCCCATTGCCAGAGTAGCGTGAACTTTGATTCATATCCGTGCGTGCAGCATTCTCAGAACTCCAGGTGCTGTACTTGCCTAGTTACATGGACCCAAAATACTCCTTCCTGCCCCTCCAAAATACATGATTTTCTTGTTCTTCATCCACCCAAATGTCCATCTGCCGCCAGCCAGTTTCTAAATCAGTGCTAAGGGAACGCTTTTGGCTACATCCCGAATCCACTCCAAAATCATGGGGTTGACAGTTCAGCTCAAACACCACCGTTATTGGTTTTGCCTTCCTCTTAGGAGGAGAACTGTGAATCAGGAACAGAGAGGGGGAGGGAGAAATATGCCACTAAAACAATGAAGGCTCTAACGCCATGTGAAAGTTGTGTGTGTGTGTGGGGGGGGGGGGATTCTGCTAGCCCTGCCAGAGAACATAGGTTGTCCCTTATTTTAGAACAAAATAAGCTGCTCTTGTTTTCAAAATTGTGTCACCTATAAAAGTTAAAAGGGGGAATTACAAGGAATAAGTGTCACAAAGTTGAACTCAAAATAATACACACCATTTGTAAACCCTCCGTCTTCATGACGTTTGCCCATTCCTAAGGAAAATTCTTCCTGCCAGCGCCTCAGTGCCAGTCCCTCTGTCTAGCCTCATGCCTCAGTCCCATGTTTCCATTTCTCCCTAATAAATCAATTCCAATCCCCAGTGTTTCAATCCCAGCCTTTCTGTCTTTCCTCTCTGCCTGAGAACAAGTTCTGTGAGACTTTTCGGTGTCTCTAGATAGCTTTTTTCTCTCTTCCAAATCTCCAGTTCAACCTCTTCTGTCATTGCCAGTGACCCTCACCATGATCTGCTCCCTTCCCATGCTTCTCACCCCTTCAAGCTTCCTTTTCTCAAGCCTGGTTTGTCAGCAGCACAGTCTCAGACTCTGCCCCAGAGCTCACCTATTTTCCCTCTTTCGTTTTGCAATCCCCTGATTAGCCCATCTCAGGATTTTGTACGTTTCCCTCCACCTCTCTTGTTTTCCTTCGCTCCAGTCTCACCATCATAATCACCCTTTCAATTTAAGCACAAGCTTCTTCCACCAGCAGCTACCTCTTGGCCTAACTTTTTTACTCTGCTGCAGTTCATGCGAGCTCTCCTTCCGTCCTCTACCGTCCAGCATAGCCTGAGCTGCAAGAGACTATTTGATTTCAGGGGCCCATCAGGCTTGCTGTGCATTGTGCACGCAATTATTGGTGGTTCTCTCTGCACTGAATTGAATTAAAGGCATCCCCTGCATGGCCTTCGGGCAGCTTTGCTCTCCAACCCACCAGCTTGCTGCGTTCTGAAACCCGCGCACAGGCGAGAAAGCCATGTCCCTCCCGGCTGTGATCTCTCTCTCTCAGTAGCCATCAAGCACACTAAAGACCTGTATGAAAAATTAGGACAGGGCATGGCTAGTCCTCCCTCGGCCATCATGGAAAAGTGCGCCATTACCCAGGCAGACACCAAAGAAGATCCACACTTACGCACCACCCAAGGTGGAAAACTCTCAACAAAACACTATAGGCAGGCATTCCACTACAGGGAGGGATATTCCCTTCAAGGAGGTGAATGGAGAGGGGGCAAGAGATGGGGAGATATTTATGAAAACGTTGCTTAAATTGTAAAAGACAATGATAACCTTTCTGACGGACTTTTCAATCAGTGCATAGACTTCAGTAGCAGGGGTGGCATTCCCTGCTAAACTCAGTGGGACTGATTCACCTTGCACTTACACAGGTGTATCAGGAGTAACTCCATTGGAATCAGTGGGGTCAAGCTACAATAAATGGGAGGAGAATCAGGCTCTCCTATTGGGCTCTATGGGAATTTTGATAGAACCCTATTTAAGTCCAGGGATCCCTATCAAATCAAGCAGGCCTTGTCCATAAGATGTACTGGACATCCCTCCCCCACGGTCATCTCCCCACACATGGCCATCTGTTTTAAATCCTCTGATGGGGGATTCCTTCAGAGGGAAAACTGTCAATGACATTTCTTTCCCACTTGACATACCTGCAATAAGTTTTCCCGTTTCTGCAGGAGCTGGAGGGAAAATAGCCCCAAGTTTGAAGTTGCGGGGGCATGGGGAGGGCCTGGAGAAGGTAAACCCATAAATGCAGTCGAACATTTGAATGGACATGTCCTACGTTGCAACTGCAGGATTCTTGCACCTTCGCGCAGCTGGCACTGAATGAGGCGGAGCACGGCTCTGATTCACTAAGGCTGACTCCCATGTGCCTCTGTCCTTTAGAATCCGGCTGCCAAACCTCTCCAGAACCCAGCGGGGCATTTAAAAAAAATGCGGTGACTTCTCCTTTTATAAGAGCTGTCTCTAGCTAAAGTGCTGCTGTAGTTCACTTTGGGGAAGAGGCGGCTGTGCTGACGAAGTGACGGCACTACTTCAATTGCCAGTCCTCAGGGAAATATCCTCCAGCATAATGATACCTCGGCAACATTACAGCAGCTTTCCCACCAGGGCACAGGGAGGGAATGGGCCTGGCAGAGCTTGCCGGCAGCTCTCAGCTATCGCCCTCCCCAAGAGGCAGTGCCCTCTACGGACTTGTTAGCTTGCGTCTTACTGTGGGGGCAGTTTGCAAGTTGTGAAAAGGAGGGACAAAATGGCAGCCATTCCCCAAAAGCATTGGATGTGCTGAGCATGTGGGGGCACTCACATCCCACTGCCGACTGCATGTGTTTTTCCCTCCAGTGGCAGCTCACAGAATGTGCCTGTCCCCTGCTGCACCTCAGTTCACTTCACCTCAGGTTCCCCTCAGTGCACCTTAAAGGACCCCAGTCACCTTGGCTCTCTGACTTCCCACTGTCCTGCCGGCCTCCAACTTTCTCTGTGAGATCAAAGAGCTCCATAAGCCTCCCTCTGCACAGCCCCCAATCCTCCTTGTGTGACTTCACAGAGCACCTCTCGTCCACCCTTTCTGTGATTCCACGCAGCCCCATGATCCTCAATCACTTGGACTTCACACAGCCCCCAATCCATTCTTGTGTGAATGCACACAATCCGCCCCCCAACCTCAGTCTCTGTGGCTGCACCCAGTCCTACCCCTAGCCCAGTTCTCTCCCGGTCAGTGATCTGACTTTCCAAGGTCCTCAGCACTTACATTTCTCAGTGTCCTCAACAACTGTGAGTACTCAAGAGTTCTCAGACTCAGACTCGGGTCTAGATCAAAGACAATTAGGCGCCTCACTCCCACTGAAATCTGTCAGAGTGAGGCACCCAAGTCCCTGGGCCTCAATGTGGCGGTGTGGGTTTTAGAGGTCCACTTTTAAGCTCCTCCTTTTTAGACGTGTCCTGTGTTTGTTGCCTACAGCATGATGATTCATGACAGGCATCTGCCATGACCTATCCTTCTCCTCTGAGCCTCTTGCTAAAACAGACTTCTTCTGAGGCCTGTACTCCTAGACTCCCCCTCACAAAGAAACACTATCTTACGAGAGAGAAAAAATTAAGAAAACTTCCAGATGTGCATATTAATAGGCAGAGCAACTGCATGATCTCAGTATCATAATCCTTGTCCTCCCTTCTACATATCCCTTATATCCCTCACTATGTTCTGTGTGTTAACTAAAGGACCAATTATGCAGTCACTACTATGCATAGTAATTACTCAGTGTTGCCAACTCTCATGATTTTATTGGAAGCCTCACAATATTTGTAGTTTTCCTTCAAGTCTCAGCTCCGAGAGTCATGTTATTTCATGAGACTCTCATGTCTCTCTTTCTCTCTCTTTTGTTTTGTTTGTGGTTTTAAAGTTAGTTTCTAGCCCTGCTGGCTGTGGAAAAAATCTTCAAAACCGGAGCCCAGTGTATCCTAAAAATTCAAAAAACAGAAGGGAAAAAAATCACCCCAAATGTATTATTTTTAATCAATGATTTTTAAGCTAATCTCATGATGTTGGGGGCCTGCCTTGTGATTTTGGAGTCAGCAGCACTGCTTACTACCATAAGCAGTCCCATTTACTCACAGTAGTAAAAATAACATATTGTAGTAGGGATAGGAGAACTAATGTGAAAAGACAAGGGCCGGAGCCATGGGTCTTATAGTCTCCACCTCTTTGCAAGAGCAGTGAGGGGAAGCAGCAGTGCAGAACGTTCCTTCCACCCTTCACCTAGGCCCTGGATCCAGATAGGTCCTTCACAGTCATGCAAGGTGTAGAGTTCTGATGCACACCGAAACAATGGGCACACAGAGGCACAGGCATCCACAACTGGTGGAGAACCTTTAATGACGATAACTCAGAAGTGCCCGTACAGAATACACCCTGGTCCTCTCCAGAAAGTAGAGGATCAAGAACTTTATGATTTTAACTTGACTCCACATCTCACTGTCTTTGGAATTATAAATCTTTCCTCCATTAAGGATATAAACCAATAAACAATTATTCAAGATCAAAATCAGACCCGTTAGCACTTTTTATACCTCTCTAGGAACTGAAAGACTGAGAGCTCTATGATTTCAACTTAATGTCACTTCAGGAGACGTAACACATCTCTACTCCCCTGAGCACTGCACAGAAAGAAGCCTGAATCTAGCCCTACATAAACAAATAAGTAAATAAGAACAGCAATCAGTACCTGAGACTAGCGACATTTACCACAAAAGCATGAAAATCCATTACAAAACTTTGTACAAGATAGCCCTGTGGAATAAATTAACCAGGTAGCAGCACAGTAACCTTGAGATAAATGATTGGGTGGCTTTATTTTTTTTATTTGGGGAAAAAAGGATTACATAGTATGATCATATTTATAATAAAAGTCATTGGCATAATAAAACGCTCCCATCACATCAGTATTCATTTTTGCAAATAGAGTGCTGACGTTTTATAATATTAACGTGTTATAAATGTCATTGATATATTAAGATTTTCAGTCTCTCTAACCAAAAATACAGAGAGAGATGAGTGAGGGAGAGATGACTAATTCATTGAGATTAGGAGGAACATTTTCTTACACAATCAAATCAAATTCTTGTCTTCGTAAGCGAGGGGGAACATATACAAGTCCAGTTCTCGGCTGGAGATTCTTGCCACCTACACAGAGATGATTAATGATGCTGAGTAATTGCACTTTAATAAGATCTGAGGGTCTCAGCAGCTGAAAGGCATGGTCCTATGTGGGGGTAACCCAGTGGAGGTACAGTGCATCCATATAATGACCCCATAGATGGATCATCATTGGGGATTGGATTCAGGACATTTAGCTCTAAAGCACAGACCTTTACCACCACAGCTAAAGGACAGAGGCCTAAAGGACTGAAACTGATTCACCAATTCAGGGCTGAATTTTGACCCTGAATTGGTGGATCAACTCTACGGCTGATTTTCTCTAGGAATCTTCTTTAAAATATCAAGACGTCACCAAGCTATCAGGATACATGGCCCTCTGCTATTGCCCTCCCCCAAGAGGCAGTGCCCTCTATGGACACCGGAGCTGAACTTAGTCTACCAGTTCTGGTCATGCTGCTGTATAAAACAGCAGTTTTCTAGGTGCTATTGAAAGTATATTATATGTACGAATTCCTGGATTTTAAAGCCAGAAGGAACCACTGTGATCATCTAGTCTGCCCTCCTACAAAACCCAAGCCAGACAAGTCCAACCAGAGATTCCTGCATGGAGCCCAGCAACTTATGGCTGCACTAGTGCCGCTCAGTGAGAAAGAAACATTCAACGTTTGTGTAAGGCGTGGTCACCACCCAGCTGCTGGACAGGTACATCACTTATGGGTGTAAATTTAGCAATCGTTATGCCAGTAAAACTCCTAATGTGGACTCATTTATACTGGTGTAAATGTGCCTTATAACAATATCAGTTATTCTTGTCTGGAAATAATCTATACATGCCCACATATATCTATTACAAGCTCTTTGGATCAGGGGCTGTCTTTTTAGTCTGTGTTTGTTCAGCACTTAGTATCGTGAAGTCCAGGCCCCACGGCTAGGGCTTGCGTGTGCTATAATAAGACAAATACAATTAAATATAAAAATAATAACATCCTCTGATCATCATAGATGGGTATAAGTGCATTCAAAGTAGTGGAGTTGTAATACATTAACTATACCAGTCTCACTAAAGCAGTACAACTTGTGTGTGCAGATAAGGGCCTTGATAAATTAATTAATTAAATATTCCAGTAATGGGATTTGATTAGGTCCCCAGCTTCTCCCAGCTCCATTTCTCCAGCGCGGCAGCTCACCGGCAGGGAATGGCTGGAAATAAACCCGATAAATGTGCTGCAGACGTTTGGCAGCCACATTCTTAGTTATGGCAGAGGCATTTGTTTAAGAGTAATTCGGTCACGAGGTTCCTCCAGGGGTTTCTGATGCTGCAGGTCTTGGAGGGGGCCTGGCAGGGTTTATTTGTGTCACTTGTCAGGGCTTTCCTCTCCCGGGAATCCCAATTACAGCGGCATCTAGGAGGTGTAAATTTAAATCTTCAGGCTCCGCATATCTCTGCAGATAAACTCACTGGTGCCTGGGAGAGCAGTTCCTATTATAAAATATCACGTAAAACGACAGAGACCTCAGACCAGTGAGAGCAGAAAAAAACAATAAGCATCCTAAGGAGAGGAAATTACTTCCCCCTCTCGCCCCCTCCCATTCGCTCCAATGAATAATAAGAGCGAATGTTTAGATTGTAAGGGGGTGGGTGGGAGACAGCGCCAGAGATGGAGATTTTATACCTACCAAGTCGGCAAGTTATTTCTCAACCCGCGCTCAGCTCTAAAGTTCACCACTGAATTATTAAGTGCAGGAAGCTCAGAAGCTGTTGCAGGGCACAGGAGCTGTATTTCTTTGGAAGAGCATGTGCATCCAGATTCTCCGCAGGTAGATTAGTCAGAGTAGATACACTGAGCTGAATGGAGCCATGCCAGTTTACATCACCCAAAGGATCTGACCCACTGTCTGGTGCTCAAGCAATTTTTACCCCCTCCCTTTTCTGTCTCCTTTCCCCTCTCTTTTATTTTCAATCCTGAGCACTCCAGAGATGACTGCATTTCAATGGTGGGTGAAGTGTCTGTGGATTAGACAGACAGGCAGACCTGCCATCCACACTCCTGGGTTACATTCCTGATTCTGCCCCTAATTTTGGGTGCGTCAGTCAATACAATTTTTCATGCTTCCTTTCGCTCCTTTGTAAAAGAGGTTAAATAACTGCTACCCATAATCCCCCTTTTTCTTGCATACTTTGACTAGCTTTGAAAGAGTTAACAATGTTGACCTATAAAAGGTCATCATAAGGTTTCAAAGCTATTCCCTCACTGAGATCATAGAATCATAGAATATCACGGTTGGAAGGGACCTCAGGAGGTCATCTAGTCCAACCCTCTGCTCAAAGCAGGACCAACCCCCAACTAAATCATCCCAGCCAGGGCTTTGTCAAGCCTGACCTTAAAAACCTCTAAGGAAGGAGATTCCACGAACTCCCTAGGGAGCCCATTCCAGTGCTTCATCACCCTGCTAGTGAAAAAGTTTTCCCTAATATCCAGTCTAAACCTCCCCTACTGCAACTTGAGATCACTACTCCTTGTTCTGTCCAGGGGCAGTTCACACCTCTCACAGCTATTATTCCAGGATGTCTGCAGACTCAGACAGACATCACTGCTTGCACATTATGAAGGTCACTTGCACCTCCCTAAGTGCCTGGACTGAATTAAATTCTGAAGCACAGGCAATACCCAGCCAAACAAAAGTACTGACTCCGTTAGTTACCAGGAGACGGCTGAGTTTGGCTCCTTTACATTGCCATATGTCATTGCTTTTCCTAGGAGATTAAAAACTGGGACAACACAAGGGGTTAATATGTTCCACAGTGAATTCTGATTTATCACACATGATTAGAGGGTTATGAATATGGATGTGATTTCTAAAAACCCAAAAGGATGTTAGTATGGCTCACCCTTATTTAAAACACTATTTAAACCCAAGGAGAAGCAGCAGCTGCTGTTAAAGCTGAAGTGTGAAGTCAGGAGCCACTGCGGGAGAGAGCATGAGCAATGTGGGGCAGAGAGCAGAGAGACCGAGGGCGTCAGGTGTGTTTCTGGCGAGAGGATCAAGCTGAAGTTGCAGCCGTTAGCCTGTGCCCTGAGCTTCATTAGAACTCTGCCCTTTCCAGTGCAGAAGTTTTGAGAATGGGGGGAGAGGCAATTTGAAGTCAGTTTAACACCTGATCCTGAAATAGTCTGATTCTCTAGAGCATTGCACCAGCCTGAGGGTGGTTCTAACTTAATCCCAGCCTTGCAGGGCCCCAAAGGACCATTCTGGAAGCCACAAATTGCCAAGTTTAGAGTTGTCCCAACCATGACCGATTTTTCCCCCAATCACGTCTCCCTATGCTGGGTCCAGACTGGGGAAAGGGGGCACTGTCACAGGAAATGTTAAGGAGGTTTAAACCATAGGACTGTTCCCCTTGGCAGGACATCTGCTACCAGCTGGGTTAGCCTTTATATCACTGAATGGCAAAAAGGAGCTAAAGTGTTGGCGGGGGGCGGGGGGGGGAGCATGATCCAACCATCCAGGGCAGTTCCAGGGTAATTGACTGGGTATCAAGGGATTAAGTACCATGAATAGGGCTGGATCAGAGCCAGAGGGTATGCTGGGGCTCAGAGGAATCAAGTGTTTCTATGGCAGGAGGATGATTACAAAGAGGAAAGCACTAAGGAACTGGATCCAAAGCCCACTGAATTCAGCAAGAGTCTTTCTTTTAATTTCACAGGGATTTAGATCTGGGAGACAGAAAAGAGTGACCCCATACTTGCGGAGGTGCTGTACAGCTGAACAATAGAATATTTATCAAGACGGGGCTCTGCCTAGGCATCCACTGTCTACTAAGCTCATCACCATGGTATCTGAGAGTCTCATTTATTACAGAAACAAACAACTTCCCTTCAGAAACCTGTTAAGGTTGCTAAGTGACAACAATGTACTTACCTATCACATCATTTGCAAACACCTCACACTTTAAAGCAAGCCAATGAATGATTACGGACTTCAGAAACTGTACATTGTCCAAGTAATAAATATATATTTGTAAACCAAGTACAAAGAAATGCACATTTTATTTCAGCAAAACAACCTACAGTTAAACTCAGGGATTATTATGTTTTGGTTTTCTTCCCCCCTCTTATGTATCATTTTTATTGTGTTTTGGTGTATAATATTTTCTTTCAAGGAATACTGTGAAGTAAGAAATATCAGTTAGTTCAAGTACTGTTAAGTGCAGTTACTTTAAAATATGCAGTATATTTAATAGAAAAAGTGTACAAATTATCTGTAATAAAATATGTATTTATATAAGCATACTTGCATCGGTACGTGCCATTGATCTGTATATTTATGCATTGCTCAGGGTTTTGTGTTGAGTTTGTATTTTGAGATTACTGATACAAGAACAATATTTATCTTTGGTCAGAGTTAAGGTTGTGAGTTGTGATAAAATATGCATTTCTTTGCACTTGGCTCACCCAAAGTCAATGAGAGCTTGGCCACTGATTTCAGGGGGCAGAATTTCACCTTTTATGATTATTATGCAGGCAATCAAAGATTGATGTCATCCTTACTTGCTCATTTCCTGTCTTTTCAAGCACTTAGGTGAAAGTTGTTAAGAAACAATGGTGCACACTCCCTACCACATCATGTACAAAACCCGTTTCAGGAACAACATTTTTGTGGGTTTATTTTTGCAATCGCCCAGCTGATTTGTATATTTATGTCTACACCTTTCAGTCTTTCCTTTTTTGGACCTAGGGACAGACCTTCTTCAACTGATGTGTATTGGAATGATGCCCTATGCCAATTTGCATCATGAGAGGAACTGGTCCATGGTTTGGAAATTGTAAATAAATGGGGTGGAATGGTTACCAGTTTATTAAACTAAAGGAGGGAGCAGCAAGGGATGTGATTCTACTTTGGACCAGAAATCCAGATTGATTCTCATGTTATCAGACCATCCTAATCTTTCACCAACAAACTGCTTCCCTTTCACTTGGAGCTGAAAATGAAACACTAAAACTGACAGTAAACTACTAAAAGTACAATAGAGTGAATGATGAATCCCATAAACCACTCAGTGGAGGATGAAGATCTCCACTGAGTAGTGTTGGAGGGAGAACCTCATGGGCCAAATGCTATTGGCATAATTCTGGAGTTCATTCCAGAGGAGAATTTAAATCTAAATCCACACAAGGCATAAATAATTATTCCAGAGGTTCATACTCACTGCATCTCTTGCTACACCTGTACAAAGCTGCAGCTGGGTTTCATTCCCAGAGGACACAGAGGCGAGGCCATTTTCCCAGAATGCTCAGGACCATCCCTTTTTAGAGTGCGGAGAGTTTACCAGGGCTTCTAGAGAGGGCCCAAGGCCTTGTACTCAGGGATCCCAACAGCTCTTTTATGGTGCCTCCATTATGGATTTGCCATTATGGAGGAAGACTCCATGACCGGTCCTTAGATAAATTGTATCAACCCCACAGGCAAAACTGAAGCCAGATAGAAGGCTACCTGACATATATGGGGCAACACAAAGCTGGATTTGGCCAAATGCACTGAATAGGTGACCCCGATCAGAAACATTTGCTCCTAGCTCCCTCGTGAGACATGTGGACCTCTTTTGCTCATGGCAATATTTCTTGAATCATGCTGCCCACAGTGAACTCCTTTCCTCTGTTCTCTCTTAAGCATGGTATGAAGGGAACAGTGAGGTAAGAAAAGATTCACACTCTAGAGATTCCAAGAGCAGCACAGAAAGCTCCAGAGAAAAGCACCAATACGCTGGGTGGGTCCCATGAACCTGTGAGACATGCTCCTTGCCTTATCCATGGGCTTTCCGGTTGGCTTCTTTATACCTGATGAGTTTTTACCAGAAAAAAAATTTCATTTATTAAAATCATCTATAAAACCTTTACGCAGGTCGCCTTGCCAGGATCTCCCTATTTTTGTATTCCTAGGATTCTGTTTGACGGTGATTTGTGGTTACGAGTGAAAAAGTAATAATAATCCACTGAGCGTTAGCTGTTACTTGTCTGCCACTCTTCCCCTTCTTTCTTTGGGTCATTTCTCCAGCCTTCCTGAGCCAAGGGGCTGATAATGGATCCATATGCTGTCATGATCCTTCGGATCTGGATAACAACTGTATAACAATGTGGTATGAGAGTGAGGGACAGGTGGGGAATGGTGAAGAACCCCAGATCTTCCTAAGCAACTTCAGTAACTCTAAACCAGGATGTGTTTGCTCCCCTCCTCTGTCCCCAGTTCCCTTAAATAACTCCTTCTGGGATGAGTTTTGCCAAGGCGAAAGAAAACAGATTGTCCTCTGCTTTGGGTTTTTGACAGGCTGGATTGGCTCCAGGCAGAAAACAAAACAAAAAAACAAAACAAAAAACAAAGCCCCATACATCACAAGGCAGGCAGAGGTTGTGGGGGAGGCTTTTTTGGGCTGCGCAACAGGAATATTTAATGCTGGAGATAGAGAGGCAAAAATTAAGAGTTTGGTTGGGGAGAGATAAGGCTGCTCCTGCCAAGTCTCTTGTGAGGAGGGACTTTGTGTGTGAGGGAGGAAGATTTGCTTTGTGAGGGGTGGACATGCGCTGGGTGGGCGTGCGGTGGTGGGCGGAGGGAGGATATCGTTGACAGCCTCAAGACAGAAATTCAGGTACCTGAATCCAGTTAAATGAGGCAGGTTCCACCGCAGCTAGCGGAGACCCTCATCTGGAGCAGCTGTCGCTACAATCTCCTAACTGGAAATAATTGGGATTCTGTCTCAAACCACAAAGCCCTGAATTAGCCAGCTCATCCTCCACCAGGAAGCATCTGTTGCCATCTCCAATGGCAACAGTTCAACCTCCTCTCTGCCCCCATCCAGTCCGCCGTCTCCACCCGCCAACTGGCAGACAATGCCCATTCAACTGGAAGCAGATGCCCTGAGAGACACAGAGAGATGGAGCAGAAGAAGAGCTGGAGGAGGCTGCAAGGAGGGGAGATGTTAGCCATGATTTTAGGATCCTATGGCGAAAGCCAGGGAGGTGCAGAGGGGCAGAGGTCTGGGAGGTAGGAAGCTTGGAGAGATAACCCCTTTTTCCTGAGCACTGTGAGATAATGGGTTGTTCACACATTACACGCCACATGGGGCCCTGGGAAGGATTGTTAGAATTAGCGCTTTCTGTTGATTATGTTAACGGCTCCTTTGTGTTGCTTGGTTGCTTATGTATAATTAAGATGGCTTCTTTTTTTTTTTTTTTTTTTTTTGTTGGTGTGCTTTCCAAAGCATTATGAAGGGAAGAAAAATAAATATAAAGAATTGTTTGTTTGGACTGGGAACAAACAATAACTGAAAACATTTGGAATGGGGAGGGGCAAAACCCAGCTGGGCAGGTGTCGATGGATGCATGGTGCGCAGGGAGACATTTGCCTGGGAAAGACAGGCATCTGGAGAAAGCCAGAGGACAGGAAGGTTCTGCTTTGCTTTCCTCACATCCCATCTTTGGGTTCATTGTGTGTCATTGGTAGCTCAAGGCTTAAAACCCCACACCGAAGGCAAGACGCTGACCAATCCCTTTGCACTCCCCGGTTGGCCTAACAGGGTAATGAGGGATTCCTGTAGTATATGGGATTCCCCTGTTGGCATAAAGCCAGCACAGTCAGCTTGAAGGTGCTGGGTGGGCTTGGGAGTCACCCAACCAGGGACTAGAAATAATATCATGTGACTATGGTGGCCAATCTAACACTCCTCGGAGTCACAATGAGTGTTTTGTGAGTGGCCAGCAGGCTTGGCTGCGTTTGTACAAACCACCTGCCAAATACCTCAGAACAATGACCAGATTTGTAAAAATCAAAGTCTGAAAAAGGGGTTAAATTTGCCAAATAACTTGTTCACAGCAAATAGCTGACTAGGCTGTAGTCACTAGTCACCCCCCATGATCTTTTCAGGCTTCCATCCATCTGGCCTTTATACCACGCTCATTGCTGCGCAGTCTGAGGCTTAGTCACAGAGTTTATGGCTAGAAGGGACAACCAAACTATCTTCCTCAACATCTCCCACCACCCTGGTGTACCTTGAACCATTTATGCTCCAGTGGCAAGCTCAGGTGCCGCATGTTGTATAAATTATGGCACTAAACAGACAATGCAGCAAATGGAGGGGAGTTTCTCAATTTCCATGATCTGCATGAACAGGGCCAGAGACAACAATGAGTCTGGAAAAAAATATGGCAAACTGATTCTCCGAGGCATACATCAAATCCATATGTTTGTCTGATAGCGAGAGAGACACCTTTCCTCCTGGCTCCATCCCCTGCCAGTGCTTCTTTGGCTTAACTGACCTATTTGGTGAATTGTTCCAGATTTTTCTTTCTTTTCTGGGAAAAATTTCACCAATACCCACTTTCCTTTGCTTTCTGGGTTTTAATTTGCAGTGTGTATTCCCCATGTTTGTCTGTCTATTCTGAGAGTGTGAAGTTCAGCACAAGGGAAACACAACTAAAGTGCATTTTGTTTTCCAGATGTCTTAAAAACACCAGCTTCCTTCAGGCTCATCTTTGCTGGGAATAACAAGAGTAGGAGGGACAAAAAGTGTTTACTTTCACTGTGTCTTACAGGGGAGTCTAGAGACCTTCACTGAGAGCAAGGCCCTGTTGTGCTAAGCATTGTACACACATATACTGTGAGAAAGTCCCTGCCCTAATGAGCTTACAGTCCAAATAGACAAAGGATGGGATGGGTAACTAAAGCACACAGAGGTAAAGCAGCTTACCTACACAGCAACCTTGGGTACATCTACACTACCCGCCGGATCAGCGGGTAGTGATCGATCTATCAGGGATCGACTTATCACATCTAGTGTAGACACAATAAATTGATCCCCGAGTGCTCTCCCCATCGCCTCCGGAACTCCACCACTGCAAGAATGGGAAGCGGAGTTGACAGGGGAGTGGCAGCGGTTGACTCACCACTGTGAGGATTCCAGGTAAGTTGACCTAAGATACGTTGACTTCAGCTACGCTATTCGCGTAGACCTGATCCTAGTGTCAGAGCAGGGACTAGAGCACCAGTCTCCTGATACAAAGTCTAATGCTTTATCCACCAGGCCATTCTCTGCTCTTTGAAATCTCACAACATTCCTTTGTGGGGGCTCACCCGGCGAGGTCTGGCATATGGACTGCAGGCCGCTACTGTGGAGATGTTCCCGTTACTTGACATTTTGACTGGTGCACTTCAGGCACTAGTGAAGAAACTCACAGTGCTCTGAGGAGGCTTACACTGTTGGAGTCATGGCTAGTAGGCAGGAAGCTCTTCTGCCAGGGAGTTCATAGAGCTGGGTTCCTGGTTTGCTCTGAAAGAGGGCAGCCCTTTTGGGAAGATCTCAACAAGAGCTGGCTGATTTATTCATTACAAGTTGCAGTTGCCACATGGGTTGCCCTTTTTTTCTGTGAATCTATCCTGTTTTCCCCCCTGCCCTGTGAATCTATCCTTGTATTTTTTCTTATTAATAGTGGAACCGGTAAAAAAAAAAGATGCACCAGTTTTTCATTCAGCTTTTGACAGCTTTGACGTGTTCTGACCTGCTCTATACATAAATATTGCCCAGACTGTCAAATTTCAGCCTATGGATTATTCGGGGTGAGAAAGCTAGTGCTGTCGGGAGCTCCAGACATCGACGGTGCACTGCTGTGAGGCAGCTCACGCTGTGCAAGTTCCAGACCTGACTGACATGGCCCCAGCATTAGGATGCAAGAAGTGCTAGAGTGCAAAAGAGCTCAGCTTTGTCTCCATGGCTGAAGCGTTCCTCCATTTACACGATTCCAAACTGGCAACATGATGCAGCATATTTACACCCAAGAGAATAGGCACAAAGGCATACGAGTGCAGATAAAACAGCTCTTTGGCTGAGAACTCTCCTCTTTTTCCAGTGTGATAGAATTCAGATGAGCTCACTGTCTTTCTTTCACTTAGGGGGTTTATATTTTCCTTTGGCTTTTTTTTTTTTTTACACTAATCCAGTCTCTGGTTTCTACAGTTTGGGATGCTGCTTTCCATTCCCGACCCTCTGTTCTCTAGATCACATTAATCCTATTTATAAATGAGTTCATTTGATGAACATCACACACAAAACAAACAGTATGATGGCATCTTTACCCCCACCATAATCCTGGATTGATAGTCGTCGCATTCTTCTGCCTCAATCAGCACTGCGCATCCAGTAATACTACCCGTCAACATGCTTATAGTCCCACAATCTTAAATATGAGACCCTAACACCTACTCAGGAATGATTACCACAATACCAATGGTGCATCCATCTGTGGGTCAGTGACATTATGCCAGTGATGCACCCATTTCCTATTTATGGGAGCCTAGTGCCACGTAAAGGTATACCTCTCTCAGGCCTGAAAGTCCTTATTATTTGGGAGCATACTATGGATCTTCCCAACACTTGCCAATAAAGTGCTTCTGCGGAATGCTGGCTAAGAATAGCATCAAACAGCAACAGATAACTTCTACAGATGCGGGAGCAAACTCAGGCTTGAGGAAGAGGCCCCATTCTTGATACCCACCTCCGTTTACACATACAAAACAATCCTTGAAGACTAATAGGTCACCAGGGACAGAAACATTTACTAGACTATAAACTTCATTCCAGGGACAAGGCTTCGGTGTCTGTGACTTTTGCTGGGTGGGAGTTGTGCTCTGAGGGGAAGTGGCTGAGAAATCATCTTCCAATTGTTAATGCACTTACTTAATCAGACTTGATAGGAGCACGGGGGCAGAGCTAGAGGCCTTGAGCTGCTTGTTAGTCAAGGACTCCCAAATGCTGCACTTCTGTGAGCATTGGCAGGAACACCCAAGAAGGGGACAGTTAGAGAGAGAATGTTGTGCATTTTGTAAGCCACTCCAGGCATGCCTGTGTTTAAGAGGGCTATTCGGGGGGAAATAAGAAATTGGGAGACATATCTTTGGCCATGCAAACCCAATTCTTTTGGCCATCCTCCATCTGCCTGGTCCTGAACTCTAATATCTGCACCTTGGGAAGTAGGGATGGTTGTGGGTGTGGTTGTGTGTTGGAGGTGGTCGGGGAGAGGGACAGTTCAATCTGATAACAGGAAGCCATTTTCAAATTATTTGCTTCTAAGTATTCTGAACAGTTCCCAGTTTGACCTAAAGCTGTTTTGTCTGTGATTATTTTATGTTCTTATCCATAAATAAATAAAACCCTTCCCCTTGAAACTACCTGATGAAGAGTTCTATGTATTCTTATAATGCTCTGTCACCAGAACTAGCCACCACAACCAAAGCTGCCACGTGAAAGATCCAGGGAGTTTAAGAAGCACCAGCATGTGAAGAGATGGTGAACTGAACTTGAAGCATGCTATCATGGGGAAATAGAAATTCTCACAATATTTCTTTCTCCTAGTGGAAGACAGTCAACCCACCACACCTGCACAAGGAGTCCTGAAAAGCATCCAGCCAACTCATCAGAATTTCATACAAACTTATCCACCTACATGGAACCATAGATGAGCTCAATCTGCCCAGGAGACAGGCCTAGATTCCTTTCCAAGGATGTGGTCTAATGGGTAATACAGATAAAGCATCGCCAGGAAGAACCTGACTTCTAAAGTTTGCAGAATGACTCTGTGAATCTCAGCAAGTCATCTGGCTTTATTGTACTAACCCATACAGCTAGAAATGGGGTGCGAGGGGGATGGACCTTGTGGAAAACTGTTGTCGATGCATCTGAGCTGAGTTTTCCTGAAGAAAATAAATTCACAAATCAGCTTGCTCTCTTCCCCATGAAACAAGGCCCAGAGTTAATTCAGGATGCTCTTCTTTCCGGATATGAACCACATTATATTTTACATAAGGAAAGCTAGTGTAGATTATTATTAACCTTCATGTGAGCAGTTGGTTCTGCAGAGCAGCTCTAGAGCTGAGCTTGAATTCACCAGGGACAGACAGAGCACTGGGTTTTCCATGCAAGGACTTCCCACTAATTCCCTTCTACCTAGTCAGGATCCCGCCTATTAACAAGATGGGAATGGCATGATAATTATAACCCTCTGACACCTGTTATAGCCCCTCAGGTTGAGAACCTCTGCCATACAGAAAGCCTAGGGTCTCCAAGAGGAGTGGACTGTAGTTTATTGTCTTCCATTCAAGGATTCCCCTCCCTGTCCAGTCACTCTTTCTCCGCAGCAGTCGTGCCAAAACTCCCATGTCACCTTCCAGTGTGACACCACATCTCACAAATGTTGCAAGATGCTCTTTGGGTTTTCACTACTTAAGAAGGGGACTCATGCCAGGGGCAGAGATGTGAGAAAGAGCACGGCAGGCTCCGGTTCTATTCAGCCATTAGCCACCCTAATTATTTCTATAGTTAGATGACGCTCCAGATGCGATGATATATGGGGCACTGTCAGTGACAAAAAAAATCTGAACTTCTACTAATTAAATAGAACATCTTCATGAGGTGAAAGGTTTTAGTAACGAAAGTAACTCACAAAGAATTATGTTGGCTGGAGACTCCGGCTGAGATCAGACAGAGGAGAGAGAGAGAATATTCATGCTGGATACCAGACTAACATTTTATTCCCAGATTGTGTCTCTGCACAGTGGATTCTGACTGTATTATTCCAGTTTCCTCATCCAGTATCCACCTCTCTCCCTTGAAGGAAGAACAAGAGGGCAGGTGTTGACATAAGAAACATTATTTAATGTATTGCCTCTGGCCCAGCTACAGAAATGCAGGGCATGACACATTGGAAACTGAATACTACATGCCATGGCACAGAGGAAACTGAACATTGCTATGTGCCCAGCAAGGTGGAAACTCCTGAAATCAAGGTGCCGAAGTCCATAAATTAAAAGTTTTATTGGTCTTGCCTGAACTGAACAAACATCCATCCAGCCCTCCCTTCACACCCCAAATCATGTCCCAGCATGAGCCAGGCTCATTGTAAACCCTACGGTGGATTAACTTGGTGGGGGAGAGGAAATCTCTGCTTTGTTTTCTATAAAGGCCTGTCAAGGATCTAGAGAAGCACTCAAGTCTTTGTGCTCACCTACAATCATGGAGGGAGTGATAAGCCAGATTCTCCAGTCGACATAAATCAGCATCGAAGCCAATTGACCAATGGTGATTACACTAGTTGAGGAACTTGCTCTACCTTCTGCTTTTCCCCTCTCCTCACGCACTCCCTCTCCTGCATCCCACCAGCTCCCTGGTTTACCCCCCACTTCAACTCCCCTCTCTCTAAGACTCGCGTCATGGCAGTAATGTTATTGTCTCCCTTTCACACAGAGATCTGTGGCATTTTACCCAAGAAACCTACATTCAAATATTGAAGTGGGTCATTAAATATTTATTTTTTTCAGCCACTTTTGAAGACGGAAGGAAACTGGTGGTGGGGAGGAACTGACAGAAAGGAGCAGAATAGTCATAGTTTCTGAAGAGGCTGCTTATGATTATGATACCTGAGGGACTTGAGGGGCTTCTCTTCCTTCCACCCTCTCACTCTCTCTCTCTCTCTTCTCTCTCTCTCTCTCATGGCCTTTTTCTAGTCTAAGGCTCAGTTTGATGTAAGGAAGCTGAAGTTAGTGCCTCATACTCTTGTTCCCTTCCCCAGCCTCAATCAGAAGTAACTGTGTTGGAGTTAATGAGGCAGATCCTCCGATCAGTGAAGTTATAAGCGTTTTACACTCTCTGAGAATATGGCCCAACATCCTCACCCCTGCACTGGGGTCAGGCAGGGATAACTCCACTGAAGGCAATAGAGTTCCACTGGTGTGATATGAGACACAGTGTGATATCAGAACCGATTCTGATATCACACTCTAGATCGAGGGTGCTGGCGTCTCCACAGACTATTTCCCCTTTTCTTACCAGCACATCATGAAACACTGCAGTGGGAGGAGCTGATCTGAATCACTGGCATGAGGCAAATACTCCAGCATCTCACCAAGAAAATGTTCTTCCCACCCCAGCAGGAATCCTGAAAGATTGTAGTACTGCTTGCCCACCAAGGAAGTGAGTCCTTCTGGTACCCATGACTGGCTGGCATATGTTCCAACTCCAGCACTGTGTATCTGGCCAAATCTCCCGCCCCCCAACTCTTAGGTACCCTCCACAAAATTAATAGATTTAAGGCCAGAAGGTATCATCAGATAAGAACATAAGCATTGTCATACTGGGTCAGACCAATGATCCATTTACCTTAGTACCTTGTCACTAACTGTGGCTGGTGCCAGATACTTCTTAGGGAATAAACAGAACAGGGTGATTTATTAAGTGATCCATTCCCTGTTGTCCAGACCCTGCTTCTGGCAGTCAGAGATTTAGGAACACCCAGAATATGGGGTTGTATCCCTGACCATTTTGACTAACAGTCGTTGATGGACCTATCCTCCACGAAGTTATCTTGTTTTGTTTTTCATCCAGTTGTATTTTTGGCCTTCACAACATCCCCTGTCAACCAGTTCCATTGGTTGACTGTGCTTTGTGTGCAGAAGTACTTCCTTATGTTTGTTTTAAACCTGCTGCCTATTAATTTCATTGGGTGACTCCTCGTTCGTGTGCCATGTGAAGGAGTAAACAATACATTCTCTACACACCATGCATGATTTTATAGACCTCTATCATATCCCCCTTAGTCATTTCTTTCTAAGGTGAACAGCCCCAGTTTTTTAAATCTCTCCTCATATGGAAGCTGTTCCATAGGACAAATCATTTTTGTTGCTCTTCTCTGTACTTGTTCCAATTCTAATTCATCCTTTTTGATATGGGGCAACCACAACTGCATATTGTATTCAAGGCGTGGTTGTACCATGGGATTATATAGTGGTGTTATTATATTTTCTGTCTTATTATCTATCTCCTTCCTAATCTTCCTAACATTCTGTTCACTTTTTTGGCTGTTGCTGCACTTTGAGAAGATGTTTTCAGAGAAATATCCACAAGGACTCCAAGAGTAACAGCTAATTTAAATCCCCACCATTCTGTTTTATGTTTTCCAGTGTGTATTACTTTGCATTTATCAACAATGAATTTCATCAGCCATTTTGTTGCCCAGTCACCCCATTTTGTGAGATCCCTTTGTAACTCTTTGCAGTCAGCTTTGGACTAAACTATCATGAGTGATCTTGTATCATCTGAAAAATTTGCCACCTCATTATTTACCCCTTTTTCCAGATCATTTATGAATATGTTGAACTGCGCTGGTCCTAGTACAGATCCTTAGGGGACCCTTCTATTTACCTCTGTCTACTGTGGAACTGACTGTTTATTCCTACTCTTTGTTTCCTGTCTTTTAGCCAGTTACTGATCTATGAGAGGATGTTCTGTCTTAATCCCATGACTGCTTACTTTGCAGAAACACCTTGGTGAGGGACCTTGGCAAAAGTGCTCTGAAAGACCAAGTACACTGTCTACATCCTTGTCCATATGTCTATTGACCCACTCCAAGAATTCTAATAGACTGGTGAGGCATGATTTCCTTTTACAAAAGCTAAGTTGACTCTTCCCCAACTTACTGTGTTCATCTTTGTGCCTGATAATTCTGGTCTTTACTATAGATTCAACCAATTTGCAAGGTACTGAAGTTAGGCTAACTGGCCTATAATTGCCAGGATCACCTCTGGATCCCTTTAAAAAAAATTGTGTTAGGTTAGATATTCTCCAGTCATTTGATATAGATGCTGATTTAGGTGATACGTTACATTTAACGGTATGGAGTTCTGCAATTTCATATTTGAGTTCCTTCAGAACTTTTGGATGAGTCCCATTTAGGCCTGGTGACTTCTTACTGTTTAATGTATAAATTCATTCCAAAACCTGCTGTATTGAGACCTCAATCTGGGACAGTTCCTCAGATTTGTCAGCTAGAAAGAATGACTGCAGTGTGTGGGAATCTTCCTCACATCCTCAGCAGTGAATGCTGATGCAAGGAATTAATTTAGCTGCTATGCAAGGGCCTTGTCTACCCTGAGTATTCTTTTAGCACCTCGATCGGCGAGCGGCCCCACCGATTGCCTGACAGGCTTCTGCCTCTGATGTACTTAATAAAAAAATGCTGTTAGTTTTTATGTCTTTTGCTAGTTGCCCTTCAAATTCTGTTTTGGCCTGTCAAATTATACTTTTACACTTGAATTGCCAGAGTATATTCTTCTTTCTACTTTCCTCAGTAGGATTGGACTTCCAATTTTTAAAGGATGTCTTTTTGTCTCTAACCACCTCTTTTATTCTGCAGTTTAACCGTGATGGCATTTTTTGGTCCCTATATTGTTGTTGTTGTATTCTTTTTTTATTTGGGGGTATACCTTTAATTTGAGTCTCTATTATGATGTTTTTAACATTTCCATACACCTGACAGGCATTTCACTCTTTTGACTGTTTCTTTTAGTTTTCATTTAACTTCTTTCCTCATTTTTGTAAGATGCCCCTTTCTGAATTTAAATTCTATTATGGTGGGTTTCTTTGGTATCCCCCCACTCCAAAGATGTTAAGTTTAATTATATTATGGTCACTATTGCTGAGCAGTTCAGATATATTCACCTCTTCGGCCAACTCCTGTACACCACTTAGGATGAACTCAAGAATTGCCTCTCACCTGTGGGTTCCAGGACTAGCTGGTCCAAAAAGCTGACATTTATGGTGTCTAGAAACTTTATCTCTGTATCCCATCTTGAGACGGTACCCAGTCAATGTGGGAATAGTTAAAACCCCCCATTATTATTGGGTTTTCTGTTTTTGTATCCCCTCTAATCTCCCTGAATATTTCACAATTACCATCACGGTCAGGTGGTCATTTATATATTCCTACTGCTATACTCTTATTATTCAAACATAGAATTTCTACCCATAGAGATTCTATAGCACAGTTTGTTTCATTTAAGATTTTTACTCTATTTGACTCTATGCTCTCTTTCACATGAAAGAGCAACTCCCCCACCATCACGACCTACTCTGTCATTCCTGTATATTTCATACCCTAGTATTATCGTTTCCCATTGATTACAATCATTCCACCACATTTCTGTGATTCCAAGTATATAAATATCCTCATTTAATACCAGGCACACAGGTTCACCCATCTTAGTATTTAGACTTCTAGCATTTTTATTCTAGCACTTATAAAATGTGTCAATATTTAGTTGTCTGCCTTCAGGTGATGTACTTGAATGGGACACTTTTTCGTTTTACTGTTTTTCTTCATATCCTACCAATACTTTATCAGCTTCTATCCTCTCCTCTTTAAGATAGAGATATCCCCACCAATAAATCCTCCTCCAAGGGTACGTCTATGCTACCTGCCGGATTGGCGTGTAGTGTTCAATGTATCGGGGATCAATTTGTTGCATCTCATCTAGACACGATAAATCAATCCTTGAATGTGCACCCCGTGGACTCCAGAACTCCATCTTGGCAAGGGAAGGAAGCGGATATGATGGGGGAGTGGCAGTGGTTGACTTGATGCTATAAGGATGGCCAGGTAAGTCAACCTAAACTACTTCATGTAGCTGAAGCTGCGTATCTTAAGTCGACCCCCACCCCAGTGTATCTTCCAGCAACACAAGGAAGCAGTGGGTCTGTAATGGGAAGCTGTGGGATCCATCTAATTGAAACAGAGGCAACGTTGTCTCTAGCACGGTCACTGCAGGGTTAAATCTGAAGGAGACGGTATCTCCAGTGGAAGGTGTTATGAAGAGCAGGAGGACGTTGTCTGTCTGTCTCTCTGTTGTGGTTTCTTTAATGCACACACACACGCACACACAGCTGTCTCCAGCATGCAGGCAGTTGCCTAGGGCAGCACAGCGTTTAAAGCTGTTCATTGCGTGGATGACTGTGCATTGTCAGGAGCATACATTTCCTGTTTGCTTAGGGCAGCCTGCTCTGCAGTGCATGCATCTACACACGCACGCACGCACACACACACACACACACACACTCTCTCTCTCTCTCCTGGACATTTTGTGACTTGCTGCGCAGTGAGCAGCTGGTCACCACAAATAAGCCAAAACGCCCATTTGGTCAGGAGTTTGTTCTGCATGAATTCATCACCTACTCCAGCTCACCTGGGCACATCCCAGGTAAATCTGGGGTACTCTGACTGACTTGTCTATCTCAGTGTGTCTGGAGGAGAACTCCTAGCAAGGATGGTTGTAAGGAGTGGAGAAAGCTAGCACCCACTAGTGACACTGACAACGGACCTTTGTATTCTGTATCAGAAGATTCCGGAGTCAGAAAAACTATCGACAGGGGATGATTGATAGAGAGGTAGGATGGCCGAGTGGTTAGGGGGTTAGCTTTGGATTCCAGAAACCTGGGTACAATGCTCTTTTCTCTACCAGACATTTCCTGTAACACCTGAGGCAAGTCAGTGAACCTCTATGTGACTCATCACCCTCTGTGGGGGATAGTAGTGCCTACCTCAGAGGGGTGCTGCAAGGATAAACGCAATACAGACTGTGAGATGCTCAGACACCATAGTGAAAGGGGACATATAAGAGAGTTAGCAGCTGATGAGGCTCCTTAGCATCATAAGAAGACAGAGACATACTTGGGGTAACATTTCATGGATGTGGCTTTGCACTAACCTCAGATGCTTACACATAATTCCATTTGAGTCAGACTATGGCCTTACAATATTGTTATAACCGCCTGCACTGGCAGTGGTACCGTCTCACTGCACCATGGGGGTCATGGGAAAGGACCGCGCGACCACGGAACCTGGATGCATAGCAAGTGCTTATGTGGCCCTGTCCATAGGCTTTGTCACCCAGTACAGAGGATGCCATAACCCCACTGCCATCCCTTACCTCCTCACTTGAGCTGTTCAGGGAATATTGTTCCCTCCTGCAAAACTTTTGGCTCTCCTCCCCCCAAAAAGCTGACAGCTTTTCCATTGAAACTCTCCCAAAAGCTGAAATGTTTTTGTTTTTTGGCAGAGGAAAAAATAAAAATTTCATTCAAAACCCCTTTTTATTCCCCCAGTTTTCAGTTGCAAAAAAAACCCCAACAAAAAAAAAACAGTTCCCATCCTTTTTTGAGGGGTGGAAATTGTTCCGCTTTTTGGAAAAACAAAAGTAAAACAAAACAAACATTCTCCCCCTCCCCCACAAATGTAATTAAAAACATGCCATCCCTAGAGATTTTTTTTCTTTTTTTTTTTTACTAAAAAGCCATTTTTTGTTAAATGTTTTGAATGGGTAATTTCAAAGAATTTCTGTCCTTTGGTCCTGATGCAGTCTTTGTGCTTCCCCTAGTGTAGCAACTGCTACTGTGTCTGACCCTTCTGCAGTGGGAGTAAGTAAGGGAAGGTTTCTTTAGTTCTCCTGCCATGTTAGGCCCAGACATAATCTGGCCCTTTGAATTTGATCCACTTTCTGCATGACTCAGTACCCAAGATCCAAATTTGGCTCACTTGAAAGTGAATACAGCAAAGGATTGATCACAATGAGCAATAATCCCAAAATATGCTAACAAGAGGAGCATGCTGTGGAGCTCAGAACTGGGCATGATGACTAGACCTATGCAAGGTAGTCATTGAGACAAAAATAGATCCGATTCCATGCAAAAGGCACTTTCAAAATTGGTTATTTACATTTTGTATGGTTTTGACTCCAAAATAAACATTTCAAATTTCACTGAAAAGGCAAAATGTGAGGAATGAAAAATTGCCAGGAAAAAAAAACCACAACAACATCAAAAGTTGTTGTGCAAGATTTCAAACAAAGGTTTTCAATGGTTTCTCCCAGTGGGGACAGCTGTGAAAGACGTTCTGTAACCTCTGTCTGCTTCACACTGGACGGATGAGTGGCCTGGAAGGTGCAGGATTGCCATGGAACCTGGGCGGACCTGAGTTTAATCCCCTGATCTGCCACCCTCTTCCTGCATGACCTTAGGGAAGTTACTTAGGGTCTACGTCCTTTTAAAAATCCCATTAGACATCAATGTGCATCCTTCGGTACTTAAATACCTTTACAATCTGGCCTTTAGTCACTCTGTGCCTCAGTTTCCCACCTGTACAAGGGGGGTAATAGCACTGCCCTACTTCAAAGCAGTGCAAGGATGAATTTATCAAAGACTGTGAGTTGCTTAGATACTACAGTAGATGGAGACCTGATAAATACCTTTGTTAGATAGTCTCACCACACAAATGTTCTCTCTCATCTTCAGTGACAGTCAATGCCCTATGCTGAAAAGCGATTCTACTTCAGGTAAGGGCAGCAGGCATGTTCTAGACAGAGCAGGCTGTTTGGGTCTGAATTTCCAACAGAGCCCATGAGCACATTTTCAAGTCCTCTATGTTAACATTTGGGACATGATTTTTTTAATAGGCCTCAGCGCTCAGCAGTTCCGTTGTCACAATTATAACCCGATTTTCAGATGGGCTGAGCTCTTTGGAAAATACTGGCCTGAGTTCTATTGTAATAGGCCCAGAGGAACAATGTGGAAATTCACTTTTTCTCTTTCTCTTGTTCCCTCATCTGTACAAACAGATATTTTTTCCTCCTTCCCCTGCACAGAAAGGTGTCCCTGACAGGTCCTCAAACACTCTCCTTGTCCTGCATGTTGTGCTTCCTGCATAATCACTTTACTAACACACTCTCCTTGCAGGCAGCTTCTACCTCAGTTAACATTTCTTTCACACTTTTCCTATATTTATTCTGCTCCTTGCCTATAAAAACATTATACAAGGTATATTAGGCGGCTAATACACCATTAGGACACACAGCTGATTCTCTAAACTGTAACCGTTTCCACATTTTGTAAAACAACTCTTTACTAAATTCATGATCCCATCCCTAGGTCTGTCTGAGCCTGCTCTTTCGCTCCCACTTTCTCCTGCAAAGCAGGATACCACTCTGCCTCGCAGGCGGGTATTTTAGCACCTCCCGGATATTAACGCATTTGCCTCCGAACACCCCACGTAAGGTAGGGAAGGATTCTTACTTCTGTTCCACATGCAGAGAAATGCCGCACAGAGAAATGGATATCCAGGGCGACTATTGTGGCAGAGCCAGAGCTGGGATCTCCTGATTTCAGCCCAGTTCCTTTACCACAAAACCATCCTTTCAACTGGAGGAAGCTGATTACACAGACCTCAGGTGACTGCAGGGGTGGAACAGATCCATCTAGCTCCATGTCCTGTTCATACCAGCCTTGCAATTGACAATTTTGAAATAACCTATCCACAGGAAAAGATTGTTCACAGCTCCAGTTAGTGAGAGGTTGCCTTAAACCGTGAAGCGGGAGTGTTTACAAACCACCTCTAACTCTGGATATTCTCGTGATCCATGTAAAACAGCCAGCTCTTCCTGAAAGCAGATTAGCCTTTCCAACAGAACTAGGTCAAATATTTGGCCACTTCTCCAACCCACGCCCTCCCGCCACATATGGTTATGTTAAGTCTACAGAAGCCGTTGAAGGCATGGGCACAAAGGGATGGAAAGGGAAAGCTATATGGCATCAAGCGCGGAAGAAAGGTGAAGATTTCCAGCAAACCGTCCCTTGAACTGCACACTCCAAGGTCTAGCACTAAAAAGAATCATAGAGTTAGGGTTTTTTAGAGACAGTACCTCTATATGGCCATTTCTTTCTTCCCACTGGCAAGAAGGAGAATAAATTCCCCCCTCGGCTGTTCTTTCTCCAGGGTGTTATAGAAGTAGTTGATAACGCAAGTTGGGGAAGCACAGAGTCAAATCACAAATGGAGAATCAGTTTCTCCCTGTCTCAGAAGGCTAGATCAAGGACAAAGCGCACTGGAGGGATAGCACAAGGCTATTCCAGGAATAAATGCATTATGTATTGGTGTTGCAGGAATACCTAGTGGCCCCAGCCTGGAATTAGGACGCCATTGTACCTGGGGCTCCATGAACCCAGGACAAAGTGCCTGCTCTTGCCCCAAAACAGTTTATGGTCTCCGAAGATGGAAGCTGAGTTTTCCCTTTTTTACCCAGGATATGGTGACCCTCTATGACAGCAGAGAGGAAGATCAAAGGGAGAACCCCAGTGCTGACAGAATCTATCAATCTGGCAAGTTCAGGTCTCTTCCGGTTGCTGCAGCTTCCACTCTGCATCACTTTCAATTGCAAATATCCACCTCTGCTCTGGTGACAGGTTTTTTCCGTTGTTGTTGTACTGACTCTTATTAGCATGAACAGTTCGCATCTCACCTCTTGCCTCTTTGTCTGCAGCTCCCTCTGATATTAATTCAGAGGCATTAAATAGCCAAAATACTATTGTTCAGGGGATTAGGCAGCTGGCATGTTTCACACATAAAGAGAGGTGGCAGTAGATATTCCAAATGGACATACTCACTGAGAGAACCTGAAGGTCATTACCAAAAGCTTGGCCGCTTACTCAGAGGTCGGCTTGTGAGGAACAGAGCTGGCCCTTACATTATTGGCTGGGGCTCGAGGAACAATTCCCTTCCAACATAACAGATTCCTGTCCAATCATATTAGAGTGCTGCCAAGGTCAAAAACCTGCCCAGCTCATTGTGGTATTGCCCAGGCTGCCAATAATAGGAACACAGCCATGGCTTTGGACTCTGAGGGGACAGTAGAGAGAAAAGGTGAAACCGAACCACTGAAATCACCATCCATAATCCCAGCATTGTCCTTCAACACCTTCCTCTTGGTTTCCCCTTTTCCATCTTTTTACACTGATGAAAAAGTTGCGCTGCTAATGGGCCAGCCATGCTACAAGAAGCTGAGACAGAAGAAGGGTGACTTCTTACTACAGATTGGAGACACACTCAAGACCACCCCTCCTGAAGTGGAAGAGGTGATCTGCAGGAGACATGTGGATATGTTTGCTCTTCTATAGAGGAGGGACCCTAGTGAGGCCTTTCCCCACCCTCATCAATGGAAAGAATGAGACACTGATGATTTTATTTTACTACCCAATTGTCTTTCTTGGGCAACAAACTGTATGTGGCATAGGGACTTTGACTATGTTTTCTGACTCCCGCCATGAGTTCTAACCACTAGGCAGTCTGTTTTCATCTCTGCCCCAGCCTAACTGTGTGACCTTGAAGAACTCACCCATGCTTACCCACTTTTGTACAGCCCTTAGAGATCCTCATGTAAAACAGTGAACTGTGAGGCCACATTCCACTCTGCCTTAAATCCTGAGTAACTGGGCTGGACTGGAACTCAGGAGACCTAGACTACGTCTACACTGGCAGATGTAGAGTGCCAGGAGTTAAACCAGCCCTCAGAGACAGCAGGGAAAGCACTGCTGTGTGTTCCCACTGTGCCCCTTGTGACTGTGGAGCATGTCCACATTAGCAGCTCTTGCAACACCACAGAGAGCAGTGCATTGTGGTAGCTATCCCAGTGTGCAAGTGGCTGCAGTGTGCTTTGGAAAGGGTTTACCTCGCTCTCACACACACATGCGCAAACGCCTGTGTCCACAGCAGGAACATTCCACAGTTATGGTTTGCTTTGTCCTGGAGCAGGTAATCATGCCAGATGTCAGAAACGGAGCTTTGAAAGGGGATATCCGCATGCTGCAGCTGAGTTCAAAACCATGGCCAGGAGTGGCCACTTGACTTCAGAGGATTATGAGACGTTTCCAGAGACCAATCACAGCACAGTAATGCAACGTGGTCATCCATACGGACAGGCTGGCACTCCAGCTGGGGCACAGCAAGCTCTATGCTTCTCGTGGAGGTGGATTACCAAGAGCGCTGCAGCCGTGGGGTCCGGGCATTCTAAGTGCCTTGCCAGTGTGGAAACTTCAGGAGTTAGGGCACCTAGGGCTGATTTAATGCACTCTAACTTACAAGCGTAGACAAGGCCCTAGGTTCAGTTTATCTCTCTTCTGCCAACTCCTTTGTTGGCTCCCAGATTTTCAGAAGTGCCGAACTCCAGGAGTTCAAATTCCCCAGAAGGTTCTCACTTGATAACAATGACCCTGACTGGGTTATCTGCAGGAATTGAGCCCTGCACCTCTAATCTAAAATACTTCTAGTGCTTAAACCAAGGCTTAGGTCTGTTAGCTCAAAGACTAGAGCCTGTTCATAAACCTCTGTACACGGTCTTAGAGTCGGACAAAGAGCCACTCTGTGTAAGTGTGGGTTATGCATACGTGGGTTATGAACAGATGAGTATAGAGCTGGCAGGAAATAATTTCCCATCATGCAATTTATTTTTAACATAGAAAAAAGGATTCAGGTCAATCAAAACATTTTGTTAAAAATAGCTTAACACGTTTTGTTTTGATTGTGGCAATTTTTTATAAATGCTTTTTGCTCTAATTAGCTTATATTTCTAATGCAAAGGTCATTTTGAACCAGAAAAAGCAAAATGTTTCCTTTCAAGAATGTCAAAGCAAGACATTTCAACTATTTCAAAACTTATTTTTCCATTTTTTTTTTAGTTAAGAAAGTTGTCAAAACCAGCCTTTTCCCACAAAGAAGTTTTGGGTTTGATTTCACCCACATTTTTCAATGAATAAACATTTTGTTGAAAAATTCCCAATTAGCTCTATTGAAAACACAATCTGACTCTGAATATGCCAAGATTTATTAATCGTTAACAGAGAAGGTCAGATTAGCTGGCCTTAAATTCTATGAATTATTAATATATTTATCATAGGTTCTCTCTTCCTTCCTAACATACATCTGTTCCCTCCCCCAACCCTAGGGACCTCTCCAAACCCAAAAGTTTGTTGCATTCTCAGCAAGAAACACAATCTTTGTCTCTGAAAAATTAGCGTGGCATTCTCTTGCTGTGTTGGGTCTTCTCTGCTTTTCAGTAATTCTGTTAATACCACAAATATTAAAACCACTTGCCAGATCCCTTAACGTGACAAGAAATTGATGCCTGAAATGATATTGCTCTCAAACTATGCTTCATATTTAATTTATTACATAACCCCGTGTTATTGCTTTTATTGATGAACTATACTGTGTAAAATGATTATTTGTTAAAGATTTCACTGTAGTCAAAAGAAAAATCTTTATGGCTCCGAGAAGCTGCCTATAAATGTATTTGTGAAAAGCACCAGGGATCAGAGTTCCCTATTATTACCTGACATTCTGCTCTTCATATTCCTACCTGATTTCTGCTGCAGATCAGACCAGCCTTATTTTTTGATCCCTTCACAGAAACAAGAATGGGCAACAAAGTTGCTGTACATAGCGTTTGCCAGTGGAATGATGTTCACCCTACACACTCCACACTCTGCATCACTAAATTCAGGAGGTTTATTTGGATAGGGCTGGAATTTGCTTCTCTGCCCCATTTTCATCACTTCACCCGTATCTTCTTACTATGTCACAGCTTTATTATTATTAATCATTTGTATTGTGGTAGCGCCTTATGACTCCAACCGAGCTCTGGGATCCATTATGCTAGCTACTGTACATATGTGTCATGAAAGACAGTCTCTGACTAACTAGATGAGGCAGACAAAGAGGGGAGAAAAGGAAGGTTATTGCCACTGGCGGCCGGGAAGAGGGGCAGGGATGTTAAAGTATTGCTGCGGCAGCACTTTAATGATGCTGCCCTTTCTCGCCCCCCAGTCAGCGGCCCTGCTGGTAGGGTCTGTAGAGGCAGCGCCCCCCGACGGGGGAGGCAAAAGGGGCAGGGACATTTAATGTGGGGGTGAATACAGGCCAGTACGGGTTCTTACCAGTACACTGACAAGCCCATACCGGCCCACTTTCACTCCTGGGAGGAGTCCTGTCTGGCTGAAGAGCTGATTAGCCAAGCAGGGGAAGAGCTGAGGTAGGGGATGGTGACTGGCTTTTCCCAGACCAGTTTGCCTATTCTGGCCATATGGGCTATCTAACCTCCTCACTCCAATGCCACCCCCACCCCGACCTGCCTTCCATGGCCAGACTGGCTTCCCTCCAGGTCCCCAAGGCACAACGGCTGCTTTGGGGAATCTATTTCTCTGTACAGCCATCCTTGGTTCTATCCAAACCAAACCAAACCAAATGCTCAGATAATTAAGAGAAGAGCAGTCCTAGGAGGCCTTTTTTTACCCCTGCCAGTTGTCTCTGGGATTTAGCCGATGATTTCTCAATTGCTTTTTTGATTTCTGCTCCAGCTTCCGGCTCGCTGCTGGGGACGTGACGCTGACCTCCAGCAGCAGCAGCCGCAGAACGTTCGCTTTGTTCCTATGCCATTCTGGAGCGCCGTACGACTCATCGAAAATCCATTAATTCTCTGTCTGCACCCTATCAGATTAAACTTTCTCTTCAAATAACATTTCAAATATTGGCTGCTTCGCCTTAATATCTTTCTTCCATAAAATTTCTCGCAGTTCTGCACACATACTCCACTCCCCTGGGTAATGCCCCTTTTTTATAAGTTGTGTTGATTCTTTACTTGAACACACAGTCACCAGTCCCCTATTCAGCCTATTTCTTCTAGGCCTTCTCACTTTCCACCCACACACCCCTTGCTGTCTGTCGCTCATGTGAACAGAGAAAGCAGGCCTTGTTGGTCTCTTCTCTTCCCCACTCCACCAGTGCAAGTTTTCTCCCTCCCCTGGCCTGTATTTCACCCCACCCGGTACCAATTGTGCCTTCCTTGAATAAAGTGCTACTTCAGCACCCAAAACATCAACATACAAGTCACGGAGAAGAACAAATCAAAACCAGCAACACGCTGGACTGCCACAGATCCCTGAGAGGAACTGGCGTATCATCAGGCTATCTCGCTGCAGTACTAGCCTAAGGAGGGTCAGCCAAAGACGGACGCAGCGGCCATGCATCAAAATGGAAACTGGAAGGAATAAGACACCATCAAAACACCGAGTTTGTGCAGCCAGTGAGCAGAAGTTGGGAGAAAGATTATTTTCTACGCCCAAATCCCAGACACGAGGGAGTGGGAGAGAGGGAGATTTCCTCAAATGGTCAGGAATCCTAAAAGACTTCCCATCAAAAAGCAACAGTGAAACTCTGTTCCTGGCCCTGAGAGGAAGGAGAGAGGCAGTGCCATGCTAAATACCAACCAGCTACCGGCTCTGCAATGGACACCCATGACAAATGGACGTGGGACTAATCCAAAACAGAGTCCATCCCTACCTTGGATGGAGTTTCCCTCCCTCTAACATAGACCTGTGGGACCGTCTCTGTTATGTACTGGCTCCTCTTCTCTATCTTGTCATGCTAATGGAGTCTCTTTGTTCTGGATTGCCAAGAGTGTTAATCTGGACTCGGGGTGAGATTCAGAAATGCCCGCCAGCAGAGACCAGTCTCCACTGCCACCCTCTCCAGGGGTTCCATCGGTTGTGGCCAGCTTTAGTCTCTGCCACCAAACCCCACCCAAATGGCTGCTACAAGGATGCACTGAATCAGTGTATCCTCAACCTGCCATAGCCAGGTCCCCTGTATACACAACTGTGGGGCTGCATGGCTTGGAGGTGTGTCCCTTGTGGAATGTCGGATACAATCACTGTGTGTCATTGGAATCTCTCTTCTGATGGACGCTTTTGCCACAGCAGACCTTCCAGTCTCTTCCCAGAACCAGAGATTAATCTGGGCCCAGTAGATTCAGTAGTGGTTTATCCAGTCTGTGTTTAAACCTGTCAAGCACTAATCTTAACTTCCCCACTTCCATCATCCTCCCCTGCCAGCTCTCTGACTGGCAGAGTTATGGGGGTGAGAATGTAGGGAAGGATGGCAGGTATCTGGGGGCAGCGCTGCTAGACAAACTCACATTTCATTCCAGGAAGAAAAATGAAGCAGAAGGAAATGGGTGTGAAGGGTCAGTGCTGGCAGCAGGTTTCTCTGCAGTGGAAATGGTGCGATCCCACAATACCGTATCCCACACAGGCCATAAATATAATTAGCCAGTAAATAAAGACAGAACTGGGGGATGTTGTTGACAGGCACAGAGTAAGAGAGTGAGGCCGGAACACAGCAGGACGGCGAAGGTGGTGGTGTCTATATGGGCACCCACACTGGGTAGAATGAGACCTGCACAGGGACCTGTGCATCCAGGAGGAAGCAGGGATGTGTGAGGCCATGGGAGATGTGTGTGCCATGGAGAGAACCAAGACATGCATTCACACAATGGCAAAGAGGGAGAGCAGAAAGAGCAATACGGTGGATGAGCCCACAAGAGGGAAGTGATGCCACCACGAGGGGCAGGACAGGGCATTGCACTGGGAGGTGTTGGCATGGACAGGGCATTGCACTGGGAGGAGGCTGGGGACATTGCTCTATTCCCAGCTCCGCCCTAACCTACTACACGACCTTGGGCCAGTTATTTCCCTTCCCATTCATTGTCTGCCTTGTCTACTTGTGATGTGAGCTCTTGTGGTCCAGGCAGGTGTAAGTGACACCTAAACTGAATCACTAGCTTGGATTAATCTAGTCCCCTCCCTATCTCTGTGGGATAATTAGCCACCTTCCCAACCATGAGTGGTCCCCAGACCCAATGGTAAGTTATGCTATGTTATCCTTCTCTTTGAAACAGGGCCTCCCACCTTTCTACTGACTGACCGCACACAAGGCATCTTCAAGTTCCTGCTTGGGAGGGCATTGCACATATAGTCTGCCCTGGGGAGGTGACAGGACAGAGAAAGTGGGGCAGTTTTTGGATGCCAATTTAAATCTCTTCCATTGGAATGGTCTAAAACTGAGCGAATCATTTGCGATGAATAATGTATCAGATTAATTTAGCTTCTGTTTCTGTTCATGGAATTTTGCAGATCACGATTTCTTCTGACTATATTTATTATTTAAATTTATTCGGTACATTCGTTATATATAGAGAGATAGATAGATATAGATAGGTAGATATAATCTCCAAGGATTTATCATGAGCAGTTTTGCTGTAATATTGAATGTTCTATCTGGTTTGATTGCTTCAATTGCGATTGGCCATCTGAATCACATGGTACTGTTCCAGTCTCCTGATAGGACGAAGGCCTAATCACTGCTGACATGAATAGCCACGGATCCAACTTTTGAAATTCACTTTGGGCTGGTAAACTCAATTGTAAAAACATTCTGTTATTATTGTTTATTTCATGGTAGACTCAAGACGTCCGATTGTGCTAGGCCTTATGGTGGATACATTTTGGCACAATGCACATTCTTTATAAACTGGGAATGAGTATTAGCAACAATGTGTTTGCTGCCTTCCCTCTGCCCCACCAATGGCCACAGATTTTCTGCAGTTTGTTTTCTTACCTTTCCTAATCCCTCTGCTGCTCTAAACTCAGGCTGGCTCTACACTACCCACTGGATCGGTGGAGAGCGATCGATCTATCTGGATTGATTTATCATATCTAGTGTAGACGCGATAAATCGATCCCCAAGTGCTCTCCCGACCACTCCGGTATCCCACTGCCGCGAGAGGCGCAGGTGGAGTTGACACGGGAGCGGCAGCAGTCAACTCAGCACCATGAAGATGCCGCAGTATGTCAATCTAAATACCTCGACTTCACCTATTCCTGTAGCTGAAGTTGCATATCTTAGGTCGATCCCCCCGCTTCCCCACAGTGTAGACCATGCCTCAGAATGCCAGGAGAAAGGGAGGCATTTGTATGTGACCCTCCAACCCAGCCTGTGATCGCCACTTTACTTGGCCATTTTGGACTTCTCTGGGCAGAGAATTCCACCCAGGGAGGAGCCTAACATTTTAACTTTTGAAACTGACTAGTGATTTTGGTGGCCTGGATTTTTGGCCTTCCAATTTGAGAGGCCTGAAAGGGGCCTGATTTTCAGAAAACCTCCCCAAATCAGGCTTCTTTACATTGTCTCAAGTTGGGAACCCAACGTTACAAGTCACTTTTGGAAACGTAGACCAGTGACATGATCCTAAACAAACTGTTTCCTGATTTCTATCATTCAAATCAAGCTTCTCTATGTGGGTTTCCTCCTTGCAGCCTGAGCTGGATTATTGATCCTTGGAAAGAGGGTTTTTCTGCTTGTTAGTGTACAGAGTAATAGATGTCTGGCTCGACATTCACACAGCAGAACTTTGCTCCCCCGCTGCCCTTTGACATCTCCTCCTCCCTTCTCCCACACCCAGTCTGGAGTCCAGAAGCCACGAGTGCCTCACCACCATTTTAAAACCCAGCTATAATTTTTTGGCTAATGGAAGACAAATTGGCAAAAGTTGACATTAAGTGGAACTAATTACACTGTAAGTGCTAAATAACTAAGAAATAATGATCCTCTAATTTATGATGCCGCACAGATCCTGTGTAGCAACTTCAGAGCTGTTCTGTCTGCAAAGCCCTAGAACTTTTCCCCAGCTGGTAGGATCCAGTCAATATCAAATCTCAAGCTCTGTAAATATACGGCATCGTGATTACAGCATAAACCCATCCCTACATTACACAACACACAGCTGCGCTGCTCCAGCGTACTGGGAGAAGCTGCCGCTAATACACTCACAACAGATCATTAACTTTATTTCCAATTTTTGTTTAAAACCCCAATCCCAGGTGGGATGCCAGGGGAATGAGGTGCGTTGCCTGCCACATCCCATGCTGCCTCTCATTTTTATGGAGTAACATTGCTCCATATTGGAGGCTGGAGGTCTATTTGTGGATGGGAAAGGACAGATAAAACAGCATACTTTGCTGCCCGCTGAAATTGCTACACTGAGCATGAATTAAGGCCCAGGTTTGGTGACCCATGCTGATTCCACAAGTAGCACTGCTGGCTGAGTGCCATGCTCTCTACTTCTTCAAGGGAGGCGGGGAAATCTGGCAATGAATTAAGGCAGACCCTAATCAAGATCAGAGTCCCATTTTTGAAGCATACTATGTAAGTGAGAGACAGTCCATGCTGAGAGCTTGCGGTCTAAATAGGCAAGATAGACAGAGAGTAGAGGTGGAAACAGGCAAAAGGACTCACCCAAGGTCATACAACAGATCAGTGGCAGAGCTGGGACTTGAATCCAAGTCTCTTGAAACCCAGTTCTACGCCATCCCCACATCACAGTCTCTCCCTTGAGGCTTCTCCTTCCCTTAATTATTAAGTGTTTTATGTGCAGGGGTATTCTGAAGTTTCTTATTGAGAGGCAGATGAACAAAGAGTGAGTGCAAGACAATGGGTAAAATTCACTTCGCAGTGACTCTGGAACAAATCCCTGAGCACCCAGCACCCCCTCCTGCAGTATAACCCAGAGGAGGGGAGAGAACCTCAGTGAGACTTCCCTGATGGGGTTTCCCCCTAATTATTCCAATGGAAAAATGTGTCCCCCAACAAAGCAAGCTATGCCTCCCTCGAGCTCCAGGAAACTCTGTGCTTTCACACTTCATTGGGTTCCCCGCTACCCCCTCCAGAGCATGGCTCCTGCAGAGCTGCACAGTGTATTATCAGGAGGCCTCTGTACACTTTTGCAGGCAGGCACTCTGAACTTCACTCAGGGGCCCCACGTTGGGTTCTGGGAAGGGAGGGAGATCTGGTGCTATGGATGATCTTGGACCACTGTCTTTCTAGCCACAAGCAGGAAACCCCTTGGGTGCTTAGATGTGTGCATCGGACTCAGGCGGACCTTTAGGCCTGGCTTGAGGTTGAGAGGCTGATCAAAACCATCTCACTGTTCCCTTGTACTCCCCCATCTGTCTATAGTACCTCGCTGTTGTCTCACAGAGATTCATAGATTTGACACCCGCAAATATCATTATGATCATCTAGTCTGATCCCCTGTGCCACTCTGGCCAAAGATCCAGAAACTTCTGCAGCAAGCTCATAACTTTTGTCTTAGCCAGAGCAAAGCCAGTACAAGCCGGTGAAGCTCCTGAGGTATTGGAGATCATCTTTACAGCTGATTAGAAAATGGAATCCAGGGCTCTGAAATACATTTTTATGCATTCGGGATGAAAGCTCAAAATATTTTGCAGAACAGAAATTCAGGAATATTTCCATTTGAAAACGTCAAAGCAACCATATTGAAATGTTTTCTTCTGATAACATTAAAACCTTATAATATAAAATATAATGTATTCTGGATTAAGATTATAATGCAAAAGATGAAGCAAAATGTGAATGCCAGAATGAAACAAGAAAGTCAACACAAGCAAATCCCCTTCGATGTCAATTGCTTTGAACATTTTCCCACTGAAATCAGCATATTCCCTGCAAAACATTGAGCTTCCAATGAAACGGCATTTTCAGACGGAAAACTGTTCCACTGAAAATATTTTGTTCATCTCTCCTCATCATTTAAGCTGTAAGCCCTGCAGGGACCAGGCGGGGACCATCTCTGTGTTATATGTTTGCACAGCTCCAAGCACAATAGGGCTGGGCCTCTAAACAACACTGCAGTGCAAAGAATAAACAGTGGACGCCCCCCAAATATACACGAAGGAGACTGAGAGTGGACTTTGGGAGTGTGTGTGTGAGAGAGAAGGAGAATCAATGTGTAATAGAGCAGGGAGAGGAAAAAAATTGTGTGTGTGTGTGTGTGTGAGAGAAGGGGGGCAAGGAAAGACAGAGAGTGATGGCAAAGATAGACAGTGAGGGAGAGGTGCAATTCAGCAGCTGACTCTGTCTGATTTGTTCCACCTCCATTATCATGCACCAGAATGTCTCATTCTTTTTTTTTCAAGAAAGCCTAATAATGTTCCACAGGTGAAGGAGTTATCTCGGCTTTTCTCTTTTCCAGCAAAGCTAACACTCGGTACATGAAATAAAGGTTATCTTGAAAAATAGACGCCACAACTCGCATACAAAAGAGCCCTTTCCTGTGACAGGGATCCTTTTCTGAAAGGGCCTGTTCAGTTTCTCTCTTAGTAGTAGAAGAAGAAGAAGAAAGAATTGACTGCTTAGTACCCCCTCCAGGTCTCTAAATTAGCTTTTAACCGAGAGCTAGGAGGCTCCCCACCTGCAGCACGGTAGAGTGGGATGCTGCTGGCTGGAGTGCAGGGGGGAAAGCAAACCCAGCTGATAAGGCTGGAAATTAAAATGAGGAAGAAAGTCAACCTACATTCCCATCTCCCTTCGATCCAGCATGGAGCGGGCAGTGGATTACAAGTAGGGGGTCCTGGGATCTGTTGACTTTGCTGCATGACTTCAGTCAAGGCATATCTACCCTGCATTTTCCCTCTCACGTATTGTTCATCCTGTCTGTTTAGATTGTAAGCTCTTCAGGGCATGGTCTGTTCCTCATTCTGTGTACATCCAGCCCCTTGCAGCGTGGGACCCTGGTCTTGACTGGGACTCCAAGGTGCTACTGTTATACGCAGCAAAATACATATCTTCAAGTGACTCTCTTTGCAATTTTGCCAGTCTTAAAATAAAACTTAAAAGAGCCTCCGATCAGAGGCAAACAACTGAAATGAACAAACAGTACATTTGTCCATAGTCTTTAATTAAAGGCCCATGTGAACTGATAAGCTTTGTGCTGTGCCCCGACACTCGTTAAACAAGTTAAACCCTGCCAAGTGATCTATAGCACCTTCCCTATAATATCTTTTAAGAGTCACTGTACAAGTAGGAATAAAGAGGGCGGGTTCTGAGTGGGCAGCAGCAGCAATCTCAGGTGCTTGTTTAGTATTCAGCTAAAAGATCAGTTCATGTTCATACATAATTTCATTGCAACAGCTGCCTGTCACATTCGTGTTCCTGGAAGTCTACAGAATTATTTCCAAAGAGGATGTGTTTTCCTTGCTGGGGCTTTATTTAAGAATCATCAGAGCTTGGCTGAAAAAAGTGTGTGTTTGTGGGGGGATTATTTTATTTGAGATTTTATATTTATTCTTAAAGTTGCAGAATTTTCCCCTCATTTTTCATCAAAATGTTGAAAGTTTCTGGCCAGCTCAGATTTTTATTAAAACGTCCCATGTACTGATATGATCTTGAAGTATCCCACGGTATTTTATGCACTTTGGGCTCAATCCCGCATATTTTTAGCACCCAAAAATTCCATGACTTTGGATGGGCAAAGAGTTCAGCCTCCTTGAATCGTTATATGTTCCACTGAAATGCGGCCACCTCTGGAGTGGAACATGGAGAGTACTCTTTTTCCATTGACTGCAGTGGACCCGGCATTGAATGCTATCCCAGCCACTTAACATTACATTAGAGCTGAGGACAGTAAGTGAAGAATATTTTATTTTCCAAACTAAAAGAGAAAGGAGATGCCTTCGTTCTCAGTGGCTGATATTTAAAATGAAGGTGAAAAACAACAAATCCAGGAAGACGCAAAGTAAGGTCTTCAGGAGAGAGCACAGTGTGCCTGTCTCCTCTGTATCAACTCTGCCTCACAGAGTAGCTGTTGACCTTGCTGACCGGCAGACTCCTAGACACCTAAAGGGGCAGTGCACAGAAAAAAAACAAAATTGTACCCATTACTTAGCGACCGATGCTGCAAAAAAGAAATGTACTAAACCCTTTTGTTGAACTCCGCTGGTCGGGCATCACCCAAGACCCCCAAAGTCAGCGAGAACCATTATTCTGTACGCAAATTTTGATTCTATGCATAGTTGATCCTAGCGTCATGGAGGGGGATGGGGTAGAAAAAAGTGACGTGCACAAACCCCTCTAAAACCAATCTCTCATTTTCTTGCCAGATTTATCAGCAATGTCTGGAAAGAACGGGGGAGAGGAGAACAGGCAAATCTAGCAGACCAGGCATTGTGCCTAAATAGGGGAACAGTTAGTGGCTGGCTCTGAACAGGAGCACTGACAGGGGGAGGGAACAAGAATGCTGGGGATACCGGCCTCCCTAATCCTTCTGCTCCCCTTGTTCCCACAAGGGGGCACCACCATGCCAGGACCCTTATTAAAAATGCTACAGAACTCTAGCAATGTCCCAGCACAAGGCAGGTAACCTCATTGTGGGCTCTAGTGTGCCAGGCATTTATTGTACAATAGCGTTATATAAATTAATGAAAATTCATAAAACATCCAAAGGTATTGATAAAAGTGAAGGTAAAACCATTGCCTGTCCTCCCTCTCCTTTTGCATTGCTGAGAGCAGTGTGACTGGCATAAAACTGAGCTCTAACAACCAAATACCAGCCCTACTTCATGTATCACAGGATGGGTGCTTGCATAAGGGAACTCCACCGTTCTAAAACTACACAATGTCTTTATTAAGAGAACTATTTACAAAGGTGCTTCGACTGCACTGAGCATTCCAGCCATGGGTGCACAGACTGACTGTTAGGGGCCTCCTCTAAAGTCATCCCTCATGCAACCTGTGTTGTTCCCACCAACTTCCATGCAGGCTGCTGCAAGCATCATTCTTCAGCATGCTCCTAGTGGGTGCTGTCCACCCTTGTACTTCACACCCACATCAGTTGTGGCTCACAAAGCAGACCCCAGAACATGTGTGTGGGGGCTGGCCGAGGGGAATGAATGGGGCTGGTGCTTGGAATTTCACACCTGGCTAATGTAGACTAGGATGACCAGAGAGCAAATGTGAAAAATTGGGATGGAGATGAGGGGTAATAGGAGCCTATATAAGAAAAAAGACTCAAAAATTGGGACTGTCCCAATAAAACTGGGACATCTAGTCACCCTAATCTAGACAGAAGTGGTGGGTTTATTATTTCACCCGCTTTGGTTTGTGTTCTGTTCTTTCTTTCTTTCATATTTACAAGCTGGGGGCTTATTTGAAGTGGGGGGTTTTATTTATTAATATTATCACAAGAACAGAACGGCAACCTTAAAAAAACAAAAAAAAAAGGCCTACATCTTTATCAAAAGACAACATCAAATTAATTTCTCTTCAGTCTCAGGAACTCATGTAAAATTTATGGACTGTTTTTTAATTTTCTCTAGTGCGGGCAGCATGCTGTTCGTGGCACGGAGGGGAGGGGAAAAGAAAAAGAGGTGCAGGTCGGGGAGGAAGTGTGCAGCAGAATTGCCTGTGCTGACACAGGCCCATACATGGAATGACCTTGCTCACATGCCAAACTTCACACGGAACAATAATGAGACGCCAGTAGAACTAATCAATTTGGAACCGGGCCCATTCCCTCCATCTCCCTCGCGCAGCCTGGCCACTTAGAATTCAAGCGGCGTCCCCAGCTCTTCGTACAAGGCTGCCCTTTGAACACAAACACAATGACTTCTCTTACATAACCCAACAGGCAATTTAGCAGGTTCACAACCTAAAATAGAAGCAGAATTAGTTTTTTGTATTAACGCACCTTCTTCCCCCCACCAGCTCTCTCACCCCTTCTTCATTTTTTGCTTGCTGGCTCTGTAGCATCAGTTCAGAGAGCTGCAAGGAAACTGCACTTTCTGTCCATTAACTAGAGCCAAGGGAAGGACAGGAGCCTTAGTGGCGAAGCTGGGGACATTCATCATGATGCTACTGATGTCCTACTGATAGTGTGACTGGATGTCCCTATATTACTGGGACCATCCTAATACTAGGGTCTTAGTCTTATATATGCAACTATCTCCCCCCCCCACACACACACTTTAAAAAGTGTCCCGATTTTTCACACTTGCTACCTGGCCACCCTACTTATTGAAGGAGATAGAGTGTGGTCTTGTATATGTGGTCTCTGCCACTGACTCATTGTGGCAAGGTCATTTGATCCAATGTTTCAAAAGCCTTCACTGAATTTGGGGGCTACTGATTTTTGGGTGCCCCATCACAGCCAAAATGTCAGCAAGAATCATCATGGGCCATAGGCAGCAGCTGAACTGGGTGTGGAGATTATCAACATCCATATAGCCAGCCAGGAAGAGCTGTTTGTCTCTCAGCTCTTAGCACATTTTGGCATGGCAGTCAAAAGCAGCTGAGTGAGTTCATGGATTCATAGATTTTAAAGAAAGAAGGGACCATTATAACGGTCTATTCTGACCTCCTGCTTCAAGCAGGCTAGAGAATATCACCTAGGGATTCTTGAATCAAGCTTTTTGGTTGAAATAGAGGTTATCTACTACTAGGATTTCTAGCCTTGATTTAAAGAGTTCAGGAACCCTCCACATCCTTGAGTAGTTCGTTACCTTCACTGTTAAAAAAACATGTTTTGTTTTTCCAGTTTGAATTGTCTAATTTCAACTACTAACCCCTGGAATTTAAACCTAGAGGCAAAAGATTCTGTATGCAAATTCCGATTCCCTGAGTTCTCCTGTTCCCCCTATAGATACAGCAAATTGTGCACAAGTGCCAGTGTGAAATGTGCATTAGAAATGATCAGACAGACAGAAGAGAGAAATTAGATTCGATGTACATATCAGGGGAATTTCATCCAGTTTATTTTTTCATTATGCTATTGAATTCTGTGCCTGTTTACTTCCTGATACTTAGTTTTTCAATGTAATGAAGGAATATCCCATGCTGAGGACCAGTTCCATCCCCTCCCACACACATCCCTGCATGGGAAGAGGTGAAAATTCATCTGTGTTGGAGACGGGAGGTTGAGGGGTGCGTGTGGTAGGGGGAAGTGGTAATTTGCAAAGAGAGCTTCTCCACCAGCTGGGGGAAAATCTCTCTCCTCTGCAACTGCGGCATGAAAGGCCTGCCTTCGCAAACACACTTCAAAGATGCCACACTATTAAAAATACATGGACATCGTGTGGATCTAAGCTAAATACATATGGCCTTTGATTGTCTGGCATTTCCAATTCATACAAGAACATTACTGGGATGCATTATTGATGATCAGTAGCATTTCACCGTCTCAAACAGAGGATGGGATTTTTTTCCCCCTCCTCCTCATCTCCTTGCTCAGAGATTGAACTGTTTAATTAAGCCTTGATTAACTGTATTTACAATTCTAACTGTCACTGATTTAGTTCTAGAACCTCTCTGGCTGCCAGCTGCACTCCTCACTGTCAGAGACAGGGCGCCGTTCGTAAGGAAGCTCACTCCCCGAGAAGTCTCAGCTGCCTGCTGCGATTGCCAGGGCACATCTGTCCGGCGCCGTTTCTTGGCACGCATGGCAGGAAAGCTGGAGCTGGTCTCTGGATTGAAGCACCAGGCCGATGCTCTTCAGGGGAGAAGGGGCCGAGCCACACACAGCACATGAAGGGGAGGATCCCGAATGTGAGAGGAAAGCGAATCATTGCCTCAGCTGGTGCAGGCATGATACCGCAGTGACGAGTGACAGGGCACTGCTGCGGGAAAGGTCACGCCGCTGGGAGTCCCAGATGGCACTAACAGGGTGCCGCTGTGGGTAAGCTCACACGAGTTCACGCCCTTTGATGCTCAGCTAACCCTTATCAAGGCAATATTGGGAAGAAGCTCCACACAGCTAACAGTCCGGCTAGCATTCCTAGATCACGCTGCTCGCTTCCCAGCTAGGATTGGGAGGAATCTCATATGGCCATGCTTCCTATTTGCCCCAACAGGGCACTCCTGGGAGGACGCTCGCACTGCTGGGGTCCTCTTCGTAATGTCTCTCTCCAATACTGTCTGTGATTTGTTCATTTATTACTATTGTTATTTATTAATAATTATTTTTATTATTATTATTATTGAAAGAAATTATCCAAAAGCAAAAATCTAGGGAAAGGGGAGGGGGGATTTGAAAAGAGAAAAGCAGAATCATTACAGCTGAGAAATGTATTAGCTCATGACTCATCTTTCTGAAAGGAGCTAATACCTTAATTTCATATTGCTCTGCTCAAATGGAGACCAAGGCGTAAACCGAAATGAAACTTTACACTAATGGCTTCTTAATTACACCCATCTAAAAGCAATTGCCTGAGCTTTACCAGATACAAAGTTAGGGTTCATGCAACCACTAGCTACTGCAAGGTCACTCGTGAAGAGAGGAGTCATACTGGACAGATCCAAACCATGCTAGAGAGGGGGCATTTCTGGTAAGCCCCCCACAGCGGGGCTGCTCATTGTCTACCCTCACCGACCTATCTGCAAGCCCAGAAGGTGTTGACTCTGCACAGGAAAAGCTCCCCAGGCAGCCCCAGGCCTTTGTCATCCTGAAATAGTTGCAAGGTAGAGTCATGTATCCCTACAGTGCAGTGGGGTTGTAACCTTTCCTGCAGCCTGCACCCCTTTGGCTCTCAAAATATGTGCTCACCTCCCCTTGTCAAAAATCATTGAAGTAGGTCGGTTCTTTAAACCTACATAGATCATAACTATAGAATGAGAGAGCGAGAATTATATATTTACTTTCATTTTGCAGTCAAATTAAGAATACATGGAAAATGACACACTTTTATTTTTTTTTTAAGTATCAGAGGGGTAGCCGTGTTAGTCTGGATCTGCAAAAGCGACAAAGAGTCCTGGGGCACCTTACAGACTAACAGGCGTATTAGAGCATAAGTTTTCATGGTGAAGACCTGCTTCGTCAGATGCAACACGAAAAGCTTATTCACCCACAAAAGTTTATGCTCTAATACATCTGTTAGTCTATAAGGTGCCACAGGACTCTTTGTCACTTGTTTTTAAATTTACCGGCTCAGTGGCTCTTCTGCTGTTGCTTGTGTTCAATGATGTTCGAGAAACATTTTTTAAAATCGCCACGTGCATGTCATCACTCACACATCAAAATAAAGGCCAGAAAACACCTAAATGTAAGACTGATGAAAATCTTCTCTCACACATGTATGCAGTTGCAAATGGCACAAGGATCCCCAGCGCGGTCTTCGCCAGGTGTGGAAACAGCGCTAGTTGAGCATACCAGAAATTCTCACGCTTCATGGTCCCAGACTCCATTCGGATTCAGCCATTGGCTTGTAATTCAAGGAGATCATCTTTCATCAGACCACTGTTGTTGATGGAATCCAGGTTAAAAAGAAATGGAGCCATGTTTGATGAAACAAAGAAGTTGTGCTTACGTGCCTGTGCTTAATTTGTGTTTTCGATGATTTACCTTCTAAAAAAATCTGGCATGTCTTGCACTCCCAGAAAAGGCATCTTGTACCCCCAGGGGGTGCGTGCACCCCAGGTTAAGAACCACTGCTATAATGAAAGCCCTGAGAAATCCCCTGCCAGCTGCCTCTGTGATGCCTCAGGAGTGGAAATGCTAGCTAACGATTAGGGCAGGCCGCTGGGAGTCAGGACTCCAGGGTTCTCACTCCTGACGCTGAGACCCGGGGCAGGTCCCATCACCTCTCTGTGCCATGGCTTCCTCTGATACCAAAGGAGGCTAATTTGTAACTATCCAGGCTGGGGTTTGATGGTTAATTAATGCCTGTCCGAGGCTTTGAGAGTCTCTGCTGAAAGTCATCATAGAAACTCAAAGGGTTGTTATTAGTAGGCTTAGTACGAGTCAATTTGTGCTAGTTCTTGTATCTGGTCTAGTGCCTTTTCTCGAACTTCGACAGGTCCAAAGGAACTTACTGTTCAGGAATGATCAAGGCCAGGAGGGCTTCGGGCCTCAATTTCACTGCTCACCTGAAAGGCAGCAACATCAGCAGCACAGCTTTCTGAACGGGCCCCACTGCTTTACCACCTCTCTTCGGCAAGGTCTCCTCCATCCTGGCTCAGTCTGCTCAGAGGAGACGTCGTTCCCCTTTAAAAGCCATGAAGAGCACTGAACACGTGGCAATGTTTGCTGAGGAGCAAGGGGCCTGGGTCCCCTCGGTCCCTTGCGCCGTGTCGCACCGCTGAATGAGATAATACAACGACTGGATAATTAGAGTAATCAGAAAGCGTTCCGCAATAGTTGACTTTTAATTGACTTCCCCATTACTGGATAATGATAATGCTCCTTCTCTTGCCAATGCAAATCTCTCCCGCCCCCACCAAGGAATGGGAGGAGGCGGCTGTTTGACCTCCAGGGGAGAGCGCACAGCTGTCCAGACTGCATTCTGGGTTAACTGTCTCCTTCCAATTTACTTGGGAAAGTGAAAGGAAACACTGAGCTTAAGATAACAGAAGGGAACAGAGAGGATTCCTCTGATTGAAGGAAAACAGGAAGGAAAAAATCGTCCATCCAGAGTCCTTCTTCCTTTTTCCCAGCCTTTGTCTGATGAGCAGAGCCATCCAGAGAGTGGCAATTCTGATTTGCTACAGCTTTTGGGGTTTCAAAGGCCATGTCTAGACTACTGGCTGGGTCGGCGAATAGAAATCGATCTATTGGGGATCGATTTATTGTGTCATGTCAAGATGCGATAATTCGATCCCAGAGTCGACGCTGGAACTCCAGCTTGCCAAAAGGCGCAAGGCAGAGTCGATGGGAGAGCCTGCTGTCGACCGCTGCTGTTGTGAGGACGGCAGGTAAGTCGATCTAAGATGCATCAACTTCAGCTATGCTAGTCATGTAGCTGAAGCTGCATATCTTAGGTCGCCCCTCCCCGCAAGTGTAGACCAGGCCAAAATAAGACACTTTGTTTCACTTTGGCACACAGGCAAACCCAGAGAGGCTGATCAAGAGCCAGATACCACTGTGCTTGGTGCTGTACATAGTCAGAGAGAATTCATGTTCCAAACAGCTCGCAATCTAAACAGACTGGGCAGACAAGGAGGCAGCATCATGATTTCTGGTTTACAGATAGGAAACCGAGGCACGGAGTGATGAAGTGATTGGTCCAAAGTCACACAGGGAGTCTGTGGAAGAACCAGGAAATGAACCCAGCTCTCCTGAGTCCCAGTCCAGGATCTTATCCACAAAATCAGCCTTCCTTCCAATAGACTGTATTCCAGGAAAACCCCAAAAAGGCCCCAGACAGGATTACTGTTTTAGCTGCACTGTATTCACACTGCGTGAGAGACAGTCCTTGGTCTTGAAAACTCATCATCATCCCAGGAGTATCATTCTATTTCCTCCTTAAGGAACCCACCAGCAGCTGCTCCCTTCCCCAAAAGGTTCTGGAATAATTTCTTAGGACTGCAGGAAGGAGAGGGTTAAAAGAGGTGGGAGAGGGAGATTCACCTGCCTTCCTGGTGATGGAATGTAAATAGTGTCTTGCAAAAGAGCCATTTATCAGGGAGATTATGGAATCTGTTTGAAGATTCCCCTGGAGGATGCACTAAAACGATGGCTCGTATGGAACTTAACGAGAGGGTTCGTGCAACACGCCGGGTTCCGTGTAGGCAGGAACGCTTGCTGAGAATTAAATCTGTGCTGGAAATGTTAATAAATGCAGACACATGTTCTTGTTTGTAAGTTGCTCCTTGTTTGATTTCCTCCCCACCCCCTGTCTCTGGGTGTTGTTACAATATGAGTCCCCTTCTCTGGGGCTTCTCAGGAGAGACCTCCTCCAGCTCTTTGGCTGCTCTGCTTTACTCTGGGTCCTCCTGTCTGGCTCTCTCCTGGCTGCCCCTGCGCCAGCAGCGGGGCACCCTGTGAACTGCGGGGAGGTGTGTCATTTGATCTCTGCGCAGACAGCTTCCTGTACCCTGCACTGAAAGCAGGAGAGGAGAGTCAGGGGTTCCAGACAAACCCAGTGCCGAGGGCCAGGCCAAGGGAACCGTCTTTGCTCTCCAAGGGCCATGGCAAGGACTCCACGGCAGAGCCCTGGGCAGGGCTGGTGTCCCACCCTGCAGTGGAACTGGGATCTCACAGGCCCTTCAGGACCCACTGCTATGACAACAGGAGTGGGATGAATGAATAGCAGGGCTCTGCTCCCCAACTGCTCTGTCACTTGAGGGAAGGTAGAGCAGGAAACCCTGACAAGGATTCATGAGCTCATCTGCAGCAGTCAGGGCCAGGGCAAAGCAATCTGAGGCCAGAGGCACATCACAACATGGGATCCCTATGTTGTGGCCCTTCCCTTCGTTTCGAGGGGCCATGGCTGGGAGGGGCCTATCTTCCCAGAGAGGCAGGCGCAGTGGCATCCTACAGGAGTGGCGGAAAGAGCTCCTGTCCTCCACAGAGCATCAGCAGCCTCAGTAGGGATCTTCCCAGATGGAAAGTATCTGCTTGGTTGGGTGGGCTAGGACCGCTGCACTCACACAAAGTCCTCTGCTCTGGTGGTGCTGGCAGGGCCCCCCAGAGGAGCGGGCCTTGGAGTTACTGCTCACATTGAGATGTAAACCCCGGATATAATGGAAAACGCTTCAATCCAGGGGTTGCAGGAGCCAGGGCCGGCTCCAGGCACCAGCCCCGCCCAAGCACGTGCCTGGGGCGGCCAGTGTTGGGGGGGCGGCGCGTCGTCCGTGATTGGGGCGGCGCGCCACGTCTTTCAGCGGCATTTTGGCGGCCATACCACCACCTCCGCCGTCGCGTTTCCTGTTGGCGGCAATTCGGTGGCAGGTCTACGAGTTGCACGCTGTGGTTTTTTTTTGTTTTTTTCCGCCACTTGGGATGGCAAAAAACCTGGAGCTGGCCTTGGCAGGATCACCCCTAGTTCCAGCACCTATGGTATGTATCACTCGTATCCTGACCTTCACCCTCAATGATCATCATCATAACCCTCCAAACCCTGCCACAGCTGCCTCTGTTCAAATCAGCCTTTCAGGCCTGCGCTGGCCCTGCCCCACTGCAGTCTGGGCGTGCTATAATTGTTGCACTCTAGAGCTCATGTGCTCACCAGGCTTCAATCTGCAGCACATTTGCTCTGTTTTCCTGCATCTCTTCCTTGGCCCTGTATATTATAGAATACAGGAGAGATTAATTAAGCAAGCCCCTGTGTCGGTCTGAGGGTAGCTCATCTTCACTCCTGGGCGCTGTAAAATCAGGGAAAGCCATTGATTGAAACATAGCCTTGGAACTAATCTGTCTCCTTTGTATTATTCTCCCTTCCTATGAATTAATTTACAATTTCACCTACTTGCTCTGAGCCAAGGAACCACTCTTCTTTCTGATATGTGTCGTCCATCCTGCCAGGCCTGGTCTACGCCTGATTTTTTCTGATATAAGAAAGCTCATCGACTCATAGATGCTTTGTTTCCTTGAACAGGGCAGAAGGATAAATCTCAGTCAGTGATGTATTTAGGCATCTCTTCAATGCGTAGGATTTGGGAGAGGAAGATCGAAATTGCCCTAATCAGGCCTTTCAGCAGCCAGGAATGAAGGAAGAGTGGAACTTCCAATACTCAGAGAGGGCAGCCCGGATCGAAGGAGTTTGAGCTCCAGTAATCATGGGTAACTTTTTTTTCCTTCCGGGGTGTGAGCAACTTTTACACCTATATCAGAGTTCTGAGTGTCCCTGTCACATTACAAAAAATATCTGGAATCATATAGATCATTGGTGCAAGTAAGGTCCTGTAGGGGCACCAAATCTTAGGTAAAGGGGGTCATATAAGGTGTCTACGACCAGGTTATGGTCTACTGATTATAATTATGCTGTCTGTATGTGTGTATCTTGTTTGTAGCTAGAGTTATAAGGATTGGCTGTATAGTGTCTGTATTTCAAATTTATGCTTGCTTTTGGGTGAAATCCCAGACAAAGTTATTGTTAGCTCCACCTAGCCTTTCTGATGGCCCATCAAGTTTCAATCAAGCTAACAATGAACTTTGTAGATGCCTGTCCACACCCAAGCTTCCCCAGGAATGTGGCCTGGCTGCTCATGTGCTGAATCTTGAAGAGTCATGTAACTGAACCACATGGCTCTGAAACTCCATTTTACAATTGGACTCTGATTAGCAAGAAGAAGGCAGTCTTCGCCCACAAGAGGAAGTCTATATAAACCTGGGAAAAAGATCTTCAGTTTTTCTTTTAATCTCCAGTCTCCAGCCTTCAGCCTGGCTCCTACTTCTGGATGGGACTTTGCTGCAAAGGGGCGGTCTGGCCAAAGAATTAATAACCCATTCCTCCTGGGAATGTATTCCAGAAACTCTGATTTAAACCTGCAGTTATTCTACAACTAATGCAAGCCATTACTGCATATATTTAATTTCCTTTAACCATTCCTAACCCTCACGTATATCTTTTTCCTTGTATAATAAACCTTTAAATTTTAAATTCTAAAGAATTGGCTACAGCGTGATTTGTGGGTAAAATCCGATTTGTATATTAACCTGGGTCTGGGGCCTAATTACCCCAGCTTTGGGCTGTAATTGCCCCTTGTGAAGCAATTTGTCCTAATCTGACACTCTCAGTGGGTCACACCAGAAACAGCACCGTCACAGTCCCCATACCTCTTTCTAATATTACGGCCCCCCAGTGTCCTTCTCCATCCTTGCGGATGAGGGGTTTGCTGTCTTTAAGAGCCCAATTATACAGGGCCTAGCACAATAAACAGCAGCACAATGGAACAGACTGCCTAGGGAGGTTGTGGAAGCTCCTTCACTGGGGGTTTTCAGAAGGAGTCTGGGTAGCCATCAACCTTTGATGGTGTAAACACAACCAGTCCTGCATCTCAGCGGGGTGTTAGATGAGATGACTCTTCTAACCCTGTGGCTCTATGATTTTAATGGGGTCTTGGTCCATGTTCAAGGCTCATAGGTGCTATCACAATACAAATAATAAATAAATAATAAACGCATAATAAATAATAACAACAATGGCCCTGAGTGGTGAGGAGACCTCTGCTGAACAATGCAAAGAACTTCTGACCACATCTCCCAAAGGGCTTCTTATTGAACCAAGCCCCAACCAGCCTGAGGAATTATGATTTGGTGAGCCTATGAGGTCCTGAGCATGTTCTATATGGTGCAGCGATACCCCTCAACTTCTGCTGCCATCAATGGGTGGTTAAATGTGGAAAAGAGCTACTACTATGATCAGAAGACTGGAGAGCTCATCTGATGACAGGAGAATGGAAGTTTGTCTTGCTTAGCTTAGCAGAATGAAGGCTGGGAGGGGATCTCATGGATCTCCCTATATACAGGGAGTGGAGGGTAAACACTAGAGAGGGAAAAGAGCTATTTAAGCTAAAGGACAATGCTGGTCGCAGAACAAAAGGGTAGAAACTGGCCACAAATATAGTGCGGCTGGAGATCAGAAGAAAGTTTCTAACCATCGGAGAAATGAGGTTCTGGAACAGCCTCCTTATAAAGGGGGGAAGGGGTCAAACAGCCTAGTTCTAAGATGGAGCTTATAAATTTATGATTTATACATGATTCTACAATAAGTTTGCCTTTGATAGCAGGGGGCTAGATTGGATGACTGAGGGGGCCCCCTCTTGTCCTATGAATGTTGATAACACCCAAAATAAATGTTTTCTGAGAAATGGGAGTAGAAGATGCAGAGCCATGAGGCTCCCCTTACTTCTGGTGTCCCCTTATTCTTCCTAGCTAGCCTTGAAATCTCATTATCATGGAGAGACCCAATACTTAGCAGAGCAGAAGTAGGGTGTCATTTATAAGCAGTGTGTGTGGATGTGCACATGTGTGAGTGAAGTTACAGTCTAATGCCTGGTCACACGGGTATTAAGTTCTCTGTTACTAACACGCCTAACATAGATTCTGAACCTTAGTTTCTGGATCTATGGATTAATAAATATGGCTCTGCCTGAAGTCTTCAATGTCATTCCTTGTATCTGCCATAAAGGGTCACCAGAGAGCAATGTGAGATATTCCAGCTAACTACCAGCTTGAGAACTAAGACGTGAAATCAGATCTGTGTCTCTGGAACACCTCTGGTGTTGATGTTTTTTAATCATTTTCTTGTTATTAAAGACCCAGTGTGGGGCTGTCTGGGCTCATCTCATCTCCACTCTCAGTCTTTCTGGAAGTACCTGCATCTCACTTATAATTAGAGCCAGTTGAAATGTTTCAAAAATTTGAAATTTTGAGGGAAATTTTTCACAACCATCTTTCAACTTATCAGATGTGCACTCATCTCCCTGCTGCAGCAATCCGCCCAGAGCGGATAGAGAGTAATTTGTCACCGAGGTGTTCAAAGCTGGGACTGGCAAACTTGTATGGTGTGGTCCACGTCTCAATGTCCTATGGGCATCTCTCTTCCAGCTCACTATTGCACAGCCGCACCTTTGTGATCATGTCACATCCCAGTGCCGCCATCAGCAATGGCTTAGATGGAGAAGTGGCATCAGGGAATATCTTTTACCTGGCATTAGGAGTTGGAAACAAAGAGGCGGAGCTAGCGTTAGGGGACCAGCCAGCTCTCTGAATGCACACTTTGGCAGTCTCCCTGGTAGGGAGTTCATTTGCCATGCTCAGTGGAGGAGGATTAGGATGGGTGGAGAATCCAGTGAGGCTAGGACCCCACCTTTCTCCCCTTACCTCCTCCATCCCATCTGCATGGAGCTCGGTGCTGGAATTTCCTCCATGTGAGTATCCATCTGGAATAATACTAATTAACACCTCCCAGTCTCCCACTTGGTTTCATCAAGCGGATCCTGCCTCAGGTCCTCACACTAAGTTGGCAGCCCCTCAGCCCAAAATGGAGCACCCTCCTTGCCCTGAAATTGGCAGAAGGTCGGCGCAGTGCCAAACCAATTTCTCTCCACCCTTTCCCGCTCTGCCACCACTTAAGAAATTGACTCATCTGAGGCCAAACCAATGTGACAGGCACATCCATCCATTTGAGGATGCTTCCCAGGTGGGATGGGCTGCATAGAGCATGCACCAGATTGCAGCTGACACCCGCAATGCTGATTTCTCCGTCTCCATATAATCATAATGGGATCTCGGCAATAAAGATGGATTTGTTAATTTCCATCTTTTCTCACCTTCTCCTTTAATCACTGTCAGGCATAAATTAATTTCAATGTAAAGAGCTTTCAGAGAGATTCTGTCATTGTCTAGGGCACTTAAAGGTTGCAAAAGAGAATGATCCTAGAATGTTTTCTTCTCAGTTTGTGCCCGGAATAAAGTGGAGCGAGATATTAGTTCAGTGGTGTTGGTCCATCTCAAGCTTAGCTACCAAGGGATAGTTTTCTGTTCCCCTGACTGCCAATGTTTTCTCACAGCAGAATCTACATAAGACCTCAAGGAGCCACTGGTCCCACTGGAGCTGCTGAGCTGGGTGCTGGGAACGTGCAAACGGCATGAGAGGAAATGCAGCCATCTCCTCAGTCCTGTGCAGTTGCTGTGTGGAGACTGTTTCAGTCCCATGGCTGGAGGAACCTTTCCTGGCTTTAGGGAAACAGTTTTTTCATGCTAGGTTGGACAAAAGCAGGTCATGCCACCAACCGGGCGGCCTGTTACCATCCACAATACCACCTCCTGTTGTTCTCTCTCTGATTTCACAGAAACTGCCATAGCGTCTATAACTTCCCCAGACTAAGGGCATATTTCCAGATTTTAATGCAAGGAGCGTGGCAGTAAAATGCAGCTTTTGTACATGCCAGACATGTACCTGCTCCAACTGAGAGGTTCTTATTCACATAATCATCCATTTAGAATGTGCAAATGGGATTTTATCCAGGCCCGGTGGACATGCACGACATTTCGGTGGGTGAACCCTCTGGGTGGAATTTTCAAAAGCACAATGGTATTTCTGCTCCTAAGTCACTTAGACATTTCTGAAAATCACACTCTTTGTGTCCTACTTTAAAAAGGTACAAAGGCTAGGGAGAGATGCTGCTGCAGAAGGCTACTTAAAGAAACCAATGAGAGTAAATTCATTAAAAAAGACTTCCTCCAAAAAATTGCAATGAATAATTTATCATTCCTACTATTAAAAATTTAGTGGAGATGAAAATTTCAGGGTGATAATTAGCAAATATCTATATTTCCATGAAGAATTATCTATCTATATCTATAGTTCTCATTCTATACCTAGCTAGCTAATCAGGACACATGGACAGTGGCCACCCCTTGAAAACCTGTACTGCTTCTCAAAATGCCAATGATTTTTCACAGGAAATTTTGAAAACAGCTGTTGGGTTTTTTTGGAGTGGGCTTGGTTTTTGTTTTTTAGTTTTAATTTCCTATGAAAATGTTTCAGTTGTTCAACGAGAAACAAACAAAAAAAATCCTTCCAAAGAATAAAATTTAAAAACCCCCCACAACTGTTTGTTAATTTTTTTCATTTTGTGGTTTTTCAAAACCCAGAAAGCTTTGACCAACACTGAAAATTTCTGCCAAAAAATATTATTTTGGTCAAAAGGCCATTTTCTCATCCAAAAATGTTTGGATGAAAACATTTTGATCCGCTCTAAAAAATATCAGTTTTCCCATAGTTATCTCATGTTACCTACTAATGTGTAACATTCCTTAGCTTTACTATAGAAAAATTATAGGGAATGCTGAAATGACTTTATTTACTGAAAGTAATTAGTATGTTTTAGCGCTGTCCACTGCATTACCACCAAACAGAGCTCTCCCCTTCGCCCAAACTTTCCTCCCTCCTCTTACAAGACTCCATTGTCCAAACCTTCCCTTTTTAACGCCCATCTTCTTCTTTTGTTCCTATCCCTTTAAAATTCCAACCACCTGACTTATCAAGCGACCATTCCATATGCCTCAGCCTGCTCCCTGCCCCTGTAGTTATGTCATAAGTCCACCCCCGTGTCTTCGGAGGCCATTTCCCTGTCCCCAATGAATCTGTGTCACTCTCCATGCTTTCCCCAGCTGCATTTCCTTTTAAGTGCTTTGAAACACTGCAGTTTCCAGCCTCCCAGGCAGCCAGTTGGCACCTTTTCAAACGAGCCGCTGAATGGCAAATGCACAGATACACTGGGATAAAATGAGCTCCTCTTATTGATTTTCCAAACCAATATGGCACTGATGCTGCCTCTTTGTGCCATTTCCCTCCTCTGCCAGGAGGCATTCTCACCCCGTCCATCATTTTAATTAGACATTACACCTGACACAAATGCCGAGTTGATTAACCTTAAAGGAGCAGAATAGGTTCTCCAATCGTTAACACGGGGCCCCTGACACATTATAACTCATGCTAACATGTGCTGTTGCACAAACTCACAGCTTCGCCGGCTCACTTTCCAAAGCCACAATGCGATGTAATAACATCTACCGAGAGCTTTTTATGAGCCTGTCTCCCATAATAATGCTATAAAAGCAAGATTTAAAAGACGGATCGCTTCGGACTCCGCAGGCTTCACTTTTTAATGTTTACCTAAACGCACCTTTTCTGCGGTGGTTTCAAATCGTGGGCCTTGTCAAGGTCCCTAGGTATCATCCCATATCAACCTTTCCTTTCCACGCAAGCGGCTCTCAGCTGGAGGTGCAGTCCTCTGATGGGATTATTCCCTCCCTCCCCCTGACACACATATGCTCCTTCCACTTCTTGTCTGGTGGGAGTAAAGCTGTGGAAGCGCCAAGGAGAGTCATTCATCACACCTTGAGCTCTCCCGTGAGCTCTGCCTTTGCACTGAGAGTTCCCAGTGTCGGAAAGAGCCATTCAGCATTAATGTTCCTTTATTGTGTATCGCACTGAAGACAAAAGGAGAAGGATTAAGCTGAGAAGCCTCTGTTTTATTAAAAGCCAGGAGCTAGATGAGCTGCTTTCTTGTTTGCACACAATGCCCAGTCAACCTGTGGAACTCATTGCCAGGAGATGCTGGGAAGGCCAGAAGCATAAAGGGGTTCAAAAAAGAACTTGATAAGTTCACAGACGACAGGTTCATCAAAGGCTATTTGTCAACATGGGCAGGGATGCAACTCCATGCTCTGGGTATCCTTAAACCGCTGACTTGTAGAAGCTGGGACTGGATGACAGGGAATGGATCACCGGATGCATTGCCCTGCTCTGTTCTCTCCCTCTGAAGCATCTGGCTCGTGAGATCAGCGTGACCTCTGCCAGAATAAGGCCTGTATAACTATGGAGGAAGACCATGTCCTTTGAAGTAGTGAATGTCAGCATTAAAGTCTCCCTCATTCACTAGCACATCTGCAGGGGCAGGCCCAGGGGAGTCTCTCAAGGCAATTTGGTTTGACATAGTGATAACAAGAGAAGAAACCACTAAAACAGAGAAGAAACAAGGCTGTTCCATGGATTAAGGAGCTAAAAGTGACTTCAAGGTCATTTGGGGCTGTAAGGTGGCATCTATTCACTTTTATTTAAAATGCAATACATCCCCAACCATTATACCATCCATTTTTGCCTCGGAAAACATGTTTCAATTGCACACAGACTTTCATTTGAGCGAGGAGGGCCAGATCTTTGGCTGATGTGACTCCCTTGGAATAAATGGAGCTGTGTCTATTTACACCAGTGGTGGGTCTAGATGAAGATCTATAAACAGGGTGTTTGGTTCTAAACTGGGAGCTTTCTTTCTCTAACTGCCCCCCTCCCCCAAAAGAAAAAAATATCCTGATCTGGATGTCATGGCTGGGTGGAATGAGCCCAGGGCGCAGCTCAAGGAACACATGGAGAATAAGAGCTGGAGTTTGGACCCACAGCCCTCTTAAACCAAACTTGGAGTTAAAGAGAACCCTGCCATAGGGGCGATCTGCTCATAGTCCTCACTTTCAGGCTCAGAGGCGAGGCTGATGTGAAAGGTTTTTGGAGAATGTGATCAGGACCATGGAGAGAACCCAGAATGGTTTGACTTCACCCATTCCATGAAGCAACCTTCTCTAATTTCCCCCATTTCTTAATGCCCAACTGTAGACATTTGGGAACTGGTTTCCACAGGCACTAAGCACCCAGAACACCAGCTGAAGACAATGGGAGTTACGGGTGCTCTGCTACTCTGGAAATCAGGTGGTTAGTGTCATGCACCCCAAATAGCAAGGAACCCAAAATAAAAGGCCACTTTTGTGGCGGGTAAGGAGGGAGAATGGTGTCATTGGCCTCCTTCTGGAAAGATCTGTTTGCTCACTACATTCTGCTCAAAGTACTGCCACAGCCACTGTCCTTGGAGACACCTGAGCTCCCTTGATGTAAAAGACAGGAAGCTACTGAAATATACTAAAACAGGTGATCTTTATTTACCAGGGCTTTGGGAAATGGAAGGACATGATACAAGGCTGCAATTTGGTGTTTGAGAAAAATAAAAATCAGCTCTCCCCCTGTAGACCCATGTATTCCATGCTGGGGGCATAAGCCCTTTGGGTCTGTTTTCATTCTCAGTTATTTGTTTTCTGGGGTGGAGGGTGAGTAGTTCCATGGGATTTGCTTTGTTCCTTCTATAAGTGTGCTTTTAAGTCATGGCAAAGGTGCTTAGAGCCCAGGAGGGGCCTATTGTTAAATCATGAGAAAATAAATAAACTCCTCATTTGCTTCAGTGGGAATTGAGAGAATTCAGCCTCTCCTAAGCACAGGCCCTAAATCTGTATAACTTCAAATGTGACCCAGCAGAAATAGATACTTAACCTGTAAATCCCTAGCTGTTTGCTTAGGAAACAAGTCTCCCAGGCCAAGCCCCTTCCACCGAGTTTACAAACATGAAGCCTTATTTAGAAAGCATCTTAGCTCAGAATCCAGTTTATAACCTTCCTGGAGTAGGGACCAGTGGGTGGAGGCAAGTTCATTCATCTGCTTCTCCAGCGCAAACACACATGCACCATCTCCATCAAGCCAGAAGAATGACTCTGTCTGTGTGTGTGCGTACATATCCCGGAGCAGCTGACGCAAGGTGCGCATTGTTAGCACAGGGCTACAAATGTCTATCGGAGACCAGTTAATCATAACAAAATTAGCTCAGGGAGTCTTCAAGTAAATCAAATCAAATATCACTTTCCAAAGCAGGGAGAGAAGAGCCAATCTTTCTTTGCCATGGAGAGGAGAGAGAGAGCGAGGGAGAGGGGAAGGCAGACACATCTTTATGTAACACAGTGGATGAGTGGTTAAAAAATGCAGTGTTTGGGTGTAACCTAATCAATTTGGGCTCGGTGGGTAACTCCTTATTCAGCAGGCCATGCCAGGGAGCAGATGGAAATAAATGACTTCTCTCTGATGAGGAAGAGAAATGATTGGGAATGCATGGATTCTGATGAGAGGGCCAGCTAGTTAATCCATAACACTGACTTCTCTGTGCATTGGGTTATTTGTTTGCCCTGTATTAAAAAATGGCCACCGTGGGACAGCACATTGTTTTTTTTTATTAGGCTGATCAACTGGCATTGAGCCTGGATTGCAATGAAAGGACCTCCAAGAATTTCCATCTCCTGTGGATGAGCAATAAGGAATGGTTTCCATCACCATGGAGTTCCCTCTGAGGTAATTCTGGGAAGACAATTCCTGCAGAGAACCACATGGGAGTATGGTATAGCATAATTTCCCATGGGTACTTGCAGGGAGTCAACCATTTGAAAGTATGTCAGGGCAGGATGTGAGATTCACCCACCTGATGTTAATTTCTGGGGTTTAAGGATTACATATGGAGACCATTTGGTTTTCAGCAGCCAGGATTCCCTAGAAAGTGATTCTCTGGCAGACCGATAGGAATGGCCCTACAAAATTCAGAACTATGAAAAATGCATAATGGACTGGGAAAAAAGGTCTTCCCCATGAAATCTGGCTATTGTAGGGGTATCATGGTATTGCCACCCTTACTTCTGCACTGCCTGCAGACTTGCATGCTATGACCATGAAATTTACCAGAAAGGACCATGAATTTGGTAGGGCCCTACTGATAGGTAAGGATACGTAGCTTCTTGCAGGGAACCCCAGATCCTTGCGTGGTGTGGAGACCTACCCCAGGACGCTTTCTGACATTTGGCAGGTCTCCAATAGGGGGAAGTTCAGAGCTCTTGAGAATTATCTATGATGGATTTGCTGGAATACATTTGGGGGTTCCTGTGTCAAGATTCACAGATCCCAAGGCCAGAAGGCCTGCTGTGATCATCTAGTCTGATGTCCTGTATAATGCGGGCCAGAGGACTTCCCAGAATTAATTCCTATTTGAACTGGAGCAGATCTTTAAAAAAAACAAAAAACATCCAGTCATGATTAAAAATTGCTAGTGATGGAGAATCCGTCAGGATGCTGGGTAAAATGTTCCAATGGCTAATTACTCACCTTGTTAAAATCTGCTCCTTATTGCTAGTTTGAATTTGTCTAACTTTCAGCCATTGGGTCTTGTTAGACCTTTGTCTGCTAGACTGAAGAGTTCTTTGTTATCAAATTTTTGTTCGCCATGTAGATACTTGAAGAGTGTAATCAATTCACCTCTTAACCTTCTCTTTGTTAAGCCAAACAGATTGAGCTCTTTGAAATTCTCACTATAAGGCATGTTTTCAAGTTGCATGGATGGAATGTACCCCTGACCCACTTCCCGCTGGTGATGGCGAAGAATAACGCAGGAAGCAGAAAATAGACATTCTGTTTCCTTCCCTGTCTTCAGAGTGGTATGTCAGTGTGTCATCTGCAATATCACCTCACATTGACCTCTCTGGAGAGGGGCAACAGGCCATTGTCATTTCAAAGGATCCTGAGCTGCTGAATGGATGGGTTCAGCGTCCCTACATAATCCTGCCCAGGGCTGAGTTAGAGAATCACGCACAATGAGATCTGCATATGGTCCTCACTTCCAGCCCCAGAGGTGGGGCAGATGTGGAAGGCACTCAGCTGCCGTTCAATTCACCAGCTGCAGTTGCTGGCAGCTTAGCTCTGCTACCTCCATGCTTTTGCACCTGCTGGAGGATTCCTGATATTTGTGACATCAGAGGGTATAGTCCTTGCTCTTATCTGAGTACCAGCATGAGGAAGAAGAGGATTATTAGCATTGATGATGCAGTAGCAATGAGATGTCTTCACCGGCATTGTTTCTTTTTTTGCTTGGCTCTCTACAGACATTAAAGCCAATGGCAGTCCCAGCCCCAAAGAGCTAATCTGCAATGATGCAGCATGGAAGCCACCCCACCTCCCTAGATGAGAGATGCACAGCAAGGGTAAGTCCCCTACTTTCGCAGGACAATGAATGCTGCATCCAGCAGCATTCCACGTATCCCTCGAGATGGCCTATTCGGTCACCAAGCACCACAGAATCTCTGGCCATCCCTGGGGAATGAGCTGGCATCCTCAAGTCCAGCTTCTAGTGGCCAAGTGTCCACATCTCAAAAATGACAAGTGCAACTGCCACTAATCAATACCGTTGATGTTGCATCCCCCCCTAGGGAGGGCAAGCAGTGATTGGTCCTCAAACTACCATCCCATAGCGGTGGCCCCTCCAGGGCATGGTTGCCACATGTCGATGGTTTGCCTAAACAGAGCACTTTGGCCTGCCGATTTATCTGAATGTTGGTGCCAGAGAGAACAGAAGAAGGGACATAGTCAGACTTGTGGTCCGTCTAGCCCGGGATCCTTTCTCTAACAGTGGCCAGTGTCAGAGCTTGCAGGGGAATGTACAGAACATGACTATTTGGAGAGACCCACCCATCTTCCCCTCTGGGGTTCTGACAGTCAGAGGTTTAGGGACATCTCGGGGTTGCATCCCTTACTAATAACCATTGATGGACCTATCCTGTAGCCTGGGCTATATCAATTCCCTTAGTAAAACTGCTTAAAGCCAATCCCAAGCATCAGCACAAGGGAAAGGCCTCTTCCCCTCGACCCTGACAAATATCAGGACCAGTGTGCTGCCTTTCTGCAAAGGCCCCTGTCACATCTGCGTACTCATTTGTGTTGAGGTTTCCATGTGCTACTCCTGTGTTCCGTGCCCCCACTAGCCAGGGGCGCAGGCAAAGCGAGGGTAGGAGATGATGGAAGGTCTTCTGCTGCTTTGGTGCCACAGACTGCTTCAAGATCCATCTTACTCCACGCGGGTGGAGATGTGGCAGTGATCCTGGCATCTAAAATTCATAAGCAGCGCTGCACATAAAAGAGCCATCTGCCGCCTTGCCTGGCCATCCAAATGCAATGGAGAGAGCTGGCCGCTGCTGGCTGCCGTGAGCCGCTTTCCTTTGAACTCCTCCGCTGAGGACAGTGGACAGAGGCCTTGCCCGGTAACAGGAGCACAGTGGAAAACAAGCACTAACGCGTCTTTGGGAGAGTCAACGAGAGAAAGAAGCTGCTGCAGTGGAACATTGTCTATCCTGACTCTGAAAGGCGAACGGTCTCTGCTTGCACAATGTGTGTGTGTGTGTGTGTGTGTGTATGTACACATGCGGGAATGGGGCTGCATTCTCAAGGGGTTAACCCTAAGTGACAGAGGAAAAGCACTATGCAGAATAAGAAGGAGCAGGGCAGGCTGTGGGGTCTAGCAAGTCGGGCCCTGGGCTGGACTCTGGATTCTATTCCCATTTTCTATTCCCATCCCCCGACCTCCTGTGTTACCTCAGACAAGTTGCTTCATTGCTCTGTGCCTCAGTTCTCCCTCCCCGCCACAGCCCATGTGTCTGTCTTGTCTGGGGCAGAGGCTCTCTCTTGTTGTGTGTGTACAGCACCTAGTGCAGTGGTTCTCAAACCTTTTCTATTGGTGACCCCTTTTGAACACCAAGCCTCTGAGTGCGATCCCCACATTAGATATTAAACACATTTTTGATATTTCACACTGTTAAATACTAGATTTAAACTCCCCTGCTTAAAATGAATTTTGTCCCTGCTTTTCTCACTGCTTTTAAATCGAGTGAAATATATTTTTATCCAATTAAATATAAGTGGAAAAATTATTTTTAAGTAAAACTTTATTTTAATAGTTGACAGTAATTAATGACCTGAAACAATGGGGTCCGGGTTCACAGCCTGGTGCAGGGATGGGGCTGGGGGGTGCAAGGGCTCTCAGCCCAGCGCAGGGCTTGGGGTCAAGGCTTACACTCATCTTGGGGCTCAGGTTCACAGCCCCCTGCGGGCACTGGAGTCTGGGAGCCGGGGCTCCCCGCTCGCAGCCCCACAGCTCAGCCCTGGGCTCGCGCCTTGCGGCCCCACTCTGCTGTGCTGGTGTTGGGGCTTGGGGCTCACAGGTCCACCGCTCCAGGCTCACAACCCTGCAGCTCCGTCTCAGGGCTAGCCCCTCCACCCGGGTCGGGGCTTGGGGCTCGCAGCCCCTCTGCTCCCGCTCGGGGCTCGCAGATCTGTCACCCCAGGGTCAGGGCTCGCCGCCCTGCCACTCCGCCCCGGAGTCAGGAGTCGGGGGTTGGGGCTGGCATCCCCGCCGATCCGCCCTGGGATCAGGGCTCGCAGTCCTGCTGCTCCAGGCTCTCAGCCCAGCCACTCCACCGCCCCGGGGTAGCAGCTTGGGGCTCACAGGCCCACCACTCTGCCCCGGGGTTGGGGCTGGAGCTGGCAGCCCGCTGCAGGGGCCGGGTCGCCCACCGCAGGGATTGGAGCTGGAGCCCACAGCCTGCTGTGGGGGGTCGAGGCAGGAGCCGGCAGCCCGTCGTGGGGATAGGGGCTCGCGACCCTCACATAAGCGGGCCACGACCCCCAGTTTGAGAACCAATGACCCAGTGCAATGAGGACTGATCTCAGTGTGGGGGTCTCCAGGTGCTACTGGAATAGAGTAACAATAACAGCATCACTGGTCTGGCTTTGGCAATGAAATTGATCACCTGGGCTGAAAGGGGCTGGGCACATAGGAGTAAATGGCAAGAAAAGAAGCAAAGGGGAATTTTGGGTGAACATCTGGAAATGTTTGCCGTTGCAGGGCTGTCCAAAGGGATGTGGTAAGAGACCCATTACTTGGGACATTTCAAACTAGACTGCACAGTGCAGAGAAAATGTCTTGCGGGGATCAATCCTGCACTGGCTGATGGAGCTAAGCCTAGTAAGACTTTCCAGTTTTTCGAGTCCATGCTACTCTCAATGCAGCTCTAAAGCTAATAGCTCTTCGGCAACACTGCATCCTTGTAGAGGTCTTTGTTACCCTGCTCAAGATCATCTTCCCTGCAGCACTGATGAGCCTGGTAGACTACCCTCTTTTCAGTTGCATGAGTTTCTGCTGCCCTGGCTTTAATAATATTCTGTAATGTGTGGGTGTGCACTGTTGCCCTCTACTGGATGAAATCAGAATTGCTTAGCTGTGTGTCATGGGCCTGCCGCTAGCAAATCTCCATTAGCTCTGGTGGAGTGGCAAGGTCTGAATCCTGAGCTGGCTGTCGCCAACGCATGGAGCATGCAGGAGCTGGGAAGTTGCTAGGTGGACTTGGATTTGGTACGATCCTGGTGTTTTCCACGGCTAAAGGTGGGATGAAGTGACCAGGCCTGGTAAATGTGGGGCCCTGAGAGTGGAAGCCAGAGGACTTACCGGTCTTGCCTAATGGTTCTGTTTTCAGAAGCCCTCCTCCATCACTCTGCTTTGATTGTGCGGGGACGGGGGTCACTCGTACACAGACCTCGTGGGCCAAACTCTCCCCGGGATGCTTCTCAGAATCCCCTTCATCAACCCCCTGCTCAGGCCCTTCTTGCTTGTAGGAAAGATCTCTAAAAGGTCAAGGGGTCAGCTTTTCCGAATGGGAGACAGCCTCTACTCCCTGTCCTATCACCCTTCCATGCGTCCTGGGCATCCCATTGCTGCAGAAAGCCTCCTCGTTCCCATTGTCTGCATAAATGATGATGCAGCTTTATTAATTGTGAAGAGATTCAAAGACACTCCCCTCCTCCTCCCGCCCCCGACCACTGCTCTTTTGCTGCTGTGGGTTGTTCAGACAGATGGGACTGGAACCGCTGCAGCCTGTGAGCTCTTCCTTGAAGACTCAGGAAGTGACAGCCCGGCAGGCAGCTAAAAGCAGCTGAACAGCAACGGCGGCGACTCACTTTTCACTCAGTAGCATCCCGAAGGCCAGTTCTGCGGTTGTGCTTGTGCAGCGAGCCGCCCAGGTGGGTGTCTGCGGTGCACTGGAGCGTGGGCAGCACAGAGCCTACTGGCTGGAATATGTCAGACTTGGTTGCCTCTTTATAATCCCCCCAGGGGAGAGATCCTTGTCTGTACAGCAGGATTCACTGTGGGGACAAATATATCATTCCTTCACCAGGAGGTGATCCTTCCCGGGGGTCGTGTTGACTTTGTGGTGTAATACGTTGGTTCACACCGGGATCCGCAGGTCCTCAGTTTGGTGGGTTTCCAACTGTCAGGGGGCTGTGTGTACAATGGGTTCCCATCTGATGGAGGAGCGCCTATACAGCACACCGGGTGGCTTTCACAGCCAGAGAGTCAAAGGAATTGCCCATTAGCTCATCCAGCCCATCCGCCTGGGAATGTTCCAAGAAGCTGATGAACCAGTGGGGCCATAAACAGAGTGATGGCGCACAAACCACCTGGACCAGGGTCTGTTTGGAGGGATCAGGAGAAAGGGAGATGGAAGGGGTTTGTCCGTGAAGCAAACAGAATGCCAATCAGGTTGCCCAGCCAAAGGCAAATAAACTTCCTCCTCTCCTCCAACCCCGGCTTGTCTCAAAGGCCTTGTGCCCTGACTGGGTTGGGTATGGACCACCAGTTGTTCTGCAAACTCCATTTCAAGCCTGGCGCTAGCAGAGTGATAGCCAGGATGTGTCTCAAATGCGGCTAGACTGGAATCAGCATGACCATCCCCCTGCTGACTCAGTCATGGCTGCTTCCCAGTCAGCTCACCTTTGGGGGGCTTTACTGCTGTTCTGCAGAGGCCCTAGGAGAAGGGAACATAGAGCTTCTTCCCATGGTTGCATCACCAGGCGGATTTTCTGCTGCCAGAGCTCTACACATGGGGATAGGTCCAGGGCTGAATTCAGTCTAGAGACGCTAAAGGCTGCTCAGTGAGTTTACACCACAGTCACATGGTTCTATTTACAAGCATGTGCTCAACCGCCTTGCCCATGATGTCTTCCCTCTAGTCCGCTTTTACCATCTGAGCATTTCCCACCCACCCAGCCCCTTCCCTCATGCCAGGACCTGGGTTTGGTCTGATGCGCCACATTTCAGAAATGTCCCTTTGCAGCATGTCCAGATGAATGTGTCACATGTCTGATCTCAGCCAGAGGGAAAGTTCCTTCCAATCCTGCTGCAGGGAGACCTTGCCAAAACCTCCAGCCCTCCCAAACCAACCACACGCACCGCAAACACTATCCAGATACCGGCACCACACAAAGCTCCACCATGTTTTGCAAGCTGGGAAGATACCTGTTATATCTCCCTTCTCTGCTTCTAACTCAACCCTTTCTCCCTCCCATTGTCCCGCTTTCCACAGTCTCAGGTTCATAATTAGCATCTGCAACCTCTGGGCTTCTTCACAAACTGATGAGCTGCTAAAAATACAGCCCCTGCAGGCATCCATTGAACTTCTATTTCTGTATTTTTTTTTATTTATTTTTACCACTTTTGGATGAGCAAAGCAGTTCAACAAAGAGAAGGAGAAAATGCTGTGATTGCGAAGCTGGAACTCGGCCGTTTTACTTTGTTCAGTTTAATTACACAAAGTCATCATTTAGTGGGGAGCCCACTGGCAGGAAAAGAAAAAGTGTTCCCATTCCTACCTTCTTTGGATATATTCTATTTAAAGCTTCCTCAAGCCTTCTCCAGCAGAACTAACTGCCACATCACCCCGAACCTCCCCTTACTTATCAGGAGAAATGGCTGCAATGCTTTTGAATTGGAGACCGCACTTTGGAAAACCATTGGTGTTCATTTCCTCCTGACGTATGAATAATCGAGAGACTGGAGCTGGCATACCTATCAGTTCTCCTGCACCCAGCTCCCTATGAGAACTGCAAGGAGACAGGAGGGAACATCTGTGGGCTTCTCTATAGCCAGCTCTCTTAGGTCATTCCCCGAATTAGCTACGGCTAGGAGACTGTGACTAGAGTAAGTAGGAGCATTGGAATAGCCAGGCCACATCACTAATTATAGGATTTCAGTTTCACCTTTGACTTTTTAAAGCTTTAGACTGTCTCGGAATGGTTCTGTTTCAGTTTCCCACATTGATTGAAGCTCCTCTGCCTATCACTTGAGGGCCATTTGTCTGTGTTTTTATTAGCCATTCGAGTTTGCAGCTGCCTTCTTTACTGAACAATTCTCTCGTTCCTTCCTTAACCTGTGCATCTCTCTGCAGTTTTGTTCAGTGGTTGGGGCTCTACACTTGCCCGAACCCTGGAGGTGCTGGCTGCCACATCACTGGTAGTTCTTGTTTGGACGGAGGGTTAATTTCTCCTTTGCTGTGTGATAATCTGTAAGCATGGCCTATGTTTAACTGCTGAGTTAATGGTCATGTACACATTGCCTCTGTCTCGCTGAGGCCTGTATTTGTATTTCTGATGGCTCTGCTTTCAGATATGAACAATGACATTTCCAGCACTGAGTCTGTGACCCGGCAGGGCCCTTCACATATCTTGTACTATTGTTGTGCCTCCAAACCTGCTATCTGGCTATTAATAAAATCTTGTAATTGTTAACCTTTAAAGGACCCACCTTTTAATTTTAGGTCCATTACAAATGTCTGTGTAACTTCCCCTTTTCTCTTGGTCTCAAGTTGCAATGGAGGAGGTTTCGGTTGGATATTAGGAAACACTATTTCACCGGGTCGGGGATGAAGCACTGGAATGGGTTCCCTAGGGAGGTGGTGGAATCTCCTTCCTTAGAGGTTTTTAAAGTCAGGATTGACAAAGCCCTGGCTGGGATGATTAAATTGGGGATTGGTCCTGCTTTGAGCAGGGGGTTGGACTCTCCTGAGGTCCCTTCCCACCCTGATACTCTATGATTCTATGATTTCCATTACTTCTTCCAAGCCTTCGTGCCTTTCCTCCTCAATCACTGCCCAAGCCTGTGTCACTCTGAGGTTCTCTTCCATTTTACTAGCCCTCATGGTTCCCAGCACAATTCAGGAGCCCGAGTAACCTTTTCCAGGTCCCTTCAGCATCTCCCCATAATCGTTAGGGCTGGGGAGGGATTTACATGCTGTAATCGCACTTCCTTGGCCACAGACGTTTTTGTTTTCTAAGCCATGCTTGTGAAGCGTTAGCTGTCATCCCACAGCAGCTGGGCCCCTCATAGAGGTTTGAGTTCACTACACCCTTCGAGCCAACAAACTTTACTCTTTTAGAGTAGTCAGTAGAGCCTATGCTTTTAGATCCAGAGGCCCGGGGCTCAGCTTCCCCTCTGGCAATATCCCATCCAACCCAAGTGTCTGATTGCAATTGTCTTCTAATGGTGAATGAGTGTCAATTTCATCAGATATTCGTAATCTGGTTGCTCTTTTCCTGGATTCACTAGCATCCCAGTTGGCATTTCAGAGAGGAGTGGGGCAGGCATCAGTCTAAATATTCATATAACTTGCAGCAAGAAAAGATGCATGAAGGCTAGGTGACACAGATGCTGCTAGAGTCTAGGCTGGCCGAATTCCCTGTCACTCTCTGCAATCGGTCCCTGTATCACAGGGCTGTAGGCCAGACTTGACATAAGTAACTTGCCTCATTTCTTAGTGGGCATAATTGGCAAGGAGAATGGAAGGTCAAATTGTAAATAGGGACTTAGCAAACAGTACGCTGGAGTCAGGATGTCTGTGTTTGCTAAGATAAGCGGCAATACCCCGACGCTAGAGACTATGAATAAGACAAACTGGTAATGTAACAATCAGGTTCCTCTTTGACAGCACGTGCAGAGAGCATGCCGTACAGGGACTGGTTCCTGCAAAGTCACCAAGCCAAGCCCAAAAAGGTGTGATTTAATGTATAGCAAATGCAATGTGATATGTAACTGTACAGACAGGAAGAGGTTGTCTCTGTGTCTTTGGAGGTGGGGTACATCCTATACTCACCCCCTATGCTTGAGTCCGATCAACTTGGCGTCCCTTTGCTGTATGCCCAATAAAGGAATCCGAGTGATGAAATCCAGAGTCAAACTGAGCATTTCAGATCCCAGAGAACTGGAGGAAGCTTTTGCACGGAACCGGACAAAGTGATCCGGATGAGCTGAGTGGAACAAGGAATCCCAACAGAAGCCTATCAACAGGATAGCATGTCCGGCAAAGTTAAACTTCCCGCTGAAGCTTAACCCTTGAGAGCATACCCTCCACCAAGGGACTATGTGCTATTGATACCACAGCACCTCCTGCCAGGAGAACCTAGGACCGGAGTAGCCGTGAGCAACCCCACAGGTCTTGCGCTATTGCCTCCGGAGGCTCAGCAACGAGGCAGATCAAACGATAAAAGGGCTGCCATGCCACGGAGGTTGATTTCGTCCGATATTTTTAAAAAATACGATAGAGCTTTGAAGCTAAAAACAATGCTGCTAAGAATGAGAGTTGTCGATAAGAGGTTAATGAGACAGCACCTCACAAGAGAGACATTACTGCAGAGAGGAGAGTGGGCAGACTGCCTTTTCCATTGCTTCCAACCCCACGTGGCTCCACCTCACTCCCTGCCACTTCTTCCCCCCCACCCCTGGCCCCCGAATCAGGTCCTTTGTTTGGGGTTGGTGGGGAGACGCATGGATGAAATCATGCTGCAGGTGACTCCTTGTTTCACTGCCTGAACACAGCCCATGAACCCAAATATCTCCATCCCAGCCTTGACCCGCACTGATCTTTCCCTGGCTACAGAATGACCAGATGTTGGGGATGTGGTGTGCTGAAAACCATGTTAAGACTTCAAGCTGCCCCTTCAAGTGTAAGAGGTTTCCTGCTCCTGCTTGCAGACTAAGAGGCTCAGTGGGGAAGAATGTATTTCGGGTCTTCAGCAGTCAGTCTGCAAAGATCCAGCCTAGAGCTAGTATGTGAGAGCTGTCTCTCTCTGCATTAGGGAGCAGCCTGCTTTGTCTCTCTGTTTTTGTGTATTAGGGTTCTGGATTCCCTGAAATAAAGTCGCTTTACATTTAAACTTTCCAAAAAGAGTATTCTATGTCTTTTATTTACCTTTTCCGGTTGTGTGCCATGAACATAACAAGGGAAGGCATTGGAAGGAAAGTGGCACCCACATGCAGCAGAATTTAAGTGTCCCTCTGTTTTATAACCACAAAGTCGGCAAGCCTTACAAATAAACCACCCTCCTCTAGCTGAGGCATTCTGGACCCAGCTTGTCACCAGTCCAACGGAGCAGCATGGCATGTCTGTATTTGCACAATGCATTGGAAAACTGTTCCTAATTACTAGCCGAAAAGATGCCTACTTCATTTAGATAGGTCAGACAATTCTTCAGTTGGCTTTGTCCCCAGAAACGAAGTAGCTATAGATTTGGGATTCCACCTTTCCTGGGGGAGATGTGGAAAAGGCTCTCTCTGTGAAGAGTAATTAAAAGGGATTGAAAGGCCCCCTTCCATTTGGATACGCTGTGCTGATGGATCACCTCTATGGAAGCTGACATCTACTGATTCTCGTACACAATAAGTGGCTGTGCAGTCAGTAATGTGCATGCGTGCTCCTTTCCGCTGCAGGATCAGAAAGATTAAGTCTTCCTGACACAGTGTCTTTCTGGTGACCCTTCAGTGCTCTCACTAACCAGCAGAGACAGAAGATTCCAGAGACTGAGGAGGTGATGGTGCTGCCCCGGTGGTAAGATAGCAGAGTAGGACTCAGAAGATCTGGGCTCTATTCCAGCCTCTGATGCTAACTGTTGTGTGGCTTTGGGCAAGTCAAATCACCTCTATGTTTTTTGCCCTCCCCCCTTGCCTCATGAGATAATAAATTCTTTGGGGCAGGGACTGACTCTCTGTGTCTGTACAGCTCCTAGCACAGTGGAGACATCATTTCAGTCAGGGACTCTCAGTGCAATGGGAATAAAAGTAATAACGATAACGCAGACAAGATTCGTGGTGTCTTTACTAATAAGGCAAAGAGGGGCTGGGGTTCTTATTGAAATGTAACAGGTATTGGCTTCCCCAGCAAACGAGGTAACAGAGCATGAGCTGGCTGATGAAACGATCACAGCAAGGAGAGCTGGTGTCTTGAACTGTACAGGCTTCAGACAGGACAGGAAATATTTCTTTCCAGGAGCTGATGAAAGCATCTGGGCCTTGTTCATACACTAGACAACTGATTCCTCGGTGGCCCCAGCAAAACACAGTCAGGAGTGTTGGCTGGCATCCTACCAGGCATATCCCACTTACATTTTTTTTAGTTTTGATCAAGGTTTTGTTGGTTCCTGACCAGAGTTTTATTAATACACTTCTGGAGACAGACGCTGCATCTCAGCGCACTGACCTGTGCTCGTGATCAAATTGAGACTCATTCTGAATGTTCACCAAAATTCACCAGGAGTGACATTGAAGTCAAAGGAGCTACAGTGTAAAACCAGCACAGCTGAGATGAAATTTGGGCAAGGCAGGTTTGAGTCCACTGATTTCCTCTGCCAGCCTGCCCCAGAAAAGCAGCAATGCAGCAGGTCACCTCCAGAAAGATGATTTTGCAACCATAAGGATTAGACACGTAAGTTTTGCGGATGCTGATGGGACTCCCAGGGGTGTGCTTGTGCTGTGTTGCACCTAAGATCATCTACATTCAGTCTGTGATCCCAGCATCATTGCTGGGGTTTATTATGGAACAGCCCCAAGTCCTATACGTGTGCGACCCTGCAGGCCCTGAGAAACAAATCCATGGCTTTCTAGGAGCTGTCCTTATGCTGCACCCCACCACCACTCAGAATTCCCCTTGCCCCAAATGCCCAGATTCCTGTCACTTGAGCTCAAGGGGAATCCCCTTCAGCTGTTTGCAATATAGGGACTATGATACACATGTTGGCCATGCTGATTCTATTCAGTGGAAGGTAGTGGTATAACTGCACATAAGCCAACATGTTACAGTAACATTGAGAGGGAGGGTACACGAGGGGAGATGACATTGTGGACGTGAAGTGCAGCACTTAACTCATTTCAATCCTGCTGCTGCTGGAGCGCAGCCTGGAGCCGACTCCTCTGCAATGCATCTAAAAATAAAACACCACCTGGATTTGGGCTGCTGAAGAGAACCGCTGCAGTCTGCACTCATCAGCGTTTGTGAAAATGCTCTAGACATGTGGGAGCAGGCAAAGGGTCAGCCCGCGGCCCTCTGGTTCTGCAGCTGATTACAGACGTGGGGCAGATCTCCTCCCAAGCACGTTTCCCTGCTGCTGTAGTCAACACATTGTCATTCTGATGGGGATTTTCACTTCGATCGTAATCATACACAGACCCAGACAGGGAACATACTGTGAATGCACTGTGCCTACCAGCATGGAAAGCATGGCAGGGAAAACAAGTTCCTCTTTTCCTGGAAGGGCACTTGGTGGGTGATGAATACAATTCTCGAGTTTCAGCAATGTAATAGGAACAGCAAAGCAGTGGTGACAGCAAACAATAGGCTGATAGAAAGGTGGAGTGAGATTCAACACAGAAATGATACCTAATCCAGTAACGACTAATACAGTGATGTTGGATATAGATTTGGCTGGCACCCTGTTCTGCTTCTTAAGTAAAAGAACCACATGGAGGTTAAGTCAATTAATGGCTATTAGCCAGGATGGGTAAGGAATGGTGTCCCTAGCCTCTGTTTGTCAGAGGGGAGTGATGGATGACAGGGGAGAGATCTCTTGATCATTACCTGTTAGATTCACTCACTCCGGGGTACCTGGCATTGGCCACTGTCAGTAGACAGGATACTGGGCTGGATGGACCTTTGGTCTGACCCAGTATAGCCATTATGTTCTTATGTTCATAGCCATAGTTCAGAAATTGGGTGTGGCCTAGTGGTTAGAGGAGACAACTGAGTATCATTTCTGATGCACTGTGGGGATCTTGAACAAGTTACTGGATGTCACTGTGCCTTAGAGGCTTAGAAGCAATTTAGAAGCCTCAAAAAGAAGCAAGTGTAGGCATGATCTGAAGCCAATGGGAGATTTTCCCTTGATTTCAATGAGCTTTGGATCAGCTCCCATATCTCAGAGTGAAAGATATTATCTTAACATAATTTATACTGCGGTAATCAGATCCCTGGAGCTAAGGAGTTAATTGAGCAACGGCATTTCAACTTGACCAGCCTGCTGGGAACTGGTAGGCAGAAGAGGCTACATTTTCACAAGCATGGAATCTTATTCCTGTGGTCTCTGATGTATTACTTGCAAAGCTCTGCATGTGAGGGGGAAAATAATCACATTGTTTATAAAGCTTGAAGGCTAGATGCATGCTGAATATAATAAATTCTATAGTAGAATAGACCAATAGGTTGTCTCTCTGCCATCCTGTCTCTGATGGCAGACCAGTGCTGGATGATGCCAATGCATTAAAATTGTGCATTCTTTCCTGGAGGAGGAAATTTCTTCCTGACCCCAGCTGGTGATTAGGTTTTATCCTGTAGCCTGAGAGCCATTATAATTTTACCCCATATCATCTTGCTCTTGATGTTGTTCTTAGTAAGATTCAAAAAGGGATCAGATTTTAACTTCCTCCATTAGTTGCCTCAGCAATGTCCTGTGCCAGTGAGTTCCACAGGTTTCCATTGCACGTCAGAAAAGCATAGCTCCATACTCCTGTAAATATGATGCCCCATGCACCTCATTGTTTTGCCATGTCCCAGCTTGAATGCACACATCACTAGGCCCCACTTCCCTCTCATGCTGGGCATGTCACACTTGCTCAGGTGGGTGTTGTCATACACCCTAGTACTTCTATAGACACAGAAGATGCTCCTTTCGCACAAGTGGTAGGGTGTAGCCTTGTGGGGACCAGAAGATCCAGCTCTCTCCTTGCTTATGACTCTAAAATCTTGGTGGTTGTGGTGTGCACTCTACCATGGCAGCTGGTGCCATTAATAAGTATTGGACTCTTTTTGCACTCAGAACTTTTCAACAGGCTTTTCCAGTTGCTCAAACTCTGAGTATTTACTCACGCCATCCTTCCGAGGAACCCATTAGTCTAGGAACATGCTCCTTTCCTGTGTAGCAAAGTGCTCCAGGTGCAGCTCCATTTGTTTTGTCCTAGGTGCTATTCCAGACTCCGGCGGCTAGGTGAATCTTAAGATGCTTCCGTTGTGCTGATTCACTTTGTGCAACCACGGAAGTTGCTCTGATGAGTGAGAGGAAGATCTAGTCCCCTGAGCAAAGGAAGCAGCATTTTGTTATAGAGCCTGGTCCACCTCACTTTGAAGTCAATGAGAGCCTTTCCACTGACTTAAATAGGCATTGAATCATCCCCATAAGATGCAAAATGTCTTTGATGACTGCTACTTTCCACCAGGGAATTTCAGTGGGACCTGCTAAGAATCAAGGGGGAAGCCATCCGGGGTGGACTGAACGGATTTCACCCAACGTGGTTAGCCCGCTGCTCAGCCTACCAAGGAGGAGAGAGAGAAGCAAAGTCGGAGATGGAATATGACAGCGCTATGCAAACGGGTGGAGAAAGGATGGAGCTCATCTGTTCAGGTACATTGAGAAACCTGTCAGTCACACGACGGCTTACAAGGCAGAGTTTAACTTAATTTCAGCTAATATGCAGGAATGTTTCTAATAGCAGGCTGTCAAGGGAGCATGGGAACAGACAGGGAACTAGACAAGACGGCGAGGGAGGAGGAGGCGAGAGCACATGAGAACAAATGTGCTTTAGTCACTGGTGAAACTGGTGCTCACCATCCCGCCTCATCCTTTCCCCAGCTGAGTATGTCTGCAGAAACGCTTCCTTCCTTCTGCCTCTGGTGTGTTTCCTAATCCAGTTAGATGTCTCCTGAGTTACCCACCTAAGAACTGAACCTTTGCAATAGCTCGCATGGGGCTTCCCTCCGAGCTTCAGGCCCTGCTGCCCTTTGCTGTACAAAGACACGACTCCTTGTCAAGATTGTTTCTCTTGGTGCGTGATGAAGTCTGGGGATCCTAGTGGAAGCACTGAATTCCCAAGGCTCCTCTCTACCGGCCTGCCACCTGTATCTCAGTGTCTGCCCGGATTGCACTCTGATCCTGAGATGATTCGTGCCATGCCATCAGCCCTCTTTCCCCTCCACCTGGGGCTGCAAGTCCCACTGGAGTTTTGCCATTTCATGCGGGGGTCCATCCACTCTGCCTCTCTGTTGACCTCTTCCAGCTCCACTTACACAGATTCACAGGGGATGCTTTATCTAATGCTTTAAGCCATTAGAAAACACCCTCCACTCCTGGACGCATCCCAAGTAAATCCCAGCTCCAAAACAGACTCTAACTGCTTCCACCATTAGCGACTTCCTTCCTATCCGCTCCACTCCTCTTCTCCGTTTCTCCATCCTCCCTCCCGCCTTGCATCCTCCCCTTGGGATATTGACGCTGGCTGGAGTTTCCCATTAAACTAGGCACTCTTGTAGAAAGGGGAACTGACATGATTAATGCTGTTCAGTGGGGAAGGCAGCGAGTGCACTTGGAGAAATTAGGAAGCAGGCACATGCTTGTCATCCGGTCGTTAGAAATTCCCAAAAAGCAGCAGCGCTGGGTTGCACTTGGCACAAACCGCTTTAGACCCAAGGGGGAGGAGGGAAAGGAGCAGAGCCACTGCGGTGAAGTGTTTTTCTTTTTTTTTTTATTTAATGCTGAAGCCAACTTGTGCTTCACTGGACCCTGGAATAAAATCTGAAATGACCTTTCAAAGCACGTCCCACCAGCCCTGGAGAAGTCACAATTCCAATTCCTCATTCCCCTAGGAGGGCAGGTTTGTTTCCCATCCTTTGAATTTTAACAGCTGCAGGTCCCTTTCCCTCTTCCACTACAACTTCTCTCACTTGCTTTTCGATGTTTCCAGAGGATCTCCTGAGAGCTGATCTCTGGACAAACTCCCTCCGCAGGATTTTCTGCGCCTCACTGCTCCAGACAGGGTCACCTTCTCCCAAAACACTGCCTCAGCTTCTCCTGAAAGCAGGACAGAAAGACGGAGTGGCCAGCCGCCAGTTGGGTGAGAAAAGGAGCCACCTGGAGGGAAAGGAGAAAAACTTGCCTTGATGCTTACTCATTTTATACATGAGAAATAGAACATATGCAAAGTATTCCTGAAAGCTCAGAGGAATGCAGACACGATGCCAATCCATGCGCTTTACGATTCCCTTCCATTTAACTCATATGAAATAAACCTACAGGTTAACAAGGAGCGAACAGCAGGGGATGAAAACTTCAGATCTGCACCCTTCCATATCCAGCTGGGTCCCCCTCTGCAGAAGCCAGCAAGCTCCGTAAATGTTAGAGGGGAAAAAGATTTCTACTGTTATTAAAACTGCTGGTAGAAATGCCAAAGGATCCGGATCAGGCCCTCAGACCTAAGAAGCATAATTGTAGGGGTTAATGCTGGCAGTTTTGTTTCAGAACTCAAGACACCAATCATACTGAATTCACCCCATTGGTGAAATGTGGACTATTGATTCTTCCCCCAAAGACCAATAATGTACCAACCAGCCAAATGCCTTTGGCCCAATTCTCCTGTCATTCCCACTAATGAAAAAGAGGAGAAACTCCAAGTGAATGGGATTACAGAGAAGTAAGTGAGGTCACAGTCAAGGACCATCGGATGCAGTGACCACCGAGCTGAGTATGATAGCCCAAATTCTGTCCTCAGTTACGCCCGTATGTAAACCAGGGTAACTCCACTTCTTCATGGATACCTACAGTTTAAGATCAAAAGGGACCATTAGATCATCTAATCTGACCTCCCGACTATCACAGGCTATAAAATTGTATGTGATTACCCCTGCATTGAGCCCAGTAACTTGTGTTAAGCTTAAGCATCTCCTCCAGAAAGGCTTCCTATTTTGATCTGAAGACGTCAAAAAGTGGAGAAGCCTGCACTTCCCTGGGAAGTTCGTTCCAGTTGTTAATCACCCACACTGTTAAAAATATGTGCCTAATTTCTAATTTGAATTTGTCTGGCTTCAGTTTCCAGCCATTGATTCTTGTTATGCCTTACTCCACTGGATAAAAGAGCACTTCAGTACATGATATTTTCTACTTACACACTCTGTTCATGTTACCTCCCAATCGTCTTATTTGATAATAAGCTAAAGAGATTGACCTCCTCAAGTCTCTCACTGTAAAGCAGTCCTCAAATCATTTTTGTGGCTCTTTTCTGCACCCTGTCCAATTTTTCAATTTTCTTATCAAAATGTGGTCACGAGAACTGGCCACAGTAGCCCAGTATCAGTCCACCAATGCCATATACAGAAGTAAACACTCCCTACCTCTCTACTCCCCTGTTTATACAGCTAAGGATTGCATTGACTCTTGCTGCCTCAGCATCAAACTGGAAGCTCATGTTCTATTGCTTGTCCATTATGAGCCCTAAATCTTTTCCCTAATCACTGATTTCCAAGACAAAGTCCCCCATTCTAGGTGTCTGGCCTGAATTTCCTTGCTTCTATATGTAAAGCTTGCATTTGGCTGTATTAACCTGTATTTTGTTGAATGGACCCAGCAAACCAAGTGATTCAGATCACACTGCATGATTGTCCTGATTAGCATTTACCACTCTGCCAACCTTTGTGTCAGCTATACATTTTATCATCAGCAATTTTATATTTACATCCAGATCATTAATGAAATTGTTGAATAGCATCTGGCTTATTATCGATCTGTTAGTGAGGAACACCACTAGAAACTCCCCCATTCAGTACTGATTCCCCAGAGACAACTACTTTTTGAAATCTGTCAGACAGACAGTTATCAATGCATTTAATGTGTCATGGATTGATAATAGATGGTGATATTTTTTAATCAGAATATCATGAAACACTGAATCGAATACCTCATGAAAATCCATGGAATCTGTGCAATTACCTCGATCAACCAAACTTGTAATCTCCTCAAAGAAGGAAACCAGATGTTTGACAAAACCTATTTTCCATAACACCATGTTGACTAGCATTCACTATATTCTTATCCTTTAATTCTTTAACAGTTTAATCCTGTTTCATTTTTTATATTGTTTTACCCAGGATTGATGTCAGACTGGCAGGTTATCTGAGTCATTCTGTTTGCTAATGTTGTGCCAGTATTCAATAAGGCCAATCTTCCAGTCTTCTGGAATTTCCTTTGTAGAGTCTGAGCTTCCAATCTTCTCATGTAACAGCTCATCAGCAGATTGAGGTCCCCTCCTCAAGGTGAAGCTTCAAAAGGCTAGGTTCTGGAATAACCGGAGGGGTCCATTTGTATACCTCTGGTTATACCTCTCCCCCTAGAGAGTTCCTGTGAAATCCACTTAACTTTAAAGTTCCTTCTTGTCTGGCCCATTGTTTCAAACCCTCCTTTGAAGCTCATGGCGCTTCCCAGGATTTATATTAGTCATGTCTCCCTGCTGAGATATTATATCCAATCCCAAAATAATACATAAACATTTACACTTTTAACACAGTGAACTCCTAAAATACTTAACCTTAATTCAGTAAGGTTCAACTTAATTTAATAAGGTTTGTCCAGGATACCTAGTAAATGGCCATCTCTGTAACATTCGTACACAAGAACATAAGAATGGCCATACCGGGTCAGACCAAAGGTCCATCCAGCACAGTATCCTGTCTACCAAAAGTGGCCAATGTCAGGTGCCCCGGAGTGAGTGAACCTAACAGGTAATGATAGAGTGATCTCTCTCCTGTCAGCCATCTCCACTCTCTCACAAACAGAGACTAGGGACACCATTCCTTACCCATCCTGGACAATAGCCATTAAAGGACTTAACCTCCATGAATTTATCCAGTTCTCTTTAAACTCTGTTATAGTCCTGCCTTCACAACCTCCTCAGGCAAGGAGTTCCACAGGTTGACTGTGTGAAGAACTTCCTTTTATTTGTTTTAAACCTGGATCTCCAGGAACACTACAAACACAATCCATTAAAGCCTCATAAAACCCTTCTGTAACGGATAAGTGTTGTGTCTGTTTCTAGGTTTAAAAGGCACGAGAACATCCATAGGTTTAAAAGGCTGCCAGGGTTTAAACGCTGTATGACTTGGTGGTCTCGGTTCTTCCTAGAACAGGTTACAAAGGCCACCGTGGCCAACAGCATTAATGGACCATCTTGCTTTCAGCATCGGCCAAACACTGACTGAGCCATGAAGCCTGAATTCACCTGCCACTGCCCAAGCTGCATGTTTGATGCAGATGAATGGAGGCATCTGCAGTTATCTGAGCAGTGACTTTCACCAGCAGTTCATTCACTATCCACTCTTGAAAGGAAAACAGTCACACCCGAGAGGCTGCGTTCCCTGAAGGCAGCTGAACTCACTGCTTAGACAGCGAGGTGAAGATAGGGTGACCAGATGTCCTGATTTTATTGGGACAGTCCTGATTTTTGGGTCTTTTTCTTATACAGGCGCCTATTACCCCTCCCCCGTCCCAATTTTTCTCACTTGCTGTCTGGTCACCCTAAGTAAAGGAGAGTGCTCCAGCAGGAGGGAGAGACATCCACCGGGCACAGATCCACACACAGTTACACTTTTGCTAACACCAAGTGTTCAAAAATCATGAGACTGGCATACAAATCATTTATTATTATTTTTTAAATCTTATGGAGTGGGGTATGTCTTTTGGTTCTCCAACCTTCATGGTTCACTTGGGTCACATTTTCAAGAGAACCTTAGGAGGTCATTTTAAGAAAAAAACCTAATTTAATGAGATTCGTGATCAGATCATGAGAGCTGGAAGCACTAGCTGCCATTACACAATTTGCACATGGAGTCATACGCTCACGGACCTGTCCATGGGAGAGGTACCTGGGTAGCTCGCACAGGAGAATCAAATAACACCCCAACCCCAGCGAGTGAGGATGGGTGAGTCTTTCTGGCGAACCAATTCTCAACCCTCTTGGCCATTTTTTGCCCCCTCTTGAAGTCTGAGGTGAAGACAACGAAACAGCCCACAGCAAATGTGGGTAAGCAAAGAAAGGAAAACAAAACGTGTAGGCAACTCCCTTCAGGTTATGGGCCTTGCTTGCTTCAGAGGTTATCACTGATCACCTTAGAGTTCACTGGGGGTCCAGTGGAAGTCTTACTCAAGAGTCTATTCCCTTCTCAGGGGTGTTCCCTCCTTTTAACTCCTCCAGTCCTGGCACAATCTGCAGGTGCAGAAGGATGGGGCCGCTCCAACCCAAAGCAGCTCCTTAACCCCTTCCATCCTGGTGCGGGTTTTATATACCAACTGTGCATGGAACTGAGATGCACCAATGCACGTCCATTGTAAGCACCCAAATTTACTCTGAAATTTCATTGCTCGTAGATGTCTGCTGGGATTTTCGAAATGGATCATTTTTACGCTGATTTGCTGTAGCGTGAGGGAAGAATCAAACCCCACGTCCCCCCTGAGCTAAAACATGGCGATTTGAGATCCATGGTCAATATGGACCATTGACGACAGGGAGGAGAGGTTGTACAGACTTTTAACTTTAACCTTTTCATCAGAAGCCATCTGTCTTTCTTACAGGATTTTAACCATTCAGATCTCTTTATGTGCTACAACTGTGAAATTGCACACTCTCATTTGCAGAAGGTGCCCTATAGGCCTCCAGCCCTTTAAGACAAAGACCTGAGTGGGTCTAATTTCATCCAGAGGAGGGCGGTGGCACCTGCGGACACCAATGACTATATCACGCAAATGCAAAATCTCTTTTTCCAAGGCTACTTATTGGCAGAGAGGTGCAGTCTCATTCCCAGTTAATACTGAGCAAGAGTGACATCTAGGGGTCAGCTGTATAAGGCGCAGGTGTGTCTCCCTATCCCAGGGGATGTTTTGTTTCCTATTTGAAAGGTAGTTCAGGAAGAGAATAGGTGAATCCCCAGTCCAGTTCTCTGATGCCCTGCACCCCATGCAATCGGTTTCATGTCTTGCATAATGGGTATAAAACACTATCATTGTGAGTTGATAGAATGTTAGGCCCAATTTGCACTGGTGCGATTTATTATGCAGGGTTCTGGGCAAATTGGCTCTGTAAGAGGTTGGGTACAGCTTGTGGGTGTATGTATATAGATGGGGACAGAGGTAGAGATAATCCCCAATATCACTGGGAACCATACAGTAGCCAGGGAAGGGAAGGAAATGGGGGAAGAGTTGGCATTTAGCTATATGCCTTCTTCCTCTTCCTTACCTGGCCAACTCAGACAGCTCTTTACTCCCTGTCACCCACAGGATATATTATATCCATACTAATTTCGCAGCCAGTAAATTACAGACATACCCCGCGTACCTTCATCTCATTAGAGAAGGTTAATTTAAACAGACAATCAACAAAATACAGAAAATTAGTTTGGAGAGAGGATTTTGCTGTGTCTCTGGCACACAATGAATTCACAACCCCAACATCTGCCACCACTAGAGAGAAAGTGCTTGGGGAAAAATAAATAAATAAATATAAACCCACCTCATTGCGATTTCCTCTGATGAATGGTGAATTTCCAATTAGCATTTTAATTACTCAAGCCAGACTTTCATCTGCCTTGGTGATCGCAACAAACTCCACAAGCAACAAGTCAGAATAGGATGAGGACCAGAGTGCCAAGTAGAGTCACATATCTGCTTGGTTTAGCATCTGAGCCTTTGCCTCACACCAAACGAATCCTACAGCAATATCTATCCCCAGGATATTACAGACGTGAACCCCATCACTCTCACCTGAGAAAATCCTACAGCAAACATCCTCAGGGCCCTGGATACTGTATGCAACTGTCCTTCACTCAGGCAAATCCCGGAGCAAACCCATCTCCAGGGCCCTACATATGTGAACTCAGATACAAATCAGGGTTCCTGTGTGAAACCTGAACAAATCCCACAGCCAATCCATCCATCCAGACACACCTCCTGTGTCCTTCACCTGAGCTAAACCTACAGCAATCTTGTGCCAGGGGATCTACAGACCCACACCATGCCCCTCTCCCAAGGAGGGCTTGTAACTGTAACTTGGCCACTGCATGCATCCGATGAAGTGGGTATTAACCCACGAAAGCTTATGCTCTAAAATTTTAGTTAGTCTTTAAGGTGCCACAGGACACATTGTCACTTTGGCCACATTGTGCATGTCAGTATATAGAAGGCATCATTTTAATCACGTGCTCAGTATTATAAAACACTATATACTTATTTGCGGACTAGGCAAATGAGAACCATGACGTCAAACATCCTCCTAACTTTCCCATCCAATGCCAGCACTGCATTAACCTGAAGGGTTTTGAATGGGGCAGCCTTGTAGTAGGAGCTTGGATTTAAATGCCAGTGCATGCAGCGCATAAAGCCCCCAGTGGGCTTGCACATTGGAATGGAGGGTGGAATTGCTGCTCAGAAGCTGGGTCAGCTGCACAGAGGATAAATGGACAAAAAGATTGAGTCAGCTGAAGAATTAGAACATAGTCACTCCCCAAGGGTATGGGTAACAATGGGGTAGTATTTTAAAGGGCAGCTGTTTAAAAGGCTCTATCTTGTAAAATAAAATAAAACAACAGTAAAATAATAGTGCCCACAGACGTTCATCGCCAATTGACCTGCAGGCACAAATTGCATGCATGGCTGAATTACAGGTGGCATTCTGAATACTTGTACCTCTAACTATTCGGTTAGGGGAACAAATCAGGTGAATAGAACAACAAAATACTCAGATTTGCCCCATACTTTATTGTGAGGGTACACAGATGTCTCAGCTCTGGGAAAATGTGTGTCAAGACGCCCAGATACATCTCCCAGTGATAACAGCAGTTGATTCACTAGGGGGTGAATCCATAACATAGAGAATGGAAAACTTCCCATTGATTCCATTGGTCTTTGAATCTCATCCTAGAAGAGTAACAACTGCATTCAGCTTATGGCCTTCCTCAGGATAACCTGTGACCTGGCAGGGAGTGGAGCTGAAAAGTTTTGAATGTTCAATTTGGATGCACATCTCTGGATAAGAGGCCCAAGATACCGGTATTTCTTCTACTAATGGTAGCAACACATCAAGAATAGTGTCCACTCCATCTCCACAGACTGCTCAGAACTCAAAGCACAGCAGTGCTTATGAAATCTAAAGGTTAGCCAGACCTCTCAGATCCTTCAGAAAGGTTTGGGATTCAGGTTCAAGTTTGAAGATGGCAGAAGGCTTGCGGTTTCTGATTATTCCAAACTGCATCACTCATTTCTAGCTGGGCATCCCTTAAAATGGATCCAGAAGCTGCAATATTTGTAGAGTCATTTAGGACTAGTCAAGGGACACCCCCTGAGATTCCCATCACCCCTCTTCAGGATCTATTCTGGTTGCTAGTGAATCTGCAGATTCCCTTCAAAGTCTTGATTAAGGTACATCAACAACCATCTCTCTGTCTTGCCAAGCAAACAGAGATGTTTTGGGTGGTCTCTCTTACCTCTCCTGATATATCATCTAATCAAGCTGAAACCAGGGGCTTCTTAGATTAGAGTCATCATCTATGGAAATCCCCTCCGAGAATATGGACATTGGAGTCCTTCTGCAGCTGCCTCCACAAAGTGGTTAAAGGCCTTTCTACTAAGACTGATAGGTCTGGGACCATTTCTGACTCTCTTTGGTCAGCACATACTCCTCTGAGGTTCTTTTCAGGGCCTTCTTTTGTTTACTGTTCATAACCTGGCTGGCTCCAGTTTATTTTACATTTTATTTCCCAACAGTGTAGCTGGGTTTTTTTAGACATTGCATCAAATTTGTATAAAGTAAGGGCCCACTTGGGTGTACAACAATACCTGTACAAAATGCACATGCAATGCCTTGAGTCGCAACACATACAACATACACAAAATGCCTTTGTTTGGAAAATGTGCATGCACAAAATTCATTCACTCACAAAACTGCATGTGCATTTGCCTAAGATGTGAAAATTATTCTATTTTTATAGTGCCCAAAAAATAGCACCTTGCAGCTAGATTGAGAAAGACAAGGATGCCAGCACAAGATTAAGCATGGACCTCAGGCCTCTGGATTTTAAAATATGGTTCTTTAAATATTAAATAAATCCCTCATTGGATGTAAAATCTAATCCCAGCTCCTTCCTGGATCCTGCTTTCTCTCTCGCTCTCCTTTGTATCATTCTGAACAAGATCATCTGAATCCACATCCTCTTTCTTTTCCCTTTTTAAAGGCCAGGCACAGGGCACAGCTCAGTCTCCTGGAGAACCTCCCTGTGTGAGACGGGTGAAGCACTGACAGCAATAAAACTACAGTGCAACAGCATAAATCCCACAGGGAAACAAACAGAGTTTGATGAGCTGAGACACCAAATAACAGAGACTTTCCAAACTTCCGACTTCTGTCCCCTGATCTATTTCACTACACCCTCTTCACCCTCCTCTTCTTCCAAAGCCAACGCCTCTCCCGCATTGCTCTCTCTCCCCCCAGTAAGCCAGCGATAACAATTTCATAGGGTTTAATTGAAGCAGACAAGCGGAGCACTTCACTTCCGATCTCCTAAAAAGGCCGAAGCATGGAGGAGTTTATTACATCATAAATTAGAGCATGAAAAGCTAATACATTTTATACATTTGTCAGAGGGGGAAAAAAGTCCTTTGCTGCTAGGCTGCTCATAGCAAATCTGTCACGCTGGAGAGAGAGCTCTGAAATAGAAGTATTTACAGTCAGATACTGCCCTGGGATAGAATAGCAAAGCTAGCTGCTGCCCATTACAGACCTACATCATCTGCCGAGATAGAGTTCTCAAGCCATACAGCACGGCGGCCCTTCAAAAAGTCATCTCCATTACATAGGTCTGGAATAATGAAAAGTACAGGGCTTTGGCAGAGCTGCCATTTACAGAATAGCGTCGGAGATGAAAAGACAGAATAATGCACCCATCCATCCCAAGCAGCCAATGCCTCTTGCAGCACCGTCGGAGGCTCAGCCCCAAGACACAGGGCAGAATCATGCAAGCAGCCCAGCAGGCAGGGCCACATACAAAGCCACGTGAGCTACAGAGAATAATGTGCCCTCACAGAGTGCAGCATTCAGGGACTCAGGGAATATGGTAGGAACATGTTCTCGGCATTTGCCCTATAACTGGAAATATGAATTTTCCTGATTCTTTGCTAGATAGGGGAGGGCTGGGAAACGAGGGAGGGGGAAGCCAGAGAAGCCAGATTCCCAGCTGGTGTAAATCAGTGTTGATACACTGAAGCCTTGTGCTTTGTCCAAAAGGCATCCAGCATTCTAATGCTTGCTCCTTGTTTTTGGCTTTCAGGAGCCCTGGGGATCAGGGCATTTCAGCAGAGACATCCCCAGCATAGCGCTCCAATCCGCACTCCCTTATTATCAGCCCCCCCAGGGATAGACTACTTCGCCTGATACCTACTATTGAAATGACAATGGGTCACGTATCGCCCCTGAGGCAATTCGCAATGTGGGTCAGGAAGGCATTTCCAGGACATAATCTCTCCCATAAGAGTCAGCAAGTCAAAGTTAATTAAGATAAAGGGCAGCAAAAAGCAACAATAATTAAAACTTAGTGTTGCCTTCCCAGAAGAGAAGTAGGGCTGGGAGTTGGGGTGGGGGAGTGAGTGCTGTGTCTAAACCTGGGTGTCTTTCCCACCAAGCCAGGTTCATCCGGGCAGCCATACAGCTGTGACGGCTCTAGGTCTCCAGTTCAGATGGGGGCAGCGTAACAGGCCATGTGCGTCTACTGCTGAAAGGGTCCCTCCATGCTCTGGAGGGGCTAATGGGCTGTCCAGTGAAGGCCGGCTTCTGCTTTGGAGCCCTCTCCTGGAACATGTCTACAGTCCACAGTGCTGAGATGGGTGTCTTCCTGGAGACTCCTGCCTTTAAGGAACAGGGCTAAGCTGGAACGGGGGGCTGGGGAGGAGGCCTTGCCAGTTGGGGCCACTACCCTGGAGAGCTCCAAGCAATGAAGGGATCTGATTTGATGCTATTCCCCTCCCAGCTTCATAAAGCCCTGACACAGGGAGAAGAAGGACTTCTGATTTTCCTATAGCAAGAATAGACACCACCTTGGTGCTCAAGTCTGGCCCAGGCCTAGCTCTGGCCTAGAGTACAAGCGAAAAGAATGGGGCTCAGGCAATAACAAGGCCTCGAGTCCATAGCTGTTTGTCTTTACTGCCCAGCCGGGATATACGGAGCTGGGCTAGGCTGCAATATGTTCTGCTGGTCAGAGAGCAGAGATCTTTCACCCCTCACAGACCTCCCGACTGTTGGCCATCCTGCTGCAGCTGCCCATGGCCAGGCTCTGCCTTCAGCCCTGAGGGAGACGGTTTCATCTCACCGTTGTCAGGAATCCAAGACAGGGCAACGGGCAGGATGCACTTGTCACTGATAAGGGGTGGCCTGGGCAACTCTGAATCAGACACAGAGGACAAGGCTGGGGAAGGGAGGGAACCACAGGGCAACACGGGTGCAGGCAGAGGGGTCTGACTGCCACATGACTGCAGGGACATGCAGCCAGACGTCCCACATCAGTAACATGATTTCCATCCCTTTCCTCACTGCTTACTTCAGCGACTTGCAGGACAGCCAGTCAACAATTGGTGTGATGCAATGGCCGGCCTTCGGTTGGGAAAACAACAATAACCACATTCACTCAAGGCAGCCCATTGCCTTGGCGGGGATGGCAGAAACCAACCCCCAAACTCCCACATGCTTGTTTTCTTTTTCGAGAGCTGAGAAGTTTGGATAAATTCCACTAGTCCCCAATATAACTTTATTTCTATCCCAGCCTCTCTCCTTCCTGCTCCTGTCCAGGACTGGAAGCAGCAATGACGGGACACTGGGACCGCTGCTGTTCAAATGCTTTCTCCAGCTGCACCAACCACTCTGATGCCATGAATTTTATAGCTCAGTTTTGCAGATCTCAAATCTCCCTGTATAATCACTGGTCATGATCTGGCTCAGAGAGGTGGAATGACTTGCCCCAGAACACCCAGGGAGCCTGTGACTGAGCCAGGAATTGAACCTGGATTCCCTGAGTCCCAGTCTAGGGCTTTATCCTCACAAACGTCCTTTCTCTCCTATTCCCCTATTTTTAGAATGGAATTTCTCCCTTGCTACTCTTTTCCCCCCATTTCCCTTCTCTGATCTCCCTGAGAACTCAATATCGTTTGTGTTCTGGAAGGGCATTCAAATGCATGATGTTGGACTAGGTACAGAATACATTTTCCCAGCCCCACTTCAAACTTTCTGAGCTCTACTTGTTGCTAGAGCTTTGATCTCCTCCTGACATTTGGTTTTGCTCTCAAGGTTTCCAGACTGACTGGTTTATTCAGTCACTGATGGAAGCTGCCAGACAAAATACTCCAGATTAATTCCACTCTCTTTCTCTCTCTCGCCCTTTCTTTAGAAACTTTTAATTAGTCCCAGACTCAGTGCCATTATTAGTATTTGTTATTAAGTATTAAAACCGCTCACCCCCAACTCCCTCTCCCTCTGCTTCCCATTTCCAGCCTTTTGTTTTAATTGTTATATTTTTAAATCAGTGATCAGTCGAGCTTCTCTAATGATCTTGACTCATTTAAAGGGCTTATAACTCTAGCACAAAACTTCAGTAAAAAAAGCAGCACACTTGCTGGGAATCCCCTAGGGGCATTCAGCAGCCAGCAACACAATAAACTCATTTATTATTTGCCCATTCCCCCTTCCCCCTCCCAAAATCACCACCATCCATAGTATCACAGATCCGACCCCTCTTCTCAAACAACACAGAAGCAGCTCCCTTTCCACATGCGTGCACTCACATTGTTTCCCTGATCATCAAGATAAAGGGGTTGGGGGGAAAGGGATCAATCCAGTCTGTGGAGAATCCATTCCCGGAGAAGGTAAGTGGGCTGAAAGCAAACCAAACCCATGCCCATCCTCCTCCAAACTCAAGAGCTTCTCATCCTCCCAAAGGGAAAACTATAAAGCACTGTAATAGGAGCAATTTTTTTAAAAAGAGAAGATGCTGGCCATATTTCTCCATGAGCAGAATTAGCAGCCCGGCAAGGAGGCTGCAAGGCCATTGTCTATTGACATACAACTCAAGATTTTGCTTGTAGCTTTCCTCCTCTGGACAAGGAGGTGTTCCATACACCAGTCAAAGGGGAAGTGCCACAAACAGTCAAGATCTCAGCTCCAGTCTCTCCTTCAAGGAAGGACATTTCTTTCACACCATCCACTCTCCTCTCTCAGCCCCCATCAAGAGAGAGCTCCCGTAACTGGCTCTGTATTTGCAAAGCATTTCTGAAACCGAGAAGAAGGAAGGGAGAGCAAACACTGAAGGGAAAATACATTAGGCCATGAACATTCCTAGCGTAGGGAGCTGGCTGGTACGAGTGAACGGGTGAAAGTCTTAATGCCAATATCTTGGTAGCAGACAGCTGTATAAATCCTGTCCCTTCACCTTTGTAATTTCAATCTCTGCCCTGAAGAAATACTTGGATAATATTAGCAGCAGGATGAGTCAGACCTATCTTGGGATCAATCTAGTGAAAGCAGAAGTGTTTCTGATGGGGACAGGTTATTGTCTTGAGGATGTCTCTGTAACCCCATTTAGAAGAAGAAAGTAAGGTTAAGAACCTCACTGTCTTTTCTTGGCCCTGAGCTTTCTAGGCAATGCCCCATGTGTCAGGCATCTTATGAGTGGCTTGTATACCTTCATATGTCCTTGTTTTCTGCATGCTGCACCATTAACTGTCTAGGAAAATTGATGGCTGCAAAGACGGATGGCCATTTTGTATTTGGTTCAGTACAGACTATTAGTGGAGATATAACACGCTGCTCTCTCTAGTTCTTTTGTTCTCAATAAACTAACAACACTACTCTACAGCCAAAATGCTTCTGAAATAAATGTAGTCAAACTTTACTAATTCTGGGTCACTGAGAATGAAAATGATGCTTAAAATTGTTGATTGGCTCTAGTTTTCAAGATATGCTGTTGGGTCAGTATATACAACCCTTGACATGGGAATGGCGGAGGATAAGTGAGTTATAAAGGGAAGGGATCTCAATTTAAACCAGAAATGAATAAAATACATCTTTGACTGGATCTACGAATAAATCTATGACTGGGTTTGGACAGTACTTGCTTTTTAGGCAAAACAGTGAATGATGCAATCTGAAGCTGGTATTGCATCATACATGATATGAATTGCATCATGTTATTCCTAGAAGTCATGGATGATGCAATCATAATGAAGCTTACATCACTCTGCTGAACAAATTGCCCTATATCAGCTCTAGAAATCATAGTGTCGTGCTCTCTTATTTGTCAGTGTTTGATTTTGCAAAGGGACACATTTGTGTTTAGCCAAAGTGAGCAGAGATGCCTCATACTTGTGTGAACAGTGCAGATAACTTCTGCTATGTTTGTGGTGAAGTGACTTTTGCATCACAAAAGCGCAGTATAACCACTATGGTTAAGAAAGCCTATCACCTTTATTTTGGCTGCAAAATTGGAGATCAGGACAAGAGGTGGGCCCCACACATATGCTGCAACACTTGTGCAACAAATCTTCGCCAGTGGTTGAACAGGAAAAGGAAATCTATGCCTTTTGCAGTGCCAATGATTTGGAAAGAGCCAACAGTCATACCAGCAATTGTTACTTCTGCCTGGTGCCTCCAGTTGAGAAAGGTGTGTCAAAGAAGAAAAAGTGGACTGTGCATTATCCAAACATTCCATCAGCTATACGCCCAATACCCCACGGAGAAGGACTGCCGGTTCCTGATGCACCAGAATCATTCTCACTTGAGTCAGACGAGGAAGAGGATGAAACTTCTGGTCCTGAACCATCAATGTCACAGGACCCACATTTTCTCCCATTCTCCTCCTCTGAACCATACCTCATAATACAAGCTGAACTGAATGACCTTGTCAGGGATTTGGAACTACCCAAGAGTAAGGCAGAGCTGTTGGGCTCCAGACTACAGCAGTGGAATCTCCTGGCAGGTGATGTTAGGGTTTCCATGTTCTGTGACCGTCAAAAGGATCTTGTCCCATTCTTCTTCATGGAAGGTGATCTTGTAGCCTGCAACAACATCCATGGTGTGATGGCAGCCCTCAACATCATTCACGATCCAGATGAGTGGAGACTCTTCATTGATTCATTGAAGACGAATCTTAAAGCTGTTTTGCTGCATAATGACAATGTTTTGCCATCAATTCCAGTTGGTCATGCAGTCCATATGAAGGAAACCTATGACAACATGAAACAACTTTTGAGGTGCATAAACTATGACCAACATCAGTGGCAGCTTTGTGGTGATTTGGAGGTTGTTGCTCTCTTGCTTGGTCTGCAGACTGGATACATAAAGTACTGCTGTTTTCTCTGTGAATGGGATAGTCGTGCAAGAGATTCCCACTACATCAAGAAAGATTGGCCACTCCGACAGTCATTGGAGCCTGGGAGGAAAAGTGTTCAGCATCCACCACTTGTTGAATCAAGGAAGATTTTGTTACCACCCTTACACATCAAGCTGGGTCTGATGAAGAACTTTGTCAAGGCCATTGACAAAACACAAGCAGCTTTCAAGTACCTCCATGGAAAATTTCCAAGGTTAAGTGAAGCTAAGATAAAGGAAGGTGTCTTTGTTGGTCCTCAGATTCGTGAACTTCTTTGAGATGATGCATTTGACCATGCACTGCGTGGCAAGGAAAAGACAGCATGGAAAGCCTTCCAGTCAGTGGCAATACATTTTCTCAGAAACAACAAGGCAGACAACTACAGGTTGTTGGTGGAAAACCTCCTCAAGGCATACAAAAGCCTTGGTTGCAACATGTAATTAAAGATACACTTTTTGCACTCTCATCTAGATTTTTATCCACCGAACTGCGGAGCAGTGAGCGACGAGCACGGCGAGCAATTTCACCAGGACATTGCGACAATGGAGAAACGCTATCAGGGCAAATGGAGCCCATCAATGCTTGCAGACTATTGCTGGACAGTGACAAGAGATGCTCCATTTAATGAATACAAGAGACAAGCCAAGAAGCGCCGAGTAGACACTGAATAGGACTCAACTATATACATAATAGTTTTTTGCCTTTTGTTTCATAATACATTTTATTTATATAACCCTTTTGCTGATTTTTAAAATGTTACATAAACAGGACAAGTGAAATATTATCATGTAAAGCAACCATAAACACATGAAAAGACCTAGGTTTACAATTTATAATTAAAACTCTACTATCTACACAATATACATAGACATAAAATGTAAAAACTTAAATATCTTAGAAACAGTAGCCAATCAGTTGTTTTAATTGTCATATTTGAATTCAGCACATCAAAATACATAATAAATATCACATTTTATCTCTGAAGCAGACGACTTCTAAAAGATTAGACCAGTGCAATTGTTGAGAGGGAAAGTATCTGTTCCTTGTTTATAAAATACATAACGGTGCAGAGGTGTCTTTTTCCCATTTACAGCATTTGTGCCTCATCACACAGTGACTTCACTGCAGCAACGTATACCTTCATGACCATGTGGCTTGATTACTATAATTCCCTCTTAGCAGGGCTTCCAGCAATGAAATGCCATTGGCTTCCGCTTGTTCAGTGGGAAATTTGTTCCCTGGTTGGAACAAGTGTGATCATATTGCTGTGCCTTGCATTTCTCAAACTAGCTGCTTCTAAATTGGTGGATAGACTTTTAAGTTATCAGTCATAGAGTTGGAAGGGACCTCAGGAGATCATCTAAGTCCAATCCCCTGCTCAAAGCAGGACCAATCCCTATTTTTGCCCCATATCCCTAAATGGTCGCCTCAAGGATTGAGCTCACAAGCCTGGCTCTAGCAGGCCAATGCTCAAACCACTGAGCTACCCCTCCCCCAATGCCTCTTTAACCCAGGCTACCTTAAAAACATCATCCATTAGCCTCATCCTGATGGGTGTCTGTGCTCAGATATCACCCAGCTTTTGGGTAACCACCAATTGGTTCTGAATATGGCAGGCCTGGGGAACCTAGGACTGGGTGTGCTGGTCAGCACTGGTGGTCAGCACTGAGAGGCAGGAGGGATGCATTGGCAGAGCAGCAAGGAAGAATCTTGTGTGATGCTTGGGCCATATTATGTGTCTGATCACAGCCAGTGCTGCTTATTTTTCAGCTTCATGAGAAAACAAAATTAACAAGGCTGCGTGTACACCTGCACAGACACCCTCTCCCTCCCCTCAGTTTGTGTCTTCAGGAAACAAGGAATCAATCTCACGGTCTTATAGGAAAAGGCGATTCCTTTTTTCCAATGTTTGCTGAGCTGTCCGTGGAAGATCCTGCTCCGCAACAGAACTGCAAACTTGGGAGCAATCCAAAGATTAATGTCTAATTTTGGTTAACCAGATCAGGATCTTAACATTCCTCTCTCTTTAAACCCTTTCCAGCAATATAAGAGACTCCTCATCTAAGCTTCCAGCCCTGGCCAAGAGACAATTGGTTAAGTTGCCCTACAGTGTCTGTGGACATGGCTCTTCAATCATCCAGAACTGATCCAGCCTTCCCTTGCACCCCCGTCCTCAATATTCTCTGCATCTGAGACTGGCCCAGAAAGAAGTGTAAGGATCTGAGTCTGGTTTCTCATGTGGTCATGCCAGATGACTGGGCCAAACCCCATCATTTCTATAAGCAAAGTTTTTGGGAAGCAGACAGCAACCATAAGACATGTTAGAAATGCGAATCTTGTATAATTCAGGCTGCTGAGTCCCATGTGGAAGATACTTTACCCTAGTTCTTATATCACTTCATCAGGGATGGTTCCTCTACCGAGTAGGTCATGAAACATTTAAAGACAGACAATGGCAATAATAATGTCATGCAGTTATACAGCACATTCTCATCCCCAAGGATCCTGGTGCTCCTTACATACTGAAACTGACTCACATATTGTATTCAGAGATCATTGCAGCCACCACTGAAATGCAGCCACTCTTTCGAATAGACACTGTTCTACAGTAACTTTGCAAAACCGAGCATTTTATGATAATGTTGCTGCTGTGCCGAGAACCATTAATGTTGAATGCTGTGGCATTTGTCACAGGGTGAAACACAGGAGACGTAAAACAACACACCATCTACAAAAATTTAGAATAAACAGTGAAGAGGTCCTTATGTATTCAGTTGAAAATGCAGAGGCAATTGCACAATGCAGTAAACCAAATTGGAATTTGACTAGGGACACCGAGGTTAACAAACCCTCTTCTTGGAAAATGTGACACTGTGTGTTGCGTGATCACAAGAGGTCAGGGTCTTTGTTTCTCAATACATCCAAAACACGGAGCTGGTAGCAGCTTGAGAGTATCATGCTAGAGCATTGCATCAGTGCCGACTCAGCACCGAGCAAACCTCTGCTAGCACAGAACTCTGAAGTGCAGCTCCTTGGCCATATGGGTTACCACGAGCACATCAACAGAACCGGGTTTACAACAGTGCCAGTGGTGCCAGGTCCACACTCAGAATGGGCTCTGGCCCTCAGACCATGGCCCTGCCCCCCCACTCTGCTGCCCTGAGGTCCTGCCCCTGCTTGGCCTCTTCCCCCCAGAGCCCTGGCTGCCACTTGCTCCTGTCCGCCCCCTCCCTGCCATGCGAAGGATGGGCGAGGCCTCAGGGAAGAGAGATTAGGTGCTGGAGGGGTCTTGGGGCAGAGTGTGGGTGGGGTCTTGGGGGAAAAGGCCAGGTGAGGGCAGGGCCTCGGACAGAATGAGGGTGAGGCCACGTTCCAGGTGCTGGGGCCCACAAACGATGAATCTGGCCCTGCACATCAACCCTGTCCTCCACTGCCTATACTAGCCTCCCTTGGAATATCAAGTCCAGTGCAAGGTCTTGGGCCTTATTTTCTAGGTGCTCAATCATGTAGGTTCAGGATAGCTAAAAGAGCCTAAAGCCTCAGGATGAAGACTGTAGTTGGCTTTGCCTCTCCTCTGGCCCAATGGATTTCTCTACAACAAGCTCACCCCCAAAGCAGACAGAGCTTTCTGAGGGGCTGGTCTGAGGAATGAAATCCCACAAGATCTAAGGACCACCACAAACCTCACTGCCTTTGAGTCTCATAGAAATACGGTGCAATATGTACATAAAAAGAGGGGAAAAAATGACAAACACAACAAATCCCTCCGCTGCATGCACAATACAGCCCCTGGGGAGAGGAAGAAAGAGAAAGAAAAAACCACGCATGACAGATGTTAGTCGTGTTGCTTGATGCACAGTTGGAAGGTGCTCAGATACTATGGAGCACAGTTAAGTACCTACATAAAATAGCACCCCCAAATGAACACATCATCCTGCAGCATCTGTTATTTGCAATGAAAGTCTCTCTTCCTCGGACTACCCAGGCCTGCCTCAGCTTAGCATCTGAAAGCAGATGAGATTGCTGCCTGAGGTTGAAGATAATGTGCTTTCTCATATGCCGCCTTGTTTCATCAGGAAGCCCAGTCTTAGTCCCCGGCTCCTGCTGCCGCAGCTCTCCTTTAAGTGAGGGTAAAATCACATTACTTTGTTTACTTTGCAGGGTGCCGTGGAATTTCATGTTTTAAAGTGAAAGTTATTAAATTACTTCTGGCATAATACCCCCTAAATGCCGAGTCCGTGAGAGGGAATTTTAACTTGGTTAATCTGACACAAATGAAAAACTATTCAAGGCTTGACACGACTGCAAAGTTGCCGTGGCAGATTCCCCAAGAGAAAAAAAAAAATGTTACCACCAAGTTTTCGGTGTTCTGCTTTCATGATTTCTTTAAAAATGATATAGTGGGCTGAACATATTTTAAAGGAACAGTATCAACATTTTGACTGGCCAGATTTGACCAGCTACTCCAGAATCTGAGGGAATTCTTCAGGATTGTCTAGGCTTGCTCTTGGCTGCTTGATGGAATCAGTTTGGATCTCCAGGCGGAAAGGTAGTTTTGAATGCACACCTGCCCAGGGGAGTAAGATCCCTACTTGCAGCTTTGCCTGAACTGTCCAAGCCTTGGTGCATATAGGAGTAAGTGGGATATGTTCACGTGTTATGCCCCACTTAAGTATGTACGTGGGGGGATGGGCATTGGCTTGGCTTTGCCTCTGCCCCCGGACCTTTAAAGGACCGGCCAGCACAGCTGAGCCAGCACAGAGAGTGTTGGAATGTCTATAATTAATATAGACCCAAAGCAAATTACAACCCTCCCCCACTAGCAAGAGGGACACAGGAAAGAAATTGTGTCTCCATGGCTTTCAGGGCTGCTCCTGGGATGCTGTAGTTTATGGATCATCCTTTGCTCAGACAAAGGAAATGGGTGTCAGTCCCTGCATGGTGGCTCAGGGATGTGCCCAGCTTTGAATGTCTTTGCGTATGGCCCCGCTGTAGATTTAGAAAGGACAAAGGATGCTGGAAGGGGTCACCTGTCAGGCTGGGGGGACATACAGGAGAGGAACCAAGGTCTAATAGGATTGCTAACCAGGAGAGCCAGGCTCTATTTCCAGTCCTACCACTAGTTCTCAGTACGATGCTCAGCAAGTCTATGTGCTTCCATTTCTACCCCTGTAAAATAGGACCAAGAGGACCCAGCTTCTTCTGTGTCGCATCTTAAAACTCTCAGCGGAAAGGAGCAAACGCAGCGTGAAATGCCCCTTCGCTGCAGCATTAACCACCACACAGGGGTTGATCCTGAGCCCCATGTCTTTTGTGCATTGATCTTTTAACAACTGAACTGAACCCCACAGTTCAGAATCAATTTCATTTGTGAAATGTGCATTTAACTGATCAGGCCAAGAGCAATTTCAGTGTGGGAAACTGCACCGAGGTAATTAATCCCCCGCTAGGCTCAGCCCCTTTACTCTGGCCTGAGTGCAGCTTATTGTACGTTGCTGAGAGATGGCTTAGCCAGCTATGGGAAGGTAATGCTACCCTTTGGTAGGAGCGAATGCAGTACCAGTTTGCAGCAACTGCTGTGGAGTAGGCAGGGGGCTGGAGACTACAGGGCAGAGGGAGAGCAGAGAATACAGCACTGGCCCTTAGAGACATCAGGGGGATTTAACATTCCTAGTGCATCATCTGTGCTCATTTTATACCTGGGCTGTGCAGCATAGGCTTACTTCCATTGAATCGTACTCTGTGGGGAACTGCTGGAGTTAACATTGGCTTCCCTCGCGTCAGTTACAGAGGGGCCTATGGCTGTGATATCACACAGGGCACCTCCCATCTCAGAGCACTCTACAGATTTGAATTAAACCAGTCAGGGGAGGGGGAAATACTACTATTGCTTTCTCTGCATTTTCCTGATAAGTCAAGCGAAGCTCAGAGCCATGAAGTGAGATGCCCAAAGTCACACAGAAGTACTGTGCCCTATTCTCAGGTCTGCCACAAGAGGGGAAGAAAGCAAGCAAGCTCCTAAGCTAACCATAAGCCTAAAACAGCCTCTGTTTGCTTCTGAGCTAAGTAGATAACTACCAAGGGCAGAAGAGTTCCTACAGAAGGTCCCCTAGTTTCTGATAGAGTCTGTGAGGGTATATGGCAGAGAGGCCCAACGCCATGCAATCACAAATCCCTACACCAGCTAGCCACCCCCAGGAAGAAGTGACCACTCACTGCTGCCCCTAATTAATGCTCATCAGACCCTAGCTGCAGCCCAATACAAAATAAACAACTTCTCAGAGCCAGAGTCAAAGGACTAAGCTTTCCTACAGCCAGAGCTTTTCAAAAGCAAAGCAGTGTACAATGCCAGCCCCTAACAACGCTCTCTTGTTTCAGGGAGACTTTACTCCCCTTCCCTCTCAAAATGTCAGTCAGCAAAACCCTGCTGCGTCTCCCTGCTTATATACTGCCTAATGAGGAAAACCAGCCTCAGCTGGTCCCAGGGCTCCTTCCCTCTCTCTCTCTTCCCACCAATATCTGAGCTCCTCTGAGAAGCCTATTGCCAGGACAGACATCTTGCTCTGAGACAGGCTTTTAACCCTTTACCCACCAAACCTGGCAGAGTGTCTGAACTCCCCTTTGCAGGTGGGCTGCATTTATTTTGTCCTGGGCTGATTCTCTTTGCCACTCCCCTCCCCCATTGGGGAAAAAAGAAGCCCTTGTTGGCAATCTGAGAGAAGCACAGGAATGAATGGGTCTGGGTGAACTCCTTGCTTCGCTCCCAGGCGGGGTCACTCTTCATTGGAGTTGAGACATGTTGGGGGTGCATGGAGATGTTTGTATCCCCTCCAACCCCTGCCTGTATGCTGCCTGCTCTGTGAATGAACAGAGGCCTCTGGTCTCCAGGGCTCACAACCTCCTTTCACCCATGACTGGTTCATTCAACCAGGAGGGGTGGGGGTGTGTGAAAACAGGGTCAATATTCGCCATGCCATGACCTTTGGAAGGGAATGAGCCTGATTCTTCTCTTGCTTGTGCATAGGGTCCCCTCGGCTGGTGTAAGTGCCCTGATCTCAACCCCCGCAAACCATGTCGGGGAAGATTGAAGGTGTTCATGTGTGGCTAGTGTGGCTGTTCTCTGCTTCCCAGGGCCCAGAACGTCCATGAGAAACAGTGCAGATAGAGCACAGAGTTACACTGTGAACCAGGCCTCAGAACAGAGGGACCACAAAGGTCGGTTAAACCCACCTTCTTCCACACCCACCTGGTCCCTGCCCCTGTCCCTGCCCCAAGCACAGGGACAGAATAACCAAGTATCCGCCCCAATGTATTTTTCAAATAGGAAATGTTCCTCTGCAGTCTGTCTTTATGGACTTTCCCTCTCAGCAGAGAATTCTCTTCTCCTTTCTCAGCAGATCTACTCAAAGCAAGAGAGGAGCTGTGATGGTGGGGGGATGAAGTTTTGTGTCAATATGCAGCGAAGAGCCCTGGAAACTAGCAAACCCACTAAAGCAAATAGCTGTTCGCCTCCAGGCCGGAGCCTCTGCCCTCACATGGGTTCCCCGCTCCCTCTGCTCAGAGTTCACATCTTCATCCTGTGTAGCAGCATGCTTCAGAGAGCTCTCCGATCCCCCAGCCCCTTCCGCATCTCATTGGAAGGTGCAGGGCTGGGATAATGCAATGCTACGTGTATTGCAGCATATCAGCAAGGCTCTAGATGTCTGTGTCAAGTTCCACACAGGGCATGGTCATGGGTTGCTAAAGCAGACAAAGCTGGAACTCAAGGTGGAGGGAAGCTTGTTTTTTGGTGTTTTCAGCTGTCACAATTTTCTGATGGACTGTAAGTCCATTTATCATGCCAATTAAAAGACACCCGCCACCTCCTATGAATAACAAAATAAAGGTAATGAAATGGTGATAAACAGCTGAATTGTTCACAGGGGCCATTCTTCATATTTCATCTCCAGCTTTGGTTTGAAATTGCTTGTTTTTCTTTCCCTGTATGGTACGTCTCCCTGCATGGGCTTCCCTTACAGAAGGTTAACAGCAGAAGAGAGAGTCTTCACTGTCCTAAATGGACAATCAACCAGGCAAACTATCTCTGTATGAAGGGCTTAGACTCTCTGACCTAGATCCTCAAAGGTATTTAGGCTCCTAACTTCCACTCATTTCCATGGAAATTAGATCCCTAAATATCTTTGAGGACCCACGCCTCTTTCTACTTCCTTCTTTTCATCTCCTGCTCATCACCTCTTAACAAGCAACTGGAGCTTCACCGGGGAGCCCAGACAGGTGGCTAGAGTCATGGACTGTGGAGTCAGGACTTCCAGTTCCCACTCTTGGCCTGTGTGACTTTGGGCAAGTCCTGTCACTGTTCCGTGACTCAGTTTCCCTATTTGTTAAATGGGGATAATAAAATACACTTGCCTTAAAGGGCTATACATTCATTTTGGAAGGCCAGATCATGGATTGGCTTATGTACGGTCATGAGGAGGAGTAAGACATGTGGCCTCCCTGCATTTGTGCTGAAGGCAGGGCAGGCACAAGAAGGGGCTACACCCTCGATCCTTTGCATGGGCAGGGAGAGAGCTTTGAATTCACCCCCTTAGTGCACTGGCCAGCATAACTGAGCTTACTGTGGCAGGGCTAGCAATCTCCTACTTGAAAGATTACCATCTCCTGAGGGGCTAGGAGGAAGTGGGAAAGGAATCCCACCTCCAAGAGGCACAGACTGCTCTTGAGGTACCACAGCTGTAAGTCACCCTTACTCTGGTATGGAGGTAAAAAGATAATCTACCCTGAGCTTAGATTTATAAAACACTTTGAGATCATCAGCTGACAGACAAGAAGGAAGGAAGCAAGCAAGGAAGGAAGGAAGAAACGGTCAACATGTTTTCAATGCATATTTTTTAAAACAATAAATGGCTTTTTGACAAAATGGAAATTTTTGCAAAACCACCTCAGTTTTTATAGAAAACGTTCATAATTTCATGAAAAAACAATTTTATGTGTAGTGTTCATCACAAATTTTCAAAGAAGAAAAGTACAATTTCCCAACCACTATAGACAGATGATTTTACAAAAATTAGGTTTAAAGTTAGGCTTCTATATGTGACCTAATTTTCAAAAATGCTGATCTTGGACTTCAGTGGGAACTGCTGGGTGTTCAGTTAGTTACATAAATATGGACTTCGGAGTCTATTTTTTAAAATGTTGGCCATATATATTTGGGAAGATTACAGAGCTCCCAGCACAGACGGGTATTTCTAAGAGATGATTCTTTTTTCTTTGCTGAAGCTTCCCCCTCTGACCAGTTTTGTTCTCCCTGCTCCATGAGGACAACCTGGCCCTCAGAGGCTGTGAGTACATTCTTTGTCCTCTCTAATCATTTTCAGCAAGCCAGAAGACAAGATAGGGAGACCTTCTAGGGAACTCTGAGATCTTGATTGTTCAGAAAGGTCAGAGGAAACTGGGTTTCTAATCTTTGCAAAAGAAGAGATTAACAGGCTGCCTTGCTGAGATGTACAAAAATTCTGAAGGGAAAAGAGAAGAAAGGTGACATACAAGGCCATTTGAGTTTGCCGCAAACTAAGAGCCCAGGTGCCATGAAATAAACAAAGGCACTGAAAGAATGCAGACAAAATGACTCTGTACAGATGTGGTTCATATACAGAATTGAATGCAACAGCAATGGGAGCTATTGCTGTGCAGAACTGTGAAAAGGTGCTTGACAAGCGGAAGGATATTCTGAGATAAAACAGCTGTGGGGGCTCTTTTATTCTTCAGATTTCCAGGGTTTCTAACCCTGATGTTCCTCATCTCTGATGCCCACAAGAGATCTGAAATAGGTGAAAAGAGGGGAAATGCCTCCTCCTAACACTGCTCTGCACTTCCTGGCTCCATTCAGAAAGGGACAGTCAGAAAAAGCAGGAGGAAGTGTTTGTTACACAGACCTTCTGGCTTAGTGGAAGCAGGAAGTGCTGGACTGGTAATCTTAAGGAGGCTTCCATTCTCTATTGCTTTGCACCTGGTTCTGCCACTTACGACAAAAACTGAGCGTGCAATGTGATTATCAAATCAGTATAGAAATATTTCACACTCATTTTGCACTGGAGCAAATGACTCCACAAGCTGAAGGATAAAAGAAGAATCACACCCAGAGACTGACCCAGAGAATACAAAGTAACAATTTTGCAGATGGTTGGCAATAAGTTATAAATCAACATCACTCCACTAAGTTCAATAAGCTGCACAGTTCAGATCTGATTGTAAATCCCTTTGAGATCAGAACTGAGTAGATTTTTTCAAGAAAAACATTTTTTTGGCGGGAGGGAGTGAAAATGCAGATTTGGTGACTCCAAAATAGTTTGAGATTTTCAGATGATTTCACCAAATTGTTCTGAAAAAATATAATAAAAATTTCACTAAATCTAAATGAAACACTTTGTTTCAGGTCAAACAAAAATGTTTAATTTGTCCCCAAATTAAATTGTTTTCAATTTTTCAATTTGCTAAAAAATTCATTGTGGTTTGATCCCAAACTAAATTCCTCCTAACCCAGAGTTGCTAGTGAACAAACAAACAAATCTATTCTTCACACAGTTCTATTTGAAAGTGTTTGGAGATCAGGTTTGGTTTGAACCTATCTGTAGTGGCTATCAGAACCAAAACTTTTGAGGCTTTCCTAGCGTGGGAAGTTGCCAATTTCCACATTTCTTTTCCTTTTGACATGTTTGGATCTCAGGGACAAACTGTCTTCATTTAACTGAGATGAGAAAAGCATCTCCTGCAAATTATGTCATTTCTTTTCTCCATTATGTCTTTTCTACATCTTCTGGCAGCGCTGTTACGAACCAGCAGAGAATGGTCGAGTGGAACAGCAAAGACAATAACTTTAATGGAAAGAAATTGGGGACTGGGAGAAGACAGAGATTGCATTAGAAAAAGGGAAATAATATTTAATTTCCCTGGTCATAAATAATCTGTCCGCCTACATTACAAGCACATCAAAGATGACAGGAAAAATAGTCAGTGACATGAAAAAAAAATCATTATTTCTTCATTAAATGATTTTATATTTATTATAAGAAAAAAATTAAAAAGGGATCCTGACAGTGAGGAATACAATGGCTGACAGGCTGTTGAAGAAATGGGACTGTGTATGTGGTAAAGAGGATTAAATCAAATGAAAGAAGAACGTGCCCCAGGTCCAAACTTTGACCATTGTTAGACCTACGTTCCCTTTAGGCCAGAAAGCAAAACTGCTGATCCATGTTAGAAGCCATTCAAAAGTCAACATGTATCAAACATGCCAATCAAGTCTTCTCATTCTCAACAGAAAGTGGAACACTGTTGTGCTGTTGTACTGGAGTGACTATGGCCAAACACGGCCTCTTCCGCTGACCGCCGTACCCATCACATGGGTTATTCTTGAGACATTTCAGGCCAGAGTAGAATCAAGAAAGGTCAGAGTCCTCACCAGAACACTTTGTCATGAGATTTATAGATTTATCTCCCACTGTTGGACTTTTATGGATGCCAAGTTGTGCATAATGCAGCTCAGGAGGGGCAGAACAAAAGTGACTGCAAGCCACCTTCTCTTTTACCTGATGCTGGAGCTGGCCAGCTACTAGATCAGCCTTTGGCTGTACTGTTTTTCACCAGTGGCCCTCAGCCCACAGAGGGCCATTCTGGAGGCCTGGGATCACCAAGACATATCCGTCACACACCCTGTTCTGTCAACACCCTCTGCATCACTATCTGCAAACAGGTAGGTTACTGTAAGAGATGCTTTGGCAGCTCTCCACCATCTTTGAATCCTCCTGCCCAGGGTGAATCCTCAAGGGTCTGGTTAAAGTGGATTAAGGGTGGCTTTATTAGAGCTCTATCTCACTGCAGTCTCTGAGAGGTTTGGATGTCTCTGAAAAATTTCCAGATATAAAATGCTTACACCAAAAGCTCCTAAACCCTTTGAGCAGATGTGCCTGGGGGGAAACAGGAAGCGGAGAGGGAAACTATTGTGAACGTTTTTTTTCAAAATTCCCTCCTTCCCTGTTTCTTTCAGATTTTAAAATCGTGTACATATTTCAAGGTTCAATAAACACCAGCCAACTCTGATTTTGAGGTTCTCCCCTCCTTGTGTAGCGAGACAGTAAGACTGCAAGTACTATTTGTCAGGGAACTCGTGTGTCTATATGTGCGAGAGACAGAGAGAGTGTGACATTTGAATGTGTGTGTGTGATGCAAATATTAAGAGAGGATAACACAACAGAGAAACACAAACCCCAGACGACTTTCTTTTTCCTCCCAGCTGGGCTGCCAGGTTTGTGCATAAGAGACAGAGATTGTTAAGCTCCGTGGAGCCTGGACCATCTTTTTATTCTCTGTTTGTACAGCGTCTAGCCCAATGGAGTCCTGCTCCATGCCTGGGGTTTCTAGATGCCTGTCGTTCAAAGGGGTAAAGATCCACCACACTCAGTGTCTTCTTGAGTTGTGCCAGAAGCCAGCCTACCTTTGGCAACTCCAACCTGAACCAAAGCCTGGGCATTCGAACGAGTCCCACATCCTGGTTCCAGACGGGGTTGGAAACAGGGTTGCTGACATACAGGGAAGTGCTGGAAATCTCCCATGAAATCAGGGAAGAGCACTGCTTGTATTGTAGTGCACTCAGAGCTGGGGGGGAGGGGGGGCAAGAGTGTAATGAGAGAGGGAGGCAGCTGAGGTTGTCTATTTATTTGGGGCCACTTGCCCCTAGCTTGCACAAGCTGTGCCTGGCTGTAGTTAATTCTATTGGTCTTTCAAATGCATGTGCACTCTGTGGCATGTCATCTGTGGAGCACTGGAGGGGTGTGAACTGAGGTATAAGCTGGATGGAAGGGAGAGGGTCTCACTGGGAGGGAAGATCCCTGTCTGATCTTTGGGATGAGGGGAATGTTGACTGTTGCATTGTTTTAATTCTATTTCCTTCCCACACTCAGCTCTCGGGTAGGCATCTAGCGCCGAGATCTGTGGCTCTGAAGCTAATTTTCCCTCTCTTCGGTGCTCCATCTCCAACCCCGGGGACTGGCGCGCTGACGTTCAGACAAACCTGTCATTATCCCGGACATTATCCCAGTCATTTCTGCTCCAAGACACGCAGCATTGCTCATCGCAGAGGCTTCAAGGTCACGCCCCGTCCTCCCCCCAAAACGCTCAGGCTCGTCTCAGCACCATGGTGAACGTCCCTCCACATGCTAATGGCCCCATTACCGCTTCCCCTCCAGATTGTTTAACAGATGCTCTTGATAAGTACCGAAGCAGCTGAAATTCTGCGGGAAATGAAGCGTGGCCACCCACCCGCAATCATGGCTGCTGAAGGATAAGAGACACTCGCAAGGTCTTTGGGATGGGTAACACTCAGGCAACAAGCTATTTGGCCCCATAACCAAACCTGAAGGGCCTAGATTAAAGGGGGAATAGGCCCTAAGGATAGCCAGTGATGGAAAACAGTGTGACATGGCACCAATTTACAGGCTGATGGGAAACTACAGGATACCCCTTATGGAATGCTCTCACTGTTGTAAACCCTGCTTGGTTGTAGGACTCCCAGACACCAACCTCCACATCCGGGGACCAATTCTCACTCCCCACTACATATGCACATGCAACGGTGCTGAGTTCATTTGAAAATCTGGCTGCTCGTTAGAGTCCTAAATGAGGATTACACTCTTGAAAATCTGGTCCTGATTGCAAGTGCTGCTCTCTTCTGAAAACCCTGGCTCTGTAAATTGCTCCACCCAGGGCTGTACATTCCCCAGGGGCTCCTCTCACTCACTCCAGTTTTACACTGGTGTCATTTCGTGGGCCTCAGTGGAGTGACCCCTGATGTAGAGTACAAAAGAGCAGATTCTGGCCAAATAAGTCCAACATGTTCAGAGGTGGCGTCTGATTTCAGATGCCTTCCAAGTTTGGAGGGATCCCCACATAAGACATCATAAGGTCCTGATGGTCAGAGATGCCAGGCACTCACTGACATCAGCTGGAGCTAAATGCACTTGGGACCCCTGAAAATTGGGCCCAAGGAGTCGAAAATTGGGCATCTGCACACTAGAGCTGGTTGTAAAATTCCAAGTCCTTCTCCAGACAGACAAGGCCTGTGGACCCTCGAAAGAGCGCACTGCTTGGTTTCCTGCCAGCTGGCTCAACCGGCTCTTTGGTAGCGCTGCTGGTAAGTTGACATGGAGCCCAGAAGCACCCTGGCTCCTACCTCCTTAAGAATCTGGGCTCCCATGGTTCCCAGGTCCCTGGCAGCCACACTGCCAGGCTGATGAGCCGTGGAAGACTGGTCATAATGGGCGCCAGCTCCCAGGCATCTGCAGCTCAGGCTTCCAAGGCGCTCCAGAGCACGTCAGAGGGGCTGCACATAGCCAGGGCTCCTAGTAGAGCCAGGCTGAGAATGGCATTTTCATTCCATGGAGCATTTCAAAATGTGTGTGTGGGCGGGGGATGGGAGTGGGGGGGAGGAGGATTGCTCTGAATTATAAATGAAATTGTGAAATCTTCCACCCAGAAGACTGACCGTTTTCCACACCGCACTATTCAGGACTCATTTTGTTAGTGTTTGCAATGTGTCTGATGGTTCCAGATTCAGCATTTCACAATGCCTGAAGGTATCAGAACAGTTCTGAGCAGGTCCTAGGCCAGACAGGGTCTCAGGCCACAGATAATCATTGTAATGGAATGAAGTATGGGTGAGATGCACACACTCCCACCCCCTGGCATCTTTCTCTCTCATCCCTTCTCATTATATCTCCCAACTTTTCTTTGCTCTGTCTCTCTTTCCCACATTGTCCATTCTGTTCTATTGTATACAGGTTCTTCTACTACCCTCCTCACCTGAGTGTCCGGCAGCTACCAATAGTGCATTTAAGGGACATGAATAGCATTTGTTGCATGTGATTTATTCTTTGCCTCGTCCTCTCTCCAGGGCAGAGGTTCTCTCTCATTCTCTTTGCACGCTCTTCCCTTTTCTCCTTCTTCCTCTCTATCTTCCCTTGAACCCGCTGCTTCCTCTCACTGGCATCAGAGAAGCAGCAGATCTCACTAACCTATGGCAAATGTAAGCCAGACAACGCCATCATGTCATCAGGGCAGCTGGGGAGTGAGGGCCAGAGCTATTAGCTCCCTGGCGGAGAGAGGAGATGAGGTGTGCGGGGGTATCTGTGTACAGTGGGGATGGTTTGGAGCCCAGAGTGAAAACAAAGCAGCCAAGAGGGCGGGGAGGGAGTTGGAGAGATAGAGGCAGTGTGTGTAATGGAATGGAAATAAACGAGGTAAGAGAAAATGAGATGGAAATACATAGATGTGCGACACAGGAGAATTTAGCTGAAATGAGATTGTCATCCAATCTGTTGGGGGAATAGAAAGGGAAAAACAAACCTGCTAAAGTGAGTCTTTTGTTGTACTAGCAGCTTCTTGTTCCATGTCTGTCCTTCACCCATCCCAATCCCTTCATGCTCTCTGGACTCTCTTGGTACCAGAGTCTTTCTTTGTCTTCTCAAGACCCCTTTCCTCTCATCTCCTCTCTCTCCGTGCTGCTTGTGTTTCCTGCTTTACCTCTTTTCAATCACTGTTTTTACTGAAGGGATATCTATAAAGTGTTAGTGAGGTGTAGATCTGATAAGCAAGTCACAGACATGAGTGCTAGGTTATAACCACTGATATGGTTATAAGCATAGCACTGAAAGGGGTTATAGATCACTATTATAAACCATGATTCTTATAGAGTCCAAAGGGTTAGTAGGCTGCTTGCAACCAGTCTATTACACTCAATTAACCATTTATCAAAGCATCTATTAATCCTTTATTAATCCTTAACAAACTATTTGTACATGTAACCTTAATATAATGGTATAGTGGGTCAGTGCTGTCATTTGCGTGCCAGCAGGGATAGTGGATGGAGGGATGGGTGTTCTCTGGGAACAAGCCCATGCTGTGGCAAACTGGATGCAACTCCCATCCATGGGAATTACATCATCAATTTCTGCCCTTGTGTCCTAAAATTCCTCTGTTGCTGCAGAGTGTTTTCAGCCTGCAGGGGATTTCCATTGAATGACATTGAATTACTCTATAAAACAGACATTTCCCACATGATAGGAAGGGGATTTTAAGTCTCCAGCCCCATTATCTGGTAGTAAAAGGACTGAGGACTCCAACATATCATTTCAGAGGCCACCACAGGGGCTACAGCTGGTTATGGCTTTGGCTGCTACCAAGCTGAGCTGGATGCCAACAGGTGATGTTATGGCGTGGTATTTGGGCCAACACATTTACCTGAATTGTGAGTTCAACTGGGAAGAGTGAGCAAAAGGTCATAAGATGTCACAATAACCTGTAAGGACAGAAAAGGTGTTAAAAAGAGACAAAGACTGAACTAGTCCAAACAAAAAGGCTTCTTGCTGTAACTCAAGGGCTGAGTTAAGACCATGTTTGGGACCAGAAATCAAGGAAAGAAAATTAGGCTTCATTGGTGGACAAAATTATGAGGGGATGGGCTATTCCACCCATCAGTCCCTTTTGGGGTCCTCAACAAGAGCTTGGGGGGAAAGCTGGCTACTTCGATTCTGGTTGAGTGGAAGATAAGAGAAGAGGAAGGATTGGGCTTCACCATCATTCCTGCCACCCACACCCACTCCTGGGACCCCAGATCTTCTTTTTTGTAATCCTGAAAGATGTCCTGACCAGAGACACCAGGCTGGGAGAGAGAGAGAGGGAGCCAGATGACACGACCACCTCCTCCATCTCTGGCTAAGTCTCAAACGCCACCTGGGATACAAGACTTCATCACAGCCCCTTTCTCTCCCTCCCCGGTGTGGTCTTTTCCTTCCCCACCTTATTTCTTCTCTTCCCCATGCTCTCCTCTTCCCTTCTGTCTGATAAGAGTCTGGGGTGGCCAGCCAAGACTGTATCCTTTGCACCATTGCTGTAGGCCTGTGACCAGAAAGAGGCATCTGAAAGCAATCCCACTGCTGGTACACGTTTGCCAGGTCTCCGAGTGGCTGAGAAGACTGTGTGTAGGCTTCTATTTTTTTCAGCAGAGAAGTTGCAAGAGAGAGTCAACACCAGAAACAGATGCTGCATTTTCTCCCGTCTCTGCTCTTTTCATTCCCCTTTTGTGTGTGTCCATCTAGTTTTGTCTTTAGAAAACGAGATCAGACGTTAACACCAAGAGCAACAACAGCTCCGCCCCATCTCAACTAACTCCTTCTCTTTTCCCCAATAAGGACAGCTATTATCATCTCTGATACCCTCTAAGAGGCTGTCAAACAAAGGGTTTTATTTTTCTTTAAAGATTCTCTCCAGCTAACAGGAGAGGGAATAAGGGATAATGTTAAAAAGACAGACTTACTTAAGACTTTATACTTCAAAAGCATCAACTGGTTTTCCTTCTTTTTCTGTATCTTCAAGAAAAAGGTTAAAAGGATTTTTAATGGTATTTTTGCCACAGTTCTAAGCAGGCTGAGGCCTTGGTGCACCAAACCCTGAAACTTTTTACAAACTGTTTGATGTGGGACAGTTTCAGGGTTATGTTAACACCTTTGACTTTTTTAGCCCATCTCTTCCATTGAAGATGATACAATAGAACATGGCAGTTCAATGCTCTATGGCCCATAACCAATCTCAAGGAATCCAGCCCCCACTCCTTCCCATAGAGGTTATTTTCTTTATTCCATCTCTCTGCCCATTAGTGCTCTGCTAGAAGGTAAGATCCACTTCCCATTGAAGACAATGGCCAATCGGTCATTGATTTAAATGCAGCAGGGTCATGTTTCTGGTGAAAATGGAGGGAAAAACACCTTACAGATCCTCTCCCCACTCTGTATTTCATCCAAATGCTCTTAGAAAGAGAAGGAGTTGGTGGGGGGCATTTTTGATGTTATTAAGATTCTTTCTACCCTCTGCATCAAAGGTTGGGAGTTCTTGCTGGGCACTGACTGCAAGGGGAGGTTTTCAAAAGTGCCCGAGTGATTTAGGAGCACAAATATGATTGACTTGATAAATGAGAAAGAGAGGGAAGAGGAGAGGCTGAGGGTTTGCCTACACTGCAATCGGAGGTGTGATTGTGGCATGGGTTTTAATCCATCTAGTTTGGACACTAATAATAGTGAACCTAAGGTAGCATGGGCTAGCTGCCCTAATATAATCTCACCAGGGAGCCTGGGAATGTAGTTAGATGGGCAGCCTATGTTGACACTAGTTCACCTTTATTGGTACCTGAGCTAGCTATCTCAAAGCTGACTGCAATGTAGACATATCGTGAGAATGGAAGAAAGGGTAATATGTGTTAGAGGTTGGGTACTAGAGCTGGACGGGAAATGGAATTTCCATTCCATGAGAAGTTCCAACATTTAGAAACTTAGTTTCATTCCAAATTAGGATGAAAAGTCAAAATTTCTTGTGAAACAGAAATTCAGACAAATTTCTATTTGTAAATATCTCACTGTTTCATGTTGACAATGTCAAACCATTATGTCATACAATAATCTAATATATAGTATAAATATTTTAATCTAAAAGACAAAACAAAATGAACTGAAACAAGAAAGTTGAAATGAAAGATTTTTACCTTATCACAACAATTTTTTTACATTATCAAAAGAAAACAAGAGAGTCAAAATTGTTAATCAGAACTGATGCAGTCCCACAAAGTGTTTTGATTTCAAGAAAACTACATTTTCCCAACAAAAAACAACCATATGTTCAGTCGAATTTTTTTGGCCAGCTCTGTAGGATAGCGTGATACCATGAAAGAGTCAATGGACTACAGTCCCCCTGGTATTGACTAGTTCCTTGGTAATTGTATTTGTACTAGAGACGCTTTGAAACCCAAAGATCAATCTGGCCCAGGCTGTGTTAGGAATATCTTTGAATAAAATCCTAGCCTGTATATTACTCCTGCTAATCCTCTTCAGCTCAGCCCTGTCCCTCCTGCTTGTGTGAAATCCTCTAGAAGGATTACTGCATGCCAACAACGTGCAGTCCTTAGATGGCATTAGATACCTGCCAGTGCTGCTAAGCACCCTACAAGAAAGAGAGGTTTTCCACCAATTTTGGGACTACCTTTGTATAGCACTGTTCTGTAAGTAAAACGTGCCACAGACCATCGCCTGTGAGATGTAGTTATTATTACACATCCTGGTAATTAGCAGTCCTGTTCCCTGAATATAAAATGCAGTTGCCATTCAGTGAGTTGACAAATGCCCCATTTCCTAGCCAAAGGAAATCATCAAACATAGTGGGCAATTTAAGCTGAAACTCATGGGAGCATAGAGATATCTCCATTCCCTACCCCTGTCCTCACACACACACACTGAAGACTACATGCTAAGGGGATGCATATTTTGCATTAACAGGTCGAATTGGGTACAACAGAGCCTCAGGAAGTTTATGTTGGTCCAACTGTACCTCCTTCCAAACCATTTCTGCATTTGGCCAGCTGGGTTTTAAGTTTCAGGTGCTTATTGCACTGAGCCAGGCATCAGAACTAACGGCTTCAATTCTCAACTCTGCCCCCGTCCGGCTGTGTGATCATGGCATGGCTTCTTGCCTCAGTTTCCTCAGCTATAAAATGAGAAGGATAATAGTGAGTTACACTGTGTTACGTTAAGTCTTGCAATGAAGTATCAAGCCATTTTGGGGACTCAGTGGGAAGAAAAGTTACAATATTATGGTTCTTATTTGATTAATGCCAAGAAGTTACAATGGAGGGCCTCAGATGGTATGAGCAGTTCCTTTTGATGGCTAACTGTTCCCAGGTATGATTCCAAAGGACCCCCAATACCCTGGCACTACAGAGCAGTGACTCAGCATTGTGTCTGCAGGGCAGCTAGTATTGCTGTTGGCAGGGGAGGGGCAGGCATCCTGAGGAGCACTTGGGAAAGGCCATTACTTCCGCGACAAAATAAAGATTTTATGCATCGAATTTAGCCTTGTTTCACTTCATTTGCTGCATTGAACAGCTCACATTTTAATTCATTCCAGCCAGGAACAAGAGGAAACTTGCCGCCCTCCAGAAAGCTCTTCCAGCTCACAGCGGGGATGGGGGCAGCTTTTAAAGATGCAACGTGCATCTCTGTTAGGACCCTGCTGAGAGAGAACTGTAGGGACGTGGCTGCCTTGTCATTTCACTGACCACTGGACTCTCCCCACTACAATCTTTCCCCTTCTTTTTCTTTCCATTCCTCTTTCCTTCCCCCTCCCCGAATTTCTGGGAGAAGCTGGGGCTCCACGTTAAACTGAGAAAGATTTGATCCTTCCAGACCTGAGCAACATTCTTTCCTACTCAGGCAGCTGCTGTTAATCAGTGTTTCTCTATTGTCGCTGTTGCATTTACTGACTCTGCTCCCCACAGTCATATTGTGGGTCCGCACCCCACTCTAAACACAACACCTGTACGTTGCTTTAAGTATCCAAAACTCTCCCCGTACATAGGCCTAACACCAGCCACATATATCTTTGCCTGCCTTAAATAGTAACACTTTGGAGAAGGTCTTCTATCTCCTGCCACCTACCAGTTCTGTCTAGTATCTTTTAAAATTCCATAATGTCTTCCCTAGATACATTCTCAAATGTGTGGACATTTGCAGCTTCCACTGATGCCTTTATACAGTAAGGGCCGTACCCAAATCCTATTAAAGTCAATGGGACTCTCTCCATTGACTTTAATGGGACCTAGCTCAGGCCATAAATGTACCATCCCCTGGTCCTCCCAGGCCTCCACGTGATGGAATTGAAGCTCTTCACAGATGAGACCCTCCACCATGTCTATAACATGGACAGTGAGGCAGTGAGTTCTTCGAAGCGGAAGCCCCAAGGCTGTACCGTTGTCATGTATTCCAGAGAAGCTGGATTTAGTGATGCCGAGAAGGCTGAAGCTTCCCTGCTGGCTCCCCGGAGCTGCGCCGCTGGTGAAAGAACCCACCATCATCTCAAACAGAATGGGGCTATTCGTTGCTGTGGGAGACCTGAGTTTGCATAGATGTGCCAGTCACAATGCACCGACTGGCTTTAATATCCAGGGCCAGGTTTCCAAGCTCCTGTCTGGGGAAGCTCCATTCTGCTCACACCTGCATAGCCTGGTGAGATGATGTGATGGCAAACTCCTCCAACAGAAAAATTGTTACCGTGGTGGCTTAAGAGCAGTAAGGGGTTTCTGCCCTAAACCAGAGTGATGCTACGGACCCCTGACAGCTCCGTGAGCTGCAGATCTTGAGCCAGATGGTCAGTGGTGAGAAATCAGCCTAGCTCCATGGATTTTGATGGAGCTCTGCTGATTTACATCGACTGGGGAAATGGCCCTAATTCCTTATGCTGTATTTTTGTTTTCTTCTCTGTCTCGTTCATGTGTCTCTCTTTCCTTCGTGACACTTCCTCCTAGTCTCTCTCATCTCTGTCTTGTTCCCACAAGCCTTTGCTCTGCATCTGTCTTTCTCCTTCACCCCAGTGGCTCTTTCCCTAATGATTTTCTCTCTTCCTTCTGGTTGCCTCTTCCTCTCCTATTTTCCTTCTCCTCTCTTTCCCCCTCTATTTCCTTCCTCACATTTCCCTCCTTTCCTTCCACTCCTCCCTTTCTCTTTCCATTTCCCCCCTACAACTCTTGTTCCGGCTCCTTTCCTCTCCACATACTGCGTACAGATGGTGACCACACCACTGTCGATTCTGCTAACTGCTCAGTGAGGGTCAAGGAGTTTTCTTCTTCATTATCTTTTTATTGCAAACAGACTCTGCATACAAGAAGCTCCATTAGTAAATATCGATAGGCGGCAGGCTGGGTGCACAGAGATTACTGCGGCACATCAAACGGCAGAAATGACAAATAGGCAGCCGAGTGCAGGCAGCAAGGAGACCCATGTCAATGTAAGCGAGAAAACAAAGTGGATACAACAGCGGGAATAATTAAAAATAAATACATTGGCAACTTCTCACCACTAGAGAGATGCAGCAGCGATGGGGTCTTCTGCTCATAGGCACAGTCCTCCGAGATTCTGAGAACACCATGGGAAGCTCTCCAGATGTTTTCTCAGAGCTTATGTGGTGTCAGAGATAGGGCTGGCGTTCCAGGCCTACAAAGAGCCAGCTCTTCCAAGGGGAATTCGCCCCAGTGTGCAAGCCCATTGCACTGCTTAAACCCCCCAAATAGGGATTAAGTGGGACTGACGCCAGCAGAGAATATTTCAACTGAATTCCATAAGGCTTTGGATCAGGCCTGTGGCTTGTTCAACTGGCCAGGCTGGAATCCCTTGTCTGGCACAATCGGGAGGTAAACCGATGTGTCTGGTAGCACTGTGGGGCGGGGGAGTTGGAACAGCTCCCTCACCACTAGGTGGGGCTCTCTGGAGAAATGGGGGTGATATGGCAGCAGCAGAGAGCTGGGGGACTGCACTTCTAAAGGGCAGAGAACAGTGTAAGCTAGTGGCCCTAAGCACAGCATAGCAGTTGCTTGGCAACTGGCAAGCTCAGAGGTCAAGTTCCTACCTTGTAATCCTCTTCCCTGTGGGTTACAATAGCAGGAGGAGACTATTTTAGTGTGATTCCTCCCCACTCCCACCTAGTATTTCCCCTTAGTAAGCTCGCCCAGTTCTTCAGTGTGTTGTCCCAGCTGGATCAGAGCCATGAGATTCTTCTTTGGTGTTACCTCTGCACCTTCTTTCTTGGTACCCTAGCCCTGTCCCACCCAATTCTCTCCTTCCTTAAGCCTCCTGGGTCCCGAGCATCTCACTCAGTTAAGACTCCCAACTGGTGCCTTCCCATGGGAGTGTCCTCAGAGTAACGATTAAGTAAAAACTCAGTGAAACCCAGAGATTTCATCCTCTGGTAAGAGCCAGTTGAGGAACTGAATGCCGAGGTCCTTCCTCAGGATTTACTCAGTATTTGGGCCTGACCCACCATCGAACTCAATGGCGCTATGATGATTTACATGGCCCTGCAGCCTGAGGACAACAGCCGTCTGTTTGGGGACTGAGTAGAAGGTGAGTCAGAATGGGGAAAAGGGCTCAAGGTTTGGTATCAGGTCAAGACGGAAAAGCTTTCTCCCCAAAACCTCTTGTCCCACCTGCGTGGTATCCTGAAGATCTGTGAATAGCAACCTTCTTCTCCACAGAGCTTCCCTCCACCAGCTAGAGATCCTCTATCAAGCATTGCATAAAGCAGTGACAGATTGTCCCTACCATGCTGGAGGTGGGGTATTGAGAGGAGATTCTGTAACTCATTGCTGCCAATCTCCAGAAAGCCTCCTGGCAGCTCGACACTGCTCAGAGAGAAAGCAAATTATATGCACAAGGGAAAAAAAATAATGATGGGATTTCCAGAGAGCCCTGCCTGATCTCCACTTCATAAGTGAAAGATTGGTCTATTAAAGGGACAGAGTAGGCCTGAAGGAATTGTGTGATCATTTGTGCAAATGATAATTTCAGTGTTCGGTCTATCATATCCACAAACACAATGTAGCTGGGACTGACATGACTTATAGTAAAATCCCTTTCCCAGCAGGCTCCATGCCACTTTGATGCAACGCCGGCGAATGCAGAGCACTGGAAAGTAAGAGAAGACTCCACCCTCTCTCGCTCTCTGATTCTGTTGAGCTGATGGGCGAAACTGCTCCAATGACAGCAGATTTGGGGAATTAAACGGAGGAGCCGCGTTGCTCTGTTTCCAGGAGAGCTCATCTCTGTCTTGCGCTGGCTCGCTCTCACGGCGGAACATGGCAAATCTCTTTGGTAAATAAAGATGTGTTGCACTGTCTCGACATGCTACTCCGCTGAAGTGCTAATCCCCAGGGGAGCTCATCCCCAGTACTTCCCCCGCATTACAGATGGGCTGCTTGACTCGGTGTCCTTGTGATCTCCTGGGGGTAGGCGGGGCAGAGGGGAAGTGTCCTGGCACTAATGAGCTGCTCTGCTGATGTCAGTGAATGCAGAAACTAGGAGGATAGCCTGTGAGTTTAAAATATGCCTAGGGGACATCCCAATCCTGTTGACTTTCAGTCAGCCTGAGACTCCTTTGAAACTCAGCCATAAATCTCAGTGCTGATGAGCTTGTGTGTGACTTTAAGTGTACTTGGATTCCTGGGAACATAAATCCAATATAAACCGTCCTGTGTGGGTCAAATGCTCAACCTGTGTAAATCAGTTAATGGAGTGGTATTTGTTTACACCAGCGAGGACCTGTCTCAAGGCCAGCTTCCAGTGAAACCATTGAAATCCCATTTGTTTAAATGGGGTTGTCTGCATGCAAATCAGGGTAGAATCCGGCCCCAAATCTGGGTGTGCACATCCATCCACTAGCAAGATCTGGGCTTTTGCACCCCCAGAACTGAATTCTAGACCCATTGCATACCGCTATGAGACACCACGGCTCTCAGTCTGGCAGAGCGAAGCCAGCATGATGCATTCAGAAACCAGCTATTGAAATCCAGACACATGCGTGGCTCACACTGAACTCCAAGAATGGTATGTCCTGGCACACGTAAATAAGCATTCACACCATTTCTGAGTTCAGAGAAAGGCAAACAAACTCACTCTGCCTCTAATGAGCTGTCTCTGCATGTCAGAGGGCAGATATCCATCCTTTATATTCACTGGCTCTCGAAAGATGGAACAACAAGAAAGATATAATATACACCTATGACGTTCTATGTCTATGTCTAGATAGCTATAAAGCTAGGCAATCAGGATCCTTAGGTTCTTATTAGCATTTCACTTGGGGCGGGGGGATTTTTAACCCCGGAGCAGCTAGACACATGCACCAATTCAGTCCTGTTTAATCATTACATTCACTGATGGTTCATGAGGGATTGTGAAAAAATATAATAATGTATAGGTTTGTATTCAAATGTTCGATTAGATGCTCCTCTCCCTTAAACTGTTTTTTTTACCTGTTTCATGTATTGACTTTAACTGAGTTACTGCTGAGTTAGACCAGAATCAGACCTATAGTCGCTTGGGCAGGATGGGAGACCTTTCATTTAGAAACACAGCACAGCCTGGCCTAAAGGCTCTAAGGGGCTGATTTCAGACTCCAAACACCAGACATCCTATCACTGAAGAAAAAAAGCTCCGCTTTTTTTTTTTCCCATGGCATTTTTGGAGTTGAAGGATCACATGGTCTTTCTATTTACTACCTTATTTTTATAGTCAATGTATGAAAACAAACCCTTGTTTTGGGAGATAGATTCAGCCCCCAGAACACATTTCTGTCACCTCAGCCCATCCCTGTGAAAAAGAGGGTTTGGGAATAGAAAGTCTGACAGACCTTTAACTATAGCATCGCTAATGGGTGCCTCTGTAATAATCAAGTCTATTTATAAACCAGGAACAACTTTCCCAGCAAGACTCCCTTCCATCAACTCCGCCTGCATTATTGTTCTCTGCCAAATCTGTCAGCTCACACGCGCATCGCTAATTAAGTGAACCACTCGAAGCAGGTGAACAGCTAGGAACCAACCGGTAATTTTCCCTGTGATCATTCCTCGCCTTCGGTCTCTGCACTCGGCAGCCTCATTTCCACATGACCTGCTTCATCCCCAGCACACCCTAGCGAGACCCATGAAGTGCACCTGCCGGGAGAGAGGGAGCGAAACAGAGAGAGAGAGAGAGAGAGAGAGAGAGAGAGAGAGAGAGAGTGTGCATGGGCAGACAAGGACAAAAAATGCACAAAGACCCATCTGTGCTTTCAGCATATCAGGCAGCTCCTATTATTGACTTCAGAGGCAGCGACTGGAAATGCTCCTAGTAAACATAAACAACAACCCTCCTTCCTCCCCTGACCCCTTCCCGAACTTGCTATAATGCTGCTGCCCAAGAAATTGCTGTAATAATGAAATCTGCACACAGTCCCTGCTCTCCTTCTCCCATTTCTGTCCCTTTCACACTCATAAAGGCTGTTGAATGGGGTAAGACAAGACTGCATGCGTTAATAGTAGAATCCTTACGAGGGCAGAGCTGCACTCTGCTCCTCTGCAGAGGCCTACTGGCTTTCAAACTTCTAACTCCACTGCTGCCTCACTTACTTCAAGACCTCTTTGAATTTAGCCTCTGAAATGAGGGAATACGGAGGTCTCCCCACTGATCAGGGCAAGACCAGGAGTGGGGCATTTAAACGCTGCATTTGAAAAAGAATATAGAAACAAGGTCTGATTTTCCTCTAAAGTGGTGAAAATTAGATGCAACTCCACTGAAATCAGTTTATCTAAACCAGTGTAAATCAGGAGTGACACCACTAAAGTCAGTGTAGTTATGCCAGTGTGAATTAGGAATAACTCCACTGAAGTTAATGTGGTTACAGAATCCTAATATTCCAGCTACGAAATGCGTTTTCATTTTAGAAGCCATAAGAGATATCATAATAATCAGCATGCATTGTAATCATATTTAAGATGAGATCTTCTGAATGAGGCTACATTAGATTTTAGGGGACCAGTGGCTGTGTATTCTCTCCCCACTGGTCCTACAAAGATCAAAGAGCCATTGCTCACAGAGGTCCTGTGAAAGTCACACCTCTTTTCTCAAAGGTTGTGGCTGAACCTCTACCAATATTGGATTATGCCTCAGCCAGTCTACGGCTTTGAGTGGAGCCCCTCCAGAACCCAGTGTTTACACATAGTTCTGACACAAGAATGAGGCAGTTTGGCAGCCTGAACCTGGTTTCTCGAGTTTGTTTGGACCTAGATTGCAAAGCAAAACTGAAAGATCGCATGCTATATGAATGATATTGAGAAAAAGGTTGTCGGAGCCCCTAGGGACTGACACCACATAGAGCACTGGAGGTCTAGTCATAATCCATGTGAACTTCTTTAAATCCCTGATTTTCTGTCTGAGAACATTCATCCTTTTGACTTTCTGAATGGCAATGGATCCATCAAGTGGTCTGACCTTTCAGCCCCAAAGAGGCTATACTAAGGGCCTTCTTTTCCCTCAGGTCTCAGGCCCTTTCATTCATGTTAAAGGAAAAAGTTAAAATTCATTAAAAGGTTAGTACTGTGATCTCTACCATGGGGAGACTGACTATGTATCTCAGAACTCCTAGGAAATGGAATTATGCAGACCTGAAGACGATCTCTGTGTGAATTTAAAAGCTTGTCTCTCTCACCAACAGAAGTTGTTCCAGTAGAAGATATTACCTCACCCATCTTGCCTTTCTTATTCAGAATAAGACAAGCAGACTCTGCCCAGAGTTCTGAACAGGGCTCTCCCAACATGTCCCAAAGGCTGGATCCTGTTGTCAAGAGACAATAGGGACATTGTAGACTCAGAGCATTAGACTCTTTTAGAACATTTGATTGGAATTCACTCCTTGTGTCCACTTATATCCTACTTGAGACCCATTTGGGGGATTTAAATTGCTGCATAGACTCATGAGGGCTCTTCCCTTCACCCTTAATAACTAAATGTCATTCCTTGCCTTATTATCTCAAAACTGAAATGAATGTTTAAGGAAGAGATTCAATGTCAATTTCCAATTATCAGTGGGGCAACTCCAGAGATCCATATTCAATTCATATTCAGGCATTATGGATACAAACTCCCATGTATATCTATGATGGGAGTAATAGATTTTAATCTATGCAAGAGTAATAGATTTTAAGGCCAGAAGGGACCATCGTGATCATTCAGTATGATTTTCCATATAACTCAGACCATGGGAAATAAACCTAATAATTCCTCTATCAAGGTCAAATTAGAGCAAATCCTGGAGTATTGCCTGGGGGCAGGGAAAGGGTACGAACCTCATAATCTGACCCATACCATTGTATTCCCTGAATTAAACACACTTCTGTATCCCCTTCTCAGATATTTAAAAAGCTGCATCATCTATGCTATAGCATCCCTCTTTAGTGTACATATTAATATACAGCATCTGGTTGTGAAGGAGAGACAGAACATGCGGCAGTTCCACAAAAATCAAATACTTTAAGGACTGTGAGATGACTAAAGTCAAATCACCCAGGGGTTCCTTCTCTTTAAATTATTCTACTATAAAATTCTCCTCTGCAGGATGTAAAGGGGAAACGACAGAGAGAAAAGAAACAGCTTTCCCTTGTCTAAACTTCCTGGAGAGTCTGTCGTGCTAAGTGCAGGCCTGTCTTCTCTCATTTGTGCTAACGGCATCTAAATCACTCTTTCAACTCATTGCCTTCCATGGCAGGAGCGGAGGTAGGAGCACAAACGGATCCTTAAGCACAGGGGGCTAGAGTGCGTTATTTCCATATACACATTGCAGGTTCTATTAGCTAAGGTTGTCTGTCTCTTGATTCCACTAGGAAAATCAATTTTCTCTTTTGTTCTGGATCCTTTGGAACAATACTGCTTGCATGGGTTTAACCCATTTCATACTCAGTAGCCAAGGAAATGGGATTTCCTCCCAATGCATCATAACCCTCTGTGCTTCATTTGAGAGGAAGAATTGTCCAGTGGTTATAACATAAGTGTAGGCTTCAAGACAGGCGGGTTGAATTCCTTGCTCCACCCAGAGATCCTGTGGGACCTTAGTAAGTCATTTTCTTTCTCAGAGCCTCAGCCTCTCATCTGTGAAATGGGGATATTAGCACTTCCCTATTTCACAGAGATGTTGCGAGCAAAAATACTTGTGTCGGTCGGAAATTTTCTGTCTGAATGATTTTCTGATGGAAAATTAACTTTCTGCAAAATCTAAATTTTCCACAGGCAAAAAAACCCCAGATAATGTTGATTTTCCATTAGAAAATTGTTCCCAGCCCCACAGCCGCCCTCCTGTTTGTCTGCCTGCCAGGCTGGTGGCTGAGGAATCAGGGTTTCCAGGGCTTCCAACCTCCCAGCTCCTCGGAAGCCCAGAAGCTCCAGATCCCCAATCCCTAGACTCCTTGAGTTCCCCAGCTGAGAGGTTGCTGAGACTTTCGGCAGTTTAAGGAGCCTTGGGAACATTTCAAAAATATTCAAAAAAAACATTGCTTTGACATTTTCCCATTCCATGGAATATTTCAAAATGCTGATACTTTGTTCCACTTCCAACAGATTTTTTTTATAGAGAATTTCAGAATTTTCCATGTAACAGGAATTCCAGTTTCCAGACAGCTCTAACAAATATATTAAAGACTGTGAAGTGTTCAGTTACAATTACAGGGGCTACATGATTACAGGGGCCACATAAGTAAATAGACTTAGGGAAGAGACAGATTCCCTCTTCATCACTGCTTTGTTATTAAGCTGTCCAGAAAAGTATTTTCTGTTAAATATTTTGGAAGATGACTTTTTTCCTTCATTTTTTTTAAATGAAACATAACCAGAAAATGAAAATATTTCAGTTTTCTGGAGCCCCCTAAAGTTGGGTCTAAAACTTTATTTTTAAAAAAAAAAAATCCTGGACATTGCAAAAGAAATCAACATTTTAAGCAAAAATTCTCATTAAAAAGCTATTTTGTTTAAAAAAAGGATTGACCAAAATTTTCAATCAACTCTATTTGTTATCATAACAAGTAAAATACTTAGTGTCGTGTGTAAGATTCTACACTGACTCCACCTCAAGTCTGTCCAGCCATCATCTTCTAATAGATACTTGTTGATCACCTATGGGAAATGAGAAAGTCTCAGCCCAGTCCCTAATGGAATGAAATTAACGTCCCAAAAGCCACTTTTTGTTACTCAGGTTTTTCAGAACCCAAAGCAGTGGTAACTTAACTGTTTCACTCTAGGTATTGCTGGGAATAAATCAATGGGAACACAGTGATTCTGCCAGATGAAGGATTAATATAGGCAAACGTGTTCTTATCTAAAACTACAATTTATTAGATTTAAGCACACACAGTGAAAGCAACAGGTTTAGATCATCCCAAACAATTACCTTGAATCTGGGATGGTATTGAGTATTTTATAGCAGGTCTGCGAAGGCCAGTCTGTAATGGCCACCAGGGAGAAAGGTCTACAAAAATCCTGCAGGATAGCTTCAGAGGACTGCTCCAAAATGCCTTCCATGATCTAGTCTTTTATAACTAAACTTTACAAAATACACAGCTCATTGTGGCCCCTACCAGGTCATCACCTCTCCTCACTTCAATAAACTACTTAGCAGCAAACATTCCTAGCAACCTTAGTCATAATAAGCTTCTATATCCAAGACACCCAGAACTCAAGGTTTCCATCCACTTATTTTCTTTCATTCTCATATTGTTGACTCTTTCCCCCCTCCTCCTATTCTTATTAGCAGAAACTGCAAGCCTGCAAATACATCTGACCTTGCCTCTAGATGCCCTACTTGTTCAAATGAACCATCAATTATTTCATTCTATTCTATTTTATTAATTAATGGTAGCTGAATGTACATAATACGGTTGCAGTTAGTGTGATCAAAATCTGGGGTATACACACCCCTAAAATCCAGGGCAACAACCTCAGCTGGCATTATTATTTTGCTTGTTTTGATTTGGAAAAAGAGTTAAACAGTGAGGTGGCAAAATTTGCAGATGGTACAAAGTTACTAAAGATTGTTAAGACCCAGGCAGACTGCGAAGAGCTACAAAAGGATCTCTCCAAACTGGCTGACTGGGCAACAAAATGGCAGATGAAATTTAGTATGGATAAATGCAAAGTAATGCACATTGGAAAGCATAATCCCAACTATACATATACAATGATGGGATCTAAATGAGCTGTTACCACTCAACAAAGAAATCTTGGAGTTATTGTGGATAGTTCTCTGAAAACATCCACTCAAAGTGCAATGACAGTCAAGAAACCTAACAGAATGCTGGGAATAATTAATAAAGGGATAGATAATAGGACAGGAAGTATCATGTTTCCTCTATATAAATCCATGGTACACCCACATCTTGAATGCTGTCTGTGGAGGTGGTTGCCCCATCTCAAAAAAAGGTATAGTGGAATTGGAAAAGTTTCAGAAGAGGGCAACAAAAATTATTAGGGCTATGGAACAGTTTCCATATGAGGGGAGACTAATAAGACTGGTATTTTTCAACTTAGAAAAGAGACAGCTAAAGGGAGATATGATTGAGGTCTATAAAATCATGACCAGTGTAGAGAAAGTAGATAGGGAAGTATTGTTCATTACTTCTCATAACACAAAAACTAGGAGGCTCCAAATGAAATTAATTGGAAACAGGTTTAAAACAAATAAAAGGAAACATTTCTTCACACAATGCACAGTCAATCTGTGGAATTACTTGCCAGAGGATATTGTAAAGGCCAAGACTATAACAGGTGTCAAAAAAGAACTAGATCAATTCATGGAGGATAGGTCCATCAATGGCTGTTAGCCAGATGGGCAGGGATGGTGTCCCTAGCCTCTGTTTACCAGAAGCTGGGAATGAGTGACAGGGGATGGATCACTTGATGATTCCCTGTTCTGTTCATTCCCTCTGGGGCACCTGGCATTGGCCACTGTCAGAAGACAGGACACTGGGCTAATTGGAACTTTGGTCGGACCCAGGAGGGTCATAGTTTACAGAATTTGGCTGCTGTAATTTGCACTAGTGGGACCAAACCAGGCATGCTGCAATGATGCAGAACATCCAGGCAAGTCATCCTGGCCCAGGTACTTTATTTGCACCTTGCTTATACCCTCCATGCCCTGCCAGCATCGCATGTAAGGCTGGTCAATGTTGTTGTTTATTAAAAGGTTTTTTTTTTCCCCATTAAAAATTGTTTTTGTTTGTTTGAAAATATAGGTGTTCCTGAAAAAAAGTTTAACTAACATTTTCAAAACAATTTTAAATGGAAACAAAATACCCCAAAATATTTGTATTTAAATCATCTTTGTTTATAAAGAGTGGGAAATTTCCCCAATTTCAGTATTATTGATTCAGCACTCTCACCTCCCCCTAAAAAAGGAAGCAAAAGACAATATATGCAGAGAGGTGTGTATGCAGGGGAGACACACGCTTTCATTAAAAACTATTTTCCCCTTTTCTCGGTGAAAACAGGAGAAAATAGTAAAAAAACAGCCTCATTTCCTTTTGAATGTTTTTTGGGAAGTTTTTTGGTCAAGAAATAAAAAAGTGAACAACAAACAAGTGAAATTAAAGCTGTTCATTTTTCTTAGAACTGGTTGAAATTCTGTTTTGTTTTCACAAAAATTCTCTAACTGCAGGGCCTGTCAACCACTGTACCCACCTGAGAACTCTAGGAGGAGCAACACTCCGATGTTGGAATATAATTTCTATATAATGGTTCTATCTACAGATGTATATGGAGCTGAAGCCTCTTTAGAGTTCGATGCAACTGATGGGAAGGTGTGGGGCAAGTGGCTTTATAGCACTTTATAGTGTTTTTATCCCCTTTTTGTTCCCTAGTCCTAGTTCAGCCTTTGGTGCAACTTGGTGAAATTTAGATCAGCTTCGAGGCTGCTCAATCTAGTAACCACAAAGGGCTTTTTCATTAGATGGAAATTGCTGGAACCCAGAAAAGCTCTGGCCACCTCTTTTTCCCCTTGACATGTTCCTGACCCTCCACTTCTGTGAGCCTGAAAGGGCTTGCAATGTTATCCTATGGAGAAGGCTAGGGAAGTCAAGCACTGCATAAGCGTTGTGGATTGACCTGCCTGCTAAGGTAGCCATTCCAAATCAGGGCTCCAGTACATGTGTGAGGAGTTGACACTGCTGTTGCCTGTTGTCTAAGAGTACACAGTGCAAAGATAAACCTGCAGCGCTGAGTCTCAGAGACTGTGTCCACTGACTCAGGCTCATGAGGCTCAGGTTGTGGGGCTCAAAAGAGCAGTGTGGACGTTCAGGTTTAGGCTGCTGTCCGGCTCTGAAATCCAGTGATGCGGGAGAATCTCAGAGCCCGGGCTGCAGCTTCTATTTTTATCCCCATAACCCCAGCCTCACAGATCTGAGTCAATTGCCGTGGGCTCTGAAAAGCTCTGGCCACATCTGTATTATTGCAGTGGAGGTTTCTTTGCAGTGGAGACAGACCCTGAGAGGCTTGTGGGCCAACAGTGAGCTCCATTCTCCAGGGCTGTCAGCCTCAGCACCTTTCACCAGCACTAGAATTGCAGATGGGGTAAGTTGATCTGGCTGGACTCAAACAATAGCAAGGGAAAGAAAAGCAGGCGCTTTCCAGCCCAGCGTGCAGGATGACAGCTCTGTCTTCGTAGTGGTGTCACTGCTGGAAGCCCTATCTCTGGAGTGTTATAGTCACCAAAAGAGAGAGTCTGCCTAAGGGCTCTCTTGCAAAAATTGCTTCTATTTAGAACTATTTATCAGCATTTTCATGCCATTTTTCAACCACTCTTCTCGTCAGCTCTGGGCAATGCAAATCCCTCTCCGTCGCCACTGCCAGCCAAAAGGCCCAGCCTGATAAAACAGAACACGTAAGGAAAGGAAATTAAACAGCAGACTGGCTACCCTGGGCTGGTGGGGAGAAGATGGGTAGATTTCCCAGACATGTGTATGCCGTCACCTCCATGGCATGATCTCTCAGGGTATGTCTACACTGCAATTAAACACCCGCAGCTGGCCTTTGCCAGCTGATTCTGGCTCACGGGGCTGTTTGATTGCAGTGTAGATGACTGGATTCGGGTTGGCACCTGGGCTCTAGGATCTTGTGAGGAGGGATGGTCTCAGAGCACTGGAATGTCTACACTGAGGTTCAACAGCCCCGCAACCCAAGCCTGAGTCCGCTGGCAGGTGTCTAATTGCAGTGTAGACATGCTGTCAGAGGGTGGGAAATATATGGCGTGGCCAGAGACAAGGTGACATAAAACCCTGTGTAAAGGCCCAGCACAGAGGTCAATGTACCATTAAAGTCCCACCTGAGCCCTATGTTGAAGGCTTGAATGGTATGAGCATCACCCATATCTATTGATGACGGTGTTCAGGGCCTAAGCTCAAAACACCCCTCTGACTGTGTGGGTGCACTTTTCTGTCTGCAACTAATTGTGGACATGATGAATGGCAGGTATAAACGGGACTGTTTCACAGGGCTGCCTGATTTGCAGGGACAACCAGATTACGAAAGGGGCATATGCTGCTTGTTGCATCTGCAAGTGTGCAATTTGCTCACGGAGTCACAGGCCATTTTGAAGTCTTGTTCCACATCATACCTGCAAAGTATTACACTAGCTGGGTCCTATCAGTTGCTTGCCCATATGCTGATCCCTTCAGACAGCTTCCAAAACAACAGCAAACATGAGACGGGCCAAATGAAATCACAATATATTCACCCTGACTATCGCAGAGTAGCCTCTGAAGGGCACACAGATTAAAGATATGTCTTCACTGCAATTAGAAGCATGACTACATCACAGCTAGGCATACCTGAGCTCGCTGCAACAATTAGAACAGGGAAGCTGCAGCTGCTTGCCTATGATGTTGTGGCTTTGTTGCTAGTTATGGGAGCTAGCAAGATCAAAGCTAGCTCAGGTTTGTCTACACTGCTGAGATCACCCCTCTGACTGCTGTGTAGACAGACCCGCTGTCATAATACTTTCCTGTCAGAGCCTTACACTGATGCCAGTGAGAGCAGAATAAAAATCCACAGGACATGTTTCTTGCTTCTTTCTAAATGAACAATACAATTATCTGGAGGTTTCTTTGGCCCTTTAAAATTTTTTATTTTTCCTTTAAAAATATCTGAGTCAGTTAAAAAAAAAAACAACTCTTAACAGACAAAGAAACTCCTAACATCTCAGAAGCTTTAAGAGAGCAGCCTACAACCCACACAGCAAGTTGCTGGAGAAGAATTACCCGACATAATGAAATTCAAACGCAGCTTCCTAGCAGCTGACTATCACTTGGGCCTGGAATACCATGGAGTCTGGGTGAATGAGGGAGTAATGAAGCACTGCGTCTCATGTCATTGACTCCGCCATTTAAAGTGCCGCATTCATAACACAGGACGCGGGCTGCTGGGCCCTTCTCTTCTTCACTAAATCGAAATGGTTCCATGGGGGACTATGGCGACGGGGTTGAAAGGAAAATAGCATTCGGCTCCAAATGGAGAGAGAGAAAATGCTGACAATGTTCGCTGCGTAAGTCAACATCTGGAAATAATACCAGCAGAAGTAATGCATCCTCGGTTTGTGGTAGGGTGTTCAGGAACATCTAGCACTGAGATGTAGGTATTTCCTCTGCTATATTATGGGATTCAAGAACCTCCAGTGTTGAGATATATGCTCATCACCTCTGATACACTATCAAACACCAACCAATGACATCTGACATGGAGATGTGTAGAATCTGTAATATATTACAATAATGTCATTGAGGAACTTCCTCCATTTTAGATACAAATAGATATGTTATTAATTCTATGTATACATTACATGCATTATAGAAATGCAAGGTCTTATTATTAAGGTCTATTACCCTGAGTATATATTAGAACAACAGCATTCAGAACACAACACACTAGGACACAAAAAAACTTTCAGGTTCGAGAGAATATCTCATGGAGAGATTAGTCAGTGCAAGGACAGGAGACCCTTATTGAGTTGTTACACAGGTAGGTAAACCTCCCATTCAAGTCAGTAGTGACGTCAAGAGTTGGTCCTAATTGTGTGAGTTCATCGTCTGTAGAGTGACCCGATTTTATAGGGACAGTCCTGATTTTGGGGGCTTTTTCCTATACAGGCATCTATTACCTCCCACTCCTTGTCCCAAATTTTTACACTTGCTATTTGGTCACCCTACATCCTCTGGGAATGTAGATTACTGAAGTGTGACTGTCTTTCCTATTCAGAACAGGGCACGAACACATGCTTAACTTTAAGCATGGGTTTAAAGCCCACCAAGGCCTTAAGAATATGCTTTTCTGAAGGATTTTTTCTGGAATTGGGGCCTAAAACAGGAGTAACTCATTCAAAACCACCGTAAGTGAGAACACTGAAAACATCTAGGAAATGAAGATGCAAGGAGTACATTGTCCAGTGCTATACATTGCTCATTCAGAAATGCCATAATTACACATCTGGAAGCAAATATTAAGCCATAGGAAAGCACATTTTTAATGGATGTGGGGTGAGGTGGACACACACAAGATATTGATTCAAACTATATGATTATTCAGACCTTTAAGAAATCAGTTTTTGACCACTTCCTCTCGCTCGCTCTAGGGACGAAACTCAGACCTCATTCTGGGATCCCTCAAAGAATTCTTTCCATAGAAAAAAACCCAAAAGGGCAAAACCCAAGCAAATGGTGGGGTAGGGAGAGGAAAGGTTCCTGTGGATTCAAAGTTCAGCTTTCAATCAATTGCCTTTTAAAAGAGACTGAAAACTAACTAGGAGCAGGAATTTTAAAGTAAATAAAATCATTTTAAAATACAACCCACAGTTCAAAAAAGAAGAAGATTAAACATATCTGACATCAATTTATTAACTATTCAAGTTAACCCTTCATCTAGAATCAATTCCTGATGCTTTAATTCTGTCCTTGCACCGACTAATCTCTCCATGAGATATTCTCTCATACTCACCCTTTTGCAACCAAGCCAGCCCAATGGCTATTTTGATGGCTTATGTGAAACTTAAATTGTGCATAGGCTTCTGCACAGGTCTGAATTTCACCCACATTGAGAGCCAGTCTAAATAAAGATGGCAGCCCTGATTCCGCAAGCCATCTTTATTAAGCAAAACATTCAAGTAGGTGCTTTGCTTTATGCACGTATTAGAATTCTGTTGACCTAAAGAGACTCAAGCTTTGTTGAGTTTAAGCATCAGCATGTTTGCTGAATGAGGGCCAGCAAGAGTAACCCTATTGCTAGTGGGTGTGAGGTCAAAACTCCAGTTAATTTCCAGTGAGACGGGCTCTAGACCTCAGTAAACAGTGAGTCACCACAAAGTAAGAAATTCAAAAAGTGAATCTGATCGAAGCATGCCTGAGTCAGGAAGGAGTATGAGCCGAGTAAGGACTTCAGCATATTGCCCACAGGTTTACACAAGCTCCTGCCTTCCTCTTCAACCACCTTCCACCCTGCCAGTGCCTTTCCCACCAAGCTGATTCACTTTACCTCATGGAGCACTAGGTCCAAGTTAATTATAACCCACACACAAATTAAACCCATCCTCCCATCCTTCACCCTTAAACCTCTAATTGCACAGTCCCCAGCATTGCCTAGTGACACAAAAGTAATTTTACTAAGTGGGGAAATTTGTTGTTTTTTATTTCATGAAAACTGTTCATTTGCTATTAAATCTCTTGTTGGAAGACTAATAGCTTAATGAATGCATTAAACATGTGCAAATTAGGGCTTTTTAAAAATGCATTCTTTAGTTGCCGATTGAAAGGGTATGATACATCTTCATTGGCTCAGTGGGAATTAATGAAGCCCTAGGCCATCTTCTGTCATGGAGGCCAGACTTATGAGTGATCCCCCGAATTCCACATGCAAAGCCTCATCCTAAGTCCATTTCCTGCCTGCAACATATAAATTCCCTCCACCCTGCTCTTCCTGGTTACCGCTGATGCTCGTGAAATAAAAATGCAGTTTCCAGATCGGTCTGATAATGAAAAGTAGCCCATTGCTGATGACAAATGTTGTTTACGGTCACTGGAAAAGAGGCTGGAATGGGGAGTGAATATATTAAAGGAGGAGAGGATAGCTTTTATATTCATTATAGTGCCATTTTAGCCCACAAAGACACATAACCTCTATCTTCTGCCCTCCATCATGCAGTCACTTTCAGATATCTACATTAAAATAAAAAAGCTGCAGACATTGTGCTTTGCATTAGCTGTCATCAGCACAGACGACATTTTCCACCAGTCAAATGGCACTTGTCATAAGAATACCATCGCGCTAAACATACCCATCTGTGGTTTCTGGGAAGCTTCTTCTGTAATGATGGGCTCACCACTGTTCCCAACAAAATTAAAACCACCTAGGTCATTGGTTGAAAACCAGCACACGGTCCTGATCATACAAACACTACGATAGGTTGCTCTCTCCCCATTAAGGGCTGTGGAGGCACAATGGCTCACCATATTCCACGGCATGGCACCTTTACGAACAGGGTAGTTCCTGGTAGGGTAAATAGATCAAGGTGAGATGAGGCCTTATGGGGCCAAGTCATGTGACTCCCTACTCTTCGCTCAGTCAAGGGGGAGCCTAGCATGAGGAGATACCTGTAAGGGAGGCTCTCGTGTATGGCAGAACCAGGATGAGGGTGGGCTGGGGAAGCCTGCCAGGATTCAAGCACACAAGAAAGAGGGCGGTGCCCTAAGGGAAGGAGGAGTTTGAGCCCAAGAACTGTGGGTAGAAGAGCACTGGTGGAAGGTCTCTCCAGAGGGGTCCAGGAGGAAAAAAGCTCCCTTGATCAGAGAGAACTGGGGAGCCAAAGCCTGAAGCCTGACAGGAGGAAGGATTTGAGCTAGAGGCCAAAGGGACTGCATTTATCTGTGAATTGTTAAAAACTGAATTCCAATTCGTGGGGGGGGGACCCCTGAGACTCCTAGCTCCCATTGAAATCAATAGGAGTTAGACACCTAAATACCTCTGGGTCTGTGTTGTTGTCTGATGTTATCCTTCCTGTAGTAAATAGATCCACTGGCATATTACTATTGACTTACTTGGGTGATGGAGAGGTAGAGGAAAGCACTGGACCATGAATTAATTGAATTATTAGTATATGGGACATTGACACCCTTCTGGAAGCAAGTGGACTAGATGAATAGAAGGCTGCAAAGTGCTTAACGGGGCATCTACACAGCAAGCCTCAGAGCCCAGGTCAACAGACTATTTCTCATGCTATGGCTTTAGAAACATCTGTGTGGGCCCCACAACTCAGGCTCTGAAGCCTAGGCAGGGGCTGGGTTTCCAACCATGAGCTCCTGCCTGAGCATCTACTCGGCTGTTTTTAGAGCCCAGTGTGAGCATGAGTCTGCTGACCTCGGCTCTGTGACTTGCTGCCGTGGGTTCTGTAAACGTGCCCTTCTCAGAGACTACATCACCCAAGCCCTGGGCACAGCTTTCCAGGTGGAAACTGCTGTATAAGTGCTAAATGCTCCTGTAACAGAAATATAGCTACTTCTGGAGGGAAACAAGATCGGCCTTGCACGGAACAACACAGCACAATAGCTGTATAAAACAAAACACACACACTTCCAATAAAACCTGTAGAAATGGCTCGGGAGTGGGGGAGGGGAGAATTGAAATCCCACCACTGGGATTTGTCTAACGCAACAGAGCTCTCATGCACGCTCTTCTGAACCTTATAATAAATAGGACTGACCCAGCCTTGGATAACGGCACATGTTGGTGCATTATTAATAGGAGAAAATGATGTAACCCTGGAACTCAAATGTAGTTATAATGTTGCCTATTGTCTGGGTTGCTTGTTTCCTTCAGTACAGCATGGCAAGGAAGCACAAGGCCAGGGTTAGACTGTAATGCCACTTCTAATATATGAAAAGGGAACACTTATGATTCAGATGGTGTCCGCATATAGGCTACTGCATGAAATATAATGACCGCGCTCCACTACTTTGTCCATTAGTTGGATGCAGTGTGGATGCCTATGGGGGAAAAATATACTTTATACTTATATGTTCCATTATGGATTATGAAGAAAACAAGGCCCATCCAGGCAGACAACTAGCATCTGAATGCAAAGGTGTGAGTGCATTTTGAAGCATCCAGATATCAAAGGCGCATGGCCTTTCCACTACCGTTACTGTTTATTAAAATTACAGTAGTCCCACTTTGCTTAGCACTGCATGGACATATAGTGAGAGATCCAAAGTGCTTACAATATAAATAAACACGGAAGAAGAAGGGTAAGAGAGGAAACAGGGGCATGGAGGAAGGAAGTGACATAGCCAAGGACACACAGCAGATCAGTGGCAGAGCTGAAAAGAAAACCCAGGTCTGCTAATTCCTGGTCCAGTATAATAAGCAATAGGAAATCCTGCCTTCCTTCCACACTGGTTGTGGGGGGTGGGGAGGTAACCTGGAACCAAGTTGTTTTGACACTGCTAATCTCAAATTGGAAGCCCTACTTTGCCTTCTGCAGGGTGTAAGGGAGAGGGTTGTTAGGAAGACCTGATTGTTAGCTATGCAGAGAGCACTTCCCAGCCCTAGATAAACAGCTATTGCTGCATGGGAAGTAACATGCTACCAGCCCCTTGGGGTTATTCAGGGCTCCTCCATCTCATGCAATGGAGAATGAGAATACTGAAGCCTGTCATTCTAGTCTGATGGCTCTCTGCATCACTCACAATAGGGCTCTGTTAGGTAATAAGGCAAGAAGTTTCCCACTGTGGAAAAGGAGAAGATGTATAGGACTTTCCTTTGTTTTCCTTGCTTTCTCTCCCTCCCAGATTCTGCCTGTGAGCCTCTCTCTTCCCCCTGCAGCTCAGCCATCTGCAGCCATGCAGAAAAAGCCGAAGCTCAGGTGAAGCTTTAAGGATGCAGCAAGTGTTGCGGGGTGCTGACACAGAAATAATGTTTTATTTTAAGCAGGCCAAGTGCACACCCATTCCTTGGCCACAGAGTTAGCAACACGGCCCTCTCCGGGGGCTGGGGCTCAGCATAAAGAAGCCAGGCTGAACTGGGTTCTGTCCTCCAACCTTTGCTATGGCAGGTTGGAAGGGGTGCACTTATTCCTGGCCAGTAAGATACTAAGGCCGGCTTGATCCCTGGGTTGGAACAGCCTGAGGCTTCTCTGCAATTGAAGCTGCCGTGGCACATTTTGGCCCAGAGAAGGGGAGGAATTCGGAGAGCAGGCGTTCTCTGATGTGCCTGACAAGTGGCATGGAAATAGCATGAGCTGATGGAAGTGCCTAGCCAGTGAGAAAATTGTGGTGGGAGGGCTGAGGGTTGCGGAAAGCCGTTGAGGAAGAGAGGAATGAAGAGAGACCTCCTGCCATTGGGCTCTGTTTGCAGCTAAACACTTCACTTTCCCTCATGACCGAGCTATGCCTTCTCAAGATAGGACAGGTCTGAATTTGACCTTCTTTCATACCATGTGTAATACCCCACCCCTGGCTAGGGTATTGGCAGCGGGGATAGAACCCTGGACCTACAGATATAAAATGACTAATTTGCATTGTCTCAGTTAAAAGATTCAGCTGCTAGCTTGAGGCAAGTAGCAGGCTCATAATCCTCTGAGATCCCACCGGCCCAGAGACAAAAGGCCACACTGCCCACAGCCAAATACTGTAGAACCTCACAGTTATAAACACCTTGGGAATTGAGGTGGTTGTTGTTAACTCTGAAATGTCTGTAACTCTGAACAAAACATTATGGTTGTTCTTTGATGAATTTACAAGTGAACATTGATTTAATAAAGTTTTTAAACTTAGAATTATGGAATATCAGGGTTGGAAGGGATCTCAGGAGGTATCTAGTCCAACCTCCTGCTCAAAGGAGGACAAATCCCCAACTAAATCATCCCAGCCAGGGCTTTATCAGCTTTACCATGCAGAAGAAAAATGTTGCTTCTAACCATCTTAATTTAAATGAAGCGAGCACAGGAACAGTTTCCTTTCCTTGTTAATTTTTTTTTAACTTCCCCTTTATTTTTTTAGTAGTTTATGTTTAACATAGTACTGTACTGTATTTACTTTTGAGGGGGAGGTGTCTCTGCCTGATGACATACTTCCAGTTCCAAATGAGGCATGTGGTTGACAACTCAGTTCATAACTTTGGTATCCCTACCTCTGAGGTTCTACTGTACACTGACGTCCATACAGGTTAGGCAGATAACCAAACCAAGAACTCTGATCTGGCCACAGAGCAGCTGGTTGGCCCCAATAGTTTTAGCCCCAGTCCCAGAAGAGATCTCTGAAATCCTGCATTGATTCCCCATGTGCTTTTTTTTTTTTTGGATCTGATAGCAGAAGGTGGGAGCTGGAGAGTGAGGGACACCAGTGTTGTTTGTACATATAATACAACAGTAGTGATATACTGACACTCCAGACTCAAACATCCCTAAACTTGGGGAGTGGGGAGAAGTCAGAGATGAATCCACAGAGAAACTTTACAGACACAAAATGCAAGAGATCCTTCTCCTGAAAATGCTGTCAGGCGCTGTAATCTGGGATTGTTTCTGTCACAGGCAGGAGATGTACAACAAACCAAATGTCATTGATTCCAAACCAAGAAGGTTTGAATGGCATGCCTCATACCAAGATACAAATTCCCATGAATAAGGCACATTATATGTTGCTGAGAAGGCTCAGCCCATTTGCATGTTTTCCAGGCTAAACCAATTAGCACACAAAGCAGGTAGAGGCAGGAGGCAAACCTAGTGTTTGTTTATCAGACCAAGGAACATGTAGTCTTCAAATTATACCTTGGCTCTATGAGTGTTCCAGCCTCCCAGTCCCTGTTTTAATAGCAGGCTATACTAATAACAGGCTGTTAGAAAACAATGCAACAGAGCATAGGGGTGCAGACACATCCAGGTCACAAGGCAGGAGGCAGGGATCCCACAAACTAGTCTTGGCTTTGAAGCTAATGAATGCAGTAAATAGGGAACTGCTGGAGCATACAAAATACGCCTGCCAACTACCACTGAATTAAATTCCCTCCCACTGCTGTACAGTCAAGCAAAGCCCAGCTGATTGCACCTGAATCAGCTAATCTCTCAAGGACCATGAATCAACTGGCCATTTAAATCCTCTTCCTGCAGCCCTTGGTCATGTAAAAAAAAATCTTTCCAGCTGTTCTGAGGTCAAGCAAAAGTCTTCTTATTGCACCTCAATTGACTAGCCATCTAATGCCCTTCCAGTGCCCATGAATTAACCAACTGTCTAGTGGCCAGTCATTCCTTGCCCCAGAGTCAAATGCAGTATCTCCTACTCACTGACCCATCAAAAATTGCCATCCAAAGATCCTTCCTTCAGCTAAATCAAGTCAAGGCCTTTTTCGCTGTCCTTGGAATCAGCTCACATTGGCCACAGTCTCTCTTATGCCCCTGAGTTCAGTTGCTATTCAAAGCCCTTTCTCCAGACTTGGTTCCCCCTGAGAAGCCTTTCTCATTGTGTCAAAGTCAGTCAAAGGCCCCTTTCCTACCTGACTCACCTCACCATTCTGAGTCTGTTCCCTGACCGGGCGTCAAAGTCAAGTTCAAACCCACTGCCCCTAGTCAGCTGGTCTTCTGAGGCTCCTTCCACTGTCCAGAGGCCTCTCTCCATTCAGAACTACTTCTCCAACTACAAATTCAACCAGACTCCCTAGCCAAGTCAAAGCTGGCGACAAATGGGGCAGAACAAGTTCAAGTGATGCACCTGAGCAGGCACATGAACTGACAGGAGGGATGCGTTGTGGTGATGGCATTGGACTGGACTCAGGAGCTCTGGGCTCAGTCCTGGGCTTCCTTGGGCAAGTCACTTAGTGTCAGTTGTGACAAAGTTCCTCCTCTGTTGTGGTGGGTCCTTCACTTTTTGAAGGATTTGCTCACCTCAGAGGTTCATGGCAGCCCTCAGTTTGGCTGCTTCTGCTAGAGGCTCAAACCTGCCATTCACTCAGCTAACCTCATCACTGGTCAGCGTAGGGAACACGGAGAACTATCCCCACAGTCTCTGTTGTCCCACCTAGTGGGTCGGTGACAGGCCATGTCCCTTTCCATATTAGACCTTTCCTTCTGGTGTTGCTCACAGACCGGGTCAACTCCTCCTGTGTCCGATCAGGAGTTGGGGGGACAGAGGGAACCCGGCCCCATCCTCTACTCCATGTTCCAGCCCAGGGCCCTGTGGATTGCAGCTGTCTACAATGTCTCCTATATCAGCTGCGTGACAGCTACAACTCCCTGGGCTACTTCCCCATGGACTCCCTCGGCACCTTTTTTATCCACAACACAGGTTCTTCCTCCTGAAGCCTGATCATACTTGTATTCCTCAGTCATCCAGTGGCACACATTCTCACTCCTTGCATGCCCTCCACTAACTGATGGGAGGTCATTTTTAAACCAGGTGTCCTGATTTGTCTGCCTGCCATAATTGATTCTAGTATGTTCTTAATTGGCTCCAGGTGTCTTCATTAGCATGCCTGTCTTAATTGATTCTAGCAGGTTCCTGGTTGCTTGAGTGCACTCAGGGAACAGAAAACTAGTCATCCAATGACCAGTATTTTTGTCTTCTACCAGACTCCTGTACTCTACTGGTCTGGGTCTATCACATAGTATAATCATAGAATCATATTTTCTTTTCCTGCCATGTTTAGTTAGACTGAAAGCATATGAGGGGAGGGAATTTATCTTACTCTGGGTGAGTGTAGTGCCTACCCCAGTTACCGTGACTATAGCTGGGGCCTCTTGGCACTACCATATTACAAACAATAGTAGCAAGTTCCTTTCCCTGTGTAGCATCCAACAGCGACTGTTCCAGACATAACAGTCAACAATTCTGATAGACTGAAAACAAATTGTGTAGTGTAACCCTTATAAGGGTGAGGGATTCTGTTCTTTTCCCCCCGGACTCTAGTTTCCTTGTTGATTCCTAAAGCCGTTTCAATCTTTGTTTGCTTTAGAAACAGCCGTGACATTGCACACGGGGGCTGTGACGTTGCATGAATAATCACATACTAGAGGAACAAAACAGGAACAAAAAAGAAATCTTGTTTATCCACAAATGCTTTCACCATCAGAAACCAGAGTCTCTAATGGTAATTTACCACACATCATTAGTATGTTTGTTATTTGTGGGGGGGGGGAGGATGAATATGAAAGTTCATAGGTGCTGGAATAAACAAGGGAAGCGTATTGAAATGAGCAATACAGATCTGTTGTGCTCTAGTTTATGGGCTGTTCTCAGCAATACACAGTAAGTAAAACAAGCACTGATTGAGTCAGCTGCCTCCTGGGTGTTCATTTGATGCGGTGGTGAGGAATATTAATGCTAAGTACATCCGCGTGCATCGGGAAAGGCAGGAGGAGGCAAGCAGATTACCCCGGCTTAGGGGTATTATACACGCGACTGCAACTTCCAAAGATACAGAGAAGAAACATTCTTGTGGGTTTTTGTCTCTTATCTTCTTATAGATTTCGGAGATGCGGTACCCTGGAGTTTTAATATTCAGGGTGTTTTCTTTTTTGTTTTTTTTCCCCCAAATCCTCCTCTTTAAAACTAAAAAAAAAAAAAAAGAAGTGTGTTGAATTTATCAGGATAAAGAAAAAGACGAGAAAAAACAGATTTCAATAGAAGAAAGACCAGATTAAATAGAAAAGTTTGATTAAAAGCCCCTCTTTTTCTGTGCAATTGATGTAAATATCTTCACACCTTCCTCTTTTCCTTTTCAACCTCAACACAGAGCCCATCCCATCCCCAAGGGGCTACGTTCCCATCATAGGGCTTTGTAGCTACTGCTGCTCTTGCTGCTGTTGTCTAAAGGGATTACAAGACTTTATAAAGACCAAGTTAATACGCTGAGGCGAGGAAATGAGTTTCCAAACCAGCTTTTGTGTGCCTCCTTTCTGAGGAACCCTACCAGAGGGAAACTAGGGCATGGCTCATGCCAAATAGGAACAGGAAGTTCATTAGAGGAACCATTTGTCTCTCATCCAATCTCTGTTGGTGTCAGTTGGTGATCACCATAACGCTAATGAAGCCATGGTTGGAGGGCCAAGCCATGAAGACAGAGCACCCTAAGTCACAGACAGAGGGACAGCAGGGCTCACTAATGACTGACAGAAGGGTGTCTCAGATGTGGATGGAGTTAATCCCCAGAGCAGCCAGGAGGAGGAAATGTAGAGGTGAGTGAACCTGGTTATACTGTGACTTCTGTCCTTGGTTATTAGGAAGCTATATCACAAGGAACAGATTCAGACCTGGACTAGTATTTTCGAAGAGAATTGAATTTAGGTGAGATTTGGGTACCTGAATCCCAGCACTAGGATCCAACTCCACAGCATCGGACTTTGTGACTCTAATGAAACACGCCTTTCTTAAGTGGATTCCTTGCTGCCTCGCTCCACTTTCCTTCCACTTGATATTCCAGGAGTATATGGCTCTGGGTCACTCAGTATTCTCCAGGTGTTGCAGCTGTGGATTACTCAATATTTCAGTGTATAGCCATGAGTTACTCAGTATTCCAGGGGCAGCCTACAACTCTGTCACTCTGTATGCCAGAGGTGTACGATTGTGGGCTTTTCAGTATTCCTAGGGTGTGCATCAGGTGTTCAGGGCTGTTACGGAGCCACTGGGTGTTTGCCAGGAAGAGACTATTTTGGTATGCACATATATGCTTCTAGTGAGGCCCACTGCTATTCATTTAATCTCTCTACTCTAGTAGGTGTTGAGAGAATGGGAAGTGATGGGGATTGAGAAAAAGAGAGTGAAAAACAGCAAGGAGAGAGGAGGAATGTGAAAGTGAGGGTTGTATAAAGTTGCACAGCCTGTCACAGTACCTCACAAGGTTACATTCTCTTGGTGATGGGCTAGGTTCATGTTTAAAGGTGTAGGTAATGTTTCCTTCATGTGGGAATGACAGGAGGACATTGGATCACAGGTAGAGCTAATCTAGTATTTTTTTTTTTTACTATATTCCTCACCAGAGGATGCCGATTCATCAAAGCCAAAACTGTTTGTGGGAGAGGGTCAGTTTTGACAAATTTCTCATCCCCCCTCCCATGAAAAATTGTCAGTGATCCAGTTTGATATTTTCAAAGTAAAAATCCATTTTTTTATTCAAAATGACTTTTTGGTTTGAAATTTAAGCTAATTATAGTAAAATAATTTTTTTAAGTTATCAGTACAAAAGGGGGACAACTTGCCTCCCACCCCCAAAGATCTTCACAGGGCCCAAAAATGCTTCTCAGAAAAATATATGCAAGATGATCAAATGCTAAGCAGTGGAAGGCTTCTTCCTTTATAGAAATTAAATCACAGCAAAATATTGATACAGCAGCCTTTATTTAAAAAGAAAAAACTCTTTAAAACCCAAGATTTTCCAGGGATCTAAGTAGCCCCTGGACTCCTAGAAGACTGATTTTTAAATAGCAACATCCAGGATTCCTAAAATACTCATTTACCTCCCAGCCCCCAATACCAGGATCCTAGAATCAGTGCTGCCTACAGGCCTTTTCCGTATGGGATCACTTCAGATTTCCCCTTGTCCCTGCCTCATGCTAGGTGGTCAGAACTATCTGGAATGTACAGTCTTCATCACTTATCCTAACTCCATTGTTCCCCATTCTTTAGACCCTTAAAGCTTGGAACAGAGCTACATGTCTGCTTCAATACCAAACACATTATGGACCCCATTTTCCCCTGCTCCCATCTTAGGGGATCTCTTCTGGTGCACCCAACAGTCAGTTAGCTGTGGAAATTCATTTACCCCCATCCCGATGGCTTTCACGATGCAGGAAATCTTGCAGGCTGCTTAGAAATGCTGTGCTGCACTTCTCAATAGCATTTTATGACATTTTTCAAATCAAATTTAAAAGCATAACTGAGTGGAATTAAATTAATGCTGTCTGGTAATGTCAGCAGCACCGAGCCGAGCATGGCTGGCTTAGTTTCTAAACCGCTTACAGCTCATATCTGACTGTAGGAGACCAGGGTGTGGACATGTAGGTATTTGCCTGCATGTGTGAGGTCGTCAGTGCAGATGTGAGGTTTACATTTGTGTTTATGCAAAAAGGCTTCTCCCTTTATATGTGAGTGTGGAAGTGAACTTGGTGAAATATACCCCCGGGCACGCTAAGAGTGAGGGCTGTATATGCAGGGAGGTTCATGTATCTCCTTAAATTACCCATGTAGGTTTTATTAGAGCTCTTTCTCTATTACAGCTGCCAAGTTGTGGTCTTGCACAGTGACTGCCGGAGGGAGATGCACCGCAAATAATAGTTATTAGCACTGATAAAGCAGATTATATCCTCAAAGCACAGTACAGAACTGATAGGTAAAGTGACTTCTGTGCATAGGCCTGGGAGGATTTTGAGAGCCTTCTGAATGAAAAGGTGCTCTAGAAGCATAAGGCAGTAATATGAGAGAGAGAGAGAGAGAGAGAGAGAGACTGACTAGATGGCTGGGTAGACGTGGGTGCATTTTTGTGGTTCTCTGTGTGGATTCATGTTCAATGTGCCCACTGGTTGATCTGCTCCATATGTGTGGGTAGATTTGAATGGTTGTGCTCTGAGGATAGTGTAAGTGGGAGTTTGGGTATATGTGGGTGTGCAGGGGGTGTATCTGGATACGATCTGGTGTGTATGTGAGATTTTTTTCATTCCTTTTCTCTCCGCTGCAAACACTGCAGTTCTGTCATTTTCGCTGCCTCACCAAGACATCTCAAAACGGACCCCACTCGTTCAGAGAAATATAGCACACAAAATGTATTCCCTAAATGCTGAGTCAGGTTTGTTACTCACTGGCTGCATATTTGTCCATCCAGTTCAAAGACAGACACCTGAACACAGTCACACCCGCTAAGCCCCCACTGGGAGTGCTTCCCTACCAGTGAGCTATGGAGAGAAATGCTATCACCAGCAATGCATGGCCACAACATGTCTTATGAATCATGCCTCTCCAAAGCGCATCACAGGCCAGACAGTGACAAAACAGAAGCAGACATAGCCTGTGGTCATGGGACATTGAAACAGGAAGGCTCTCACTGCAGCCACCAAGGACAAGGGGACTCCGTGGAGGAGACTGATTACCCAAGGTAGGGAGAGGGCAGGGAGCTGGAGGGGAGGAGAAGCTACTTACCCAAGCCAGGGAGAGGAAGAGAGAGCTCTTTCCCACTTTTAGAAGATGATCTGGATCTCTGCTCACCACTCTCACTCCCTCCTCCTTGCTTTATCCTCCTGGACACAACCGTTGCAACTTCTTACATGCAGGGGGCCAAAACCTCCCCTTAGCTGCACCCTAGCACCTGAATGCATTATAATAAAAGCCATGACTGGTTTTAAAAGCTTCAGTAAGTGGGTGTTACCCTCAGCTCCAGTCACGTGGCACATCAGAAACATCCCCTCTTGATTTCCCTGTGCCGTCCATGCTCATCTTCATGCCTTCTCCCCTGCTGGGCCCACCACACCACACCACACTTCCACCCTCTCTTCCTTCAACTCAGCTCAAAATGCACTTCTTCCATTAGGCCTATAAATCTTAATCCTCCCCTTCTTGAGTTAGTGCGAAAGGGTGCACTCACAATAGGCGTGCACCTTAGGTGTGATGTAGCAACTCATTCATCATCTAGCATCCCCTGTCAACAGCTGCTCTGGCCCCATGGTGGTTTCTCTTCTTGTGGCTTGGTCCTCCAGCAAGGTCACCTTAAAGGCATTCCCTTTTCAGGATATCTGTGTCCTACATGATACAAGTCACCATCAACCTGCTACTTTCCACCCTTCTTGGAGTTCCTCTTCCATCCAACTCTTCTGTAAGAGTAGCAGCCCCAGGTTTCCCAGGAGCTGCTTCACCAAACCACAATGAAAGCAACTTCAGTCCTTTCCACGGGCTTCAACTTTTAAACCATCCTGAGTCCATCCCAGCTGTCTGTACATCTATCCACCCCAGCTGTCTGTACATGTTGATCTCAGGGACTACCTCCCTGGAGTCTTGCCCTTGTTGGGATCTGGAACTTCAGCCCCCTATTCCTCCAAAGGCTTTCTGATTATGGATTGGCCTTCTCGAAGACCCACCTGGAGTCCCCTTCATCCGCTCCTCTCTCCCACCAGGGCCAAGGTATAAACTCCCTCCTGGAGCTCCTCTACTCACCAGTATACAGACACACTACAGGTTTCTTCTCCTCTGTCTTCCTGCAGCCTCTTCTACTCTGGGGTTTCTCCCTTTATAGAAACCACTCATCTCCTCCACCAGCTGGGACTCATCTTGGGCCTGACCCTGCATGTTCAACCAGGTATTAATTGGCCTCTCAGGCCCACAGTATCCCACAGAAAGGGTGGAATAGTTGAACAGTCTTTAACAAACACAGCAGCCACCTCCCTTAAAGCACAAAATGTGTGTATTACTAAGAAGAGGACTCAGGTGACTTCATTGCTGACCCTTGCTGTTAGTCTCCTTTGAAAATCCCAGTGTGAAAGATTCCAGGAAGGTGCGGTTTCCATCACTTTCTTTGGTGATATTTTTGCATGCTCATAAAGTGATGTGAAGACATGAAAGAAGGATTCAAACCTGTTCTTTGGCTAGATGTGTGTGTGTGTGTGTGTGTGTGTGTGTACATTCAGAAACCAGTCCAGCAGATAAAGCAAAAGAGACATTCAGTTCTGGTGTAAACTGGCACAGAGGTACAAGTTAACACCCTGTCTAGATTTAGCATGGGAAAAAGAGAAATTGTCCCTTGATCTGGCATACCTAACATGCTGAGTTATGGATCTCGTGAGTAATGCAGTAAATATTAATACACATTTGGTTTGTTAGAGTGGCTTCCAGTAAATATTAAAGCACAAGAGAGCTGCCCAGAGTAATGGGATGGAAGCGCCTACAATTCATCCATGCTAAGCCTGAAGGTGACTGCCAGTGGTGACCTCAGTTCTCCCAGCGCCACTCAGAATAGAACCTGGGAGGCAGATAAACCCTGTAGGGAGACCTAAGAGTCAACAAACATGGGTTTTATCGGACCAGTGCTGAGGGGTTGCAAAGTGAAAGACCTCGTGCCCTGCTATCAGCCCCGCATGGTCTGAGAGCAGCTGGCTTGAGCAGCTTCTCAGCCACAGCATTTTCCAGCTCTTCTAACATCAGCCATTGTCCCTGCAGTCTGCTGAGCTGTTTTATATTCCATGTAGGAAATCCAAGTCCATTGTGAGCATTTTGTCAGGCAGTTGGCAGAAGGAACCTCTCTCTTTCTGTTTGTGCTGGCCGGTTTATGTCTGATTTGCTCAGTAGGCGAGTCGCTTGTGAGCAAACACTCAAAGACTCCATTACCCCATGTTCTGCACTAATGTGCTCCTCAGAAAGGTCTGTTTCTAAAGACCCCACTTCCCCAGGAAAACACTATTTGTCGTCACTATCTTTATGGATTCCCCTCATCCTCTTCATCCAGGATGTCCTCTCTTCACTTGTAAATCATCCCTTTAATTGGTGATCTGCTCCAGTGCAAGACTGGCCCAATGTTCCCACTTGGTAGGTATCCATTTCATCAGAGCGTAATTCGATCCGGCTTGCTCTGATGCACTGGCGCCCCAAGCCTGGGCAATACATTACAGAATTAATGTGAGCCATATGTGTAACCTACCAAAGGGAGGGAAAAAAGAAACCCTGCAAATTCAGAAGTTTATCTTCCTCCACAGCAGTATTTGGACAACAGCTAAGGCAGCTCGAGTTGAAAGGAATCTTAGACGTGCATCAGGATGGTTGCCTGACATTAGAGGAGCTCCAAGTAACTGGCTGTCCTGCCACATCTCTGTCAGCAGCTGGATGGAAATGGGGGTGCATAGAACTTACCGCTACATGGGCTGGGGAAACAGAAAAGAGGAGCTTTTGTGATAGCTTGTCATCAGGCATCCCCCTCTCGCTCTATTGATCTAATGTGACATCCACTTCATATGCTTGTTCTTTCTTTTCTTTCCCAGTCACCCATCTAGTGTGCAAATCCAGCATTCCATACTTTCAGAGAAATGCAATTGGAGAGAATTACACGGTCAAATGCACTGAAGATTAAAAGAGAAGAGCGTTCCTCCTGTTACACTGGTACTTAATAGCTTCCAGCGCTGGGACCTACTCATTGCTCCATTGGTCACTAGCCTTCAGACCACTCACCAGTGAGTCTTTAATGATGTACTTATTCCCACCCACACTGCCATAATTTTCTGATACTCACAGGGTGACTCATCAATGAATATTCCATAGGGATCCACACACCATGGTAATTCACAATTAATACAACAGGAAAAAAGGTGCAGAAAATGAAATACTCCTTGAGTCTGTAGAGGACTTTGTACCTGTTGCTGAAGAGCCCCAGTCCAAGAATATTACCTATTCCATTGTTTATCTAGAAAGCAGTGCCACAATTTTAAAATTTAATTAATCTAATCATCCCATTTAATAAGAGAACTCTTCTCTTACTACCACTCCCATAGTTTCCTGCATTTCCATCTCCTTTGAGCGTGAATTATCCACTTCTAGGCTTTTATTTTTATTTAGCTGGAAAAAAATATCCTTGGAGGTATAATTAACTTTTTCATTCAGAATCCTAATTTCCTATCTCACGCATTTTCTGCAGTGTTTAAACTATTTATTATGCAAACGTGGAGAAGTCAAACTATGAATTATGTACAAATCTATGTATAGGAGCTCTCTCCTAATCACTATATCTCTGTCTTGTGGTTCAAGGTAACTCAAGTGCACAGAAAGGAAAGTATTAGAGTTTAATACTCAGCAAAAGGATTTACTTTTTATATATATCTAATATTTTTCCTTCTGTTAAAGACAATTTCCCCAGACAAGATTTTTGGAGTCCTTAAAGTTCTGAGTCAAATTAACACCTTCTTTTCTTGTCTATCCATCTTAGGGTTTCATATTAGCAACAATCATTATATTTGCCTTCCTTCAAATCACTCCTCCTAACTCACCGCTTCCATAATTCATTCAGGAATCTGATTCCTGCTAGACAGGTGAGGAGTTGCAATACTGCCCCTGATTGGATACCTCCTATTATTTTTGTTGCTTTATCAATCTTGCTTTGCTGATTTGTCTCTTCCATCTAGTATGTCTTGTCTTTTAGATTGTATTTTCTTTGAGGCCAATTATATCTTTGTAGCGTACTTAGCATAATATAGACCCCCAATCTGGGAGTATTTTGGTACTGCCATGTTATTAATTATTCTTATTATCTATATAATAAGATTTCCAGGATTGTCACTTTTCTGTGTGTCACTGGGAAGCCTGGAGTATCTGAGTCAGTGTAAAGCAATGGAGATAGCTACTAGCCTAGGTGAGAGCTCTTTTTGTTCAGAATATCATCGTTCAGTCATCCCTGAGACCAGTGAGAACCAGGTGGAATATTAGAGTCCAAAGGTTCTGTGATGTTTGGAAATGTAACAGCTCAGAGGAGACGGGAATAGCAGCTTGGCAGGGTGACAAAGAGCTGGCTGTGCCTCTAGCCAGGGGGCAGCTCTGTGCACAAACTTTGGGAAACGTACAAACAGCAACATTGCTCACTACAACACAGCACATGGAAACGAGAGCCCCCATTTTGGGCTTTTTTACACACATGAGCTTACAAATTACACCCGTGCAAGAGCACAGGCTTTCAGCAACTAGTATTTTGCATGGCGGGAACATCTACGAGCCCCAGTCATGGAATAAGAACCATTGTGCTTGGTGCCAGATAAATCCTGAACAAAAAGATTGTAAACTTTTTAGGGATAATCTACTATTACATCTAATAATTAATAAATCTGTCATAAATTTTGGATCTAGATTGACATTTGGTGTAGAGGTTTACCCTGTGTTTGCATGTTTGTGCACACACACACACACACACACACACACAATGTACACACACACACCAGTATATATAAAATCTTGTCAGCATTAAAATGTTCAAACACCACTGGCATAGTTTTCTTTTATACAAATCTTTAAAAAGCAAAACAAAAAACACCCTATGGAATTATATTGATTAAAGATGCTTCCCTCCTTCCTACCTCCTCCCCCCGCCACATCCAACATGAAGAAATAAAAGAAAAGCTTTGCTTTTTGATGCTGGATTTTAACAGCCCATTAGCGCAGAGTGTAGGCTGGCACTTTGGGGCTATTTGAGAGAAATAAAAATGTAAAATAGCTGAATTACTGGGCCAAATCCTCAGCTGGTGTCAATCAGCCTAGCTCCATTAAAGTCTGGCCCATTGGGTTTAAAATTGAAGCTCTCCAAACGTGCAGTCTTGTTGTTTATTTTGTCTAAAGAGAGTTCCACAGGGGTTTATAATGGGCACTCTTAATCAACAGGAATGATAGCTGGAGAGAGAGCTAAACGTGACCCTGATTCAGAAAAGAGGTATCCCGAGTCAGCAAAACACTTAAGCATGTGTGTTCCTTTAACCACTCACTTAAGTCCTATTGAAGTCAGTGGGATTTAAGCCCACCCTGACTTAGAGCTGTAGATAGTATCATTGAGCCTGTCTCCATGTCAAAACCAAACAATGGCTGGGTCTTGAGCTGAAGTTTGTTATAAAAGAGAAATGCACCTACATTTCCGGGCTCGTGGGAGGACAACTTCAAGTGGGTGTCTGGGGTGCGGGGGAGGGATCAAAAGAACTGGCTGTTTGATGGCCTGCTAATGTTTGAACTTAATCATTTACACCTGGATTTGTAAACCGGGACAGCGCAGACTTAGCAACAGCCAGCAGGAGGTGGATGCCTTCTGGGGGCTTTCCGCCAAGGTGGAAAGGTACAAAGACTGGAGGGAGTGAAGCTGTCTGATATCTGTTGTGAGTCTTAAACATTGCCATAGACCTGCGGGGCCAGCGATATTGGTTGTGTGGCAAAGCAATGCAACAAAGGGACAAATTGGCAATGAAATTCTGTGGTGGCACTTCAGCGGTCTACACCATATTGGAGAGCTAGGACTGGATCCTGAGCTGCTTTAAATGCGTGTAACTTCAGTGAAATCAATGGCATTATGTCAGTTTGCACCAGCTGAGGATCGAGCTCAACGACTGAGGGTGACCTAGAAATTGCAACCCAGGGACTAAAAGGAGAGATTAATTACCCATATAAGAAACTCCAGAGTCGGTTTCCCATTGCCAAGCACCTTATTCATCATTTACACCTATGCACAGTGAGTGTGCAATGGGCATAGGACACTACCAGTCTCATTAGCCCTTTACATCTGCTTTGCACAAGGGTTAAAGACTCCGCACGAGATCCAAGGCAGTGGAGAAGGAAAAGCCCTTTTCAGACCTGCTCGCGAGAATGATGACCTCTCCTGAGCAAAGGCTCCTTGATTAGGTCCCGGGCTGTTGGAAAGTCTATCCTTGGATGACTTCAATATCCACGATAAAACAAAAGCAAAATAAGACCATGTTTGAAAACAGTTAGAAAAACAAGTGACTATGGCACCGGATAACTCAGGTGGCTCTTAATGTGTGACAGGGGCTTTCGAGTCTAGGTCATGTGCTCAAATCTAGTCAGCCGTAGACATGGCCAGAAATCATTGCCATCCAATGGTGCGCTACATGAAAATGACTGATGGTCCCTGTTACCCAGGGTCCTTTCAACCCAGAGCTCTTGGTAACTTTTACTCTGTGCGAGGTGGTGTCAGGAAATAAATCAGGGAAGACATGGCCATCCAACCAATAGACGGCTGGCACAAATGGGACAACACAAGAGTGCATTCACTTATAGCTAAACTTGACTTAGTCTCAAGCACTTACTCACGTCTGCAGCAGGTTAGTAAAAAACGCCCCCAACCCTTGATAATTGCCAAAGCTGAGTGTGGCTCTCAAATGGCACAGTGGCAGGCTTCTGGTGGCCAAATCTTCCGTGTGCCAGTGGGGACCACAAGATGTATCCCGAGGGAGAGTCCAGAACCAACTACCTCAAACTTTTCCCCCTTATTTATACATTAATAATAGAATGATGTCTGTCATAAGTGTGAAGTAGCCTAGAATTAGTGTTTACCTGTAAGGGGTTAAGCTAAAGGTAACCTGAGAGGTGGACAACTGACCAATAAGAAATTCCTCAGGAGACAAAGGATTTTAAGTTTCAGTTTCTCTCTGGGTCTCTCTCTGTTCACCTCAGCTATGGGATGAACACAGCTATGTCTTTCACTATAACTATAAGATTCTATCAAGTACTGTAGTTAGTAAGTTTACCTTTTTTTATCACTTGGAGGGTTCTCAGTGGTGAGTGTTGGCTGGGTGCTTCTTGATATTGTAAGCTTCAGCAGAGATATCAACTGTGGGAGAAAATTGCCTCGGGGTAGAGGTTTGGTTTCTGAATCCTTTTGTTGATTATGGTAGATGCTGTTCTATTGATGGTTATAAGAGATTTATTCCTTTCTTTTTTTCTTTTATTAAAATCTTTCTTTTAAGAAGCTGACTGCTTGTTTTCCATTGTGTAAGATCCTGGTTTTGGATCGGGCACGTCTCGCAGGAGCAGGCGAGGTTTCTTTTTTTCTCTCTCAAGCTTCCCAGGGAAGGAAGAAGTTTGGGGGGGTTAGTGGAAAGGGAAAGAAGGGTCCCAAACTACCCTAGACCTAGTTTGGTGGTGGCGGTGTACCAGGTCCAGATACAGAAGAAGTTGTGTTCTAGGGAAAAACATTTTAACCCAAGCTGGTAAAATAAGCTTGGGGGGGTTATTTCTTTTTTTCATGCGGGTCCCCACATCTGTACCCTAGAGTTCAGAGTGGGGAGGCAATCCTGACAACGTCCCTTAAAGAAAACTGGTTAAGCAAGCAGTTCCAATGGTCAAGCAAAAGGCTCTTTTGGATTATTGATTAACCAGGTGTGGGTTTTTCCAGACTTTGCAGCCTTGAGGCCCTAACAGACATTCCTGGGGGCACATCCTGCTCTTCTAAAATGCATATATCAGCAACGTCAACACACTTCTTAGCAGGAAGGATGCAGGATCAATCTGCCCTTTCTTTGGCATCCAAAACCCCCTCCCCTCCTGCCTTGGTCAAGCTGAGGCTGCAGCATGGTCAAGTGGTTTCAGACACTTTACTGGTTTGCCAAAATCTCCCCGTACAGTCCCAGCCTACTGCCTAATGAAGTGTCCATATCAAAAAGCCGCTCTCACAGGTAACACTAGCTAATCCCTTTGTTGAGTGATCTCAGCACAGAGATCAAATAGCGAATGGGCCACAGAGAATGAACTCTACCCTAGAGGAGGTCATGGTATAAGGGCATAGTGAAGGGAAGGTCTGAGGGAAACTTGGCCTGACCCATCCATGCTTTCCCTGTGATATAGAGAGAGGACTTCAGCTCTCTCAGTCTGGCACCTTTCACACAATTTTAATGTTCTTGGGGGAATAATAATGCTGATATAGCACCGGCTGGCACACATCAAGAGAAAAGGAAGGGAAACTTATGGCCAGGCCCCTAATCCCCTCCTCCAAGGCAGATGGATTGGATTGTTTTAGAGGGTTTTTTCATCAAAACATCTGTGGAAAGCATTATGGGAGTTTAGCATCCATGGTGTTAAGGTCTTGTTTTTAAGGCCCCTACAGCAGGGTTTACCTGCCTTGTCCTAGGCTGAACCACAAAGGAATTAAGAATCTCTTCCCAAAGCTAAGAAGAAAAACCCAACCCATATGTTTGGAGACAGGGGCTGGCAACTGTGGCCATTAGTGAGTTGAAGGGTGGAGCCGACACAGAGGCCATAAAAAACAAACGCGGGGACTTTCCAAAGGGAGTTAGGCAGTTAGCTCCTATTGAAAGTCCATGGGACTGGGCACCTATCTCCCTTAAGCCCCTTTGAAAATGCCAACCAAAGGCTTTCAGGAGGTTGGAAAAGTTTCTCCAGGGAAGGAGTGGAAATTCTTCCCTGGCTGACAAGAGAGGGCTGGAACCCAAGAAAGGGACTGGGGCTATCTCCTTCATCCCCCTTCCCCATGACACGGGAGGGCCAGGATTCTCTGTTGTTCAGTAGGGCTTTTTTATTGATTGCCTCTCTGTTTCCTTTTATTTGGGTTTCCCTCATTGTCTTCAATGGGAAAGCAGCCTGAAGTGCTGGTCTCTGTGTGTGTGAGACAGTTTGGTTTAGCTTCCTTAGCTTAAAAGGCCTGACAACCCCAAAGCAATGGGAGTGACCCTACTAGAAAGGATGGGGCACTGGCAGTGACCCAGTTACAACCCCAACGAGCACAATTTATCTGCATTGGAAAGATAAAGAGTTGAGAGAACCCTGACGGGATTCAGACCTGTTTCAAGGAGCCTAGGCATTTTGGACCTGTGCCTTGGGTTCTTAAGCCATCCTTTTGCTCTCAAAAGTGTAAGCAAGCAGGTAACTAAAGGAAGAATCATTTCAGGAGAAGTCCCAAGCTCATGTATTAATGTGGGCTGGAGGGAGTGAGTTAAAAATACTCTCTGCAAAGATGCCACAGGCCAGCAGTTCTGGAAATCCAAATTCCTCATGTGGGATTAGCACCGTCATTTTTCTTTATTGCTTTTGACACTTGGCCCATCACGCCATGAATTCCTGTGATTCCTCAGCCTGTTGACAGATGCAGTGTGCAGCAAATGCCTTTCCAAAGCAAGCGACCCTCATCCCCAAATCAGGATGCCACCAAATCCCACAGTGACAGAGCGCAGAAATGCTGAGGGAGGGGCACAGCAATGGCTGCTTGGATCCCCAGGCTGAGACCTGCCCTCTGGGAGACTTAAAAGATTGTCCACACCAACTAAAATACACATGGCAAACAAATCTGATAATGTCAGCACAAATCTTATTTATCCCATCAGCAGCAACTCCACACTCTCTTCAAAAAAAATAAAAAGTAGGCTCTCGTTAACCTGCTTTCCTCTGCCTTTGTTGGTGTCTCTCTATCTGGCAGCTGGCCAGGAGAAATGAGAACTTGATTTCCACAGACTGTGTCCCAGTTATTAAAACCATCTTTATTTCCCTGTTTCAAGTGAGTTTTTTCCCCTCTGTGATCTTTCCTCTATCTCTGCTTTCCCGCTACCTCTCCACCCTCAAGGAAAGCATATTGTCAGATTTAACTGTTTGGATGCTTAAATAGCAAGGCGCACAGTAAATGCACCATCGGTGCACTGATTGATGGGACAGAAGCTGCCCTGGAGGGTGTACCAGCAGAGTACTATGTGACATTGCTGAGTGCTGTATTCAGCTGTGCATTGGACATTGTGCTAGAAGCCATAGTGGGCTAACAGGTGCTTTGGGCTGCCATGAGGGACAGTGCCCTAGCTGGGGTTTTCTGTGGTGTATTGCATAGTGCATTGGACAGTATGCTGGATGATACATTTGTTCAGACAGTGTCCTGGATAGCATGGAAGGCAGCGTGCCAGGAATTAACACATGGAGCTCGTTTTGTAAATATGAGTGTCTAGGCTAAATGGTCCAGTTCTGAATCTAGATCAGATTAGCACTTGGGCATCTTAAAATACCAAATTTAAATATCTTAAGTGCCAATCGGAGCACGCGCATGCAGAAGTGGGTGGCCTAATCTACTTGACTGTGCCTGAAAAGGTCTCCCTAATTTTATTAACAAGTCACCAACCTGTGGAACCCCAATGAACTACAGTGGCAAGATACCTCAAGGTTCAAACTATCGCATGGGGAATGTGCTTTCTTCTTGTGTTGTTTATGTGTGTATGTAGCTGTGCCCAATGATACCTTTTCCCTACAATGGTAGCATTGCACAATGTGGACAAAAGGAAGGCAAGGTAAAAGCAAATGGTTCTGTCTTGCTCATGCTGAGATCCACATGGAGATACAGAGAGACAGGCCTCATAGGGTGAGATCAATGTGACACTTTATGATGAAATCCCTTTAGAATTTTGGATCAGTCTTTTTTATCTATTGTTTAACATTTTAAAGCTACACAGTGTCTGAAAACATTGGAAAACTAACCACCTCCCGCAACCAGGAACAATGAAACGATCTATTACATTTCACCTGCTGATGTCTCCTTCCTAAATGGAGGTGTTTGTTAGGAAGGCTCATTCATTCAAGAGATATTACTTAGAAAATTTACTATCCATCAACCTGACACCAAGAAGATGGATGGCAGGTTCTTTTTAAAGACATGTTAGTTACACAACTGCTCTGAGAACTGTATTTCAAATCACGCCACTGGAAAAAAAAACAGACCTTGTTAGGAACTTAAAATCTTTTTTGTTGTTATTGCTTTTCCACACAGCAAATAATTTCTAACCTTTTTTAACATGGTTGCTACTCTGCTTAACATCTATAGTGTTTTAAAAGTAGAGCTAGGTTGACAACTATCTATGGCACGTCAAAGCATGGATACTTAAGGAAGGTGTGCCCATTACCTGAGCACCTTGCAATCCTTAATATACTTCTCCTCAGCTACCCAGTGAGGAAAGGAAGCTCTGTGAGCTCCATTTTACAGATGGGGAACCAAGGCACAGAGAGACTGGAGGCTTGCCTACCCATATAAGTCATGCATTTGCCAGCCGTGTAATTTCTAAAGCACACCAAGGTGTGGCACGTTAGTTGGTCTGTGCAGACCCTGCTGGTGCATGCTAATCGTTCTCTAATGTGCTTCAATGTTGTGCTGTTTGAAACAGCAACACCTTCGTGCACTTTAGAAATCAGTCCCCACCCGTTTTGTGCATCTTGCCACATCCTGTAGAATAGCCGTAAGTGGTTCACTCAAGGTCACACAGGAAGCATGTGGCAGACTAGAAGAATGATCTGGGGTCTCCCAAGTTCAAGGCTAACAGTCCATCCACTGGGCCCTCCCCACTCTACCAAATGTCCCTTTGTGTTTTCCCAAATGTAAACATTCATTGGGTTTGGCCGTGTTTGCTCTTCCTTTGCCTTCACTTGCCATGGGAAACCACCCCGGTACAGTGGGCCAGCACGAGGCTTGTGCATTGCTTGTGTTCTTTTGAAACAGAACTGAAGTGAGACTTAGGTGGTACCCGGCCCTTGGGCTGGCCCCCTGCATGGGGGTGACTTTCCCAAATCCTGTTGAGTCAAGGAGGCACCTGTAGGAGCCTATCCCATGAATTATAATCACTAGATCACACAAAAGGGACTGCCCTTCTCTTCTCTATGCAGCGTTGTGAAGCACAAAGAATTCCCTTCCCTTCTGGTCCATCGGAACCCTGATTCATTAACCTTCAGACATGTGGCAAAGCTCAAGACTGCTGCAAGTGGCTTCCTCTTCTCTATATTAATAGGGCTCCAACACCTCTGCCGATCTCAGTTGATCTCATACAGTGTTATTGTTGTATTGACATAGAGCCTGTCCTCAGGAAAGACCCCGCGGCATTTTACAAACTCTTCAGAGAGAGGAGGTTCCTGAGTCTGGGGGCACACTGAGGTATTTTCTTTCCATACACATATCTAAATACGACGGACCATGTCCCACACTAGATCTTTCTGCTATCACCCCTTTGAGGATGAATGCTTAGGCTTTGACAGTATGTGTGTCACGCACTGCTACCAACATGAGGCTGCAGCAGAAGGCCACCTGAAGGCACCCCACCTGAGAGAGCTTCCAGTTGCAACCATCTTCCTTAAGTATCCATGCTTTTAAATGCAGATAAATAATGATCTTCCCACTGCATCTCTGTGATTCAACGGTGACACCCAGTGACTGGCTAGGTTATTCCCAGGTGTGCATTCCTCTTTCCTGGTGCTTAGCATAGCGTGTCTCTGGCAACCAGGTCACATTCAAACTAGAAAATGGTTTACAACAAAATCCCTCTTTAGATTTGCATAATCACTTAATTGCTGATGCTGTGATGTCTTTTCCTCCATGTCACACTGTGCTTTGTGCAGAAGACAATGCGTCCACGAGCCCAGCTCTCCATCCTAACGCCCCTGGTAAGACTTTTACCCCCTTGACAATGGGACTCCATGCCTTTGGCCTGAATCTCATGGCTCTTTATCTTTCCCAGGAACTGAAGAGATTTGAAATGTTTCATAGTGTGGAAACGCACGCCTGTCTGACAGAGGCAGGGTTCACTAATGCTCTCCTGAGCTATCTGGATGGAGATGCGGTGGACAGGGGTGGGCAAGTAGAGACGGAGGAAGGGTGTGATGGAAAGAGGGAGAAAGAAAGAGGGAAGGAGAAAAGAAGGGGAGAAAAGGGAAACAAAGGAAGGCAGGAAATAGAAGGAGCAAGAAGCTGGAGCAAGGGAGACTTGAGATGAGGCAGAGGGAGAGAGCTGTCCTGATCTCAGTGAGAAATCAAGCCATTAAGAAAAGGCAGTACAGTGGAGATGGCATGAATTGAATATACTCTGTCAGCACAGCAGCAACCACCTTTCCACCTTGATAAATGTCATAGGCCTTCGCTGACACTTGATAAAGGTTCTGTCTATCAGCAGTGCCAGCCAGAAGGAGCAACGGGCACAATTTTAACCTTTGTTGCTCTCCTTTCGAAAAGAGGCCCAGGAATTTTGCGCCATCTATTTCACCACATCCTCTTCTCAGACACTTCTCTTCTTCTCCAGCTCCTTCACGTAACCACTTCCCTCCACTCAGCTCTCAAAGGAATACAATAAGCAGCTGAAATAAGACTCTTAGACATTGCCAGCCTAGGAAAGACAGCCAAGGGTCTGTTCTTTGGCATCCCCATGTAGAAAACTCATTCAGGATTAGCCAAGCAAGCCATTCAGGACATGGAAAAAGTCACTGGACTGCAAACAAAGTTCAACCCTCCAACTTAAAGTGTAGTTAGGGACTGATACTAAAACTCAGATTCTCTGCAGACATACCTGGAACTTTGTCTCTCCTCTTTGGTACTCACAACACCTCCCCATATACAACCGGATCTTCCTGCTCTAAATCAGCAAACACTACTACAAAATGAGACAAAGGCCTAGTCCAGAATCCACTGAAGCCAAAGGGAGTCTCTCCATAAATGGGCTTTGGATCAGGCCGTCAGAGACTTTAAAAATGTCATGCTAATTGCATATCCCAGCCCATTTGGAGAGCTCAGAGTTCTTGACAAGCATGAACTGAAGAAGCCTCCCACGCTGCCTGTGAAGCACACCCTGACAATATTATTATCTCCATTTTATAGATACAGCACAGAGAGAGGAAGTGACTTGCCTGAGGTCACACGGGAAGTCAGCGACATGTCTGGGGGTAGAAGTAATGAAATCAAACTCAACATGGAGCAATGCAGTGAATATCTCAGTCGAAAAAATACCTTCATGAAACAAAACTTGGCAAGGAACAAATCCTACCAAAAGAGAATAAGGGGTAAAAGTGAATAGCAAATGAGTTCTACCTTTGAGCTTGCAATACAGAATGGTGGCACACAACAAGAGTATAATGTTATGTGGAGGGGTCTGGATTATGTAACCGCCGAGGCAGTTTATAGTCTATTTCGCTTTGAGTTTGATGAGACAAGACCACATTCAGTTCTGAGTACTTCGACCCCCAACTACATATTGACTAATTAGAGGGAATTCAAAGAACATCATTGGAACCGAATAAGAGACTGAAAGGATTGATTTATAAGGAAAGATTAAATTATCTAAGTGGGACAAATTCATCTCTGGTATAATTCTATTGACATCAAAGAGACAAACTCTGCCCTCAGTTACATGGGTGTAAATCTTGTGAAAGTCCACCAACATAAAAACGTAAGGTCAATGTCTGATTTTTTTTTCCTTGGAAAATATGGTTGATTAGCTTATGAATGCATCTCCCAGGAGAAAGGGTGGAAGCTTCAGGGCTTGTGTCATTTATAAGTAATCTAGATATACTAATCTAGAATATTAGATAATTTTGTGCCTCACCCTGTCCCTGCAAATTGTTCACTATTTAACAAAATATTTTCCCTTTTGATTTTTTATTGTTCTATGCACAAGGAATCCATGCCTAGAATTAAGTTCCTGGCCACTGTACCCAGAGTAAGCAGGAAACAAGGTTAATGCATTCCCAGAGAATAAACATCTGGGTATACCTTTATTAATAAAAGGTGAAAAAAGTCCCCTTCTAGTGCTGTTGATTTTCTTTCCCAGATGTATTTCACACTCTAAATAAATCCATGTTCTGTAGGTAGATCTGTTATAGCACACGCATGCATGAATCAGTGGATGCTGGAGTTTGGTTTTAGGCTTTCTGGGTGCCGAATGTAGGATATAGAATATGCAGCACATTCTCTAGAGGAAACTGATTGATGTAGGCTAGGAGAGGAACAGCAGGTACCACTGACTGTAGATTTTACTAAGGGTGAAATCCTGGCCCCATTGAAATCACAATTGATCTTGGAAAGAAGGTATGGTGTCCTGGTGATGGTGTCCCGGTTACGGTAGGGTGGAAGAGAATAAACAGGTTGGTGTATACCCTTCGGTACTGATGGCCTTCAAGAGGCTATTTGCTGGAAATTCCCCCAATAACACTAGAGATAGCAGCCAAAGAACAACAACATGACTCCTTGACTCATGTCTGGCTCCTAGCCTAGGACTCACAGAGCATGTGGGAGTGATTGTGTCTATGGTCAGAGGTGGACAGAGAATATGCTTGGTGGAGAGCCACCCACCACTGTTCTCTACACATGCAAAGAGTGCTTCTACCCAGAGGCCAGCTTTTCGGGGGGCTCTATCAACCCATGGAGAGCTGTCAGTGTGTACAACGCAAGTGGCCATGAACTGGGAACATTCAAGACATTGTGTGCTGTCTCCTAACATCCCACCATGACCCAAGGGGAAAGGGAAGTACATCTTCCCCTGCCTGAATCCTGAACCAGCAGCGATTCATGTCACCTGCTGCTTACCGAAACTGCAGAGCCACCTTTCTGCTGTCTAATTTGGATTCCCAAGAACTCCGCCTTAATCCAGGTCATCCAAAAACAGCCTCTCTCTCTCTCTCTCTCTCTCTCTCTCTCTCTCTCTCGCCGCGACCCTTTAGCAATTGTGTTTGGCTCCTCATAACCCTAGAGCTTTTGTTTAGACCAGTAAATCCTAGACCGCTCTCCCTTTATTCTCCAGCTGCATGGCTAGTTTTAGATCATGCACTAAGTAACTCTCCAAGCAAAAAGAACTAAAACAAGCTGTTATTTTCTTGAGCTCAAACAATCAGAGACCTCTGCAAGGCTCCCCCCGACACCCTTTTCTTTGTCATCCCAACAGATCTTTGTCAGCTTATACAATAAACTAAATCCCAAAGGAAAACAGGTGCTTACATTTCTCCCCTACACAAAAACAAGTGGTGCATTTTTAGTGCACTTAGTTCTCTAGAATTATGGTAAAATATACCAAATATATATTGTGCTGTTCTTTCATGGAAACCTTAAATTGCTATTTCAGGGCTCAATTCACTGCTTGCCTCATTCTGTGATAAAAGGACTTAAAAGGGCTGCTTTAGAATAGAACAGGCTTGGGGTTTTATATAGCACCTTTCATGCTTGCGGTCTCCCAAAGGGCTTTGCAAAGCAATGATTTAGACACTGGAAGTACAGTCAGTGTACGCAAATGCAGCAGCCATTATGTGCTCAGCCCTAGCTCATATATACACAACAGCCCTGGGTTTGACGAGGGACTGGAATGTTAACGAGGACATCTGGATTGCTTTAGATGGGACGTTGGGGTGGGAAAGCAGAGAATTCTGGGAAACCAAAAGAGTGAGTGGGAGTGGGTAAAAAAGTCTGTGTGTGGAGGGTTAATGGTGGGGGACTGGTGTGGAGGTGGGTGGTGGGAAAGGTTGTGGTGTCTGGGGTGTGTATATATATATATATTATATATATAAGCAGGAAGATGGGGGTGTGTGGATGAATCTAAGCATCTCTTAAAGCACAAAAAGCATGAAAGGCAAGCAGATATATTCAATAGCATGTTGAGGAGGAAGAGCCCTGCAGGAGAGAAACATTAGATCAGCAGGAGTGGCTAATTTCATAAAGCATTCAGACCAGAGCTGTGCTGGAAATGTTCAGAGAACCTTTCTTTCCTCCAAACATGATGATTCTCCAAACCATATCTTTTCACAGAAAATGCTGCTAGATGGCGAAAGCCTTTGTGGCTCTAGCCCAGAGTTGCTATTGCTCCTGGGGACAGGGCACACAGCATAACACTAAGCCCTGGTCTACACTGTGGGGGGAGGAGATCGACCTAAGATATGCAACTTCAGCTATGGGAATAGCATAGCTGAAGTCAGAGTACTTAGGTTGCCTTACCACAGCGTCTTCATGGTGCTGAGTCAATTGCTGCTGCTCCCCCGTCCACTCCACTTGCACCTCTCATGGCGGTGGAGTACAGGAGTCGACGGGAGAGCTCTCGGGGGTCTATTTATCGTGTCTAGACTAGACATGATAGACGTGTAATTTGTGGTTGCCTTGTGTAGCTTCACTTTGCACTTTGTGTTGCTGTTTATTGCAGAGACCCATCTGCTGTTGATGGGACTAGAACTCTGGTTTTAACATCTCAAGAAACACAAGCATTTGTCCCACTAGCTAAAGAAGAACGCCTTTACAGTGCAGCAATAGTAAGTCCCTTATCTTAGAGGGTCAGCCACTAGAGGGCAACATCACTCACTAATACACTCAGGCTACTGTGTATGCTGCACCAGAACCTAGTCAGTGAAACCATTGACTTCGATGGGAGTTACACCAGTTTATACTAACTGTGGAATTGGCTGAATATGTGATACAGGCTACTTTCCCTTTGTCAGGCCTTCTCTTCCAAGTGTGCTTTTAATCTATATGCGACAAGTTCATGGAAACAAAGCTCACACACTTGCTTGATTTGCATTGTTTTTCTCCATATCGGGTGTCTATCGTGTTCATAGAATCACAGAATATCAGGGTCGGAAGAGACCTCAGGAGGTCATCTAGTCCAACCCCTGCTCAAAGTAGCACCAGTCCCCAACTATGTTCTTTTCTCCAGACGCCCCACCACAGAACAGTCAGGCTGATCATGCTTTGCATGTGTATCTGACAACAGCAAAGGGAAATATTGGACAAAAGACGGAGATTACATAGGAAGAAAACAACCATTTTCCTACTTAAAAGAAGTAGTGGCCAGAAAGTAGATGAGCCATACAAGCATAAAAATGTCTCCAGACTAAAGTAAATGGTAAACTCTGAAAATCTACCTCTGAGAGATTATGTAGGTGGAATTTTACAAAAGAAATCTCTGGGGTTTACCCCAGGGCAAGCAGCTGTTTTAAATCATTTGCCAGGCACTTGAGAGTTTAATACCAGCTTCTGATATAGTACTTTTCTAAAGTGATTTTTGGAGATTAGGTGTGGGGGAGGAGGGAGGAGTTAAAAATAAATCTGAATGGGAGGGCCTAGTCGCAGTACCAGTCTCAATGCCTGAAGGGAAAGTCATGAATATCCTGTTTCAGAATGGAGCCCTGACAGCACAGGATATCATTTCCTGGCTTGAAAGCACATGGCAAAGTTTGCAGTGAACCATACAAAAATACTGAGACACTGATTCCGAGATGAGGGGATGGAAAACAGCTGATAAACTGAAGACAAAGGGAAATGCTTTCAAACGTTCTTCCAAACAGATTTTGTTTTTTTACATGGTGGAAATGGAGAGATGCTCTGAATCAACCCCTGGATCCTTTGACTTTGGGGAAGTCGACCCCCAGCTGATGGAGACCCCATCCTGGAGTCAGATCCTCAGCTGGTGTAAATCAGCACAGCTCCCCTGAGGCTCGATAGCTGACTGAATGCAAACCCTAGAGGCCAGATTCTTAGCCAGTGCAAGTCAACGTAGCTCCATGAAAATCCACTGAGGATCTGAGCCTATATCTAAACACTCATAACCCCTCATTTAAAAAAACCACTATATTTAGCCCTAAACACTGTGGACTAGATCCCCAGTGGTTGTAAATCAGTGCAACTTCCTGACATCCATAGAGCTCTACTAATTTACACCAGCCAGAGATTAGGTTCGAGGATACTGATGGGACAGTACCTGCACGAACTATGTTAGAAGCTCTCTCAAACTCTTCATTGCACTGGAGAGGCCTGTTTCCGCAAAACATGCCTTGGAAAGGGTCTGCAGCATGTGGTGAAGGCAGAGGTTGCCTTTAAAACTATCTTGGGATGCTGACAAAGCATCATAACGATGAAGAAAAGTGAAGTGGATGAAAGCATGGAGAAACCCATCTTCTCTGTACAGAAACGATCTTCACTTCCAAGAACAGGCAAATCTCCACTCTCCTCACCTTTTATGCAACATTCCAGCTGCTCTTCAAAATATAGTAATGTAAATTCAAATGAGATTTGTTCAAAAACCCGGGAAGATGACACACCTTTTGTCACTGCAGTAACATGCCAGGTGGATAATAGCAAAGCACCAGAGGCTAAGGAAATGGCAAGGGACATATTTAAAGCCAAAAACTTTCTTCTGACCTGTGACATGACTCTCAAGTAGTAAATTGAGTTGGGACTCGGAGTCGAATGAGTAGGAGTAGGGATCCTGATTGTGGTCCATAGGGACCAATAATTATGCAAGGGGTAGGCTTCATATTTAAAAGTCATGAAATACATTAACAAAATCAAAGCGTATCCAAGTCTGGAACTGATTCTAATGCTGGAGAAAAGATGCAGAACAGCTTTGGAGACTGGAATCCTCTGTTCATAATGGAACAGGTGCAACACAAATAGGAACATGGCCAGCTTCCATCCCACTGCCCTGCCAATGGACCAAATCCTCAGCTCAGAGGCAGCAGAACCAGGATCTATTGCATGTGAAGTGGAAATACCCTGGATGGCTCCATCCTTGTGTAAACTCAAAGGTGAGCGCGAGAGCCAGAGGGGCTGGAACAGCTGCAGTGGTGCCTAGAATTAGGCTGAGCAGCAAATAGGCATGGCCGGGACTCCGCTTCCCAACTCGGAGCTGTCTGCCCCTCACTTCCCACTGAATCTCATAGCTCCCCTTGCTCCCTCTCTTATATCTCTCGCCATTCAGCTGATATAAATAACCATAGCTCTATCAAAGTCAGTGTAGCTGGGATGATTTACATTAGATGAGGAACTGACCATATGCATCTCATCCATGAGCTGATTGGACTACGCCAAGGTGATTCAGTCTCCATCGCTCATTCAGTCCATGTCCTTTCTGCTGTGGCGGCTGTTACTGCCATGTGGGATGGTAGTTGTGATGTGGACACTTGTCCAGTAGAAAATTGACTGAGATCAAACTTACATGCTGCTTTACACTAGTCCCTGGTTAAATAAGAGTGATTCTTGAGGGATATTTACTGTACGTTGTCCAGGGATTGTATCCCAGGAATCCAGGAGTGTAAGGATTGGATAGGTTTCATGGTTTTGATAATAAGAGAAATAGCAGATGCAACTGGGTTTTGTTTGGCGTGATCCACATGTTGATTTCAAATCTGGATTTTTTTAAGAAAGTAAAATTGATAAATTCTATGTTAGCACTAATACTTGTACAAACAATAGTGACATGTTTCCAGCTGAATTTTCAGATCATTCTATTATCCAGCTCAGAGTGAAATTCAGTTCAATTCAAAGACTCAATAGTCATTGGAAACAGGCTCCGGAAATTGCATAATCCACTCCTCAAAGCCCTAGAAATTAGCAAACAAACAATCAAGAACACGCACAAAAATAAAGTAACCAAACTCTGTAAAGACGTAAAAAAAAATCATTTAAATGCATGCACAACACGATCCTTGGCTGATGGGAGAACACAAAGCAAGAGGTCAGATCCTGTTTTCAGAAAGGAGCTTCATGAAAAGGAAAACAAATGGAAATGTTGTTACTGAGCATTACGACGAGAGATGAAAGGGCTCTCATCCAACAGGCACCAACGGGGTGAAATGTAAATTGTGCAGAAAGGAAGCAAATGAAAGGGATTGTGATAAAGCCAGTGATGGGGAAACGCAGGCGGTGTGGGGTTGAGGGTCACATGATAATGGTAATAAATAACAATGGGCTTGATCCTCAGTTTGTGTACGTTAGTATAGTTCCATTGACTTCAAGGAAGCTGCAACGATTTACACCAGCTGAGGATCTAGCCCAATCATCATACATAATTCTTTCATCTGTACATTTCAGTCACCAGGCATTCTCATTTCCATCCTATAGATGGGGCAAAGATGGGTGCAGCTACTTTCTGCAACAGCAGCAACTCATTTTGGATGCTTCGATATATGGGTGTCCAATTTCAGACCCACAGGCTGGCTTTCCACAGGCGCTTGGCCCCTCGGAAAACACTTCTGAGTTACTCCCAAATGGATACATCCAAACTGCAAAGACCATAGCAAAGGTGACCAAGTCACCTTTGTCCCTCGCCAATCGGTGGTGGAGCACTCAAAAGCTCAGTTGCATGTCCAAAATGTCTTGTCTCTGAAAGACAGAGCTGAAAGTCGAGAGAGAGGGAGATAGAGCCTATTCCGAAGGCAAAAAAAAAAATCTAAAAATCTAAAAAATCTTGGATTTATTTTCCTGGCTTGAATGGTGAGGTTTTTCAAATACAGTTACAGGTGTCCTTATTAACATATGTGAGCAAGGAACAAAGACACTGTGTTGCTTCTGCTCACAGCCAGATGGGGTTTTTAGTACAATGAGAAAAGATACGAAAGAGAGTTAAAGTCTTGCTGGATATGCTGGGAGTTTAATAGACGAACGTACAATTGAGAGACAGTTCTGCCTCGACTCCTCTCCCAAGGCAAGATCAAGCAACCAGTTGGGAGGGGCAGGGGGCGATGGGGGGTGGGGGGCGTATAAGAAACACATAGGCTGCAGAAAAGGTGACCCTGGCTGGTACACAACCTCACTCCCTACCTCTCCCATGGGGTACAAAAGAAGTAGTTCCGAAGCCCCCAGACTCAAGACCCTCCAAAATGAAATATGACCATAAATTGTAAGGGGTGGTACCAGGGACGGGCACTGCAGCCATAATAAAGTTTACTAAGAAGGAGGGGGTGGGGAGGAAGCTCTACTGGTGTAAGAGCTGTGGTTAGGCTTGCTTGTTAACCCCAGTCAACATCACATTGCCTGTGCTCTGGACTCTAGCCTTCTACAGTACTTTCGGCCTGCAGAACGAGAATCAGGAAGGGCAGAGGAGCCCTAACAACGAGTGAATGTTTCTAACCACTATTACATTCCTGCACTAGTACGTGGTTCTCACGAACAGACAGCAACACAAAATGAAATGCCCTGTAGTGAGGTTGAAGGACTCCCCGGCACGGCGCCTCCCGCTGATCCTCTGGGAATTAGCTTGTTTCAGGCTGGAGCGCCCTCCGCTGGCCGATGCCTCACCTGCTGCTGGCCCCGTGTCCTTCCCAGACCCCAGTGCCCTTTGCCTTGGGATTCTGCCCCATCAGGATCCCCTCACTCTGGGTCTCCCCTCCCACGGGAACCCCCAACTCTCTAAGCCCACCTTGCCTCAGTGGCTACTGCCAGTCATTATCTTGCCCCTGATCACTGGGGTAGATTTCAGTCTGTAAAGGCCACTCATCATTGGCAAGGAGTAGGACCTGCTGCTTTTGCCTATCCTCACGCTGCCCCTCTGTAGCCCCGGTGCCTTTGTACTCCTTCACCAAGGCCTGCAGCCTGGGGGTTGACCAGGCTGGAGCTCCCCAGCTCCTCTTGCCCTTTTCCCCAGCACTGCTCTGCTTCAATACCTTGCTCCCAGGCAGCCAGCCCTTCCCACTCCAGGGCTAGAGTGAGACTTCTCCAGCTTCTGGCCCCCTTTATTCTCCCCAGCAGTTTGGTCCTTCTCTCTCCATTGCTAGAGACTCTTTCAGCTCCTGTCCCTCAAGTCTCTTATAAGGGCCAGCTAGGCCCTGACTGAGCTGACCACAGCTGTGGCCAGCCACACCCTCAGCTGCTATCACTCGTCTTCCCAGCTGCAACCTCATCCAGGCTGCTTTTATCCCTGTTCTGTGGGAGATATCACTTTCTTCTATAGGTTTATCATTCGGGAAAGGCAGGGGCCACACTCCCTGCCATGAACTCTTGAGTAGCGTTGCTGGGTGTTACTAAACAGTTGCTGTGTAGAAGTGGCTGCCTGTTATTTGCTAAGGAAGTGATCCCCATGTAGGTTTGTTACATTTTGTTAAATGCTATGGGATCCAGTGTGATGGAAGATGCTATATAAATGCTTGTCATCATCAAAAAAAGATGGGTCAGTTAATTAGCTTTAATGGGTCTTGATATCTCAAGACAAAAGTCATTGATACTCGACAGAGAAAATGAGCTTGAAAAGTTGGGAGTCTTGATAAAGGCAACTTCTAGTAAGTACAACCAGACGAGAGAGGTGATGGATTAGTTGTGTGAACTCCAAATTTGCCTCTTGGGAAGAGAGGTTCCAAATCCAAGCATAGCTCACATAGTCCTTTATCCTTTTAAAGTAGGCAAACTGAGGCATGCACAAGTTACTGCTGTGGGGCTTTCAGATGAGACGTTAGAAGTAGATGAGCTGCCTGCATTGGATGGATGCAATACATCCCATGGTGCTTTTTCATAAAAGTACCTGCTTACCCTGCTTCCTTGGCCTGACTTTTGCTCCCATCTTCCCCATAAAAACTGTTAACCGGTGTGTTCAGAGTTGGATGCCTAAAGCAAGGCACCCAAAATTAGACACCTGATTTTCAGGGGTACTGAGCACCTACAAATTACTGTGTCTTCAATAGGAGTTGTGAATGCTGAGCACCTCTGAAAGTTTGGCCACATATTCAGTTGCCAAGTATGAATGTAGATGCGTATCTTCAGGCATCCATTGTTGACTATTATGACCAGGGTGTGTGGCTGTCCTACAGTCCAGAAGCGGCTGCATTTCAGTGATGCTCCGGGCACGGCCGATAGGCTCCAAGTCAGAAAAACCTCCTAAGCACATGCTTCAATCCATCCTTGACTGCCATGGGAATGAGGCGCCCGCTTAAAATTATACACATGCTCAAGTACCGCCATGGGTAGAGATGTTTTCCCGAATCAGGGCCATCCTTTGTGAAACCCGCTGAGCTGAAAGGTGTTCTGTAAGGCATTATTATTATTTATAATTTCATACAAGAGTGAAGATTATTATTGCACCAAATTAGGTAGAAATGTTTAATTATGAGCTGAGAGAAGCTTGCCTGGCCCCTTCATAGGCCAGAAGTCTTTATTGATTTTTATTAGTCAAAGAAGGTGATGATTTTTATATTAACAACAGGAGACCAATTCCTCTGTTAAACAGTGATTATGAAATATTAGCCGAAATACCACTGGAAAAGTCTGGGGAAGGTCACTCTTTTTTCTCATGTCTTGTAATCATTCTTATGCCATCAAAGGCAGCAGAAATATTGCAATCATCTGAACTTGGGGAGAGATGCAGCAATTCTTTCTCTATTAATTGAGCCCAGATCAAAAGAAAGACTTTGATCGAATGAACCATAATTGCTTGCTCAATATCTTCAAACATTCCCGGCTACCTGATGTGTTTGCTAAATGATGGTACGTCTTATGCAAACATGTTTGCGGAATGCCTTGGATAAATATGTAGATGGGGGATGGACAGGAGGGATTTGAAACCAGCTCGCTTGTAGGGCAAAATTGTCCTCACGTTCCTCTGAGTCCAAATTCTTCTCTTGGTTTCACAAGTGCAGACTTAGGAGTGTCGATGGAATTACACGGTGTCGAGCGGAGTCGAATTTAGTTCACCCTGTTTAGCGGTTTGGATATAAAAGATTCAAGGATAAACACAGGAATTACCATACTGAATAAGAACAGTAGATCATCTACTCCAGGAGCCTGTCACCAACTGTAACAAGCTGGCTTGCCTCAGGGGCCGGGTGAACCTGGGCCTATGCCAGACCTGATTACAGGAGGAGCCGCACCTTGACTGAATCAGGCGATCCAGGGATAAAACGGGAAGGCAGTTGCACTAAAGAGGAAAGCTCGGGAGATGGCAACTTTGTTTGTAGATGCTGCTGGGAGCACAACTGCTCCCTGCAGGGCCCTGAGTCAGCCATGAAAAACCTGCAGAAGCATCAGGGAGTGGGAGAAAGCTCTCTAGGCAGGCAGGCTGGGGGAGACCCTGTAAAACAGGGGAGAGACTGCGTGAGTTTCTTGTATGTTATTTTGGACTAATTAGAAGAGAGACCCTGAAATGAGCTTGGGGCTTACAGGGCCGGTATGTACCAGAGGACTGAACAAATCAACCCCTTGAGGGGTTTGTTTGAACCACCTTTGACCAGTGAGTTCCTTCAGGGCCCTGAAGAGGGGGGAACCAGAGGAAGGCCACACTGAGGCAACCTAGCCTCCAAGGGGCACGCAGGAGCAGCAAGCGGCTATGGCACTACCCCAACCAACGCCAAATGCTGCAGAGCAAGGTGCAGGACTCCCGATAATGGAACAGCTATAGAATTACTTGCCCGGAGGAGGAAGTTTCTTCCTTAATATCGTCCGTTAGTGGCTGGCTTATGCCCTGAAGCATGAGAGTTTCTATCCCTTATACATTTGTGATATTTTCTCTAATAGCATTTCTTACTATTCAAATGAACATCTAATCCTGCGGCAAATCCCCCTAAGGACTCATTCTCTTGGCCTCAGTAATGTCTGTTGCAGTGAGCAGTGTACATCGTATGTTGTGAGAAAAAAATATATTGCCTTTTGCCAGTTTTAAATCAGTTGCCTTTTAATTTCACTGTTAAATATAGTCTGGGCGTATCTGCATGTTTCATCAGAGGGATGCATATTACTTTACGATTATTAAACACATTTTAAAGATAGGTAAACTGAGGCACAGAAAGGTTGTGCTTTGCTTGTGGTTACTCAGTGGTAGACATAAGAATATAACCCAAGTGTCCTGATACTTCTCTTTCACTAAGTAGAAGAGCATTCTGTCTTCCCATGCGCTGAAAGCTGATTTAGACATCTCAAGGTTTTACATTCATTTTCAGGAACAATCTCACTGGCTTGGCACTCAGGGAGGGGAAGAAAAAGACATTCCCAGCTGATTCAGAGACTGTATTAAAAGAAGAAATGTCAAGGATCAGATTCTGCCAAATCAAGTTTAGTCTGATGCTTTGGGACCCAGAGATAAACTTTTGCAAAACAAAAGACTAACAACTGGGAGTTCTCTCTACTGGACAGGATTAAAATCATTCTGACTTTTCTATTGCCAATAATCTCTCTGGGGAAATTTGAATTCTCTCCCCTCCCTATAAATAACTGTGCGTTTTATTTGCTAATATTGCAGGGACAGCGTAACAAACAAAATTGTGCACAATATCACCAACTTACTGAGATGTACAGGAGGGTTTAGTGATGAAATTGTTCTCTTTGTGTGGATGTGAGAAAACTGAGTACAGGGAATTACCACCCAGCCTGCATGCTGTATAATGGATATTATCATTTAGGTTTAAAGGAGATTGGAAATAATCATTCTTTTCTATCTAAATACAGTACTTATACAGCCCCCCTTACCAGAGTATCTGATGGTCTTTAATGTATTTATCCTCAGAATACCCCGGTGAGCAGGGCAGTGCTATCATGAAGATGGGAAACTCAGGCACATAATGACTAGCCTAAGGTCACATAGAAAGTCAGTGGTATATCAAGGACTTGAACAGAGACCTTTCAAGCCCCAAGATAGCATTTTAACCACTGGCTTATCCTTCCACTGTTGTGAGAATGGTGTCAAGCGGCCCTCAATGGAACTCAAATCAGTCCTATAATGTGTTCTTTCTTCTTTTGTACCAACACTGTCATGAACCCAACCTCCTATCTGGTTTATGGCTTTGTTTTTAATGCTTCCACTCCCAGTCAGACCTCCTCACTGAGCTTTTCCCAATAACTCTTCAATTTTTATCCAGACGTCTCGGCCTCCCCTTGTTTGCAATTTAATTTAAATTCATGTTTTAATTTCTCAAATAAACAATGGCCTCTCTTATAAATGCAGTAGCTGTTGCCATTCCATTCCAGCCTCGTTGAATGGAAGGAAGGAACTAATATCACTTGAATATCAATTACCCTAAACAGTTCTTGCAGAATATACTGGAGAATCAGCATGGTACAAAATCCTTTCCAGTGGGAAATTAGCAACAGGAGCTATAAATTTCACTTTCTATCCAAGAGTTACACTGGCTAATAGAATATAAACAGTGCATGTGTTGTCCATATTGGTGGAGAATACAGTTAATTAAAAACCTAATCCTTAGTCTTTGGGGATATGCTAGGAACAGACTGTAGACAGCCTTTATTCACACTAGCGAATGCTTACTCACAAGGATAGTGTCATTAGGTCAGTTGCCACACCCTTTACTAGCCGTGGATCAGCTCAGAGCAAAGCCATTGGAGTAAGATCCCTCAATGGGCCTTATACTATTTGTATCACCAGAGCATCTAGGAGTTCTAGCCAAGAATCCCAGTGTGCCCGGTACTGTACAAAGATAGAATAAAAGATGGCCCCCACTCCAAAGCTCACAAACTAAGTATAAGAACAGAGACAACAGATGCATCCAGTGTGATGGGATGTACCAGGCATTTGCTGCCCCCTGCCGGAGACCTTGCTGCCTTGGCTCTCTTCAGCCTAAGCAGCTGTTCTTTAAGAAGAAAAGGGAAGCAAATCTAGACCTCCAGGGACTGCCCAGAGAAGCCTTCCAGGATCAGCTGTGGGTGGAACCAGCAAGACTTGGTCCTCCAGGAGGGTAGAGACAAATCAGGTCCCAGCAGGCCAAATAAAAAGGGCCGGTTGTTGCTGTCAGAGGGCAGTTCTGGGCAAAGCTGAGACAGGGGAGGGAGGATCCTCCCTTTGCCTTAACCCAGTCAGCCAAGTACCACCAAAGGGAGTTTTAAGGAGGGATTTTGAAGGAATCTGGATGTCTACAAGGAGCTCTTCCGAGGAAGGGGGCCCAGCATGGGAGAAAGAACAAAGGTCATGTGTCTAAAATTTAAGCAATGGAGGCTGGGATCATGGGCCGACCATATGCAGGAGTCAACACCTTGATAGTGAATGGGAGCTGATAGCTCGTGAAGGCCACTGAGAAGGAAGACGAGCTGTCCTATGAGCCTTTGGACACAGAAGTTTTTACAGCACCTTAGAGACTTTTAAGGTCAGGTTGGACAAAGCCCTGGCTGGGATGATTTAGTTGAGGTTGGTCCTGCTTTGAGCAGGGGGTTGGACTAGATACCTCCTGAGGTCCCTTCCAACCCTGAGATTCTACCATGCTATGATTCTATGAAACTTTCCCCAAGGAGAAAAGTGACACAATGACCCAGCGTCTTCCTCTGCCAGCCCCTCTCCAGGACAGCTCTTAGAATAGGATGAAGGCGCAGTGCATTCCTCCTGGGTGGACCATTCAGTAACTCCCCAAAGAGTTACCAATGCTTCAGTTCTTGCTGGCTACCTGACACTTCACCACGCAGTGAACAGAGGCACATCCAGGTTGACTATGACTGAGCACCTGTCAGAAAGCTCATGTTCCTTTGACTCTTGCCTGCCCTGGATCCTCAGCTGCAGCTCTGACTTAGGAAGCCAGGGTTCTTTGACAGCTCCTCAATTGCAGCACATAGCCCTCAGAGAGGTGTTTCTGTCTGTTTTGTCCAAGCACACCGACATGTTTGCTGCAGTTTCCCTGCCGGAGGGGTGCCCGGGGCTCATGCAACCTCACAGGCTTTAGCTACAGAGCAGCACAAAACAAGGAGGCTGCAAGTTGGAGCCCACAGATGACACCACTGCTATCCCCGATAGGACCAGCTCAGCACACCTCGCTTGCATGGAGATGGGCTGAGACGACTTTAGCCTGCCTCACAGGGTCTGATGTAGCGAATGGACACGGCAATATTTCAATCAATAAAAAAAAGAAGACGACCCGAACAGCAGGGGAAGACAGAGACATAATTGATGAGCCTATTACCATCTGAAGTTGGTCACTGTGGAGAGAAACAATTAGCCACAGAGCAGACCTGGCTTGACTTTTCACCCTTCCGCAGACAGCAGATTGGCCATTCTAGTCATTATCTGTGAAAAATGACCCTGGAATCCTCTTCCTTTGGAGCAAACAAGGCACCGTTCAGATCCCAAAGCAGGACAGGAATTCAAGGGTCAAGGATGAGGCTGCAGATGAGCAAGCCAAATGAGATTCTTAAAGAGATGGACGAGCTGATGGAGAATGAGGTTGACTTGTACCCATAGTGGGTAGGGTGATATAGAACAGATTGGCAGGGAGAGGAGCTGTGATACCGGAAAGCCACAGCTCATGATGGAAAATGTCACATGCCTATGTGTGGGCGGGGGGAAATGGAACAACTTTTCGGCTCGCTCTTATTTTAGAATTTCTTTTTAGGATATGTATGCATTTAGCAGTGTACATTTATACACACAGCCCCCAGTGTATTCTTTATCTTAATGTGCCTGGGCTCCCGTGTGTGATAAGCTTCAAGGAATAGCAGTTACCTTCTCATTACCATCCAGAATGGACCTGGGTGGTGAACTCTAATGAGGAACAGACGTCAGAAAAGTGCTTAGGAGAACAGGTCGCAAACATTTGTAATAAATCTGTTCTGATGCACTTTGGGGAATGTAAATCGTTTAAATCATTAAAGTGTCACGCTGTTGGGACACAGATGAGCTGAGAGCTGCTGTGGGAAACTCACAGCGGCCGGACTGCAGCAGAGGCAGAAGGGGAGAAAACCATTTTAAAATTCAAACTGCTCTCCTTGCATTGTGGGTTATGACAGCAATTCTCCAGCTGTGGCTTTATGTATTTACTGATATGAGATCAAGCTGGAGAAGGCTTGGGGCAGGAGTGCTGAGGACTGGAAACTGTGAAAGTGAGGGTGAGGGAAGGAAAAAAGCACACGATGGTTAAGTGGAGGATGGGAAGGCTTTAAGATGCATCCTGCTAATCAGATTTTATTTCCCATCCATTGATCTTAAAAACAGTGGGATGTTATTGTCATTTTGCAGATGGGGAAACTGAAATAAACAGAAGTCTGAAGTGACTTGCCCAAGGACCTATACGGGAGTGGCAGAGCCAGGAATAAAACCCAGCTCTCTTGACTCCTACCTAGCTGTCCCATTCTCTGGTCCAAACATAGCTAGAACAAAGAATGACTCAATTGTCTGGTGCGTTTCCCTGTGACAGTGCATGATGCGAATCATATGCAACTAACTGGAATATACAAAGCACAAACATTTTTACATATATAGCAGTTAGTCTGGTTCGTTGTTATATGTCAGCTTATATTATTTCCATTAACTAGTATTCAGACAACTACCAAATGTTGGCAAAAAATATTTGTTAATCTCGACTCTCTCTGGTCTCTTGGCATGAACGATTATTCAGCAAAAGTGCACACCAGAGCGTGCTTCCTTTGCTATTCATCATTCAGTACGCTCCTGGTTTCAAAAATTCCAGTCAAACATTTTCATGATTTTCTTTTCCCTGTTTTTGGTTAAAATTAGGAAAAAATATCAATTTTGAAATTTGAAAAATGTTGACCAGCATTGCCAATCAAGGAACAAAGAGCATCATGTGACTTTAGGTGGCCAGTAACATGTCGTGAATAGCAAACGGTGCACAATCAACTCATCAATCCATGTACTTCTTCCAGAACTTCGGCAAATTGTTACAAAAACAAACAAAGCACTTTCCCTCCCCACAGGTTTAAAAGCATTTTTGGTCCCCATTAGTTCTTTTGGTCAGGTGCCAACTGGGTTTCTTTTAGCTTCTTAACCCCTTACAGGTAAGCAGAAATTCTAGGCTACTTTATGCTTATAACAGCATATGACAGGAGGTTTATGGCAAATATTTCTCGCATTTTGGTTTCTGGTCAGAGGTTTCCAAATTTGAATTTTCAGTGTTTTGATTTTTAAAAAAATCTTTTTTTGACTGATGATAGAAAATGTTTCAACTACAATTTTTGGTTGAAACGGTTTAGTTTTGATCAGGTGTGGAGTGGGTCAAAATCTAAGCTGGAATTTTCAATGTTTTTTTTTTTTGAAACATTAATTTTCAAGAAAAATAAACACACACATACACACAGAATTGTTTTTAACCATTTTTTCCAGCCAGTTCTACTAAATAAACATTAACAAAGATCAACATGCACCTCATCAATCAGGCATCTGCCCAATTTGGGGCTAATCAGAGTTCCAAGTGGCATCCACCCTCATTCAGGTGAAACTTGAAAGCTCTGGTTGAGTTTGCTATTGAATGTTAGAACTCATCCTTGTGACACTTTGGGATGGCATTCATACAGTTCTAATCATCACATGCATCATATGAAATGAACAGTCACGAATCCAAGAGAAAGGGCAGCCACCGAACTCATCAAAGCCAAGTGTCCAGATCAGTTAATTCACTGTCAGAATGCTTGGATCTTGGTGATCCGAACAACTTACACCTGACATCCTCCCCATTCAGTTCTAGCGTGCTCTGATGCCAGCAGGAAAAATCATTTCACTTACAGCCATATTCTTTTCCTTGCACCTGAGCTTCTTACATTAAGACCCCCATGCCTACAGGACACTGGGGGAAGCCATGGTACAAGACTCATGGGCAGAACCTTGCTGTAACTGGAGTTGCCTCCTGTTTATGTTGTTAAGAATAAAGATGCTACTCCACTTGTATATTCCACTTCGGGGCTGACCTACGCTGGGAAAAACAGAAAGATAAATGCACAGCCCCATTGCTGTCACAGAAACTTTCACGCTTTTTTCCCCCTCCTGTGTTTTGTGTTTTTCTCTTGAGAATTGAACTCAGGCTAGGAAAGCACTGTGTGCTATAAATAAATAACAGAATAGATTAACCAGCACTTTGGGTCTCATTCTATAATACCAGCCTCTCCTCTTTGGTAGCACTGCAATTCTTTTCCAAAATGTACTCTCACTTGTTTCGACTCCTTCATGACTGCATAGAGTATTGGGTAAACTTTGCTGTTAGTAGAAAAGTATGATTTATTTTTCAGCAGATTTGTGCTTTCTTTGTCCACCCATCTGTTTGTTGCTTTGTTTGCTCTCTTGCTAATATGGGATACGGCTTTAGGGATATCCAAATAGGGTTAAATTTTCAAAAGCACTTGACTCCCCATCTGGACACCCAAATAAGTAGCCAGATTTTCAGATCCCAGCATGCTGGATGATGAACTGTTGGGGTGGGATTTCCAGAAGCACCTACGGGTATGTCTGCAAATATGTTGCCAAGTCTCGGAGCCCGGGTCAAGTGATACAAGCTTGCGGAGCTCAGGCTGTGGAGCTAAAAAGAACAGCGTAGCTATTTGGGCTCATGCTGAAGCCTGCGATCCAAAACCAACCTCCTCCTCCCCCGATCTTGCTGGGTTTCCAAGTGTAGGCTCAGGCTCTGAGACTCTGTGCCACAGGATTTTCTTTGCAGAATGGGTGTACCCTAAATAATGTACCAGATTAAACCCCATCGACAGTGGTACTTGAGGCCTCTGTCACTCAGCTGCTTTTGAAAATTTTACCAATGTATCAAAATGTGAACTGCTGGGAGCCAAGCAATTGAAAATCTGGCCCGGGGGTCTTCTGAAAAACTGTCCCAAAGAGTGCTGCAAAACTGCAAACTTTATTTATTTATTATGAGAAACTGCTCACAACCTCATTCCATGGTAATTTCACATCCACGCACGCTTGGAACGCATTTCACAAAATGGAACTTTTCACAAATTCCTTTTGACTGAAAATAGGGTAAATTTTACTCCAAATGTTATCTATTTTGAAGTGAAAATTTAGTCCTTTTCTTCTTGAGAGAGGATCAAATTGCTTTAAATGTATCCATTTTCAAGTGAAACAAACGTGCTGATTTTTTGATTTTTTGAGGCAGGGAGAGAAAGCAGGTCAGTTTTGGGTTTTTTTATATTTCACATCATGAGAAACCGTCAAACTCCAGTTGTGTTGTGAACATTCCATATTGTTCTAATAGCAGACTCAAACAGCTGGAAAAATCAGAGCAAGGAAGGATGACCTTGTAGTTAAGACACTAAACTAGGACTCAGGAGATTTGGGGTCAATTTCTAGCCCTGCCACAGACTCTCTGGGTATCTTTGGTTAAGTCTCTTGCTGTTTCTCAACTCCCCATCTGTAGAATGTGAGTAGGATTTCCACAGCTTTTTTTGTCTATGTAGATTGTAAGATCCTTGGACTGTTTCTTGCCATGTGTGTACAGAGCCTAACACAATAGGGTAGGGGCAGACTGTAGTAGGGGCCTCTTAGGGCTACTGTAATATAAATAATAAGCTTGCTGTCCTATTAAAACAGCTAGATTTTGCCTCTAGAAGCCGGTGCCGCCTTGGGGAGGGGGCGCACTGATGGGGATGGTAATGGCTTTCTGAGCCATGGAGGAGAGCAGAAAAGTACTCTTGTCCTTGGAGAAGCTTATGCGGAAGCAGCAAGCACTATACTTTAGATGCACATATTCCCCCTAGTGGAGAATGGGAACAGAGCTAGGCCTGCTCCCTTTGTCTCCTGTTAGAGCTCATGCTCTGACTTCTGTCTGCCTCTTATCTAATGCTTAGGTTGTGTAAGGGGCAGGCTTCTAGCTGCCCACCTATGCTGGAGAGTCCTTGGTTGGAGAGTCCTTGTACCTGAACTCCAACCCCTAGGGGTGTGTGTGTGTGTGTGTGTGTGTGTGTGTGTGTGTGTGTCCTTGTGTGTGTGTGTGTGTGTGTTCTCTCCGTATGCTGCCCCAGCCCTGCGCAGGTAGTTGGTTCAGCACTACCCAGATAGGGTGACCAGACAGCAAGTGTGAAAAATCAGGACAGGGTGTGGGGGGTAATAGGAGCCCATATATTAAAAAAGCCCCAAATATTGGGGCTATCCCTATAAAATCAGGACATCTGGTCACCCTATACCCAGAAAGAAAGACCACGAGCACCGTTCAGTGACAAAGGCACTCGGCCAGGTTTATTGACCTCAAGGCACAGTACTAGACCTTGGTTCTGTGGTTACTGGTACACTGAGTGCCCAGTGGCAAGGAGGGACTCAGTCACCAGCAGGAGCCACTGCTATCCCCTCAGCCACACAAAGGGTTAAGGCCAAGTACCCTGACATTTATAGACGGAGACAAACAACTCGGGTGCCACCTTATGTGTTTTCTGACATCGGCTTGTTACCTCCCCTTGTATGTTGCTCCAGGTGTCTTGGGCAAAACGTCCCTATTCATCACGTCTGTCAAACCCTCTTATCTTTTGCTAGGTCAGGATGTCCCTGTGCTAATCTCCCGGAGTGCGTTCACACACATTCCCAGGATCTGTGGCTTCTTAAGAGTGTCCGTGTTCTAGCAACGCTAACAATATCTTTGCCAAGGTCGTGTATCGGGCAGCAAACTTGTAAGTGTCTGCTTTGATATGGGGTCTGATGTTGATTCATGGCATGGCCTAACTTTGGCTATTGTTCAGGCCTCAGATCTTAAACTGGGCCCAGTGCTTCAAGCTCGCTCTCTCTCCCCCCTACACTCTCTTGGTGGAAAAGCCAGAATGCAGTCCCTGGCCTCTTGTTTCTTTCAAAAAGAATCTTTTGGTGCCAGCGATAAGAGGCTTTGCCTCTGCAATGAGAACAGCCACCTGGGCTTGTTTGATATCTCCAGTGCAGTCACCGGCATTCCATTGTCGGTGTTGCCCTGCAATTAGCAGGAGTGAGGTTGTAGGGCTGCTTTCCCATGCGGACGCTGATGAAAAGGAGATGTGTATCTCCCAAGGATCTCCCAAGGAGCACAACTGAAATGGCTCTGTGGCCGCGGCGGCGCTCTGACGAAGGAATTAATTGATTTCATCCTCAGCTTCTTCCTCGCCAGCCTGATGGCCCTGCCCTGGGAAAGAGGTTTGTTCCAGTTCCACCCACCACATTGTTATGTTTAGCAGCAGACTTGATAGCTTCTGAGACTCAGCCCTGGAGAGCGGCTGAATGGGCCATGGAGGTCCAGGATCATTCTGGACGCTGGAGTTAGAACGCTTTCCCTTGGTAACCACCGGGGCCTCAGTCAGGGATGAGTGAACAGGCTGATATTGGGAGTCTTGTGTCGGGATGATGCATCCACCCACTTCTGAGTATTGCCCAAACACTGGCCTTGGAAGCTTCTGACAACTTCTCTTGCTGCTCAGACAGTTCCTGGTCTCCCCACACTTCTTACTCTACATTGTCTTCTAGGTAGGGTGACCAGATGTCCTGATTTTATAGGGACAGTCCTGATTTTGGGGCCTTTTTCTTATATAGGCTCCTATTACTCCCCACCCCTGTCCCAATTTTTCATATTTGCTGTCTGGTCACCCTACTTCTAGGAAAGCAGCCCAGGGATATGGGAATCCATATCCTCCTTTCAGTGTTTTCAAGGGGCAGCTGGCTGGCTCTTTCCTCACAAGTCTAGTCTCACTGTGTCTAACAAGGTTTGTTATTCCCTGTGGGCAAAGCCCACACACAGGTCATTGGGGTACTGGCCTGGGGCTAGAGAAACCCACTTTCAAATTCCTTCTCTGTCACAGATGGCCTATGTGACTGTATGAGTCATTAAGGCCTTGTCTACACTACATGGTTGGGTCAAAGTAAGCTGCTGTCCGTCAAGCTAGCTACAGAAGGGTCTTCACTTAAATTTGACTCCCGCCAATGTAAGTGCCTTTCTGTGCTAATTGAGTAACATCTCCTCCCCGAGCACCATAGAGTCACAGTCAATGTAATTAGGTCAACACAGTGTCCATGTAGACCCTACGGTGTTTACACTGACTGGTACTGGCTTTCAGAAGCCATCCCAAAATGTCCCACATTTACAATCCAATAGATATTAGAGCTCCTGGTGAGGATGCACACCGCCAATACAAGGAGCCAAGTGTGCATGCACACAAGTGATTTCACAGCTGTGACGCCTGTATGCCGATATAAGTTAAGCTGATAACTTTGTGGTGTAGACACGGCCTTCGTCTTTCTGTGTCTCAGTCCCTCATCTGTAAATGGGGATAATAGTACTGCCCTGCCTCACTGGGGGGCAGGGGTTGAGAATATAAACTTATTAAAGACTGTGAGGTGACTCATACATTGTGCGTGGGAAGAGTGGGCATATAAGTACCTAAGACAGAGAGAGGAAGCAAGGGTGCCTACCTTCCCACAAGCTCCATTCTACAGTGATGGGGCACGAAATGGGGCTGTGCTAAGTCTGGGGCCAGAGAGGCTGGAGCCCCAGAGGTAGCATGGGAACTGAAAAAGACCAGGGTGGAGTTGGGATGTTAATGACAAAAAATATGGCTCCAAGGAGCTAAATTGTGCTCTTAGTTGCACAAACCCAGATGCTACTGGAATCAATCTTTGTGCATCTCATACTGACCATGGGCAGCACAGTTACTATCAGCTTCCTCTGCTACTGGTGTTTTCTCCTGGCAGGGACAACCACGCATAAAACTGTAATAAAAAAAGGGTGTGGGACCCACAACAATGGGGGAACAGTTTAAAACAGGGGTCTCTCACTACAAACCAAATGAAGATCTTCACAAGGCATGAACGTCTTCTAGTTGGTGCATTCTAATTGACCGAGCACAGGTCTGGCAGCTAAGAACTTGTAAATTTTAACCCTGGCCCTGAAACTTCTGTGCTTTTAGGCAAGTCACATAGCCTCTACCATGTCTCAGATCCCCTACCTCGGACATAGAGACTGTTCTATTTACTCAAGTTGGTCAACATTTTTTGACTAATTTTTTTCATAAGGAATACAGAAATATGGATTTTTGTACATTTTATGTATTTATTTTTGGATGAGAAGATGTTGTACTTAGTTTTCCAATGGGAATGAAACATTCCAATGAAACATTTTAGTTTTGAACTGACATTTCAGCATTTGAAAATGTTAACGCTCTGATCTGTCGAAAATATCAGCGGCTCATTTCACTGGGAAACGTTGACATTTCTCATCTCAACAACTGGAAATTGAATTCTTTTTAGAATCTTCGACTCTGTGAAAATTTTCAGCGTTTCAACTTTTCGTCATGTCGCAGGACAAAAACAAATGTTGAAATATCGGGATTTCTCAGGGGGTGGAAATTCTGTTTTCTGAACATCTGTAATAGTTACCCACCTTTGTGAGGTGAAAACTGCTAAGTGGTATTAACCACTAGCATGATCCTTCTAAGCGCTAATTATTATTATGCCTGATCCTGAAACCCGAACAGGCAAGATTTTCATTGTCTGGGAATTCTACATGAACAAATACTTCAGGATTGAGCACTTTACTATTAGCAGATGTCTCACTCCTGAGGACACGACATTTAAAATACATAGCTGTGATGATGTGGAGATTCCGTCTGTACAACTTATGAATTCTGGTTGATATTACGAAGTTGTTGCTATGAAAATTACTGTAGCTCTGAATTACTCTATGTAAATTTGTGATCCCCTATTGCACACCATAATGACAAAGGGGCGTACGTAACTTTTATGAGTACGCTTTGACTGAACAATAGATGTACTAAGGGGCATTGCTTGTGCTGGGGGAAAATACTCTGGCCTCCTGTCTGAAGAGACCCTAAACCCAGCTCAAAGACTGTGTTGGAGTGATGAGAAAACTGAGACAGGGAAATGTGTATAGGGTTTTGTATAGCTCTGTATATTTCTCATCTGACTAAGTAAAGAGCATTAGCGTGTTAGGCTTCCATGCAAAGTGTCCGTGTGTGTGATATGCTATTCTGACCACGTGAGCCCTGGAAGAGGTAATCCAGAATGCTCAAACTTATAGGGGAAGTTCTACCAGCGGAGAAGAGTAAGCTAAAGAGGAGTCAGGAATCAGCACTGCGTCTAGGGGCTAGAGAGAGAGAGCCTGTGGTCTAAGCTCTCAGAATGGGGTGGTAGATAGACGATCTGCACTACAAGCCTGTACCTAGGGCTTTTAAGACAGTAATGGTGGCCTGGGCTCTATTCAGACTCCGGAGGCTTAAAACACAAGGGGATTCAGTGGCTGGATCCCCTCACAGCAATTTGGTGAGGCCCTGGGAAGGGGAGCCTGACCAGATTTGTGACAACAGCCACGTGGCCATTCATGATTCATTCTTCTTCTTCAATATTTGTTATTTATTGATTTGTTCCGTGGTAGCACCTCGGACTCCCAGTCACAGACCAGTGCCCAATTGTGCTAGGCACTGCACAAACACAGAACAAAAAACAAAACGATGATCCCTCCCCTAAAGAGCTTACAATCAACGTATGAGACAAGAGACAACAGATAGATACAGACAGACAGGGTATACAAGGAAAGAATGCAACAGCACTAGCCAACGTGGCAAGATCCCAACCCAACCCACTGGCTGTATAATTGCTTTCAATTAAGCAAAGCATCCTTGTGTAGTGTGAAGTCTAGACTCGTGGGGCCCACCTCGGCAGGCGCTGTGCAGTTAGTGCTGAATGGAGCAGCTCTACTAGCTTCCACCTGAAAAGACTTGTGTCTATTGTCAATAATCTCATGGGCACCAACAGCCGCTGCAAGACAGCGAACGGGTTCCCAGGGCCGCCTGTCATGTGTCACGACAGATACCAAAGGCACATGAGGCTCAAGATGCTGAGTCTCCTTTTCCAAGATGCCAGCTGCAAACTCTGTAAGGGGACCTCAGCCTCCTTTGAATAGCTGATAACACCTGACCCGCCCCAGAGTCCTTCTCCCCTCCAATGCCCTCGGTCTCCCACTCCCACCTGCCCTTGTACCTCTCTCTTATTCCCCTGAAGACGGCTTGGCTGTACTCGTGGTAGAAGGAGTTTAGCTGAAGATATGACAGATTTATGATATAAGGAATAAGGTAAAATAAAAGGGGGCTCTATGTGCAACAGAAAAAGGAAAAGAGCTAATCAATTAGCTTCCTTGAGTCCATTCAGAGAGCCACAAACTTTCTTCCATCTCTTCATCCACTTCCACCTATTCTCCCCTCAGCAGAATGTCTGAGTTCAGCTTCCACAGCTAGATCCACTGGGCCAGACACTCAGCTGGTGTAAATTGGTGTAGGTCGGGATCTGGCATTAGGTCCAAGTCCTCACCCTGAAAGGCCGGGCCAGAGGCACTTCATAAATATGGTGTTAATTACCCCAGCATTGCTAATTCCATCCCTGCAGTAGGAGGCTGACACCCTCCTATCCTGATCGGAGAGGCACCTCCAGGCCCTTGGGCAGCTTGAGATGCCAGTTTTAGGAATTTCACTGCACCATCACATTCACAGTTCATGCCACATGCCCTGCATTGGACTGTAATCTCCACAGCATGCTTCCAAGAGTCATATAAAGTCAGTCCAACCCAGGTGGGTGCCGAAATCCACCTTGGGAGGTGTCCTGCACATGGGCACTGTACCCACAATGCAAACCGTGCTTGTTTTTCTGCCTCAGAGCTCATTCCAGGTCTGGCACTGAAATCCCGCTCCCGTTCTTCTCCTGGGAGCTATACCCAGATTCACGTCAAGGAGGACTCAGAAATTTAATCGAAGGTTCCTCACTTGGATATCAAGTGAATACATGGACCAAGTGAGCCCTCTGCCTGCCAGACACACCAAGCTCTCAGTGCTGTCCATCGCAGCTAAATTTTGGAGCGGATGTGTGTGAACCTCTCTGCGATTTCTAGCGGCACCCATTTGTTATTGTCTCTGAGGGAAAATGATGCATCAGTGGCATCAAGACAGTGAGGAGAAAAACAGCCTTGAAACAGGAACAGCTAATGATCTGTGGCAGACAGACGGGGCCCGGACAAACTGCCGCATGGCACTGTACATGCCAAGCAGGTTCTTGGCAGCTGGTTCATCTTCCGATGTCACATCTGATGTTTGAATAGAGAAAAACACACGCGGTTATTTCCAGCACCGTTCCGTGTTAGACGGGTGACCTTTTAATCGCTCTGGAGGGCAAAGGAGGATGCAGCCTACAGAATGTTCAGAGGATGCTTGACAAATGAAGATATGTAAACGAGGCAAGGAATGGCAGGGCAGAGGGGGACGATGGTTCTCATACAGAGAGTCCTGTCTCATTAGTGGCGGGGGTGTTTGCTTTGGCTTCCCTGTTTATAAACGCCGGCAGGGGGGAAATGGCTGCGTGTGGGATCAGATGGAGCACTTGGGATAGATTATCCCATTATTCAGGGGGAATTAAGCCAACCTGGCAGTTCTCCCTTTAATTGGATCACAGCTTTCCACATAAAGCCATTCCTGTTTCCTACAGTCAGGCTCTCGGCCCTTTCATTCACTCCCTGCTGTTTCAGCACCAATCTTAGAGCAATTTCCCCCTCTCCCGCAAACTAGCTCACTCTGCCTTTTTGCTTTCTAATAATCACCTACTACTTGCCCCCACCCACCACTTGTTTCAGATCTTAGGGAGGGGAAAGTCGATGTCCTGGGGTCTGCCTGGCACCTGGGATGGGTGGTGGGACACAGGCCTGATTCAAGGTGGGGGAGGTGATTTCTTTTATTGGACCAACTTCTGTTGGTGAGAGAGACAAGCTTTCACATTTACATAGAGCTCTTCAGGTGTTTTCAGCTCGTCGCCCTCACCAGCAGAAGTTGGTCTAATAAATGATTTTTCTTCCCCCACCTGGTTTCTCTCGTGTCCTGGGACCAGCCTGGCTACACTGATGCTGTACCTCACCTGGAGTAATTGTTTACCCTTGTGCAAAGTGAGTGTAGAAACCTGGCTGATCCGAGCAGCAGGAATTTACCCTTCCCACCCTTGCCTGCCCTTTGCTGTGGTGTAAATGTCGGCTCCAGGTCTCCAGTCCAGGGTGTTCCACTTCCACATCACACGATCAAATCGATGGCGTCCCATGGACACCAATGACAAAACTCCCGTTGGAGCAGCGCCTGCTCCTGCTTGAGAGGAGACTTACCACAGCAGGTGCACAGCACTAGAGCAGTGGCAATAATTCAGCTTTTCACAGGTCCCAGGTTCTTCTAGCCAATAAGAGCACAGCGAGTTGAATTCAACCCTGCATTGTGTTCCAAATTCATTAACCCGTTTATTGCTGGATTAAGTCTGTGAACAGCATGGTAGTGGAGCAGGTTATGGGCTAGGAGCCAAGAGACTGAAAAAGCTCTTCCTGGCTCTGCCAGTGGCCTTACTGCGTGACTTTAGGTGAGTAACACACATCGGAACTGTGGAACTCCTTGCCTGAGGAGGTTGTGAAGGCTAGGACTATAACAGGGTTTAAAGGAGAACAGGATAAATTCACGGAGGTTAAGTCCATTAATGGCTATTAGCCAGGATGGGTAAGGAATGGTGTCCCTAGCCTCTGTTTGTCAGAGGGTGGACGGCAGGAGAGGGATCACTTGGTCATTACCTGCTAGGTTCACTCACTCTGAGGCACCTGGCATTGGCCACTGTCAGTAGACAGGATACTGGGTTGGATGGACCTTTGGTCTGACTCAGTATGGCCTTTCTTATGTTCTTAACTTCCAGTCACCTGGGTTATAAAATGGAGCCAATGATAATCCCATATGGACAGAGGTTTGAGATCTATGGATGATCAACTCTGCGTAAGAGCTAGGAATTATTATCATTAAATCACAGCAGCAGAAAAGCCACCAAAAGTGCTGGGAAAGTTCAGATACATTTAAGGTTTGTCAAGGTTTTTTCCATTGAATTTAATTTTTTTAATGGAAAATTGTAGTTTCAGATGAAATGCAAATGGTGGAAAGTGCCTGCTTGCCTCCACAAAGTGTGTCACAAAAGACCCCAGAAATGGTCAGCCAAAAATCAATTTTGGTTTCATATTCCATGTCCTCCCCCACCCACCCAGTTTATGGATGAACGTGTCTTGGGTTTTGTTTGCTGAAAGCGGGGGAGGAGGGGGGGGGCAAGAAGTCATCAAAACGTTCCATGGCGTCGGGGAGGGAGATTTTCAATCTAACGCTAGATAAAATGTTTTCTAATGTGCACATGTGGCCAGTGGAGCAGGTGGAAGCGAGACAAAGTCGTGCCCCGAATTGGAACCAGACTTGCAGAGCCACAGGCCTTTTTGCAAGTTTGCAAACGTTCAGCTAATTGCCTTCCTCTCTCTCTCACTCACTCACTGTTCTGTCTGCACAGATCTGGGCCTTTTGCATCCAGCCAGGACCAGAAGGGGAACAAAATAGAATGAAAAAGGCTATTTTCGCTCTTGCCAGCTCAACTGGAAACAGAAAGTACTGGAAATCTCCCAAATAAACCTGGTCTTGGAAGACCTCCAGTCTAGTTTGTCATGCCCTACAGCTATGGAAGTTCTGTTAAGTGGCTGAACTGATGGGTCGAGCCGTGTACCATTCTGGGATCCCAGTTTGGAGGGTTACTTGCAACCCTTTTGGGGCTGGGACATCTGTTCGCGTGGGGATGCATGCCAAGTGATACACTCAGCAAAACGGAGCTGAAGGCACCACATTTTGTATGTTTCCCTAGGCTCAGACTTGTCAAAATGATAGTGAACCTCAGTGAGCGTGGCTTGGCTTTTCAATTTGGTAAGAAAACTCCAATGCAGATAAAAATTCACCTGGTTTAGGTTTCATCCTGAATGTTTTCTGCACTCCTGTCTGTAATCTTAGGTGATTTGGGCAGGCCGGAGTGTGCAGCCCTGATCTCTATTGGGTGGGCTCAGAACTGTACAACAGTGTATCATACAGACCCAGATTGCTGGCAGAACTAGAAAGGCTGTCGTTTAGTCCAAAAGATTGGGGCTTTGGAACAGGCGGAATTATGTGGCCTGCCAAATTTCCAAATGACCATGATGTGCCAGACCGGGCTACTAGAAATTTCCTAGGTGGCAACAGCTTTTTTGCAGTTTGCAGGTGCTCAGAGACTCCTGGCACATGGTGCTTAGGGACCATTAGGATTTGCTGCAGCATTTCTACACAGTTTTCTTTCTCTTCTGCTGCTGCTGGGCAGGTTCATGAGAGTTAACTGCACACTCTGCTGCTCCTCCTCCATGTTTCTAAACCCATTTGGAATCCCCCTGTCACACAGCCTGGTACAGCATGGAAGGCTCCAAAGTCTCCTCCCATCTACGTCTGCTGGCCACCAACAAACAGCAGCCACCCAGATCAAGATCATAGAGCTGACAAGGCATGAACTGCACATGCACCCGATGAATGATCTCCAGCCAAGCTGGGTGTCATGGGGAGGTGAAATCGCTCCCATTCTCTGGAGCAGCACTGTTCAGTGCTGTGGTCGCTCATTATATTAATGACTAGACTCAGTGTTATCTCAGCATGACAAATGGAATCCACGTGTGTAAGGCCACCGGAGCCCCAAACTGATCCCCGATGCAGTTAAAACTTTGACGCAAGTGGAATAATTATTTGCCAAGGCTGACTCAGCCTCCGCGTTTCCGTCCTCCCCTCCTGTGGGAGGTTGCTCCCGGTCCCACGCTGTGTCCATGGTAACCAACAAAGGCCTCCTTACCAGGCACTCTCCATCTTATTGATTCCCTGGGAGATTTATGGCAGAGACCTGATCTCAGTGAAAGAGCTAAATCCAATTCACTAAGGAATTACAAGCCTGTTCAATCAATAATCTATTTATCTTCTTCACTTTGCCATTTTTAAACACTCCAGACCTGTCAAAGGAAATGGAAAGCTTTTAAAAAATGAAATGATTGAGCTCTGGACCAGCTCGCTGGTGCGTCTGTAAAGGCTCTGGAGTCTGGGAAGTATCCGGCATCGCCTCCGGTGCCAGGGACAGGTCTGATGCAGACTTTGGTACTAGGGAGGAGTCCAGCAATTGGCAGGAATCCAGTACCTGGGGGTGTGCTGCCTTCTGCTTCGTTACCCAGGAGGAATCTACTATGTAAAAAGAATCCAGCACTTGGGATAACCTGTGCTGTGGGCATGTGGTGCCCATGTAATCTGTTTGGCACTGGAATTCATGCTTAGGAGGGTCCTAGCTGGCACCTCATAGGAATCCGGCATGGATTAGTGTGTCCAGATGGAATTCAGCACAAAATGTGGGCTCTAGCTCAGGTTCCTACATGTGGAGGTCATTTCCTACATGTGGAGGGATCCAGTACGGACAGTAATAGTTGGGAAGAAGCTGGAACTTCCCAATTTAGTCCCATCTGGAAGTCAGCCATGAAGAGTGATTGGGAAACGAGGGGAAAAGTCCTGGGAATATTTCAAAGTCCTCCCCCAAAATGTGGTTTAATTTAAATGGAACTGGCTGATTCTTGGCTAACTACAGGGTGACCTTTCAAAAGCAGCTGCTGAGCCTTCCTGGAGAGAATGAGTCCTGTACCCCAATAAATAAAAATAACCAGCTCTAATGGATCGGTTTTCATCCATAGCACTCAATGAACGGTACAAAGCAGGAAAGTATAATCTACTCATTTTTCAGATGGGGAAACTGAGATATAGATGGTAATTGGTATGGTAACATACCTGAGGTTATGTAGAAGAGGCAGAACTAGAACTCAGATCACCCAGATTCCCACACCCATAACTTTCCCAGCTGGTTTGCTCTTTCTCTCTGCCAAAGTCATAGTGACACAGGCTTATCTTTTATGGATTCAGGCTGTTCTGCAGATTCAGTTTGCTCATGTATGTGCATTTCTGCAATTGATCAGCAACAAAATACTTAAGAATGTGCTTAATTTTAAGTACCATTTAGAGCTGTGCAAATAATTGATTTTTCAGTTTGGTGACCAAACTGGAAAAAACAACAACTGTTTTTGGGTCAATCTGAAATGATCATTTTTTGTTGTTTTTTTTCTCGCCAAAACAAAGAGAAAAAAAAAACAGAATAAAAATGTTTTGGATCAAACTGAACTTTCTTTGTTTTGTTTGAATGAAACATTTTGGTTCATTTTCAATTGTAGTTTTACCTTTTGGGGGTTTTTTCTTCAGTTATATCTAGCTCAATTTCAAAACTAAATGTTTTGCCTTTAGCAGAATTCTCCCCCTTCCCTTCTTTTTTTCCAGCTGAAATTCAATTAGAATTCACAAACAGGTGCAGTTGACCCCAAAATGCATTTTTGGGTGAATAAAATTTGCTTAGAAAAATCACTCAATTCTGTGCCTAATGGGATTTAAGTACGTGCTTAGATGTTGCCCTGAATAGGGATGTGTTCCATAAGGGGGGCCTTAAGGGATTTGGGGTGAAAGGAATCACACACACACCCCAATATCCTCTTTGCTGGAAAGACACGTTGCAAACCTTTGCAGTTACAGCTTTCAAATTCTGCAGCACAAAGCTGTAGAGGTAAATCAGAAGACGCTCCATTGACATCAATGACATCACTGGGATGCCTGCGAGAGGAGCATTAGGCCCAATGTGTTATCCAGATCCATCAAAGGAAAGGGGAGATTCTGCACCCAGATCACCCCATTTGGAACACTTCCCACACATAGGCTTCTATAGCAGAAGCTCTATCGCAGAATCTGGCGGGGCATGAGGTTCCTCTGGGAAATAGGGAGGCTGGTTCCTCTCACTTCCGAGGTTAATGAATGGAGTCATTAGGACGATTAATGTTTGCTGATGAGTTAATCATCCTCGTAAACAGATTCTCCCTTCCTCTGCTCAGAAAGGCAGGCTCCCGCTCAGATCAAATGCACACTTGGCTAGTGTGGGGGTTTTATCCCGATGCCCCCCTCCCATGCTCTGAATGGGGTTCTGTGGGTTTGTCCCTTAAATGGGGTGTCTCACTGCTTTGAGGGGTGGGTTCCTAAGGGCCAAGGGATAGACTTGCATTTTAACGATTAAAAACATGGGGCTGGTAGAATTTGCTTCTTTCCAAACTCTGCCAATGACCCTCAGCACTGCAGCAACCTTTGCTGCGCCCATCTTGGGCCCCCTATGAGGCTGCGTCAATGAGTCCTGCTTCTCACCTGCAGAACCCCCAAAAACTCCTGTCTTGGGCCTCCCACCCAGCTCTGCCAACGCTCTTCAGTCCTGACCAGCAGCTCCCTTGTTGTTCTAGCCCTGGGCCCTGACCCAGCTCTGCCTATCCATTGCAAGCATGGCTTGAGTCATGCTTTCTGCTTCAGCTCTCGGTCCGCTTCCCACACAACACCACCGATGCCGCTCAGATCGGACTCGTGACCTGCAACACCCCTGCTACCCCTGCCCTAGTTAAAGTATGAAAATAAAGTGCCTGTCATGACTAAACACATTGTGGGTTTTGGTGGTAGTTTGTGAGGTGGTCAGTGCACAGTTTTGCATACATACGCTCCCACACTTGTTTGTTTGCTTTACTTTGTTTACTTTACTTACTACAACTTTCTCCAGGTACCGTCATGGTGTCTGAGGCTGACCTGAGAAGAATTTGACAGGACAGTTTCGTGGCAAAGTATAGATTTTGATGAAGTTGTCGCCCAGAAGGTTTCTGAGGTCCAGGGCTTTCTTGATCACTGCTGAGCAGAGAGAGAGATCAGAATCGAAAACCTGACCCTTTCGAGCAGAAAATGGATGTGTTGACAAAATGGGGAACACTTTTGTTCCATTCCAATGTGGAACTAAAACAAATTTCAGAACCGTGAACTGGAAGTGTCGTCCTCTGGCCAGCAATACCAAAACCATCGCATTTCCACGACAGATAATCCCTTCATTTGAGACTTGCTCCCCACGCCTAACCCCCTCCCCCTTTCGCTGCCTGATGGTCTTGTTTCTGACTCCCCCTCCCCACTCCAGACCGTCTCCACGTTGGACATCTATGCGTCTTGCCCTAGCCTTTCTTGCCAGTTTAAATGCTCTCCCTTATTTACAGTGTGGCAACAACCTGGACACTTCCCCGGCATATTATACGGCGCTAGCAGAATGCTAACTCTTTCAAACCGCAGAGGAAGCAAACACGGCTAATTTATGCCCTGCTTGTTTTATTCCCCAGCATAATTCTGCTTTTAATGTTCCGTCTACACCACATCAATATCCTTTCACCACTGGCAACTTAAAACAAAAAGTAAATATTTCATTTCCCGTCCATCCCCTTAAAAGGCTCAACCGAAAATGATTCACCCTCCACGCCCTGAGGTTACACAAGTAGGAAATGACTGTGGCAGACCACTGGGGTGCTTTCTGGCAGTGACGCTGCCCACAAGTGCCGGTGTTAGTTAGCTATTTACAATCTACTGGTGTAGGAATATAATAAACTAAAGCATCCTCGCATCAAGCTAAATTACTAGCCTAAGCTAATATGAGGCTCTAATACATTGCTAATTTATCAGTAGGGTATTGCCATTTACTTTATGTAGCTATATTCATAAAGCACATCCAAGTGCTTGGCAAAATAAATAAATAGATAAAACCATGTTTAACAGACCATTATGCAAAGATACTAAAAGGCTGAGATAAATCGCCTGCCAGGACACCGATGATGTGACTTTCGGACGATGGAGGGACAGACATGCTGCTGTTTCCCGGATTATCCCAAGGGTCACGTCTGCACAATGGGTCCCAAGGTGAGAAAGGGGGTCTCTAGATTATTAGTGTTTATTTGTATCATGGTCATGCCTAGAGATCGCAACCAAGATCAGAGCCCCATTGTGCTGAGTCTTGTACATGCACCTAGTAAGAAAAAGTCCCTGCCCTAACGATTTTGCAGTGTCAATAGACAAAGGGAAGATTTTTATCGCCACTTTACAGAAGGGGAAAGAGAGGGAGGGTGATTTGTCCAGGATCACACAGGAAGTCAAATGCCAGAACCAGGATTTTTATGCAGCTCACCCGAGTGCCAGTCCAGCACCTCATATGCAAGACCAGCCTTCTTCTGCTTGGGTGATAATTGGATCTACACAGGTATCCAGTGTGGAAGAGGATTTGATGTGTCTGGGGCTAAGAGCCTTGCACGGATGGATTCTTTTGGGTTTCTCTCTGGCTCTCTTAATTTGAAGAGTGGCAGATCTACTCTGTCACCCCACAAGGTCTCCCCCAGTCCTAGGCTGGACTCAGCACCCCTGGAAGGGCTTGGTGCCCATGTCCCAGAGTAGATCACCATAGGTACTGCTCACTGGAATAGAGAGTGCTGAGGAAATTCACACGGGTGCTCAGCATTGCGTAGTAGGATGAGGTGCATAATCCATAGCTGCTTGTTGCTTGACGTTCAACAGGGAGTGTGCGCCCATAGAGATCAGGCTCCTACCTTCCAGATGCTTGAGATTATAACTCGTTTACACAAAAATGAACTGCTGCAAGACAAATACTCCATTAAGACAATTGAAGTAGGCCACATTAGACGGTGCTCCTGAGAGCCTGAATCTGATGGCTTCCCATCAGCAGCGAGCATTGCTTTGTTCCTTCCCCCACTCCATCCCCACCCCCGCAAGCCCTTGAAAGGGGACTTCCATTAAGGGGAAACATCTCAAGCAAAATCTGTGCTCTGTTTTGACAGCTGGAAGAATCAATGGCAGCAAGGCCCATGAGTGCAGACAGCCGGCTGACACTGGCAAAGAAGCATTACATAGGAGCACTGAATTGGGAGAGGCAGCCCTGTGCGGGGACGAAGCTCCACAGGCCCCGGAGGAGCTGGCTGTGCCATAGTATTGGGTTCTGCATCATGTCATGCCAAGCACTGAATACCAGGGCTGCTGGGGGATTTTACTAAGACTGCCGGGGCGCTGATTTACTTGCACCGCCACTCCAGGGGGCGCTGTCCATCGCCGTGCTCTAGGAATCCTATTACTGCAGCCTCCCTGCTCTGTGCGATTCATCTCCCACCTCTAGGGGGTGCTCTGATTCCCTATCTCTAGGGGAGACCTTACAGCACAATGCTGTCCATTGCCTACCGCTTGTAGGATCCCTCACTGCATATCCTCCCTGCAAGATGCTGTCACTCACCTTTAGGAGGTGCCCTGATTTCACGGTCTCCCTGCTGCAAGCTGCTCAGTCTCCATTTCCAGGGTGGCCCCCCCAACCACACAGCCATCCTACAACTTGCAGCTCAAGCTTCCAACAACCCCATATGCCATTTCCGCTCACCAAATGGCAGCATCACTTGGATGCTGGGCCGCCTCTAGGTTGCAGCATGCATCAAAATTAGCCCCTCCTGGCATTAATTAGCACAGCGCCTCCAGCTGGCAGCTTAGGGCTATAACACTACTGGATGGTCACATCCTGCCAGCCATAGTGGAAAGGCCGAGTGAACAGTGTTTTACCATAGCTGGGCGTTTTGTTTTAGAAATTAGCACCAGGCACCCCGAAACCCAAGCCCTGGGCACAGAATGCAAGGTGCACTTCGCCAAACGTCAGCTAATAAGTGCCCCCACCCCCATCCCTAGAGTTATAATTGTCCTCAGTCCATTGGCAAGAATAAGGAGGAAGGAAATGTATTGCTCTGCTGAGTGAAAGAGACACCCCTTCCCTTCAGGACTGACGGGTGGGATTTTATGATGCCAGTGCCATCATAAAGCCCTTCTGTGCCCCTCAATTCTCCTCAAGGGCTCCAGTGAAATGAAGGGCCATTTCAGCAGGTCTGAAGAGATGGGCTTCAGAGCTGAGTTTGCCCTATCATCAGCTGCCTCTTGTTTGTAGCAAGAGGGCACCAGCATCTCTGGTGAGCTCCATGGCTGACTTCCTGTTACCCCATCCAAATTCTCCCCTCCTGCTACCTGTGGTCCTCCATCTGAATTCTTTACAGGTTGCTACAAGAGGGAATACCTTTTGGAGTGAGAGAAGTTCTGTAGTTCTGGTCCATTGCCTTCAATCTACAAATTAGTGTTGAATTAGGTGCTCCATTTGGAAGTGGAGACCACCCCTCAGTTCTTAAAGCCAACATTTAATGTTTCTCTGAAAGTGTTTGATGAAGAAATCAGCCTAGAAAGCTCACAACAGGAGATCTGCAGGACTTCTTGACTATAAAGAGTTCAGAAGTACTTCAGAAATAGCCTTTTATTGCAGTCTGAGCCACCCGTACTACTGAGATCAATGGAAGCTTGGCCATTGATTTCACAAGGCACCAGTTGGATCATGCCCTGTGTTTTATTTTTTCTGCTGCTCACCTCTAGATGCAACCAGGAAGTACAGAACACCACAACAAGTGCAACAAACCAAATTTTTCAAGTACCTCCCAAAAAGGATCTGGCTGGAATTTAGTTCAAAGTTTGGATATTTATTTCAGCCAAGCTGCTTTACCTATTCCTATCAATAGCTGGGATTTTGCCATCCCATTTGCATCAGACTATGACAGCCATTATGGGTTATGTTTTGTTACCGAACAGAGTTAGGTCTGACCCAATGCCAGGATCGAGACACACAACCCCACCCCAGAACCAGGGAGGAGTTTGGATCCAAACGCTACCACTCAAGCCCAGCTGTTGTATCATGAAGGGGAGCCAGGAAAGGATCTTGGTGCAATCCTAATCCAGACGAGCCAGCCTCAGTTGATGGCCAACTCATCTACACAATAAAACCTTCCATGAAACTGGAGGAGTTTGGGAACTAAGTCCCTCATTTAATCAAATTAAGCTTCAGGGTCAGTGCCCAGGGTGAAACAAGAGAACTAAGGCTGATTGTAGGTCTCTGAGGGAAAAGTTGGGGCAAGCTTGGTGTTTTGCTGCCGGTCGATACCTCTGCCAACATGAAGCACAGTGGCGGCATTAGCAAAACATGGCTTGTGTTGTTCAATTTCATCTCGGTGCATCTGTTTTCATTAGGACTGGGGGATGCTGTTTTATGCGTGTCCTGGAAAGATGGAAAAAAATTTCTTCACTTCCCCTGCCCACTCTTCCGCCCTCCCGCTTCCCCAAGGAGCAGAGGGTAATTTGTGTACTAGTTGAAATAAAACCCGTTTAACAGATGAAGTCCACCACTAAAGCCTGTGGACATCGGTGCATGTTAATGAAATTTCTGTGCCTGAAACACATTAGTAGGCAACAGTTGAGATTGGAAAAAGATTAAACTACTGAATAGCTGGCAGAACTGGAGTCAAGATGACAGAGTGGAAATCGGAACGTTCAGCAGAGAGCGAGATGGGGACAGAGAGAGAGAATATCCCGGAAACTGGGTTGTAGAAGTGCTGCTGACCTCCTGTGGTACAGACCCTCAACTCTCCTGCAGCTCGCCTGCTCCAAGAACACTTCTTCCCACTCAGATGCCCCCAAACACCCTATAAAACAGTGATCAAGATCTCAGAAGCCTGCTCTTCCCCATTTCAATATCCCATCCATGCCACCTGACTGGGGACCGATCCCATGTCCACTGAAGTTAGTGAGAGCCTTTCTGTTGATTTCAGAGAGTACTGGATGAAGGCCTTCCTGAGCCCACAGCTATCTGGTTTCATTTAAAGTGGGGGATATGATTAGTTGCTCAGGAGAGGTTTGTGGGAGGGGTCCATTTTATTTTGCAGCAGCAGAGACACCCCCAGAGTGAGGTGAATGTTGGGAAGCAGCCAGAAGGAACTCAGGCTGTTTACATTTCCCATTGTAGATGGGTCCACTCAGTGAGCAGTGCCCCAAAGCCTAGAATGTGGTCACATCAGCATGTTTCAAGGGTCCGGATTGTTTCATAGGCAACATCATCATTTAAAAAGGCCTCCAGGGCAACTACAGGCTGGTAAACCTGACTTCAGTGCTGGGCAAACTGATTGAAACTATAACAAAGGATAGAATTGTCAGACACATTGATGAACATAATCTGTTGGGGAATAGTCAACATGTTTTTTTGTAAAGGGAAATCATGTCTCACCAATCTATTAGAATTCTTTAAGGGGGTCAACAAGCATGCGGACAAGGGGCACATAGTATGTTTCGATTTTCAGAAAGCCTTTGACATGGCCCCTCACAAAAGGCTCTTCAGCAAAGTAAGCAGTCATGGGATGAAAAGGAAGGTTCTCTCATGGATTGGTAACTGGTTAACAGATAGGAAACAAGGGGTAGGAATAAATGATCAGTTTTCAGAATGGAGAGAGGTAAAGAGTGGTATCCCCAGGGGTCAGTAATGGGCCCAGTACTATTTAACATATTCAAAAGTGATCTGGGAAAAGGGGTGAACCGTGACAAAATCTGAAGAAAATACCAAATTACTCAAGACAGTTAAGTCCAAAGCAGACTGTGAAAAGTTACAATGGGACTTCACAAAACTGGGCGACAGCAACAAAATGGCAGATAAAATTTGTGTTGATAAGTGCAAAATAATATACACTGGAAAAAATAACCCCAATAATCCCCAAAATGCTGGAGTTTAAATTAGCTGTTACCACTCAAGAAAGAGATCTTGCAATCATTGTCGATAGTTCCCTGAAAATATCTACTTAATGTGCAGTCGAAGCCAAAAACACTAACAAAATGTTCAGAGCCATTAGGAAAGGGACAGATAATAAAACAGAAAAATATCATAATGCCACTATATAAATCCATGGTACGCCCACACCTTGAATACTGAGTGCAGTTCTGGTCATTTCATCTAAAAAAAAAGATATTCGAATTGGAAAAGGTTCGGAGAAGGGCAACAAAAATGATTAAGGGTTTGGAACTAGATTCCATACAAGGAGAGATAAAAAAGACTGGGGCTGTTCAGCTTAGAAAAGAGATGACTAAGGGAAGATATGATAGAGGCTTATAAAATTGTAAATGGTGTGGAGAAAGTCAATAGGGAAGTGTTAGGTACCCCCTCACGTAACACAAGAACTAGGGGTCGCCCAATGAAATTAAAATAGACAGCAGGTTTGAAACAAACAAAAGAAAATACTTCTTCACACAAGGCATAGTCAACCCGTGGAACTCATTGCCAGGGGATGTTGTGAAAGTAGGGTGATCAGATGTCCCGATTTTGTAGGGATAGTCCTGATTTTGGGGGCTTTTTTATATATAGGCTCCTATTACCCCCCACTGCCTGTCCCCATTTTTTACACTTGCTGACTGGTCACCCTATGTGAAAGCCTAAAGTATAACTGTGTTCAAAAAGGAATTAGATACATTTATGGATATGTCCATTCATGGAGGATGGTCAGAGATGCCACCCCATCCTCCATGTGTCCATAAACCTCCAACTGCCAGAAACTAGGTTTGGATGAGAGGAGATGGATCACACCAAATTGCCCTCTTCTTTTCATGGCCACTAGCATCTGGCAATGGCTATGCTCAGAGGTAGTATACTGGTCTAGATGGACCATTGGACTCACCCAGGATAGCCATTCTTATGTTAAAAAAATTAAAATAATATTTTAAATAATTTTCTTTTTACTGAACATAATATACGCCATTATGTGCCAGCAATGTCCCTCTGCTATGTACATCGGCCAAACTGGACAGTCCCTATGAAAAAGGATAAATGGACACAAATCAGGTATCAGGAATGGCAATATTCAAAAACCTGTAGGAGAGCACTTCAACCTCACCGGACACACCATAAAAGATTTAAAGGTCAGCATTTTGCGGCAAAAAATCTTCAAGTCCAGACTGCAAAGAGAAACTGCAGAGCTGCAATTCATTTGCAAATTTGACAATCAATTTGGGACTGAATAGAGATTTTGAATGGCTAGCTAACTACAAAAGCAGCTTCTCTTCTCTTGCTATTCACACCTCCAGTTCAGCTGCTAGAGGAACACCTCACCCTCCCTGATTAGAGATAACAAGCTGGTTCAGCCTCATTGGAGCAACCTTGTTATCTCCCACCTGGTTCTTGCCTACCTATTTATACCTGCCCCTGGATACTTCCACTGCAAGCATCCGACGAAGTGGGTATTAACCCACGAAAGCTTATGCTCTAAAATTTTAGTTAGTCTTTAAGGTGCCACAGGACTCTTTGTCACTTCTGCAATTCCAGACTAACACGGCTACCCCTCTGATTCTTTCTTTTTACTGGATTCTCTCTTATTTAAAATGGAGTAATAGTAAGAAATATATTGTTTTAAAGAATTTTTTAGCTGGATATTTTGACTGTTCATTGAAAAACCAACATTTTTTTTCAATTCTTGGCAACAGAAAAATGAAATTTTGGGGCCATGGGACTACTTTTCCTCTTTCTTCAGCAGTGGGAGAATACTATTCTCTAAATTGTAGGTAGAACCAGAGGCACTAACCTGTTCTACACTGAGACAAATGGACCCTGCACTTAGAGTTCAGAACTGAACAATCAAATGGGGAGTTTTTGACAGATTACACTGTAAAGGGAAATAATAAAAATCCTGAAACAAAAGCAAAACTCAGTCCAAACATCAAGCCCTAAGGGCTGTGAAGGCAAAGGATGGAACCAGCAGTGCTAGGATACATTCTATGCTTTGTACAACAGGGTGGGGCTCTCATATAACTTTGATGTCCCAACGAAGCAGGAGCTTAGAAAACAAAGGATGTTGGCAAACTCCACCTCAGCCTCAGATGGCTGTTTTGTGGTTCTCCCTGATCTTTGAAGGGGAAGGAAGGCATTTTCTCTCTCATATGCAGCCAGGCTTGTCTGCTATTGCTACACATTATCACCTCTACCAAAGAGACAAAGGGACTTTTCAAAAGGACTGCCTTGTCCTTTCACTGTTTCTCCAACCAGAGTCTGTTCAATGTCAGACCAATATCTCTGCATCTTTCTATCTGGTTATTTTTTGTCCTTTCAGGAAATGCATTTCTCTACCTCTTCCTCTCCCTGACCACCATCCCCATAATAGCTGCCTTTTTATGATCTCTTTCAGCTGATTTCATCTCCACTCATCAGGTGGGATCCGAAATTACCAGGAAGGGTGGAAGTTACATAGGGCATTTTAATATTAATTAATTAAAATGAATAACAGATTGATAGTAACCAAACCCTCAGCCTTGGATTTCACTCTTGAATACAGATCTTTACTTGGGGCTAGATTTTGGCTTGGACTATGTGTTTGCACATGGGAGTAATGAGCCCTGCCACTAAGTCCCTATGTAGGCTACCCAAACCTTGGGTCCAGGAGCATGAGACTAAATACTTACATCCTCTCTGAGGAAGGTGAGAGGTGAGTGGATGAGGAGGGAATAGGAATTGGGCACAGCCTTGTGTCCACTCCATTCCAGAGCTGACGCACTGGCCAGAGTAGTTGCTCCCTATAGCTTGGCTTTACCAGGGTGGAACTTGGAGGGAAGAGCACCGGTGGCAGGAAGAATCCATGCTGGATTTAAAGCAGAGTAACTGAGAGCAGAATGTGACCTAACGCACACAACCAAAGAAAAATATCCAAGGTTCTTTTTGCAGTTTAGCCACTGACCTACCTCAGATTAGAGACTTGGGTGCTCAAATGCTATGATGATAAGGGCCATATAAGTACCTAAGATAGCTAGGCACTATTATATCTGAATGATAATAGTGACTAAATATGTTTTTTAAATCCATTTTTGTCAAACTTTTCTTTTCAATCAATTTTTCCAACCGGTAGTTAGTCTCTAAGATGCAACAAGTACTCCTGTTCTTTTTACTGCTCACCTGTTTTGCTTTGCAACAGGGGTTGGTCCAACATATGTTTTGGTTTTGGTCCTCATTTGTTTACTCTCAAAGTTTCCCTTTGAGTCCAAATGATCCCATAATTCAGAGTGAAGTTCAGTCAATACCACAGAGTTTCATTTATGTCAGAGTTAGAGCTGAACAAAAATTAGAATTTACTTCTGGTGGAAAAATCCCAATACTTTGAAAGGGGTATTTTTTTCATCCCAAATAGCATTGAAAACTTCATATATCCACAGTTGTCACAAAATGAAATATTTTAATTTGGAAATGTTGGACTATTTCATTTTGAGTCAGTTCAACATTAAGCTGCATCTCTGCATGGAAGCACAATGCCTCGTAGGAGTCATTAGTCCAGTGCTCTTATTTTTCTCTATTGGCTGGCTCTCTGGTTGGACTACATTTCCCATGACGCATCATGTGGTTTGGTCAGAAAGGAAAATACCAGCTTTGCTTTGCAGCAGGGCTTCTGCCAGCACTTTGTTAGATCTCCTCACATTCACGCTTAAAATTTCCCTTTGAGTCCAAGTGATCCCATGATTCAAAGTACAGGTCAAGGAAAACCACAGAGCTTCGTCTAGACCAGAACCATGGGAAACTACAAAATTACCCACCATAAACCATCCTGGTTTCTCTCGCATGGGATTGTGACTCTCAGCCACGCTGAACCTCTTCTAAGTTTTGAGTCAGAAATATAAGATTAACCTAACAGTTTTTATTCTGGTTTGGGGAATATGTTGCACACAGTTCCCGTAACACTGGTTAATCTCTCCCATGACACCAAGGTTCTAGCTAAAATCTGAGGTTTTACTGAAAATCTTTACTTTTCAAATAATATCTGACTTTCATACAGCATTTTTCATCAGTAGATCTTGAAGCAATATGCTAAAGGGGGAGCAAGTATCTTTATCCCAGATGGGGAGAGTGAGTCACAGAGAGGGGAAGTGAGTTGCCCAAGGTCACCCAGCAGGCCAGTGGCAGACCCAGGAATAGGACCAAGGTCTTCTGAACCCCAAGCTCAAGAGACGGGTTGCAAAGATGGTCTTTGATCACATGCGGGTGATCCTTGGCACCATGCTGGCACCACTCCATTCCCGAAAGCAGCCTAAGAGACATAAGAGAATCCCCAGCATGTCCTCCACACCACGGGGCAGACAGAGGGATGGCATAGGATCTGCTATGGAACATCCATGCCAGATGAGGAGTCCCTCACACTAGACTGAAGGGCAGCTTTGTGATGGCAGAGGGGATCAAAGCTAGCCAAGCCTATAGGTGAAGCAGGTCCCATTAGCCCTTGAAGAGCGGTGTCATTGTAAGGAGTATGGCATCATATCTTTGAGAAAGCCGTCCCGCCTTGACTGAGCGCCTACCCTCTATTTCCCCATGATGCTTCCCCCTGGCAGAAGACAGAGCCCATCCACAAAGTGAGCGTCTTCATGGCCATGAGCTGTGTGAGCCTGAGGAGGTCAGAGCCAAAGTGTTGGGAGCAGCAGAGGAGTTCGTCAAACCTCATTTCCTTCCACAGCAATTACTGGATGGAGATTTCCTGAACGTGACACCTGGCTGCCTCACATTGCAGACTCAAACAAGGAGATAAAAGAGGGAGCTAATTGTTTCCAGTGCATTCAAGTTTAATTCAGTACATTTTTAATTAGGGCTCTAAAGGGGAAGGGAATCAATTAACTCTGGCAAAGGCAGACACTGCTGGCAGGTGACACAGAGAAAAGGAATTGTGCATTGTTCCAGACTCCTTGGAGGCAAGGGGACCGGCGCATTCACTTGAGGGGCCACATCCTTCCAAGTTTCTGGGTGGCCCCAGTGAAGCTTGCCACAAAGTGGCACTGTGACCCTATCAAAAAGAAAAGGTTGGCAGAACATGGCATTGGGAACCAGCTTCTCAGTTGCCCTCTCTCTAAGATTCACCAACTCCCCCTAATGTGGATGCTGGGAGCTCCAGTCCAGTGAGCTCAGGATAGGATAGACATAAGGCGATAGAAGGACACAACTGTATTATACAGATCCCCAGTCATAACAATAGTGAGGATCAGGACGCTTTTCTCCCCCAGGACACACCATGTCAAATCTGACCCAGGTCACTCATGTCCAAAAGACACTGCCACTTCATAGGTGCTTGCAGCCTATGTGAAATGAACTGGTGGTCTCAGTCCAATTCGTAGTAGGTGGGGGTGCATATCAAAGCTCTCCACTGCTGGCACGTTCTGGCTCCTTGTTGGCCGACTCAGCAGAGGGATCAACAAATGAATGAAGCCTACACACACATTCATTTCCTCCCTCACCTGAAGAATAGTCCCCTATAGAATAGAGCTGAGACACATACATATGTTTGACTGAAGCTGATGTTCTAACTCTCCTGCCGACAGAGTCCTTTAGTGCCCTGTCGCAATCTGATGACTTTGGCCAGAGTTACATTCACTTAAAGAAGAAGCCAAGAGCCTTCAATTCAATATACAATACATAATGACCATAGATAACTCTCAGGATATTGGATTTGCAGAATACTGGTATTTGAATTGTCTCAGACTAAAATCACATCTACACTCCCCTCAATGCTCTCACCTCTTTTGTCCAAAGGGCACTTTACTTTCTTTGGTATTTAACCTATGTCTGCTACTGGTTGAAGGCACCTTTAGCATCACCTCTGAAACTTGTCCCGGACCAATTTCTCTGCAGCGCACAGGTAAGATGACTAGTCTAGAATATGACAAGTTGGTCTGTCCATGTTCTAACTTTCTAACACATGATGATGGCTTCAAGCTATGTGCCATTATGCTCTAGCAAAAGTGAGGTCAGGTTTTTAACTGCTAAAAATAGTCTGGAACATTGTGATGCTGGAGCATTCTCAGCAAAAGGCACTGGAAATCTTGAAAGGGTAAAATTAAGCAAATTCCTGTCAAGATGAAACTGTCTGTGAATCAGCTGAGCTGTTCAGGGAGCAAATCTGAGTGTGAAATTCACCTTGCTAAAGTAGAAGGCTGAGATCAGGACTCTTAATAGGAAGAGTGGAGATTTTCACTTTCTTCTCCTGAGTTTCTCTTCTGTGTCTTCATGTGGTCTTGATGAATCTCTGGAAGAAAGATGCTATGTATAGAGAGAACGGAATGTGCTTCATGAAAGATTTATTCATAATCAGAACTGCCAAATTCATAATTACTTTCTGGGCCCTGAAATTGTTTGGCCTTATCAAATAAATGAGACTATTCCACTGATCATTATTTCTGGAGAGAGGGATAGCTGGTAATATGAGAGAGAGAAAGATAGCATGAAGGATGTAGAGGTGCATATGTCTCTGTGTGATGTAAACAGATCAGAGCTCAGAGGTCACACCTGGCCTAAATGGAAATGTGATTTGCATATTGTGATGCACTGAAACAATTCAGGACTTGCATTGTCCCTCACCATGCATAGGGGTTCAAACCAGAACTTTTCACTTGACCCTCTTAATGGTAAGTTTATGAAAGAGATTATATGACAGGGTTGCCTGTGATAGCAGGGACTGGACTCAATTACCCAGGAGGTCCCTGCCAGCCCTAGGATCCTAAAGCATTGTCAAGTTTTCCCAGTTCAGATAAAATAGGACCATCCCAGTCAAGGCTGAATCCCCACTCTGTCACTCCAAGTGTAGGAAGTGGGGGTCCTCAAGGTTTTTAAAAATTAATACTTGCCACTCCAGGCTTGCATTAAACTCCCAAGGTTAAAGCTTCTCTCTGACCTTGGCTTGCTAAACGCTGTCACTATCCAAATGCAAAAAAAAAACAAAACAAAAAAACAAAAAACCCTTGGACCCAAAAAGGAGCACTTGGGTATTCCTCCCCGTGGGGTACCCTCAAGCCCTTTCACCCCCCTGCTCTGCTCTGCCCCTGCTTCTCCAGAGAACAACAGACAAAGGAAAAGGTTTTTTTACCATTTGAAAAAGTTTTAGCCTTCCCATTGGCTCTTTTAGTCAGGTGTCCACTCCTTTTCTTTTACCTGTGTGCTTGTTAACCCGTTACAAGTAAAGCAATCAGAGAACAGCTACCAAGACAGATTTTACAGCTAACTGGTGGCTGGGTGTCTATCAAAGGAGCTACACTCCTCCCACCTCCTCCCATTTATTCAGACCCTGATTTGGGATGTGCAAGACCAAACACTCGCCTCCTCAGTTCACTGAGAAGTTAAGGTCAGCAAACATGATTTCCAAGTAATCTTTAAGGCTTGAAAACTTGTGAGGTTTTCTCATTTCTAGCCGTACATTTCACTGATGCCGCCTGAGTGAGATTTTAGTCAGTGGACTCTACTTCTAGTAATGTTTTGCAGTCATGTAAACTTCAGCTGGAATGCCTCCCTCAGGCCAGAAGCAGAGAACGATAATAATGCTTTGTAGTTAGGGTCTGATCCAATATTCACTCATATCAGCAGGACTACAAACAAACATAGTTTCAAGCTTTTACTTAGCACCTTCCACTGAAGGTTCACTGTGCCCTTTACAAATATTAGCCCTCACAAAAGCCCTTAGAGATGTAGTATTATATTATCCCCATTATGAAAACAGAGGGTCAAATCCTGCCTCCACTGAAGTCAATGGCAAAACACCCATTGACTTTGATGGGCCCAGGATTCCCCCTGGAAATCTGAAGGATAATGTTTTCAGAAGTGCCTAAGAGACATTTTCAAAAGTGACTTTGGATCAGATTTCTAAAGGCATTTAGGTGCCTTAAGCAGGTTAGGTGCCTTATTCACATGGGAAATCAACCAACCAGTTTAGGCACTTTTTTTTTTATATATATAAATCTGCATCTTTAGGTGTTTAAATGCTTTTGAAAATCTGGTCCTAAGTCCCTTTGGATCTTAAGAGTCCTGAGTCTCATTGCGACGTTCCCAAGGTCCCACATGTCAGGAACCGACTCACTGCACTAACCACTAGACTGCATTTCCTCTTTTGTTGCTGCTTCCTGGTACTTACTGTGCTCACAAAGTACCCCCAGAACAAGACATCCGGTGAGCTAGAGCTATGATAAACCTTCACACCAGTTTGCTAAATCACAGAATCTTTCCGTCGTCTTCTCTCCCTGCTCCCCCCACACACCACCATGGTGATTAAAAAAAAGAGTATAATTCTAAGAATGAATAATTGATATTCCTTCGAAGCTATCTCCTTTACTCTACTTGTTCTCTTAATTTACTTGGTTTATACCAACTGATGACAGAAGCCTATTGTTTTGCTGAAACATTAACTTCACAAAGTCATTCCGCTCCCATCTGCAGCACTAAAATTAATGATTCCCTCTGCAACATCTGTTTAATTAACTATCGGCACCATAGAAGAGGCATCCAAATACCCCAGCGACTAAATCAGCCTCAAATTAGGGAAATACGATGTTAAATTGTATCAGAGAGAAGCAGAGATTATCCTTTTGAGCACTGACATTCATTAGCTACCAGCCACCCCATGTATCTTCATAATGAAAAAGTGTCAGCGGTTCATCGCCGTAAAGTTTTCATTTAAGGGCTGCTGCTCCTTTCGCCATGGTGATTGGAAAGAGGAGGAGGGAAGACAGTCAGGCTTCAGCCAGCGTTCCATCAGCTTCACTGATGGATCTGTTGCTGGGAAGAAAGATAAAAGTAAAATAGTGCCGCCGCCGAGCGCGCTTTACATTGTCGTCGTGTCTTCCAGAGGCCAGCACCTGCTAACCCTCTCGCCATAATTTCCCCATCAAGACAGCAGGATTTGTGGCCATTTGCTTCCATCATGAAAAACGACGTCTTGAGGTGAAAGCCTGTTGATGCTCTCCTCAGAGAGAGGGATTGAGGATAGCAGCGGCGGGGAAAGTGCTCTCGGGATGGGTCTTCAAAACTCCCGGGGGAATTTAAAAGTCCATTACAGGCTCGGCTGATAATTCAGCCGCATGTTCAACACTGTACAGGTGAGACACCAATCAAAGGGCTGATTCAACAGATCTTCCTCTTTTAGGGGCTTCTGCCCCGCTTCCTGTGGTTACTGTGGCAACAAATACAGTGACACGTCGCAAGTTTGCAAAATGCACAAAGTCAGTCCTAAAAGCGTGCTTCCAGCTTAGGAAACAAGGGACCAGAGGCAGGTGAAGAGACAGAGACACATGTTGACACATGGGAGAACTGGGCTGTGAAGAGGCTGATGGACAGAGCATGGGCAAACAGGGGTTGGGGGACCATGTCTAAGCTTCAGTTCCCAGTATGCATTTGCACATGTCGGTAACCTGTGTTACTTGGCATGAGTTTGCTGCAGAGGGAGATTTTAGTCTCCTTTTGAAGAGCCACCAAAGCTTTGGGATAATTGCTTTTGGGAACTGTTCACTCATGGAAAGTAGTGAAAGTGTCTAGTGCCTGGGACACAGCTCAGAGTAGTCGGCCTCTTTGGGATAGCTGACAGAGTTTGGTGGGGTCTGGCGTTTCAGAAGACCACCCATCAGATTTCAGCCCTTCAGAAGAACCCAGAGCCCAGTTATCTGCTCCTTCAACTGGGATCCTGCTCTGCAAAGCGACTGTATAAATCCCAACTTCTCATTCCAACAATCCACATCCTTAGTGTGGTCAGCATCAGATCTGCTGTCTTTACTGACAAATCATTTTGACTACTTTTTGCACCTATTAGATCCATGGAGCCTGCCCAGATCTGGGCAAGAGAACTGAATTCTATGTTCTCCGATATGTCCTCAATAACATTCCAGTGGTTGTTAAATCCTGGCCTTATTTTTGCATCTGCAGCCACATTGGAGACAATGGAGCAGCACAGGTGTAAATAGGATTAGCAGTTAAACACAAAGATGGATAAAATCAGTTCTCCTTTACAACCTTGCAAATCCCATTGGTTATAGGAGAGGGGAGCATCTAGAGCAAAGGACCAGGTATACCCCAACTCAGGTCATGCTTAATAGATTATGTGGTTGAGAGTAACCAGAGACAGAACGTGACCTGTGGACATTTCATTAGTAGCAATGAATAAGTCACAAAGAAGTCATAGCTTGACTTTCAGATCCTGGGGCGAGGTTGCAATTAGAAATACCACCCCTTTATTGTAAATTGAACAAGTTGGAACTGAATTTATGGAGAATGAATAAACCCACTGGGCCTGGGTTAACGTCACTTTCTAGAACAGTAAACAGCAGTTAATGGGAAAATGAAATTTCTTATTGAGGGCTGTGATATATGGGAAACTGGTTAAAAATGACAAGCTATCAGTTTAAAAGTGAGAAACTTCCTGGTCCTGTTTGCAGGTTAGGGGGCTCTGAAGGAAGCCATGTGACCCGGGCCATCTGTAAGGTGACTAATTTTCAACTCGCACAAAACTGAACACCCTAGCCCTGCCCCTCTGCTCATTGCATTCCTCCTCCCTCGGTGGCTCGCTCTCCCCCCACCCTCATGCACATTCACTGGGCTTGGGGTTCAGGAGGGGGTGCAGGCTGTAATGGGATCGGGGGCGGGGGCAGGCTCTGGGGTAGTGCCAGAAATGAAAGGTTCAGGTTGTGGGAGGGGTGAGCTCCACTTGCTGGCCGCTTCCGGGACACAGTGCAGTGCCCGGACAGTAGGGACTAGCCTTCCTTAGCTCTGCAGCACCACTGACCAGACTTTCAATGGCCCAGTTGGCGGTGCTGATCAGAGCCGCTAGTGTCCACTTTCGACCAGGTCTTCCAGTCAAAAACCAGACAGCTGGTAACCTAGACATCTGAGTTATTCAGCAGACAGCCAGTTTAGAAAGAACCAGCTTAAAGAAGGAGAGGTGAATCGTGCTTCCTTGCCTTAGGGAGCAGCCAGTTTTCTTTCCCTCTGTATTTATTTTTGGTTCTTATATGTTATTTTTGAAAATTCTATGAAATAAAGTAGCATTACTTTGCACCCTTTCTGCAAGAGTATTTATGTTTTTATCTAATTATTCTCTGTATGTTGTGAACATAACAGGGGCATTCCCTCTACCTGGGCTACCAGCAAGTGCTCCTTGTATCCCTGCCACTGTTCAAGGATAATTACTACAGGACCTTCATTAACAGTCACTAACTTTTCCCTAAATTGATTTCCTCCACTATAGTCTCTTCCTCTCCTAAAAATGCCCTAACAAGTCATCTGGATGGATGGAGGCGAATAAGATACAAGTTACCAGCTGCTGTGGGAGGCAGAACTGCAGTGAGGTGGACTTGTTGTTTGATCGGGGAAGAAAAATCCCATGTTGCTCTGAAGGGGTTGGCTGTGAAGTTCAGCCAGGATGTAATTTCCTCCCAGATGGGCCATATCTACATTTGTGAGAGTCACTAGTTTTGACATGGATGGAAGCAGAGTCTGTGGTGCTCGCTTGGTGCCTGGGTGCTGTGAGGTGATTGGCAGAACTCCACGGACAGGCCATGTCAGGAAGGTACCAAACTCCATTTAAAAATGTGCCATAAAATTCAAAAGCAGCCAGGGGAATTACAACCCTTTGCAGCAGGATAAGAGGCTTAGAAAGCATGAAACACATGCCATGCTTAACATGCTTTTTTTAAAAGGCTCTGTTTCCAGCTACAGGCGCGCCACAGAGCCTTCTGAAGAGTAGAATGCTGGACTTGAACTAATACTGGCAATAGGAGTGCAGCTGGGTATGAAGCCAGAGGGAATAAGGGGATAGTCCTGACTATGGCGGTACTTCCACATATGGGAGTGCCTCTATCATAGGGTACAACTGACCATGCTGTGACCACTGGACACAGGAACAAACTAGGAATGGGATTATACCTCTAGGTACAGAGGTACGACTAAACACTGATGTAGGACTGTCAGAAGGACCATAGGACTGGGTTAGAAAATTTAAGGGAGATAGAAGGCGTGGGATGTCCTCTGGCCACCCAGAAGTGGGGTGACACATCTGGCTAGTCCACGATGGGTCAATACAGTGAGACCCAGTGGGTATGCAATTCTGTAGAGAGGTCCACTGGATATGGAGATTATTTGTATTGTAATAGTACCCAGAGACTGCAATTGAGATCAGATCCCCAGTGTGCTAGGAGCTGTACATGCACATAATAAGACAGTGTCCTGGCCCTGGAGCATGACATGACAAATAAAGCAAGGGAGGAAAAACAAAGGCAGAGAGAGGCAAGGTGACTTGCCCACAGTCACATACTAGGTCAGTTGTAGTGCTGGGAATAGAACCCCAGTCCAGTGTAATGCCTACCACTAACCATGGGGTGCACAATGGTATACCTCCATCTTCCCCCCCGAATCTTCTTTATCCACAGTGCATTGGATTATTTCATATTTTTTTAAAAATGCTGACGAATGACAAACATGGGGAGAAATGCAGAATGCACAAAAAGGCTCATAAAATCGTTTTCATATCTTTAATCAATCATGACCAGCAAATCTGCCATACATTCTCCAAGTTTAAAATAGAATAAAGTCATACCCTCACATCATAATCTTTCTCCAGGCAGCGGTGCTCCTTACATCAGCACAATGACCCAAACAGGATGGCTGTATTAACAGATACGATCTATTCTTTAATGGAGCTCAGCGGCTGGGATTAGCTACCTGTAATGTAGTTTGGACTGTCAGGCACTATACCAAACTGCTAACATATTACAAGTTATAGCATCAATTCTTTCTAAGTGAAAAGGCATTTCAAATTCAAAACACTTCAAACCTAATAACGGCAAATTATTTTGATGGATCCCTTTCAGATGGAAAAAAAAAACAGAGACAGGGAGAGAGGTCCACGCATCCAATCAGAAAATTCATATCAATTCTTTTTCATCTACCTGGGGCAGACTGAAGGAGACAAGTGGATATGGATGTCAGGGAGGAGAAGGAATAGCGGAAACCTAAAAATGAATAGGAGCAGGAGCTAGCGAATTCCATTCTGACTGGATGAATCAGAGTTTGGGGGCATCTATTTAGGAGTGATATGGGTGGGATCAGGATAGCATAGAGAGTTAACTCCCTTCCTAATAAACAGGATACAAAGGTCCCACTAGGATACAAGAGTATCCTTCTTTGAATGATGTGAGGAAGCGTAAGACAGAATGAACATGGAGAGTGAATCAGCTGTGAATGCCAATGGAAGACAATCCTTCCCAGCTGAGTTTGATATCTGTTGGGGAAATGGTTTAAGGAAGGCCAAGACTGAAGGAAGATAGGATTTCCAAAGCCAACTTAGATATTCAGATGCTGAATGAATGAATAGATATTGTGCATCAGTATCCCTTAGATGGCTTTTGAAAGTCCCAACTTTGATGACCAAGATTTTCAAAATTAGTGACTTTTGGATGCCCAGTGTGAGAGTCCTTAAAAGGGCTTGATTTTCAAAGGAGTGAATGCACCACGCTTTCTGAAAATCAGACCCTTTTAAGGTATTGGGCACTCCAAAACTGGGTAGCTTCTGAAGATCTTGGCCAACCACCCTGTTCATCCCTGGTAAGGGTTCAGGTCCTTCTCTGATAAACTGGACACCCACTGGCTGGCTGGAGTTTGGCTGAACACTGACAGAGTGAGTCATTGATGAGCTGGATGCTATAATCCATCACTTTTAAACCTAGCCTGTCTGAAAGCTCTCTCTGTTGTCAAGCTCAGTCATTTCTGATCATCTAAGCGATATATTCCGAGAAACACCTACTTGATCCTCTAAAATAGCAACATACTCATCCCAATGTTGTCCCAGTTTCACCACTCAGTCTCTCTGTCTCACAACCTGGTGGAGCCGCTCCTTAACACTGACAAAGAGGGAGAAAAGCTCCCCGCGGCTGCTGAAAGATCCCCCCAAGCAAAAGAACAGGGAATAAAGACAAATCGAAAACAAGGCAGATACACCATTAGGCAGATTTCCCTTTTAGCATATTTTTGAAGAAATCCTTGCGACCAAAGCCTTGGAGACGGTTGGATTTCTGGCTCAAGTCAGAAGCCTGAGGGAAAGAGGGCACTCTACCACCTGTCAGAAAGCATTGCAAAGGCAAAAGAATATTTACAAATAAGAAAATTTAATTTGCACACATTGGTGGCTGAAGGCAAAATCTGACCTTAGCATGAATTATCATACTAAAGATGATGTCTCTTTTTGGAGAGGTGGGGGGAAGAGAATAGAGTGGAATTAAGGCAAACATGAGGAACGGGGCTTAGATGATTACACAATGCCATTGCAGCAATAAAAAAGGAAGACTATTATTATTTATACTGTCGTAGTGCTTAGGGGCCTCAATCAGGAATCAGGGCCTCTTTGTGGTAAGCGCTGTATAAACACAGAGGAAAAGGTGTGTACAATATAAGTATAAAATGAAAGAAAGTAGGTGGACATAACAAAGAGATGAGAATATAAGGAGACAAGGAGATGATTCCACCCATGTATTTGTTAGCCTAATTCTCCCTGTGAAACTCACAGCAGAATCCAGCCTTGATGTGGAAAGGAAATGTAGGATCTGATTTCCAAAGGTGCTGGTACCCATCTAAATTCAGCTGGATTTGTAGGGGCTCTCTGTCTCTAAACAACAGGCTCACCTTGTTCATTCAGCGTGAAGTTCATATGCAGAGGGAGAACATCCAAGGTCTATGCACTGTTTGAGCTAGAACAGGAGAGTGGGTACTATATAAGCCTTGTGCTGGCCCTCTGCAGGAGGATGTATTTCATGCTCAGTCCTTATTCTGCTTCAGAAATGGAATGACCTGGAAGGGATGAGTCTGGAGTGAAGAAAAAATTGAAATTTCAGGGCTTTCCTACTGTCTTCCATTGACTGACCCCAAAACAAGGTACATCTTGTCTTTACCTAATAGAAAAAACTTCTTTACACGCAGAATTAAAGCTAGGTTTAAGTTCTCCAAGTGCCTAAGTGACTTAGGATACTAAGTCCCATTTTCAAAAGTGACTTAGACACTTAACCCTAAGCCCTATTGATTTTCAATATGTCACTTAGGGATTTTAGAACATGGCCCTCCTTTTGAGTGACCTCCCACATTCCAATCCCAAATTTCCTTGCAAGTGCACATATAGTGAGTATCTCCTCAATTTTATTATTGAAGACAGTTTACATCAGCACTAAAGAATCATGTGGTAATAGAGAAAGGTTTTCCACTACAGGAATGAATCCCATAGCATTTAGGGAGGGTTATCAAAGATCTAGATGCTCAATTCCCATTGACTATCAAAAGGAAATTGGTTGAGCCCTAATTGCCCTTTGTGCCTTTGAAAAATCTCCCCCTTTCTTCCTCGGTAATTTCTGTGTGCTGCTCATTTCAGGTTTGTGTCACACTTTGCACCCCACGTTTGGGCTTTGGCAAACAGGGGTGCATGAGCTCAACTTGTGACCTCCACAGCAGAGCCAGGTGAGAACTACACATTCATGTGCATTGGAAAAATCATAATTTCATGGGTTTTTTTTATTCTGAATAAACACACAAAAAAGTCAAAAATTCCCATGAAACAATCCCTCCCTCTCCCTCCTGAAAGAAAGAATTCATTTTGGGTTGATCAAAAAATTTCATTTTAATAAAAATTGAAACATTTTGTTCCAATTTTGACCTTTTAAACTTTTTTTAATAGAAAACAATGAATTTCACTTTGAAATAAAAAACATCTCAATGATTCATTCCAAAACGTTCATTATTATTGAAACACTTCATTTCTGGGTTTCCTTCTGCCCCCTACAAAATTTCATCAAAATCAACACTTTTCTTTTTACAAGCTTTTGGTTATGACAGAAACAATACATTTTTGTTCAAAAACCATTTTGGTGAAAAATTTCTGACCAAATTCAACAGGGGCCGACATCCATCTGTTCACAAGGATACTTTGGTAGGTTAAGTCCAAATGAGCAGTGATTGTTGGCATGTTCTCAGACCCAGTTGCTTTGGCTCTGAGGAAGATTTAGCACATTCAGCTATCCATTTCCTCCACAGCTCTAATCTTACACATCCACATAGTGCATGTTAAATGAACATGCCGGCACCTCATAATGGAGACAGGAAATTAATTCCTCATAAAGTCCCCCTCCCTGCCCACTTATTAAGGTTCTCCAGTATTGTCAACAGCTACCTAGGCTTTCACATGCCTTAACGGTGCATGTCGGCAGATTTACTTCCTCAACACCATTACTTGATGGATTATGCCCATTAATAATCTTCATATTGGAGAAGAACAGTTTCCGGGCATTAGCGAGTCCCAGTTAGCTCCGCTTGGACTGTGTAACCCTAACCTAGCTGAGCAGGGTGCTGGGAGAAGTTGAGGCACAGAATGGGAATGGATTGGTGTCTCTCTCGCTTTGCTTTGAAATAGGGCTGCCTAGTCCCTTACGGGTATCTGACATGAAGGAGAACCACTCACGTAGCTAATGTTCAGTTTGAAAGATCAAACCCTGATCTTGTCATCATTGAAGCCAATGACAGTTTTACTATTAACTTTAATGGATCATGCTTCCCAGCCCCACTCCTGCAAAGATTTATGGCATTGTAAGTATTTCCATTAACCGCAGTGCTTAAATTTAAGCACATGTGCAAGACTTACAAGATCTGGGCCTTCCTATGTGTACCTTTAACATCTGTACATCGGAAAACAACCCCCTTCCTTGTGGTAACTTACCAACTGTGGATGAATGGTGTCAGCCAAATCCCTGATGGGCCTCGGAGGTTCACTGGAGTCCCCCAAGTGAGTGGAAAATATGGGTGACTTCCCTGCCTCTGGTGGGGTCATCTCTTTTCTGCATATTTCTAACTCAACTCTGTGGTGGATGCAAGAATAATTTTGATGGGCATTTTTTTGCCATTAGAATGGGGAAAATCACACTTGTACACACACGCATGAGGCAGATTTTTTTAAAATGTCCTGCTTTTCCAACTTTACAATGTCTTTGTCTCAACTCTCTTATTGACTATATGCATGGGACTAAGATCATATAATATTACATGGATTTCTTATTAGATGTCCTATCAATATATTCAATATATTTGTGAGGAACAAAGTGGAAACAAAGAGCTGGGGAAAAATGAGGGAGGGAAATCTACAACAAAAATCTTTTTTTTACTCTTTTTTAATTCAAAATTTCAAAATGCAACATTTAATGGAAATTTCATAATTCAAAGCATTTTAACCAAAGTTGGTCAAAAACCAGGGAAAATGTGTTGTGAACATTCTGTAGGAATTTTTCCTGACTTCTTTCCCCATTTAACAAAAAGTGAATTTTGAAATTTCATTGAAAAAGTTAATTTCCAAAAAATTGCAACCAGCCATAGCTGAAGCATTTGTAGCCAAGTGATGATTTGGTATCAGTTTGTTGCCTCTCTTTCCCTGCAGATGGTTGTGAGAAAGCATTTCTGTTTTAAAGGCAAATCAAATAAACACAAACACCTTCTCCAAGCATACGCTCCCCTGGGATTTTGGGTTTCTCTCAAGCTAAAGGGAGAGAAATGGTTGGAGTCCCTTGTTAAAATATCAGCAGCAAATTATAGCCAATGAAGCCAAGGATATGAGAGTGAAAAAATGTATTGGTTCTAGGCCAGAGTTACAAGGAGCTAAATAAATCCAGACTGACTGAGCCTGGGAAGTAGGGGAGTATTAGAATCATTTTAAAATTCTTCTCAAACATTTGTCATCTTTTGGTTTTAAGACATTAAAATTCCAATGCAAATGACAATGCAAGATCTCCACATCTTGTATCTCTCCCAGAAATGGTAACTTGGCATCTTTAATCCTGAGCCCTGCCGAGTGCCAGGAAATGGGCTCCATGTTTATCTCATAATGATTATTACGCTGTCTTTGAGAAGAGATGACTGAGGTGCTTTGTCTTCTTCTGTTGGGATACTGCTTAAAAAAAAAATCCTTCAATGTTTTTTCCCTGACCATAACTTCCCATGTAATCAAACAGGGCGGATGCTGGGGTAGGTTCTCTGTGATGATCTGGCCACTTTGTACCATTCAGGCATTGGAAAGGAGCCAGATTCCGGTCCTAAATGACCGGTGGAGAAGTTTCATTCCGATGGAGGACTCTCCAGTATGGTATGCCCTGGAGTTCCAAAACCAGCCATGCCCTACTCCGTCACATAGGGAGCATCCTGGGGAAGAGAAGGAGCCTGTCTAGCTGAACCTCCATGGGTGCAAGAGGAGGCCCCAGACTGCTCAAAATTCATGCTGAAGTTGGGCAGTGCAGAATCAGGAAACTGTAATTATTATATGTTCTTGTTTTATGGCTGCGTTTCAAAGTCTCAGTCATGTACCAAGAATCAGAGGAGTAGCCGTGTTAGTCTGGAATTGCAGAAGTGACAAAGAGTCCTGTGGCACCTTAAAGACTAACTGAAATTTTTTCAGAGCATGAGCTTTCATGGGCTAATACCCACTTCGTCGGATGCATGCCATG
>ML677396.1:8194148-8313986 GCA_007922305.1 Dermatemys mawii | reverse complement strand
TAGGGTGACCAGATGTCTCGATTTTAAAAGGACAGTAACGATTTTTAGGTCTTTTTTTTATATAGGCTCCTATAACCCTCCACCCCCTGTCCTGATTTTTCACACTTGCTGTCTGGTCACCCTAAGTATAACTATTACTCAGAGATTCAATTAGTTGGGGAATGATTCAGACTTTCTAGATATTCTCTGTGTCTGAGGATGGAAGCCAGACCCTGAAGTAATTGTCCCTAAGACGGTGTTCCTGGATGTCAGCTACTCTCCACTTCTGCTGAAGCAATGAAATCCAGGAAGAAACTGTCTGCGCTGTTTGGGGTTTTTTAGCCATCGAACAGGCAGTGGAAATGTATTCTTTCCCAGGGGGTTTCACCTACACATTCTGACCTGATGAAGACTGTTAGGATTCTAGGTAATCCACTGGCCCAGTCAGAGGGAAGAGTACCGTTTAGGTGGAGAGAGCCAGGAGAAAAGTGACTGTCCCTAAGTCTCTCCCTGTAATGCAGCTTGAAACAGGGACTCAGTTTCCAAATCTGATCCACTAGAGGGCCTTTCTGGGACTGTGCTTTGGGGCAGGTGAGGGGCTGAGGGGTGATTAACTCTGCTTCCCACTTGATATAGGCCCGTAAAGATGAGACAGGACTTTGTTGTAATGGATATAAAGGGGATTCTCTTTACAGGCTGCAGCATATATAGACAAGACCTTGCAGTTCTGTCTAGCAACTTGAGTGGCTGATACAACCTGTGCTCAGAAGGTCTTTCTCCATACTGGATGAGACAGTTCTAGAATGATTTACTGATTACATTCCATCCTTTACGGCTGTCGCTGATTGTGAGGTTTAAATGAAGTGTGCTAAGCAGGGATGACAGTTATTATAAATAACTATTTCCAGACTGTGACATTCCTGAGCAGTCTGACTTAAGATTCTGATTCTGAGCCTCCAGGTCTCTTGGCTTCTGACTGTGGTGAGAAGGACAACGGGGCATAGAGTAACAGAAAGTACACCCTGGCTTCCCTCTCTGCTCTTTGAGGAAAAGTTTAGCTGCAGGGTGGGTTTGATTTTCATGCCTTATCTTTCTCAAGCTAGATAGAATACCTCCCCTCCTCTTGTAGACAGTGCTTAGTGGATCTCTGCCAGCCTTGGTTTTCACAACATCAAATTCACAAAAGAATAGTGGGGAGGGGAAACAAAACATGTATCGCTTCTGTGTGTCTTTGATTATATTTGCATGGTGGGAGAGAAATACTCTTAACCGGGTTCTTGGCATAAACAATTTAGAAGACAATCTGTGCATCTAGAAAGGAGAACCAGTTAACTTTCCGGGGCCTAACTTTCAACAGGCCTCTGAAAAATCACTTGCTGTTGGGCCCATTTGGTCTCTCAATGCTCTGTATTTGCGCATGCAAATGTACAAGATAGCAGTGGTAGGTTCCAGACCAAGAATCTGAACCTAGATGAGAGCTGGGCTGTGCAAGTGGGGCAGGTGGAGGGCAATTAATGACCTCACCTCCCCCTCCATTTTGAGAATCGAGACCTTCATTTTCTAAATTAAAAAGGTTACAAATGCTCCACTTGAAATCTGTTGTTAGATCTGAAACCATTTGTTTCAATTTGCTGAAACAACAACAATGGATTTGGATTTGATGCAAGCCAAAGTTTGATTCTGACTTTCTTGGAGCCGTCAGTGAACCAGAAAATCAGCTATCGGCACAGCTCTGCTGCTGTGTAAACCCTGCCGGTGACACATAAGTGGATCAGTTACACTCACACACATGCAAGGACACAATAAAATCAAGTGTAGAATGTGCAAATGTCTTAACGTCCAGCACCAGATAGGCATGTTCTTATAATTTAACCCCGGGTGTTGTCCATGAACTGGATTAGAACGAACATGCACACACAATAAGAGCTGGGCTAACAGAAGTGGGTAGAATGCATGTCGTATATCAATCCATATACAACATTAATATCTTTCATTGTACTTTTCCTGTCTCTTCCATCTCCTGATCCATTTCCCTTCACAGTCTCTGTTTTTCTGCTTCTCTCGTTCTCCTCTCCTTTTTTAAAAACAATTTTTTCTTCTCTTCTGATTGTTTTCTTTACAATTTCTAAAAGCAAAACCAGATACTGTTCCAGTTCTGAATTTGAAAGTGTTCAAAAGTCTGGAAAAAAATGGGTGTAACCCTTTCCTTAACCATAGGAAAGGTGATGCTCTAGGGGAGACCTACTGGGCAATTTTGTGACAAAACACATTTTCCTTTGAAAATGCCTATTTATTTAAACCAAACCAGTTTGTGGGAAATGATTGGGTGTGATGAATTTCCCATTTATTAAAAAAAAAGAAAGAAATTGAATATTTTTTGAAATTGTGCAAACCTCCTATACTGACATGTTTTTATTAGTAAAGTTCAGCTTTTAAAGTGAAAATAACTTGGTGTTCTGGAACGTAAGTTCATTTTTAATTTAAAAAACCATGAAAAATTTTAAAAGGTCCAAACTGAAATGACACATCTTGGAATGACTAAAACACAATTTTGATTGACCTGATCTAAAACATTTTTTTGACTTTTGGTCTGCAAAACATTTTGGATTTTTCATGAGATGGGACAGATTTATTTTCTTTCAAAAATCTCAAAAATTCTCACAGTATTGGGGAAATAAACCATAGCCTGATCACCCATGCTCGTGGGGGAGATTTCCAAAGGCACAAAGTGCAGTTAAGTGCCCAACTCCCATCCAATGTCAATAGAAGGGGGGTGCTACATTCCATCCATGCCTCATGACTCAGTGCCTGAAGCCTGTCCCCAGACAGGTGCCGTGCGACGGCAGAAGCAATATTGCTATGTCCGTGGTTGCCCTGGCAGCTATCGGTAGAGAGAGTGGAAGCTATGTGAATTGGTTTCTTAATGTGCACTCTTGCTTTATTAACTTCAGGGAAAGTGGGGGTTTTTTTTGTTTTTTTTTTTGTAAAGGTCTGCTTTAATAGTTTCTGTGAACACGGGATCTGTAATTGCAGGGGGTTGTCCATCTTTCTGACCTGTCACCAGGCCAAAAATCAATTTGTGAGTAGAAAGCTCTGATTGTGTGTCTCTGCCCAGTGACGCCGACACATTTACTGTCACTAGCTTTGATCTACATCCTCCCAGCAAACTTCTCCTTTTGTGGCTTCTTCATTCCCCCTCCACTTAGCCCACTGGGCATCCATCTCCCCACTGACTTTGCCCCTAAAGGTGGTTCACATCTGGGCCAAAACAAGAGGAGAATAGGGCCTGATTCACAGAACCCTTCTCTTTTAAGGCCCTGGTTGCCTTCTCATGGAATGAGATCACAGGAAAGACATACAGCTCAGTAATAGAAAAAGCCTTTTAACAAGTGTTTGAACCACTGTAAACTTGTATGTGAAAGCAACCGCTGGAGCAGAGAATTGCCTACTCCAGGGTGTTGGATTATAGTGCATACGGCCATGTAGGCTGGAGCCTTTGTAGTTACTTCTAAGACTAGCCCTGGCACTTATGGCATGGTACACTAAAAAATATATATAGGTGTTATCACATCTCAAGCTTCCAGCCACAAATCCTCAGTTGGGTCTCTGGCAGAACCTTCCCCTCCCGCCCTCCTGCCTCCGCTCCAGCAGTGCCAAAGAGGATGGATCTAGACTGTTCTCAGCGGTACCAGATGATAGAACAAGGAGTAATGGTCTCAAGCTGCAGTGGAGAAGGTTTAGGTTGGATATTAGGAAAAACTTTTTCACTAGGAGGGTGGTGAAGTACTGGAATGGGTCACCTAGGGAGGTGGTAGAATCGCCTTCCTTAGAGGTTTTTAAGGTTAGGCTTGACAAAGCCCTGGCTAGGATGATTTTTATTTGAGGACTGGTCCTGCTTTGAGAAAGGGGTTGGACTAGATGACCTCCTGAGGTCCCTTCCAACCCTGATATTCTATGATTCTATGATTTGAACACCTATCCCAACTGGCACAATCGGCCATCCCTAGGTGTGTAGTGCTTGTGGTGGGACGTGTGTTTGTGGAGGGAGAGGAGGAGAAGGCCCATCCTGTGAAGCACCTAGAAGTAGCCATTGCCAGAGAGATATTTCTGGGCTAGACATACCACAAGCTGTGGCAATTCTTATGTGTTTTACCCAGACCTTCTCTTTGAATACATTTGCCTGATTCTAGAAACCCAAAAAACCTTCTGTCTTCCTGCACCAATGGCTCTGGCACCTCCAGTTAGGAACCGGCGCTATGTACTTTGTGTTATGTCAACAACCACCCCCATAAAGTCCCATGCCATACAATTCTGTTTAGGGTCATCCATCTCTTTTTTCCCAGAGCAAAGAACAGGAAGAGCTCTCCTCATGCAGAAATCAACCCTCTGCCCCTCTCTCTAGAATGTCCTTCTCCTGTGATCTTTCTAAATGACGTGCTTGTTTGTTAATGGGCTAATTAGCTCATTAACTTCCTAACCCCAGTCTGGCCTACTAATCAGGCACATGTGGAATGAATTAGGCCTTCTCTGGGGGAGCCTAATTTGTACTAATAGTGTCCAGAGTGCTATCTTTCAGCACTCTCACATATCCCCATGAATTCACCTTCTATTCAGCACATTCCTGAAGCTCAGAGAGATAGCCCTGATCTCCCCATCTGGCTCTTGGACTTGATGGTAGACAGACCTCCCCGCTTGGCAGAAGTGAGGTCTCCCTCACTAGCCAATGGCTTGTGGGGGAGAATCTGAAGTTAAAGAATCCCTCATCTCTCGGATTGCAGTAACCCTTGACTAATCCATCACGCTCTAAGAGACACGGCAGGGGAGGAACGGAGCCTTGTGTGAGATATAAAAAGGATGAGACAGACAGAAAGCAATGGAAGATGGTGAAGAGAGAAAGAAAACAAGGACTTCAGTGGTGTGCAGCATAGAAAAAGAGAACCCCATGCCGTCTGTGGCCTTGAGATCCTGGGAGTTTTTCAATAATGGTCTCTGCAAGTCTTATTATTTCATACATATTCTCACATCTCTGACAAAGATATCGCATAAATCACTTCTCCTTGTCCCAGGCTGACCTCTTACCCTCCAAGAGATAATGAGGCACTGAACCTAGCATCTCTTAATGCTGCCAAGATCTATATCAAAAGACATTAATTTTCCACGATAACATTTCTATTTATTAATTCAAATTCCTTTAATCCTTCCCCAGCCTCCACTCTGCAGGCTGTCTTTACTTCTATTGCGAAAATTTCCTTGGAATTAGGTAAATTGGCTGACTGTCCCCAGAAGGTGGATATCATTGGGAACTGAACTCTAAAGTGTTCCTCTCGGCCCTGTCAATTGCCTCCATGCTCAGATTAGCTTTCAGACCATTACGGTTGGCAGGGGCTACATGCTAGCGCATACCAGAGGTGCTAGGAGGTTGCGTTTTCCATACAGCCCGGCCAATCGTTTGTAATTAATAATTTATTCAGAGCATCTTGCCTTTTTTGCGGAGGGGGGAGTAATTTTGCCAGTTTCCTGGGTGCAGATTGTGATTTCCCAAATGCAGGTTATTCAGAATTATTTGCCAGATAGTTTCTGATGATAATTATTGGGCTGTTGGTGGACTCACTGGGAGAATCCCAAACTCAAGTGGTTTCAGTTGGGCATTGGGTGCACCAGGGATTTTGGTGCTGAGGGCCAGATTCCCAGCTGGTGTAGATCAGTGTGGTGTCAGCGTAGCCATGCCAGTTTACACCAGTGGAGAATCTGGCCTGTAGTGTATAAATTCACAAGGGTTCCAGTGAGCTGAGGAAGAAATATTAAGCGCTCATGAACAGGGCAACAAAGGTACAAGGTGGGTCCCTTCAGTTTGGGCACCCCTGAGATGGAAATGGTAGTCCCATGCAGTGGGCAGAAGCTGCTACCCAAGATGAGACTGTGACCTCACTTAGGTATATTTCAGTAGATGTGCCGTTCCACTTGTCAGTAGACGGGGCCTATGTCTGAGCATGCTGGGGCTTTTTAAGATTTGGCCAAACCCTATTCAAGCAGCAAAGCATTCTGGGGCAGAATCTCCCAGTCAGACTCCAAGAATGCTAGGAAATGGAGGAGGCATATACATAAGTTCCTTTCTCCTACAGATAGGCGAGATCGGCAGTTGCCATGGGAGCTCGCCAGTGACTCCATGCTTGGTTGCCTTCACTGCTGTAGCACCTCCTTACATCCAGTCACGGCATTGAAGGGTTCCTCAGCTTTATCCCCCTGGGGGCCACCACCTTACCCCTTAATGGCTTGTCAGATCTCATTAATAGTCAGTACAGTTGCCCTCGAGGGGGGGGGGGTATAACCAGAAGTCCAATGAAACAGTCAAACTCAACATCCCATAACAAATCCTGCTTCTGCCCTTCCTGGGCTATTCATGCTACTTCTTGCAGCATCTTCTCAGGGTCTGCCATGTTGCTGTCCCTCCTGGGGTCTCCAGCAGCCTCTCTTGGGGAACTCCCTGCTACCGACAAACCTACCTCAGGGCCTCCCACAAGAGTCTGCCCTCCTGTCTATGGTTCCCTTCAGCTTGCTTTTCACCAGGCCCTTCTCAGAGACAGAGGGCTCCTCTCTGCAGCTCTTCTCCCCGCTTCAGCAGAGCTCACAGCTCTCTTCACGTGGTCCTCTTTCTGACCCCCTTCAGCCAGTGTGAGTCCTTAGAATGAAGTCCCCATCACAGCCGCAGCTGGAATAGGTCTAGTTACAGGCCGGGCTGAGCCTTGCTTGCGTTAAAGGGCCAGCTAGCCTGTGACACTAGGCAAGGTTTGTGGTGGAGCTTCAAGCTGAGAGGGAGCTTGGAGGGGCTGGGTAGGAGGCTGAAAAGGTGGGAAGGAAAATAGGGAATCACAAGGAGGGAGCTAGGATTGCCTGAACCCAGCGGTGATGGCTTACTCTGGGAGCAGGTGGAGGAAGAGGACCAGGTCAAAACGACGAAGAGGGATTCGGAGAACGGGATCAGACATTTGTTTTCTTTCTTTGGGCACAAGGCCAGAGCATCCAGCAGGGTCTGGGTCTTCAGAACCAAAGAAGAATTCCTATTATAGCCAGATTTCCAGGGGTGGACAAGACCACAACATTCTCCAGCCAGTTCCAATCTGCTGATTAAAACACTGGACTGGGACACTGATCTTAGTTCAGTTCCCACCTTTGACACATAATCCCTGTATGTCCTTGGGCAAATCTCTGTGTGCCTCAATTCCCCATCTCTAAACCGGGGATTATAATAATTCCCTTTTGCTGCCCTCTCTTCTGTCTGTTTAAATGGGTTCTTGTTCAGGATAGGAAATGCTACATGTTGGTATACCACCTAGCACAGTGGGGTCCTGATCTCGGCTGTGGTTTCTAGTTGCTACAGCAATACAACTAATGAAAATTAGACAATGAAGAGAATTTTTTTCCCTCTTATCACAGTGCATTATGTCCCATAAGATACTTATCAGTTGCTAACCTGACAGCTAGAAGTGGAGAATCAAGATAAAAAACAGAATATTTGAACTCCGGTTTGTCATGTGACTGGATCGTTTCTGCTCTGGGGCCTTTCTCTTCTCTCTATTCAAGCATAACTCCTGTTGACATCAATGGATTTTTTTTTCAATTAGAGGTGAGAGAAAACCCTCACAAGTCTGCAGTTCTATGACCTTTCCCTTCCTTGTCCATCAACTGCTGAGTAAGCGTGACCTTGTTTTCATTAGAAGAACACCTTGTGAGTGAACGCAGGATGTTAGGTAGAAACAGTGGTGCATAGGGCAGGGATTTCTTAGACAGACTGTGATCCAAGTTTCAACTCCAGAGAGAGAGCTGTTCAGTGTTTTATAACTAGAACCTGCAATTTTAATGAGAGAGAGACCAATGAGTTTGTGTACAATATACACCAAACCTTTGTCTCAAATTCAAACCAAACCTTTTCTAAGGTTCAAAAGAATTCAGTTAACTACCTGTTTTATTGCTACACTTCTCCATGCGTCCAGTTCCAGCTAGAAGGCTGGAAAAGAAAGGAAGTGCTGGAAGCTGAAACAACATGAGAAACACCTGTTCTCGAGAGACTCCCAGTCCAGTTTTGCAACTTCAAGAGATTTGTATAATTCAGAACAGCTTTCAGACTTTCGAGTGCATAAATAAATGCAATTAAATCCTCAAATATTGTAGGTTTGCTTTTACTTGTGGTGTTATACTATGAGTTGTGACAATACTGATCAATTAAACAGTTCTCTTGTCTGGAGCATTGAATGTTGGAGCTGAGTCTCAATGCAGATTGTAATTTTTGAAATACTGGGACTGATTATCCTCTATTCACACCAGTTAGACTCCATTGCCTTCCAATGAGTAACTCCTACAGGAGGAATTCCATTGACTAACAATGAGTTCATGTGGGGGTAAAATACCCCCTTTCCTGCAGGACTGGAGATGTTTGTGTTTTTACTATTACATGCTAGAGTTTGTCCTTGATGTGAGATATAAGAGTGAAATTCACCTTGTTGCAGAAGGAGAACTGGTTGGATCGTGTGTGGGGATTGAATTCAGGACCTCTACAGTTAAAAGCACACGTGTCTCCTGCCTGAACTAATAAGCCAGATTGCTAAAATGTCTATGTATGTGATCTAGCCACCTGAGAGGGACAGAGCCACTGTCAGAGGGAGTTAGCCACTTATTTTTCCCATGGATTGTAAGTTATGGCAGTGATTCTGCAACTGCTGCCCACAATGAGTAATAATAACTCATGGGCACTACTCAGTATGAGAAAGGGATGCACAATTGGTACCCTGTGTTTTCTGTTTATTTTGCCAAAGGATTCAGATGCTTTTCTTTCATTGCCATAGGCATCTATCAAGTAAATAGGATGATATTTGTGTGTGTGTGTATGCCTTTGCATATCTGTGTCTACATCTGTGTCTGCACGTGTGCGCGCCCGTGTGTTTGTCTTGACTGAATGAATCACTCTACCTGCTGTAGTGTAAAACAGCAAACATTAGTAAAACTGATAATAAGCCTAGTGGCGGTGATTCAACCAAAGCAAGCACATCTGTCACTGAGGAACAGGCTGCCAGGTTTTTCATCAAGGGAAATACAATTGAATAATAATGTAGTAAAGGTAAAGCAGCTTCAGCGGAGCTCTCTGCCAAATGAAACCAAGCAATGAATAAAGAGATAGATAAATAAAAGTGATATAAATACAAAACCTAACTCTCTCTCTGCCACCCCCCGAATACAAATTCCCTAATAATGAGTGGGGGGTGGCTAAACCGCAGCACTCCCGGGCTCTTCATTCAGATGGTGAGGAGAGTGAATGGGGGGAGGTGGGAACTGCCAGGGTGCCAGCAAGAACCTGGTTCTGGGAACACAAAATCTTCTCCGTGCCAATAACGGAATAAGAAGTTGGATGGCAGGGGGAAGTGCTTTCATCAAATGCATCGGGCCTGATTCTCCAGTGCCGTCTGGTCGCTTTGCAGTGCTCTGGCTGGGAAAAGCAGCCACCATCCTGTCTGAAATGGACAGACACAGCCTCGCTCACTTAGGTAGGAAAATCTTCTACCCCTGTCCCGCCCCTCCTGGGCTCTGTCTCAGAGTGTATCTGGGGAAGAGGGAGCACGACTGATGTGGCCCTAATCTTCAGCAAGCTCTGGCTGCTGTAATAGACCCTTCAGGCCATTTGCAACTAGTATAAGATATAGCAGCCCGGCTCACACCACAGACAGGGCTGGTGCCTGCTGGCCTCTTGACCCGAGTATTCACACAACGGGCTCAAAGACACCATCGCCGCTCCCCTCTTCTTCCATCATCTCATGCCATCTGGGCCATAATGTTTTACAATCGCCCCAGAGCTGGAATTCACCTCATCAATGACACCAGAGAGGCCCTTTGTAGTTAGAAATCTTATAGGGTAGAAGATTGTACAGACTACACACACATCTACAATGCAATAAAAGATCCATAGCTGGACTGGGACCTGAATCAGCTGACTCGAGCTCACAGGAGTACAAGTCTCACCGTAGATGTTTGGGCATGGACAGGGGCCAACGCTCTGAAATCCTGCAGGGAGGGCGAGTCTCAGAGCCCAGACTCCTGCTCGAGACCCAATGTTTTCATTGCACTTTTTAGCACCGCAGATTAAGGCTGTCATGCCCGAGTCAGCTGATCCGGGCTCTGACACTCGGTGCTGTGGGGGGGTTCTGACAGAGTAGATGTACCCGAGACATCTCAAAGGTGTGGTGCCATTATAGGGAGCCCTTAATTTTAGAGGTGAAATCCTGCTCCTATTGAAGTCAATAGCAAAAATCCCTTTGACTTCAACAGAGAAAGGATTTCACCACTAGAGTTAACTTCAGCAGAGGCATATTTCACCTCTAGGCCATTGGGTCATCTCTTGCTCACCTGAGCTGAAGACCATGTAGAAACAGAAGTCTCAGTCCACCTCGTAAAGCCAGTCCCACCCCAGATAGCTCTAACCGGAGCCTGGTTTCAGGGGAGAGAAACCAAAGATTGAATGGGGCCTAGAATAGGAACCAACACTTCGCTCTTCAGACTGGTCCCTTCAGGCTGGTCTTGGGAAAGTCTGTCTAATATCCTCCCCCACAGGCCACTAGTACAGTGTGAAGTGGAGACTTTCAGCCCCAAAACACAGAAGCCTCTCCTACTCAAACTGAACAGCTTCAACTGGGCCCCATTGAAGTCAGTAGAAAGACTCCCACACTTCAGTGGTTTTGGATCTGGCTTGGAGTCAACCAGAGACAATCCTTTATGGACCGGCCACCGTTTACAAGTATGTTTATAACTTGCATTGCCCTTTCCCACAGAGGCTGTGGGGATGGTTCTCATTTTACCAAGGGCTTTTCTACACTGCTCTGGCTCTACAAAGTCCTTCGGGGAGGCGGGACATACATGTAACTGATTCCCATTTTCAAGCCTTCCCTTTTTGTTGCCAGAGTGTAAACAAAATCAGATCCCATCGGTCTCTCAGGCTGTAATTCTACACCTTCTCTTAACCCTAAAAAACAGAGACTAAGTGCAAACAGCCTATATATTTTTCTTTCGCTGTGTGAGCTGTTCTGTTGGGTGAAGGCTTTTTGAATATCACGTCTGTTACATCGCACAAACCTTTCTTTTCCTTGCACATTGGGTGGCTTTCTTCTCTTTTCTTCTGTTTTGTTCCCATTTGAATTACTTTTACCAGAGGGGCAGAAAAAAACACCTTTTAAGCATTCATGTTTAGCATTCACTTGGCTTTTGAAACTGCTGCGGGCCTGAAGATAAACACACACACACACACACACGCACAAATGTTCAGACCCCTTCTGGCTGGAGTGGGGAGGGTGAAACAAACCTTTAGAATATTTGCAGTTGAGCCGGATTTGCAAAAGTGGCCCCACGAAACCAGAACGGCAGCAGCTCTACCAGGTTGAAAAGAAGCCCTCCCAGAAATTTCATTTTAAAACACACCTTGCCATTGCTTCCACTGAGCACATAAACAACTCCTGCAAGCAGCTCACAGAGTTACCAGAGCAGGCCAGCTGACCCCCTTCCCATCCTCCCCACCCCCGCATCCTTTCAGCAGCAAGATCAATACATTCTGCCCAGGTTATCAAACATGCTGCAAATATTCAGGCTGATAAATAGCCTTAGATGGAAATGGAAGACAATAAAGCTTGCATTGTTAGCACAGCAAATGCTTTTTAATTTCCCCCAAACAGAATGATAAATGACACCCAGCGGTAAGGACGTGGTGTGTGGATATGCGTGTGAGCGTGGGGGGAGTGATTTGACTGGGGTGTGCTGGATTGAAACTTTTCATTCGCAAAAGAAAATGCATGACCAGGCAACAAGGTGAAGAAAGGACTAAAAAGCAAAGCCAGGCCAGATTGTGTTGGGGGGGGGGTCACAGCTCCAAGTGCACCTGCCAGGTGCTCGCTGGTTATATTTACACATTACTGTGCGTTACCATTTCATACACACATACATTATCTTTTACAGCCCCCACTAAATCTGCAGGTAGTAAACTGCTCAGCAGTGCTTTGATTCCAAGGTGCTCCATTCCTCTCCTGCCACAAGCCCAGCTTATGAGTATATCCCTTAAACCCTTTCCCAGCACGCCACATCTGTCCTGGTTATAACACTGGTCCCCATGTTTTGACCAATCTGGTCAGACCCACTTACTGTTTTATAAGAAGAAGGAGAGGTTAGAAACAGTTCATTGATAGTTGCTAGGGAGCTGCGGGATGTGGAGGAATCGTAGGGAATGTAGACTTGGCAATGCTGAATAAGGTCATTGGTACATCATGTGTGGTATTGTGCCTCCAGCCAGAGCCCCTATCTGATGCTTCAGAGGAAAGTGCAAATAAACTCATAATGTACCTAAGTCAGCTGGGTGATGTCATACTTGGGATGGGAAGATTTCTCTCTGGTAATATCCTTCCAGGAATCTACAGTGTTATGAAAGTGATCTTCAGGCAAAAGCGGGCAATATATATCCACTTTGACAGTGTCTGCACCATGTATTGAAGTGTCCTTCCCACCAACAGAGTTACTTGCCCCTTTTACAAATAGAGCTGCTGGGAAGCGATGTGTTGCCTTGATGAAAAATTATGACAAAAAACAAATTTTGTTTTCATTGTTTTGACTAAATTTCTCGTCAAATATTGTGGGTCCTCATTAAAAAAAACCTGATTTTTTTTAATTTTTTTTTTTGCTTTTTTGTTAGAAAACAAAACAAAAATCTTTTTTTTTTTTTTGCAAAAATGTCCATGTTCCAAAGCTATATGCCATCAAAAAAATGTGTCAATGGTACATTTTTCACCCACCCTAGTTACTAACAGTAAATTCATTAAAAGAAGTGAAAATGGGCACAGGGCAGAGAGAGGGGTAGTCACGCAAAAATATAAGAAAAGTTGTGGTTTTCCCCTACAATTCTTCCCTAGAGGAATTTTGTGAGTTTGAAAGATTTTGGGTTACTATCTTTGGAGAAATCCTCTGTCTTTTTGCCTGTTTATTATCTAATTCATAAGACAGAAATCACCACAGTATTTAGGATATAGGCCTCTGCAAAATTCTCAGCCCTACCTGCTAAGGTGTTTAATTTTTTACTGTAGCAACCATGTCCAGGGAAAAGCAGATATTTCAGAGTCCACATATCACTTGCAGTCCTCAGCTTCAATTCTGTGACTGCCTATCTACTGGCAACAGCATAGTGACTCACTAGCTTATTTCACAGACTACCAAATATACTGCAAACCTGGCCTGGATTTGAACCAGGAATGCTGCAAGATAGAGGGAGAGTCCAGCTAGGAAAAAAGGTCTTGCCTCTGCTTTTAGCTCATAGAAGCCAGTGTGGGAATGTTTGAAAACTAATATTTTTGCTGTAGGACATATTGCTGCTCAGTGGAGCTTTCTGGACCATTGGCCCTGCTCATCCAGTTTGCAGGTGCAAAGACCTGACTGCAAATCACCTGGGAAATAAATGTTAAAACATAGTCTTGTTTGCATATTGACATTTGCACGCACATTTGCACATCTACTTTCTCATGCATGCTCATAGCATCTGTGTAAACAAATCTCTGATTCGTGCATACATGTATGGCAAGTAATCATGGAAAAGTGGCCTGCTATTATGATTTCACTGGAAATATTGTGACTTGATGTTTTTCTTAAAGCCCTGGCTCCTGGAGCCCTGTGATTAACTGAGAATCTCTGCTTCCATTTGAAAAGATAAAATATCAATGTTTCTAGCCCTCATGATTACAGGGGAAAGCTTGAAAATATGACCCTTAAAAGCAAAAGTGTCAGAGGGCAAATTAGAAGGACCCAACATTTATTATTTTGTTAAATGCCATGATTCCAGGGCACCTGTATCATGATTTTTGAATGTTTCGGGTTGGTGACTTTTCAGAACGCATCTGTGATTGTGGGCTCAGATCACAAGTCTTGCTTTGGGCCAGATTTTGATGCTGTTGTCATGCCAAGTGGCACCTTGCTCCATCAATGGACTCACTGAAATTGATAACTGGTGAAGCATGTTACTACTCAGCAGGCATGAGCATATCAGAATCAGGACCTTTATGATATCAGGCTCCTTGGTGTTTTTCCATACAGTTGCAGCACAGTATCTGAGCAGCACAGGGACTGTGCAATTATGCTCACATACCCTCAATGCATTTTAAATATTAAGGCACATAATAAAAATATGTATAAATAAAGAGAACAGCCATAAATAAAGTGCATACATAACTCAGTAAGTGAATTAATTATTATTTCGTTACTAGAGGCCTCATTCTCTGACAGTAACTGAGGGCAGAATTCTCTTGACTTTGCTACTGGTTACTAAATTCTACCACTCATCTCTTGCAGGTCAGATCCATTTTTTGACTAATACTTTCTGGCATTCATTTCATGTAAGTGGAAGTTGGTTTTTCTTTGACTCCGGGCCTTTCAGGCTGTGCACTCAGCATATTCACAAACTCAAGGATGCACGTCTTTCTGTATCGTGGCCAGCTGAGTAGTGTAAGGTCAGCTGGTTGACACATTCACAGTTCACTCCTACAGAGCACAGCAGCGCGTACTGTCCTTGCTCTTTCCTGGAAAATCCTGATAGGCTTTTGTGCCGTGTGGTTATTCTGAGAGGTGGATGGCCAGCATCTTTCTCTCTCATTGTTAATGCAATACACTGGCTGACAAGTCGCCATAAAAACGGTGCATTGAAAATAATGGCCAACTTTCGCAATTCTCCAATCAGAGGAGCAAATCCACTTGAAGACGTTGTTTTGACAGCAAGAGCAGTTGTCTCTAAATATAATTTATATAATGAAGACAGGTATAGAGGTCTTGAGGTTAAGAAGCTGAATGACAATTCAGGTGAGGTGGGGGTCAGTCCTTGGTTCTGCCATGTGTGACTTTGGGCAAGTCAGTTTATCACTCTGTGCCTCATCTCTGTTTCCATAAACGAGGCATACAGATAGGGTGACCAGACAGCAAATGTGAAAAATCAGGACAGGAGTGGGGAGTATTAGGAGCCTACATAAGAAAAATACCCCAAAACTGGGACTGTGCCTATAAAATCAGGATATCTGGTCACCCTACATAAAGATCCTTCCTTTCTTCCAAGCTTTGTCTGCTTGTCTATTTCAATTGCAAGTCTATTACCCTGTGTATGTGCAGTGCCTAGCATAATGGGGTTCCAACCCCCAATGGAGCATCAAGGCACAAGTTTAAACAAACAACAATGAAAATTACATATATTTATATTTGTCTCTGCACGCACACCCAGTATCCTCATCCTGTCCTTCATGTGTGCAGAAGAACAATTAAATTTCTATTGAACAGGTTATTTCAGAATACTCATCTGAACAGAACATCTGAAATACAGCTGGTCAGAAAATGGAACTGAGTTCCATGGAAAATTAACATTTCAAGGGTTTAGCCCCAGTCAGAATGAAAAAGCAAAGTTCCGAAATTTATCATGGAATGGAAATTCCAAAAAATGTCAGTTCAGGACTATTGAAACATAGGTGGTGTGTATTGTTTCATTATGAGATGTCAAAATATTATAACATAACAAAATATTAAGCATAATACAGACACTCTCCAGGTTATGGAAAGACCCAGCTTGCACAAATTTGCACTTGTGGAAAAAGTTCTGTAAGCTAAAAATAGGAGGGTATTTTTTTTTTAAAAAAAATTGCGTAATGGTTGGAGATACATTTCCAACTTACACAAATTCTGAGTTATGCAAGGCACTGGGGAGCCGAATGCTTGCGTAAGTTGGGGAGCGTCTGCATATGATATTAAATATAAATCTGCACTACGATATATTACAATACTATTTTTCTGTAATAGAAAAGTCAAAATGAATTTTTGGTGAATCATATCATGCCATCCTCACTTCTGTGCTGCTGCTGGCTGCAGGTCTGGGATCTTGGCCACCAGCTCCTGCTCCCCAGCTGCCCAGCTCTGAAGACAGCGCCACTTCCAACATCAGCACAGGAGTAAGAGTAGCTCTACCACAACCCCCCTACAATAACCTTGCAATACCCCCCTCCCCAGCTCCTTTTGGGGTCAGGACACCTGCAATTACAACACTGTAAATTTCAGATTCAAATAGCTGAAATCATGATAATTATGATTTTTTAAATACTATAACCGTGAAATTGACCAAAATGGACCATGAATTTGGTAGGGCCCTAGCTATTCAGAATAGCTCTGGAATAGCTCTCCAGGATGTGTGTACTCGCTGTGATGTACTCCGGGGATACTTGTTTGAAAATCACCAGTATTCCAAGAACAGGTTTTAGATCACAAGGCAGAGCCATTGGTGGAAAGAGTTTAAGCAAGGTAGCCTGGAACAATGGAAAGGAAGAGCACAGTAAATATAACACAGTAAATATCATAATGCCACTATATAAATCTATGGTACACCCCACCCCTTCAGTACTGCATGCAGCTCTAGTTACCCCATCTCAACAACAACAACAAAAAAGACATTATAACTGGAAAAGGTACAGGGAAAAGCAACAGAAATGATTAGGCATATGGAACAGCTTCTATCTGAAGAGAGATTCAAAAGACTGGGATAGCTTGGCTTGGAGAAGAGAAATCTAAGGGAGGATATGATAGAGATGTATCAAATCATGACTTATGCGGAGAAAGTGAATAAGGAAGTGTTATTTCCTCCTTCTCCTACTACAGGTACCAGAGGTCACCCAATGAAATGAATAGGCAGCAGATTTAAAACAAACAAAAAGAAGTATTTCTTTACACAACACAGTCAACCTGTGGAACTCTTTGCCAGGGGATGTTGTAAAGGCCAAAGCTATAATGTTGATTAAAAAAAGAGTAGATAAGTTCATGGCGGATCGGTCCATCAATGGCTATTAATCAAGATGATATGGGATGCAGCCCCAAGATCTGGGGGGTCGCTAAGCCTCTGACTGACAGATGCTGGGACTGGACGACAGGGGATGAATCACTCAATAATTTCCCTGATATATTCAATCACTCTGAAGCACCTGGAAGTGCCACTGTCAAAATATAGGATACTGGGCTAGAACAACTATTGATCTGACGCAATATGGCCTTTTTTATTTTCTTATGTCCAAAGACCATTGGGGTCAATGGAAGTCTTTCAACTGACTTCAGTGGAGTTTGACTCCAGGGCTAGGGTTATTGACTAGAAATCGACATGGCACATGTTGTACATCTGGGTTGGAGTGTAACCAGAACCTGGAGATACCCAGTGCAGAAAGGCAGGGGCTTGGAAACATGCACGCTTCCAGGCACCGGATAAACAAGAACATCAATTTCTGTCCCTGATCTTCTCTGAGCCAGAGACCATGCCTAGAAAAGTTCCTGTCAGGCAAGCACTTATTATTCCAAGCTTGTCACAGATAGACACATACTGTACTAAGTGAAATCACTGAGGCTTTACTGCAGGCAGACATTTTGAATAGGTCACTGCTGTCATGGGGCAGCACCACAGGACAGGGGCTAAGAAGGTGCCATTTTACACCTGATCACTTCCTGTTTATAAAGCACTCTGGGGATGTAAAGCACTTTATCAGGGCTAAGCTGTGGTAGTGAAAACCATTAAGAGGCTCTGTTAGCTGGTCATACTTTTCCCTGGATAATCAGACCTGCTCACTGATCCAGCAATACCTGTTACTCTGCCCAGCCATGGCGGATGGTAAAAATATAGGTTCATTTTGCCCCCACATCATCAAAAAGTACAACTGTGTCACCTCAAAGCAGAGTGTACATATAAGACAAAGCTGGAAGGCAGACAATTAATATCTGGCATTTGTACATGCATGATAGGCCAGTTTTATCCCTGAGAGAACTCCACAGAGTTCAATGGAGTTACCCAAAGACGAATTTGGCTCATGTTTAGGGGTTTCTATGTTCTGATGGTGTGGAATGCGGAGGAAGAGGGTTGGTGGGAGAAAGGAACCGTTCCAGCACATGGTCAAAGATTATTTGTATTACAGTGGCCTCAGCTAAGATCAAGGTCCCATTGCGCTAGGCACTGTACAAACACAGGGAGAAATCAGTCCCTGCCAAAAAGAGCTCACAGTCTAAATAGGCAAGAGAGACAAAGGAGGGAAGGGGAAACAGAAGTGACTTGCCCAAGGAATAAAACCCAAGTCTTCCAATTCCCACTCCTATGCCCTATCATCACACCACCCTCCCATTCCCAAAATACTTGAAGCCCAAAGTCCTTCCATGCAGAGGCCTCCTTTGTCAAAGGGAAACAGTCCAGCATGAAGCAACCTAAAAGGCAGAACAAAATAAATAATTCAACTTTTCCCTGTCTTCCCTTATGCGTGTCCTACCATTGTCTCCACCTACCTAGTTTCACCCCACGGCACAGCTATTCTCGAGCAGCCCGCCCCATCGTTGTCAGGTGCTCTATAGGAAGCATGAAGGAAAGAGGATATGTATTTTAGTTTGAATTTCTGTTCACAAATTTCTTCACAGTGGTACCCGGAGGACAGAGCCCGCACTGGAATGGAGCAGAGCTAGGACCGATTTGGTTTTCACTGTCTGTGCAAACTCATGACACCTTGTGCAAAGACGTGGATGTAGGTGAGAAACAGCTAGTGGAACGGTATAAGATAAAGCCCCATCACCCCATTATACCCCCTCCGCCTTCCACCCACTTGCGATTGAATTGCATCCATTTTGCAGATTCCCTGGACATAAACTTGGTGAAACTTGAACTACTAGAGCCGCTTCCATTTCTTTCACTTTCCATTTCTGAATCGCTATTCCTTGGCGTGCAGGAGGCACTGGGAGAGAGGAGGAGGAGTTGATCAGTTGGGCCAGCAGCCCCAGACATGACTCCTGGACTCCCTGGAGTCCCCTCGCAGACCCCCAGGGGTCTGCCATCCCCACTTTGAGAACCACTGCTATACTAGTTGACTCAGAAAAGTAATTCTGAGTAGAAATTCCAGGTGTACGTGTGTATCTACTCTTTTGGTATCTGGACCAGAAGGTAACAGCGGCAGCTCGCAGGAAGCTGTCTCGGAGCCCTCCCCCACTAACAGACAGAATGCCTCTTCTGCTTAATGAACTGGTGCCTATGTCATTATCCCAGTGATGGGGCCTGCACGTGCTAGCCCAACAGGAAATGGACCGTGAGGCCATGTAACAACATTTACATGCAGATGGGGCAATTGGGCACCGCAAAAGAAAAAGAGAGCTCTAGACAGAAAAGAAAGAGCGAGAAAGAGGAAGCGAGAATGCTGGAAATTAATGCCCCTCCCATCTCAGTGTCCCCATGGTGATATGAAAAGTCATTAAACACCTCAACAGGCCTGCACACTAGAGTAAACAGGGCCATCTAATAGGACAAAGGCTTTGGCACTTTATCTATTGCCTCGCTCTGGATTCACGGAACCAGCAAAGGTTATACATGTGCAAGGTGTCCTTCTGTGCTTTTAATATTCGCCTATCAGCAAGATAAAATGCTTCTAGCGCCTTTCCTTGAGATTTTCTCATTGAGGAGAGAGAAAAAAATGTGACTTACTCCAGCTGCACCTAGAATGTCAAAGGCAGGGTTTTTTCTGCTGGAGAAGTCTGGTTTCCAAACTAGTGGTGTGAGCGAGTGTTCTTGGCCTGCAGCCACTGCAAAAAGCCAACGGGGCAGCAAGAAACACCAGGCAAATGGAGAGTGGACTTGAGTGTCCCTCATCAGAAATGTACAAAGCACCCTGTAAATAGGGGCTGAGGGGAAAAAAGAGTTTTACAAACAAAAGGTGTTTCTGCGAAGAACAGGGAAAGTTGCAGTGTGCAAACATTTTTATTAATCATGTTTATGACAGTAATGCCAACAGAATAACCCATTGTGCTAGGAGCTGTACAAACACAGATAGGAGATTGTCCCATGCCCTAAAGAGCTTGCAATTTAAACAGACAGAACAGGCCCAGGATGAGGGCTAGAATGCAGTGGTGGGGGGCTTTTTAATAGAAGAGAAAGGAGCTAAAGTGGCCCAGGGGTCTATTGATTTTACATTAGCAGGAGTCTGAGGGCCTGGTTCTCAGTTACGTTAATGTCCCTTTGCACTTCTCATTCAGTGCAATGTAATCTAAATCCACTTTCAGGCCGTGTTATATCGCCAGAGCAGTGGGATGAGAAGTGTAACTGAGAATTCAGGACTGAATTCTTCATCAGCAGCCAGGCAGGAACAACTCTTAGTCAATTGGAAGTTGAAGATTGTGGCATTTCTCATTGGAAAGCACTATTTTCTGATGGTTAAAGCTGGGGGCTGAGTTCAGGAATCAGAGGTTTCCTGATTCCGCCATGGGCTTGCTTGTGTGACATAAGGCAAGTCCCTTAACATCTCTGTGCCTCAGGAATATTTACCCTTCACTGAAAATCACTGAGATTTATAGATGAAAGACGCTATATAAGTACCAAATATTACTACTATTCTCCCTCAATTTTCAATAAGGTCTTATCATTGACTTGTGATCTTGCTGTTATAATAATGCAGGCACTCTTAATATTCACAGGCCTTGGCTTGTGGTTTCCCCCTGGGAATACTATTTTGTCCTCCATTACCACCTGTCATCTAAAAATCTCAAAGAGCTCTACAAACATCGATTACCTGGGCTGTAGAACAAGCCCACAAGGAAAATATTATTCTAGACATTATCCCCACTTTGTAAATGGGTAATCTGAAGCATATCATTAATTTGCCTAAGGTCAATGAACAAGTCAAAAGTCAGAGAGAGAATAGATTCCCAGGAGTCTTGATTCTTAGTCTCTTTCTTTAACCAGTAGGTAATATTCCTAGGGAGACCTGAATTCAAATACCACACCACAGATTTACAAGGGGCTCCTTCCATTTTCTCTTCCAACAGTTTTCCTCCGGACATTTACTGGATCAAATTCCAATTGTTGTTTTCCCTGTGCCCACCTGAGGACAATTTTGCCTCCTAATCATCATCCCTTACAATAACTGGACTGAAAACCAAACAAGGTCCCTGCTGACAGCCTTTCTGGAATATTGATACAAAATGCCAGGAATACAGATACCAACTTATTCTGTATGCTGTACAACGACACCCTTCTTACAGACGGTTGCAAGAAAAGCTAATTTAAGATATTTAGGAGAGAAAGGGATTATTTCCCTTTAAAGCAGGGCCCTTCCAGGTAACAGATTATGGAAATTTTAGATCCATGTGGAGATGCTGCTACTAAAGGTGCCACTTCCTCCATTGCTGTCTCCATGCGTGGATGTGGAACTGATGCTCTGTGCAGCATGGCCAGCTATTGAGCAGCTTCCTTCTTTGGACAACGCCAAGGCTACCATCAGTTTATAAGCATAACTGTTCTGCAACACATCAGAGCCTCACTACCCTGGAGAATAAAAAGACCTAGCAAGGTGGATGTGATCGAATGTGGATCTCTTGCACCACAGTGTGCAGTGCTGCTTTTAAGCTGTTGTGCCAGCCTGGGAAAATCATTTTATTTCCATGAAAGTACATTGCCTCTGCCTTCAGTTCTTTGCAACTGTCCCTTTCCTGCCCAGAAAGCTGACTCTGAGTGAGTTCTGCTTCCCTTCCCTCCCAAGGACATTGGAGGTTTAGAAGACGTTGATGGTCCTTGACCAGCAGCATTAAGACACTAAATTACACTGACATGGCCCATAAATCGCCAAATGAGGGAGGCCCAGACAGTGGTGTGGCGTGAGTTGAATATACTGAGAAGGTCTGTGAGGTCTTTCCTTTGCCCAGGGTTTCAAGACACAAAGCTCAGATTATGACGGACATAGAAGACATTACCCATTGCACCAACAGATCCCTGTGGGGGCAGGGAAAGGCTCCATCATGCTTTTTCTTCTACTGCTAGTAATGTATTATAGCAGCATAAGGGTTGGAATATTTATTCCATTATCACAGGGATTCTGGCTGATATTACATAATGTCTGTGCTAAAGGAAATGTCTAAGTAAAAATAGACTTGGAGGGAAAATAGATATTGTCTTTTAAAAATATCTAACATTCATTTATGAAAAGATTTTTTTTAAAAAAAAACACCTATGATTTAATCAATTAGAGGCTGCCACTTTCATGCCAACAGGCAGGAAGATAGATAGATATTGTTATGTATGTAGTTACTATTAATTTAGATTTATAAATTAAAAGAAAGGGGCACCTATCGACGGCTGTAGGTATCCTAGAGAAAATTTTCTAGCTGTCTGTAGAACAATGAGTGGAACTGGGGAAAGACAGGTTTCAAGGGGGATGTATTCAGGTGTTGCACGAGATGCTTTGAAATGCAAGCGATGGCTGCCATCTTGGCAGACAAACTGGGGAATGAATGGGACCTCCAGAGCTAAAAACATGAACTGCTACAGCTTCAGTTAAAACTCCAAGCATCCTTGTGGCTGTAACAGACTCATATCTTCTATAAATTGGCACAGAGAGAGTAAGAGACAGGGGTCTTGTGGAAAAAATATTATATGATATGTTATCAAAGATCTGTATCCTAATCCATATATACAAGGAAGCTGAATTAAGGTTGCAAAATGAAAGTGGGGAGCAAACTGAAAAAAATAGCAAACCTATCTTGTGGCATCATATGTACCCCCATACAGGTCAGCAGCAGGGTTGGAACCTTTAGATCTACCACACAGATGTCTGCCACTTGAGTTAACAGAGTAAATTGATAGCAGTAGTAGGTTGCCATCTTCTGTGTGGCACTAGAAGGGGTGGTGGTGAGACATTTCATCAGTGAGTTTCACTTATATTTGATGACCACTGAGGAATGGTGAAACTCGGGAATCTTGGATTCCAGTCCAGACTCTGAGGAGGTATGTGCTCTAGTGGTCACACCTTCTGTCTGTTCCCTCCAACCCAACCATTCGGCCATGTCCCTATCCCAGTCCAATCTCAGCTTTTCCTGACAGTTTCTTTGCTCATCCAGTGTCGTTTCTTCCCCACACCCTGACTTCTTATCAGATCTCTATATGCTCAGTGAGCATAGAATATATGGAAAGTTTAGTCCAAAACTCAAAAGAAGTATCTACTGAACATGTGCAAATGGAGGTTTCTCAAAGGTTTATAACTTGGCTAAATTTGGGTGGATTTTCACTAGAATAATATAAGGAACTGCCCTGACAAAAAGGCCACCTCACCCCACCTCCCACCAAATTCCAAAGTCCTTCCTCCACACCACGGACCTAGAGCTTCTTAAAGAAAATTCTCACCAGATTTTTTTTTTAACATTTTTCCCTAGCCTCATCCTCAGAAATGGCTGAACTATTTCAGTCAAAACTTTCCAAAACCAAAATGCTACCTCAGACACTGAGCATGGAAAAGTTCAGCCCAAATGATTAAAGCCTGACACAGTTGTAAACAAATGAAAACAGGGTCTTATAATGGCAAGTTTTGGACAACTTTAACAACAGGTGATGCTACCAGCCCTGCCTATAATATGAAATTTATCTAAAACTAATGTGCAAATTCATGTATCCCTGGAGTCTTCATTATGGTTAATTAATTGATTTCAAAGGAGCTACATCAAGTTGTGTCCCCACCTAGTTCCTGCATTTCTATCTCCGCTATTGTCTTTCTGTTTTACAGGAGACAAGTCACTGAGCCCTCTGTGCTTCAGTTTACCCATATTTTCCTACTTTGAGGGGTGTCATGAAAATTATTGGTGACAAACTGTCCTCTGTACCTTTGAAAATCTCCCCCTTAATTTCTATCTTTAAGATTATTTTACTTTATTAGATGACAATATTAGTTTGCTCCTTTTTGTTGTATAAACCAGCTGCATTTCAAGAACTGTTGAAGAAATTGTGGGCTTTAAAAAAAATTAAGAGTTCAGCGATTTAGAACAAAAATATACATTTTCAAACTAAGAAAGAAAGAAAGAAAGAAAGAAAGAAAGAAAGAAAGTCCCAACATCATGTGTCCTCTCTACAAAATATCAGGGTCTGTTGCCATTTTGTTTTAGAATGTGACCTTACCTGAATATTCTGGCAGCCCACAGGTGATAGGCATTTATGACTTGGCATATGGCTAGGAGTTTTTTTTAAAATTGGTCATGGTAGTGGGGGGGGGGGTGCAGTTCACAATTAATTGTGCCCAGCAGATCAGTAATAATTCAGATTATACCAATGATGCACAATAGTTCATTGTTCCTGCTGCTGTCTGCAAATAAGTCAGGGAGCTGGAAACAAAGTATTTACCTTTGAGACATCTATGCACTGTCTTATATAACTAGAGCAATGGTTCTCAAACATATTTGATCGCAGCCCCTTCTTTGTGTCTGAAGTAGTGTACGCCCTCTCCCCCTGCCACACAGTACGTATACCAATAAACAAAATCAACATGTAACTCTTGATAAATTTTAAAAACGGGAAGTCACTGATCCAGCCAGCCATCCGAGTATATAGAAATGTATTTTTAAGTGAGACTGCTGACAGTATTGCCTCCCTTAGCTCTGTGCTGCTGCTGGCAGCAGCACTGCCTTTAGAACTGGGCACCTGGCCAGTTGCCACCGCTCTCTAGCTACCCAGCTCTTCTGGTAGTGGCACTACCAGCAGCAGTGCAGAAATAAGGGTGGCATGGACTATGCATCTGTTTGAACACATCTTGGAATTTGCTCTCTATGCCCTGACCAACCTGCAAAAAAGGTGTTATTTCTCTGCAATTGTTTGGAGGAATCAGCTTTGCTAGTTATTCATTGCTGTGGCTAAAGTATGCACAGTATGTTTTTTTCCCTAAAGCCCTTTTTTACCTAAGTTTTTTTTTTCTCATAGTTCCCCAGAATACATTCTGCCCCTGTCCAGGGGAGCATGCCTCCTAATTTGAGAAGCTCTGAACTAGAGGATACTCTGTCTTCTAGCCCTCCAAAGTTCACAGTACATGCCTAGTCCAAACTGCATGCATCTCGTTTTTACTTTCAATAAGAAAAGCACCTAGAAGTAAGTAAGTGTGTGTGTGTGTGTGTGTGTGTGTAATCCAGGTGTGCCCTATGCCTCACTTGTAGGGTTTATTGTTTCACAGTACTCTCAATCAATCAGATCCCTCTCCCACAAACTCACAGTGAGAAAGGTGGACAGTGTCCATGTAGCGGATAGGTGATGGAGTCTGTCATTATTTACTTTGTGTACTGAGCGTGAGGAGGAAAAAATGCAGACTCAATGATTTCAGCAAAAGTACCGACACAGCAAGAAAGGCCGGCAGACAGATTGCTTGGATAGACTCCTTTTTAGTAACAAGATCTATAGCAGCCCAGGTTTTCTGTTTGTTGTGAGGTTTTCAAAGGAATGCATTTTTGCTACAGATTAAGTTAAACAGGCATGCTTTGCTTTCCCTAAGTCTCTCTTCCTGCTACCTAAGAAGGTCTCTTATACCAGAGAGGAGAAATAAGCTTACTTTTGTGCTCCAAATTGCAGAAAGCAGCTTTCAATTTAGAAACAGCTGCTAGTAACTTCTCAAGGTTTGTGTGAGCTGAGGATTTTGCAATAGCAATATGGAATTGGGTGTTGTGGTTATAGCAAAGGCCTGCGGCTGAAGAGTCTCGTTGATTTCTGTGGGTTTTGGACCAGGTCCCACGTCTTCCTCCTCTTTCCTGTACACTTGTGGAGCTTGCACTACAGGAATTCACATGGTGGATGAGGACTGAAAGCTTGGTGTGAAATTTAGATGTTGTTCCTCAGTCACAATCCCACCACTGCACTCAGCTCCAGACTCCTGCCCCTGATAGCTCAGAATCTCTTTTTACTTTTGCCTTCCCACCACACAGAACACAGTGCATTGCTCAGTAAGCAAATTAGTTATTGTTAATTGTTGGAACACTGCCATTGGTCATATTGACAGAGTTACCTGTCCCAATGGTCCAGAGACAGTTCTATTGTCCACAGCTTGTAGTTCCCTGTTTGCAAATTGCCATGGATACTTCCCATAGGCCAAAGCAGAACGGTCCATCTCTCAGGAGCATGGACAGCTCCTTTGGTCCAAAGACTTCCCTCTGCACCTTCCCTTCTTTAATGTCCTGGGCACAGCTACTTCTAGACAAGGTGTCTCACATAGATTCTCTACAGAGCATTCCCTGTTAAAGGCAAGACCATATCTTACATATTATGGAAAATTCCTTTGATAAAAGATGATCATGAACAACTTAGGTGTCATATTTGCTAATCAATGTGTGGATAGAATACTGCTCTAAGGAAACTACTATTTGCTGATCTTAACATATGGAAAGTCTTTTTTGCCAACAGTTCTTCATCCAGGGAAAAAAATATCAATTGCACCATGATGAGTGATATTAATAACAAGAGGTTATGTCATGCCTTTCATCCAGATAGATCCCAAAGCACATTGCAAATTCTCCGTATAAGGATGACTTTGCCCATCAAATGAATTTCATTCACCTCTCGGGTGGAATACAGTCACAATTTCTGCACCTACCACAACAAAACAGATTATGTAAAGGTAAAGGAACAATTTACTTCTCAAATTGAAACAATAAAGGAAACATTTTAATTTCCTTACTAGAAATTTGGCTGAGACATCAATATCAACACAGCCTACCCTTGCCAAAAATGTCACCAGATCATTAATTATCCTAAATCAGAAGTGTTGTGTCTGTCATGTTAGAGAAGAGGAATATCTCAGCTGTGATTAGTCTAAAGGGGATTCTCTACTGAGGTTTCTGAACAGACAAATCTTATTCTCCCTTGATCACTTGCTCCTAGAATAACTGTCATAGCCTCTGCTGCTTGGTAATCACCCCAAGTTTCCTTAAGCCCAGCCTGGATCCAGCCATCATGGACTGGACTGATGGCTGCTCTACATTTAGGATCTAAATTTGACATCCCATCTCCAACAACACAGAGACCCCTGTGGTAAATATTGGATGAGCATTAACTCCCGGAGAAAAGCATGCCCGACTGAAACACCAACCACTTCCTTGAAGAGCCTCTGGGCTCTCTTACTGAGGTACTGACCTGGCTCACTCTTGCAGGACTTATGACCACTGCTGATAGACCAGCCTGAGATGATAAGGCTTCAGAGAACATCACTTTCACCTTCAAGTGAAGTATAATTAAAAACTAAAATGACACATTTCCCTAGGAGCAATCTCCCTAGCATACTAAACCTATGCAAGGACTAATGAAGAAACATTTTGGATTCCTAACCATTTTTGTAACAGCATATCAGCAAAACAAAAATCCTCTTGGGATTGAATGGGACATGGTAGAATGCATGAATGTATTTGTATCTCTGTCTAATAAACTGTACATTAAAGTGATCCTTGCTTACAATAAAGTCTTAGGCCCTGAGGTGGCTGAGCATTCATTCATAGGCTCAATGCAGGTGATTAAGTCCATTCCTATACAACAAAGAATCGAAACATTTTCTTAGAGAGAAAGGATAGTCCAGTGGCTGGGGCAGGATACTAGAAAGAGACCTGTGTTCAAGTTCATGCTCTGACACAGATGTACTGTGTGAGCTGGGGCAAGTCATTTAGAAAGGGATCCACAGGGGATGCATCAATCCCAATTTTGTCTCCACTGTGATCTGCAAAACTCCTGCTGACCCCTTTGGTGCCTCACCCCACCCATTACGTATGTTTTTTTGGAATAAAAGTTCCATAGGCAACTATGTTCCTGCCTCTTGGCATGTGCCCTGTGACCACAACAGCTATTCCTTTGTGAAGAAATACTTACACAATAAGAGAGAATGGGAACGACTCGATAGGGACTACAGGAGCCCCACATCGGGGGGCTTAGAGCACACTTGTGAGGGGTGGCAGACCCCTCTTCAAATCCTTTCTTCCACTCCCACAGAGGGGGGAACTGAACCTTGATTTCCCACTTCCTAAGCAAGTTCTCTAACCACTCAGCTAAAAATTCTAACCTGAGTACCACCTTCTTGCTCCTGCAGCCATTTGGGGTGGAAAGAGGCAGGCACCTAATTCATTCCCTCAAAAGCAGCTGAGGCACCAAAGCCCCCGGACTCCAGATTGGGGGTTCCCCTTCATGGATCACTAAGCAGAGTCAAGCACCTCCCTACAGCCAGGGCTTTGCACCTATCTCCAAAAGCGGGTGTGGCTTAACACACGCCCCAGCATCTCCCATTAAGTAGTGTAGGTGGCTCCCTGCCTAGTGTGCTGGCATCTGTGGATTGCATTCTTAGGCACCCTTGGCCCCCATGCATTGTACAGGGAGCCTAGGGATTGCAGTGGGTTTCTGTGATTTTCTAGACACCTAAAAGTTAGTCAGCATGACACTCAGCATCACAGCACCTAAGTCCCATCATGGATTCCCCACTTAGCCTCTTTGTATCCCAGGTCCCTATCTGTACAATGGGCAGGATAGCACTGCCCTACCTCACAGGGGTTTTCTAATGATACATTCCTTGGTAATGTCACCTGCCTAAGCTAGGTAGCCCATGTGAGTAGTTTCACTTGACTGTACTGAGCCAGGCTGTCCCTGAAGAAGACTGGCCTCAAGCTTAAGGCACTGGACTAGGACTCAGTAGATCTAGGTTCACTTCCTGGGTCCCGCACAGACTCACTGTGTGACTCGAGCCAATCACTTCATCCATCTGAGCCTCAATCCGCTGCCTGTAAACTGGGGTTACTAATACTCCCCCTTCTTCCTCCACTTTGTCTTGTCTATTCAGACCATTAGCTATTTGGGACAGGTATTATCCCATGGTGTGTACAGTACCTAACATAACGATGGCCCAATTTCAACAGGGGCTTTAGATGCTACTGTAATAGGAATAAATAATAACAGGTTGACGTAAGTTTGGGTGACACAGTCTGCTCATCCAACCTGCCTGTGCTAGAAATTCAAAAGCAAGATCTGTCTGAAGCCCAGATTAGTTTCAAATGAATATTTGAAAGGTTTTTGCTTCACCCAGTGTTCAACATGAGCTTTAAGTGTAATGAACCTTGTTTGCTTTTGGATCTCTAATAGGATCCCTGAGTTAATTTTCTGAGCTTCACCCCCCAAGGAGTTGTTAGCATTGCATGCCCAGCATTGTTTCCATTCCGTAGGCTGCTCCTGCCTCAGAGGAGTTGTTAGGCTGAATGCGAGGTGTAGTTCCTACTTTTGTATGTTAATTGATACACTTTTTAATTTTACTTTTGCATATTGTTTGAATTTGTTTAATTGTAAATTAGATTCTAAAGAGCCCTGCTCAACAATTACTGCGTGCCAGCAGAGCTCTCAAACAAGGAAACATTCTTCAGAGGAAATGCAGATGAAATCCAGAGTATTGCTGCACAAACACTGATGCAAAGTAAAAAAACCAACAACAAATCCCACCTTTAAGAACAGAAGGGGGGAGGATGTTTTCACTATGAATTCCTAATTTCTATTGATGTTAACAGGGGGTTATGATTGCTTACTGACAGCAAACCAGTACCCAAAGGATTACACTTAAAATACCTTCAACAACTCACCTGATATTTGCCTTTTGGAAATGTTGTTAGGTCTGGAAATTTTCTTAATGCCAAAAATGAACTCCTGGAAAAGAGGGGGAAATGCTAGAAAGAGATTTGCATTCACAATTATTCTTTTACACTGGTATGCATCAGGAATTCTGCAATATGCCATACGGGATCAGACCTTAGGAAAATGGTCTGGATGCTCCAGTCGTTGCCAGTGGCCGGAACCTAATGCTTCCTAGGAAGGCAAATCGTCTCACCTCACTCCCACTAAGGCATGTAGCCCCATGTGCAGTGCTGCACTGGAGCAACTTCCTTTCTGACCTCCCGCCCAATCAATAAGTTGCGATCAAGCATCAGTCCAGAGGTGCATGTGCACATATGTAAAGAAGATATGGGCTGTGCTTGGTTTTTCAGAGCCTCATTGGCCATTTGCAAAACCCAAACCGGGGTGATTCATATCTGGGATCCATTTGTAGATGTTTAGGCCAGAAGGGACGATCGTGCTCTTCTAGTCTGAACTCCTGCAAGTTGAAGGCCATAGAACCTCGCCCTCTCCGGACCATCACAGTCCAGGGGGAAGGAGTGGTGAAGAGAAAAATATTCAGTTTTGTCCCATCCAGAGTGGAGTTGTTTTTTTAAAAAAAACTAAAGCGCCAGTCAGGAGTGGGTTTTGTGAAATGAAATCCAGGGTTGGTTCAAATGCAGATTTTGCCACAGTATTTGAGGGGGGAAGCTTGTGCTCTCATCCTGAGTTCTTCTGGTGATCCACCCCACCAGCAGATGCTGGAAGCCTGCTAGGAGAGAGTCATCTGATTCCTCCTGACTTGTGATGACTGCCATGGCTTCTTTACTCCATCCTAACTGTAAAGGAGGTGGAAGCACATATTTCAGCAGAGAGTCTATGGGGATAAGCAGTCCTAATGGAGTAAGCCTATGAACAGTCTGTCCCGGGAAAAAGACTTGGGCTGGAGTTTATATTGTTAAGGGGGCGAATTTTAACCAGCATGGAGTATAGAACCTGTCTTTTGGTGTAAGGTGGAAATGCTACATCATCACGGCCCACCTGTAACTGAGACATCTAGGAAAGCACAATATACATAGACCTGAATATAAACATACATGACAATGGACCCAATTCTGCAACACTTACTGAGTTCCCTGGGATGCTACCAGTGGACAAGGGTTGCAGGACTGGGCAGAGTATTCTTTTACAAAATGGATCTGTAACAAATAAGCTTCTAAACCAGCTTTTCTCCATCCCTGGATCATTACAACATAAAATACATGGCAGAGGAAAGTGCTGTTTGTCTCCTGTGAACAAGGTCTTCACTTCCCTAATGGAATCCTGCATATTCAGACTGGCATTAGGTGGGTGGAGACATGCATTTGCCAAGTGGGCTGCCCTCCAGGAGACCCAGCTGAGCTGCACTGATTTGCTCTGACAAGGACTCAAATAAAAACAGAGCTAGAGCAAAGTTTTTGCTTTACAGTGATTTTCTTTCCCTTATTCTCTGTTGCCTCCTCTCGGCTTACAGTTTTCAAGCTCTCAGGTGAAGGTTGTTGGCTTGGAAATTCTCTCCTGAGTGCTATTCCCTATTTTTCCTTGGGTATTTATTTTTTTAAAGTTTCACAGAAAGTCTAGTTGTGTGGAGCTTGAAGGAGACCAGGCTGAATCAGGAAAAGCTTTGAGATCTTGGGAAGAACCACAAGCTATGTCTGTGGGATAAAGCACAACAAAACGATTCTCTGGCCACACACACACTCCACAGAATAATCCTTATCATCTTCATAGCTCAGATCCTCAGCTGGTGAAATCAATGGGGCTATTCTAGTTTATGCCAGCTGGGGATCTGCTCTCTGATCCATTATCTAAATACTCAAAGGAATGGATCAAGGGAGAACTTGATCTCATTTTGATGATTACTGCCTGTACATCAGTAATAGAGTTAGAAAAACAGCAACAGGTTGGTTACAGCTGCTGGGCTCCAACTAAGGTTTGAGTGGAGACGCCACATGGAGCACAAGTCATACTACAGGCTTAGCATAGTCCTCCATACTGCACAGCATAAAGCTCAACTCCATGGGAATCCTCTCCTCACGCAGATTATTGGCAAAAGATCCGGGGAGACAAGAGATCATGAGTAATCTTCAACTTGCTAATCTATGGGACAAATGTCCTGTTGGTGTAGTTAGGTTGACCTCCGGGGAATCATGTCAGCAGAGAATTTGGCCACAGAAAATCTATCTGAAGAGATCTTTGAGTTTCACACTCCATGTTTAAGGTCTCCCTGCTCCTGCTAGGGAGAGGTACCAAAGGCTTGGTGCTTAGGCCCAGTGGTGGAGTAGAGTATGAGGAAATTAAACACTGATTAAAACGCTCATCCTGGAAGAGGGTATTCTTTCTGCAGAAGCTGTGGTGTGACTAGATGAGTAGAACAACGTAGGGATTCTCGGGTATCGGTGGAGATGGAATTTGAAACCCTCGCGCTCCAAGGAGAAAGATCAGTAGGCCTCCAACTCATATGGAGAAAGAAGTGAGAGGGAAAGTCATTGACGGCGTGGGGCTTACTGGCCAAACTTCCCTTTTCCGAAGCAGTCGGCACACTAGATTATTTCATTCAACTTTCACCTCTGAAGATCGGTGTTCAGTTCTTATCTGAGTCACCAGAGAAAAGAGTTTGGGGCCTCAGCCTCTGCATTAGAACAGTTTCGCCTCATCAAATTGGCATTTTCTTCTCTGCAGAGACCAACGACTGAAGTAGCTGTGGGTGCTGCAGGTGGCCCGGGGCGGGGCAGAGGCAGCTTGTGTAGTGTTGGAAATTATGCCTGTCTCTATCCTTTTCTATCAGATCCTTGCTAATTAAGTGCAATACCAAGATGATGGGTGCTGCGAAGTACCATTAGCATTCCCCTTTCACAGCCTCCAACTTCATCAAAGAGAAGGCAGGCGCTGCTGGGTCAGGTTTAATCACATTGGTATAACAGGTAATACCCCCTAAGGTGGGTTGTTTGCAGCAAGGGCTGGGTCTGGACTTCTGTATCTTACAGCAGGATTCTTTCCCGCCTGAGCTAAAAAACTCAGCTCTGTCAGGCTGTAGCAGGCTCATCAACCTCTCTCTGTGGTCTAGCCAGCTCTTGGGGGGCACAGAGTACCACGCTGAGTGGGTGTGGATTAGAACCAACAATAAAGAACAGAGCTATTATCTCTATACCCTACAGAAGGCCAGTCTTTCTCAACTCGGCTCCATCGCGGGACCGGTGTGGGGAAAGAAAGCAAATTTCCTCTCTGCGGATAAGAAGAATACTATCCGTTTCAGTATCGTGTTTCTGTCCATTTGTTTATATGAAACAAGCTGCCTGCTATCATTTCTGCTATTTGACACAAATGTTTTCTCTAGGATAGAAGTTGCCTTCCCTGCCTTTGTTTTGACCAATAAATCACACCTGCAATTCTTTTCCACTTGACCTTCTGCAGCACAGATGTGACAAACCCCCTAATTAAACCATTATTTCCTCGCTCTTCCTTCGTTTTTCCTAATGTTTCCAAGACAGCCAGCTAAAGCCAGAGGCAACAGTTCTGCTGAGGCGCGGCTCTCCCCGGACACTTCTGCTGGCTGCTGCTGCATCTGGGAATAGAGCAGCGATGAAGTGAGGAAAGAACAGACCCCGAGCGAGGAAGGAGGTGGTTGCTTTCAGCTCCTGCATATCATACCGCTGCCCCATGTGGCCCAGCAAAGAGAAGTTCTGGAGGCCTGCAATGGTACTTTGAGTGCAGTAGCCTAGACTCCCTGTTCTACACACATTCTCCTAAGGAGTTGCAGAGCAGGCTTTTTCCCCTGGATTGGGTTATAAACACAGGCCTTTCTATTAATTTCAAATGATGCATTTCTATCTTCAGTTATGAATAAAACAGATCAATGCCACCAGCATGTTTTATCGGCCCTCCTGTGAAATGAATTTGTAGAGAGACATGCAGATGAAATTTGTAAGTGAGGACATATTGATTATTTCCATCTCAGTTCAGGCAGTAATTCCACCTGACGCCTCTTCCCCTGTTTCAGCTCATTATTTATGCCATAAAAACACTATCTCAATGATAATAACAGGCTTCATTTACAAGCCAGAGCATAAAGCATCAACGCTTAAGATTTCAGGAGGTGGGTGAAAGGGAGAGAGACAGATTTAACAAGTCCTGGAGATGCACAAAACTGCTGAGGCTGATCTTGTGGCTTTTTATGCCCTCAAAAAAGAAGATTGAGAGCAGGTGTTAGATTACCAGACTCTTTATTAATAACTCAAGGCTTGTATGAGAGCTGGATTGATGGTGCACTCAGCACTTTCCCCCTGAATTATGTGCCTCCCTCGGCACCTGATTCTTCCGCTTTGCTCCATCAGCCTACTGTCTCTCTTCAAGGAAGAGAAGGCCTCCTGAGGAAGCACAGGGATCCAGCTACAAACATGTTCTTTCATCACTGGATGAACAAACGCCAAGGGCTTACCAAGAAAAATCCACAAGAGAGGAAAGGTCTCCATGAGTCAAGCCTGCTTCTTACCACTGGAAATATTTCTATTCCTGCCGAATATCACCAACAATCCATGGGTGGGTGCACGATAAAGCCGAGCAGGATCTCCCAGATTCTGACGGAGCCCAGGCTGTGTACCTTGCCTGTGGTCTTCCCTCCCAAGGGGCTGCCTTCAGTGGTCCTTAATTATTTCAAGGTTGCAGTCTCATTTCTCTACTTCAGAACATTCCCAGCCAAACAGAAGTCTTTGAAAAATCCATAAAACTCCACTCCTCCAAAACCCAAACATAAAATTCATATTTATAGCGGTGGTGCTGTTTGCTTTGTTGCTTTATCCTCCAGCCTTCAGAGTCCTTCCACCTGCACAGAAATGAGAATAACACATTTCTTTACGACTGGCTGCATCTTCCATGTGGCTAGGATACCGGACTGAGAATTAGGAGACCTGGATTCTATGGCTGGGCCTATCCCGACCTTGGACACATCTCTGTGTGTTGGGTTTCCCCTCCCACCCTTTTCTGCCTTGTCTATAGATTATAAGTTCCTTGGAGGAAGGGGACTGTGTGCCATTCTAGAGCATCTTCTGCAGCAGGGCCCCAGCCTTGGTGAGACCTCGCAGTGCTACTAGAATATAAATAATAATAGAAAAGCCACAATTATCATTTGCATCCAGTGCCGTTTGCACATTTTCAACTCCAAAAAGGCACGGCAGTGACGCGAGTGATAGAAATATATAAAATATACAATTTTCTTTATGATATTTATTTCCACAGGATATATTTTCTGCTTATTGCATGAATCATAATCATCTTAATGTTACCTTTTGCTTCTTCCCATCTGTTGGTTCTATCCAGCTCTTGTCTCTTATGGAGACTGGGGGTTTGTGGAGCAGGGACACTTTGTGTTTCATTGTGTGTGGGCACAGATCAGGCTGAACCCAGACTGGGGCCTTACATATAAACAATAGTAAGAATGGCTTGAATCAGCTTATTAAGCTCCTCCAGCCAATTGGAACAGCCTAGTTCTTATTTAACATTCTCATCAGTAGCTCTCAAAGTGCTTTACAAAGGAGGGCAGTAGCACTATTCCCACTCGACAGATGGGGAAACTGAGGCACAGAGCGGCAAAGTGTCACCCACCAGCAGAGCTGGGAATAGCACCCAGGCTTTGCGAGTGCTAGTCCAGTGCCTCTTGCACTAGCTCGCTCTGTCAGGAAACCTCTGACTCAAGTTGGATCAATGGTCATTTGAGTGTCTATTTTTTGGCTTCATAGTAAGCAGCACCATCCACTCCTCACATACTCCTCACATTTTTTGGCTTCATACTAAGCAGCACCATCTACTCCTTGCATACATGAAGCCAACAAAATAATATTTCTGAGCTGGCAGATTTTAAACTTACTTCTAATCAATTAACAATTCCCACCGCCCCATGAACTGACTTATAAAAATGATGCCAAACTCGGCCTCCTTCCTGAAGGATGGATGAGCAATTGGGGTTAACAGCCTGAGGGGAAAGCCTTGTGCCATCTATTCTCTCTCTAATTGGTAGAAAATAGGCCTTGATCATTAATGCTTAGTGGATACTCACATCTTTAAATCTCTATAAAGCTACAATATAAGGAAAAAGCAGGCAGCCGTCTACCCAGCTGGCCAGCCTAAAGCCTTTGCTAAGCCAGAATTAAGATGGTGCATATGTATTAAGTCAAGAAGAAGGAAACAGAAAAAGCCAACTGTAGGAAGCCAGGGAATTGTACATTAAAGCAAAACTTAAATCGTTGGAAAATATGGAAATACAGAAATAATGTGCTGCATAGCAAGTCAAAGTACTGCCCCATCTAACATTGTCTCCGTGTCCATGAAATGTATGTATTCATCTCATAAATGCCAGAGCCTTACCGCTAGTTAATGTGTTAGACCACGTATAGATTTGTGGTTCAGGTCTTAAACTTCATTGCTTTGATGGCGGACTGCAAAGTGTTGATAAGAACTGACTGGGCATAGAGGGTTTTAAGACATTCATAGCCAGAGGCTGGGTAGATGGTGTGCCAAATGGTGGTGACAAAGGGCAGTTATGTATAAGAGATCACCAGTCATGTTGCCGGATATTCCAGCAAAAAGCATATTGTCTGGTGGCATTAAGACCTCAAGGAACCATGCATGTACAGAAGGTATCCAAGTCTCCTACTCAACGTAACTTCATCAAATTGTCTTCTAAGCTTGTTAAGTACTTAAGTACTTGCTGATATCCTTTAAACTAGCTGGTTCTGATTAGGAGCTCCCTAAGATGCTCCAGAAGGTGTAGGAACTCTACAGGAGGGGTTCTCTAGGACTTAGGAGCTGATCAGGAAGCCTGACAGTAGCTCCACAGATCTTAGGCATCCTGACGGGTTCAGGAGACCAGAAAAAAAAATGTTTTATTTCAAATAATGCAGAACAACATTGAAGAAAAAAATATACGGCAAGAAAGGTAAAGGGACATAAAACTTTTGGCTGGCTCTGAATAGTAGCAATGCTCCCAGGTCCATGCATAGAGCAGGAAAAAGCTCTGGTGTTTAAATCACTGGTAAAAGAAGGAAGGCTTTATCTCTGGCTGCTGGAGTGAGTGATGTCCCTTCCAGTCAAATAAAGGACTGAGACGACAGTTATCCCATCTCGTGAGAAATGGGGCCAACTAGCCAAAGTTCAGAGCCAGCTCTTGAATTCCCCCAAAGTCAGGGAGCTACTTGGAGCCAGAGTTTTGGTTAGGGCCTTTAAAAAAAAATGGATTTAAGGGTTTTGATTTGGGCCCTTTTAATATAAACCCAGGGAGAATGAGAAAGAACAGGATTCTGCTCCTAGAGGTTCAGTAATAGAGACAAGGCATGTCAGCTTCCAGTTCTATGGAGTTAATGGGAACAGGAAAGTAATATGTTCAAAGGCTCTTTCTCTTTCTCTCTTTTTCGCTCTCCAAAATGTCTTGGGTCAGTGAGGGACTTCAGCTTGTGTCACTGACTGTGTGGCTAGACCGTATGCTGTAATTAATCAGCCTCGGTGCATTTTTACATATTAAACCTATGTGCATATTATTACAGTACATCAGCTGGAAGGCCGCCATCCACAAAGGCCATGCACAGCTATGGGCTGAATTATTAGAGTTATTGCAACAGAAAGGTGCCCCTCCCCCACCCGCTCCCTCACTTACTGCAGGTTTATGCAAATTGACCAAATAAAGCTTGCAGTGGTGACCCTATTCACAGAATAAATCTATCTACTATGAGGAGGAGGAGGAGGAATTGGGAGAGGAATGTGTGTGCAGAAGGAAGGTAACTGGAGTACGGAGGGGAAGAAATCATAGAATTTATACAGAAGAAAATTACAACACAGCCCCAGATTCCATCCTGTGCATTCCAGGCTTTGCTAATTCATGAAACCTCCCATTTTGCAGCACGTTTAACTTTCTCAAACTCAGCGGCAATCAGCGGGGAAAGGAACGATGCCTTCGTGGAAAGGTGCAGGGTCAGCAGAAAGGGGAAAAGAACAACATTTGTTTATACAACCCCTCCAACTGGTGCTTCCCCCCAACAGGAGAGCCGGGGAGGAGGAGCAGGGGCAGGCTAATTACATAGAGTTGCTGCTTCTTCTTTCTGAGCAGAGTTTATACTGCAGGGAATCACGTTCTGAAGTTCATTCATGGAGTGATGTGGTAAATGATGCTAGTTCCACTATTATATGTACTATGGTAACATCTGAAGACCACAATGGAGATCGGGGTTCCGCTGTACCGGGAACTGTCCAATCACAGAGTGGGAGACAGTCCCTGCTCCAAAGAGCTTACAGTCTAGGTGGACATGGGTGGGAGGGGAAACAGAGGCACAAGGAGATGAAGTTACCCTGTGTTTTGCTCTGATGTACCCCAGAATAGCAATCCAAGTTCCCTCCACCCCCGAAAAAAAAAGGAAGGAAGACATGCGGGTAGGTTTCAATCAAAACATGTTACGTCAGCACCAGTCCAAACAGCAGATCTTTGGCAGCAGGCCCTGAGTAGCTGCTGCATGCCCTCAGAGCCTTGAACAGGAACCACAAGGCAACAAACACACCGGTTACCAGACTCGCCCAAGATCATCTAACTAGTCAGTAGTAGGGCTGAGAACAGAAGCAGACATGCCAAACCTGCAAAAAACCCACAGACGTTGGGCTCGTTTTGGGTTTAAATGGCTAGTGAGTTTCTTGTTGACTAGTTTTTGGCTTGTAGCTTGTTGCTTCTTTTATTTTTAATCGGGTCCCGGCAAAGATGGGGGGCAAACAGGGCTAAAGGATAAGCAAGGTCAAGAAGGGGAGAAGTGCACAGCGGGCCCATCACAGTCCGAGACTGCACACCGGGGGGATCTAGTCACAGAATATTGGGGTTCTTAGGGACTGGCTTGTTTTGGCCTTGTTTTGAAATGGGATTAGCTTGATTTTTGGCTTATTCTGAAAGTTGAGGTGCTTATTTACTGTGTGAAGATTGGTTACTATTAATAGAAACGATTTCTCCTCATGCCCAGTCCAGTGCTCTATCCACTGGACCCTACTGTCATAGCTTTACCATTGGTCCATATTAGCCTGAGTTTGTTAAACATCGGGGCATACTTTTCTCCTTGGCTCCACAGGGAGTTGCGAAACAGGAAAGGTTAGAAAGCTTTCAGAGGGAGATATTGCTGATTTTTTTTTGCTATGTCACTGCTAGGCTTGCGTTATCTGGGGGTAATTGCTGAAGTATGTCTATTGGATTAGACATTATTTAACGGTTTAACTTTAATTATTTTAGTTCCTGGATTTAAATATTATGCAAAGTAAACACAAAAGGGTCCCATGTAGGTTTCGCTCAGATAATCACCTGGGAATCACTAGATGGTGATTTAAATTTATGTTGTACGCATGCAGGCTGCTCCTATCCATACATATATTATGAAGACATTCTTATCTGGGGATCATTGTCAAATTCTAGGAGAAACAAGAACACTCCACCGGGGAAGTAGATTGCATATTGGAATGGGCCACATAAATACCTAAGAGAACTTGCTTCAATATAGAAAAAACAAGCAAACACACACCGATAGTACACCCCTAGTTGTCACCTACCATCCCACACTGGAGCCTACACAGGGTATCATTAAACAATTGCAACTCATTCTCTATGGGGACCACATTTGAACTGAATCTTTCCCAAACCCCCTATTCCTGTCTTCAAACTCCTTCCCTGCCTCGACAAGCTCATCATCAGAAGCAAGCTTCCAACAGACTAGGATACACCAACTCATATTGGCACCAGCCTCTGCCAGAACAACAGATGCCAAACCTGCAGACCAATACCTCCCTAAGCATGCCTTTCAAGAGCCATGGGTCCTACACATTCCCCCTCATAGCATGTAGTGAACCTCATCCAGTGCACTAAATGTCCCAATAACTAATGTGTGGGTGAAATGAGACAATCACTGTGCTCCTCAATGAGTTCACACAGGAAAATGACGAGACAAAAATGCCTCATCACCCATGGGTGCACAATTTCCACAGAATGATCACTCCAAATCTAACCTCTCAATCCTCATCCTCAAAGGAAACCTGCACGACACCTTCCAATAACGAGCCTTAAATCCATCACTTTGCTAGACATTAAAAATCATGGACACAATAAAGACCCTGAATTTATGGATCATTACAACAACCTGTAACCCACAAACCCTCCTTTGTCCCATGGCAGCAGAGGCATTAAGTTCCCATTTCCGTTTGGAAGGGCTCTAGCAATTTGTGTTAACTCCAGTGGTGCACGTAAACCGGTACAGTCAGGTGCGCCATACCATGAAGACATTTATTGCCGGGATGCCGTACCGGAAAGGCACATTTTCAGATCCGCAGTGGCGAAAGAAGCAGAACTTGGGGCTGGCACTCCCAGGATCCAGCGCCCCACTCCGCCAGCCCTTCTGGAGTGGCTGTCCTGCCACCAGCCCTTCTGGGGGCTGCGTCTCCTATCTCGGGTCTGTACAGCCCTGTGGAAAGACAGGCCTGGGGGTGGTACAGCCGTGCCGGGGGAGCTGGCTCCTGCTAGTGGCAGTCCCACCTCTTGCTCCTTTCACCCCTGCACTTCCTGGGGGAGCCCTGTGGTTCAGCAGATACCGATTTCTATCCAATCCAGGGATATCATCCGTGGGTATAAATTTGTTCCCACTCAGGGCTCTAATCATGAAACATTTTTTGTGAGAGGGGGGTGGTGGGTCGGTACCCTACCGGTAAGAGTTAAAATCTACTTGACCCCTGGTAAACTCCTTAGGCTTAACACCTTATATTTAGCTGTGACACTTGCCGTACATTTCCCAGACTTGAAAATAAGCTCTGTGTAAGCCTGAAAACCTCTCTCTGCCACCAACAGAAGCTGGCCCAATAAAATACATCACCTCCCCTGCCTTGGCTTGCTAACTTCTCAGATACACATTCTGTGCAGCCTCCCAGAAGTCACTGGTACCTCTTTATATTATGTTCCAGGCATGTTCGCCCCTGAAAGTAAGTGGCAGCTCATGCCTACCACTTATGTGTATAATCCACAGCAGGGCCTTATTTCCACAGACAAGTGGTGTTTCTTTTGCTCAACATGGCAAACCAGAGTCCACAAATCACACAGGAATCTCTTTTGCACACTGTTTGCTCCAGCCCCGCCTGGCACACGGACGACAGGAGGCATATATGCGCCACTGCTGATTAATCCATGTCTCTGGTATCAGCAGCCATACACGTAGGCTGTGACTTTAAATATTGATAACCAAACTCATACATCATAGACCGGGGAGAATGACAGTTTCAGTGCCTAATGGCAAAGGCTTTCTACTATAATCAGATATTCAATAATGCATGAAAATATATCCCCCACAATCAAATTGGAAGCTATTTGGTGTGATATATTATTTAAAATTCAATATCATAATGCACACAACTTCTGCTTCTCCAGCAGAGGACCATTTCCAAATGTGATTATGTGCGGACTCTATTTAAAAGTGACAATTTTGCTTTTCATTTGTTTAACAGCTTAAATGGAGGAGCTCGGCTGAAACTAAGTCCTCTGACAATGAAACCAAAGTCAGTGCAAACACCTTTGCAAAATGGTATTATGACTTGAAAAAATAAATAGATCCAACTGGAAATACATTTACAGAGCATTAGCTATCTGTCAGGAAGGCACCAAATTTTGTCTCCAGTGTTCACCTGAACTAGTAATGGGAGACCTTTGTAGACTGACGTTCTGGAAAATTCTTCACTTTTTGTTGGATATGCTCTTTGGATTGGTGACCAAGAACTGGGTGAATAGGGGATAAAAATATTCATGCATATTTCAGTGAATTCTATGTAGAATTTTGTGTTGATATTGCCTCTCTGCTTATTCATGCTTCCAAAATGCATGTGCATGTACAGATCTGTTTGGGCACAGTTTCACAAGAGGATTTTGGCCTTGTAGCCAAGATCTACAAATGCAATCAGGCTTAAGGCAAAATCCATCCTGGACAGAGATAGCTTAGATCATCCAGTCAGGGAAGAGAAACAATGACATACGATTCAGAGGACCAATTGCAGCAGGGCAAATACTCAAAAGGAAACAGTGCAGCGGACAGTTTGTGAGCAGCTGATGGCTGAAACTTGTTTCCTGCTAAGACTGATGGGACAGTTTTGAAGAGTGAATTGGAGGGGTGGGGGAATTCCCAGTCTGTTCACTGAGTTTATAAATGGGGGATAGAAAGAGTTAAATTTGATGAACTAATTGTTGCAAGTTCTTCACTGGTTTCTACCAACCTTTTATTTTCCCCTGTAATTGAAACCTGTGGTATTCTTTACTTCCTCCCATACAATACGTTCTAGCTAGAGCAAAGTTTGGGATAGAAAATCATGCCCGCCCCTCAAGTGATTGCCCTATTTAAAGAATAGGCTGCATCTGTTTCTCTCTCTCCCCATTCTTCAGCTCCTGTTTGCAGTTCTCTGCTTACTCTCTGCTCTATCCTGGATATAGTCATTTCTGCCCAGCTTTGCTCCTTTGGTGCTGCCTCTCCTAATCAGAGAGCAAAGCCAAGGTCAGGCGTTTGCATCATGCTTCTGAACCCTTCCCCACATCCCACAATGTTGGGTAGGCCAAATGACCAGCTCCCAGCTGGAAGCATTCTGCTTCTCTCAGCTCATCCACTGATTGCTCCTTCCTAGGGCTTTGCCAAATACTGTAGAGAAATGTGCTTTCAGGTAAAACTTGTCAGGAATTTTAGATGAAGTTTTTTTCCATTGGGAAATGTTAGTTAATCAGCACTAGGGTGGCCAGATGTCCCGATTTTATAGGGACAGTCCCGATTATTGGGTTTTTCCCTATATAGGCTCCTATTACCCCTCCAGGAAAAAACTGTGCCCAATTCTTCATGTTTGCTGTCTGGTCACCCTAATCAGCATCAAAACTACTAGTGAGAAAGGGCTGCTTTTGGTTGCTCTTGACTTGAAAAATTTGAGGGCGGAAAAACAGTTCTGAAGTTGTGAAAACAAAACACTTCATTTTCTGATTTGAAATGACTTTTCATTCTGGAGTGTTTGTAAATTTACACAAAAAGGTTTTTAAAACAATTAAAGGGTCAACATTAAACAAACATTCAGGAAAATGAGTGAAACAATGTTTTGATTGACTCGTTCGATTTATTTTCAGATTATCGGTTCAGGGAAATGTTCAAGATTTTGACTTCCCAGCCTGATTCTGGATGGGGGAAAAAATTCAAATTGTCAAAAACTCACCGAGAACGTGAAAACTGATTCCCCACCCAGCTATATTCCAAGTTCTTTTGCAGCAAGATTTGATCATTTCTACCTTCCAGCCTTTGGTTATTAGTCTCCAGTGCACTTCAATCCATTGGAGGCTGAGACAGTCTTAGGGTCTTGTTATTTTTTCACCCTATGGTGTATTTTCTCCTTTTGCTCATTCATGAGCTGAGGTTTTCCACCACTGGGCTCTGCCACTAAGTCCTGTTGACAATTGGAGAGCATACAGTGAAGAGTCACAAACACTTATGTGAGGGCTTGAAAAAATGGCTTACAGTAAGAGACTTGAGGACCTCAATCTGTTTAGCCTGTGGAGAAGAAGATAGAGGTGATTTCATTACAGTGTATAAGTATCTTCAGGGGGTGGAAATATGGGATACTAAAGGGCTCTTTAATTTCCATCTCTTTGCGTCTTCAGTCAAAGATAAGATGCCTTTCTGGAAGACATATTTTAAGCAAACACAAGTTATTGGGCATGATACAGAGGTAAATCGACGGGATTCTCTGTCCTGTTCTGTTGAGGTCAGACTAGGTGATATAATAGTCTTTTCTGGCCTTGAAATCTATGAAGCTTTCTTGCTCCCTAACCCCTCTTCCCAGAGCTACACCCATCACACCCTTTTCTGTGGAGAGGAATGGTCTCTTCTGATGCTAACACTAGCACTGCTTGGAGGGCAGTTGGAAGAAGTTACAGTACTCCAGTAGTCAGTGACAGCCAGCTCCCAGCCTCTGATTGGGTTGCCTCTGTCACAGCCCACAGCTCAGCTGCTTTGGAGACAGAAGGTAAGAGATATCAATGCTTATTCCAACCACCTGGTCTCCCTGACACATGGCATTCATCACTGCTGCCAAGTCAACACACTGATCAGAAATCTGAAAGGAAATAACAGAAATCACATGAGAAATCCTGCCCTTGTGAGATTTCTAGCCCTGTTTGGCAGGCCTGAGAAATCCAGAGGAACACTGAGGCTTTTGAGGGCTTATTTAAGACAAATAACCCCCAGACCATCTGAGGTCTGTCCAGCCCTTGTCTTTGTGTTCAGAATGGGCCAAAAAGGGCATTGGACTCTCTTCACACTATTACTCTGGCTAGATTCAACTCCATGGTCACCTCAGCCATTGCCATGTTGCATGACGTGGCCACTCAGGACATCACCCCACTCAGGAGCGGGGTGATGGATTATTTCTACCTCCTAGACATCAAGGGCTCATGATGGCAGAGACAAGTTGAGCAGTTCTGATTCCACCGAGTACAAGTTGATGGTAATCTGCATAGTAGCCAGTTCATTGCACTGGAATATCAGAGGTATACAGACACCCATAGATCCATGCATGTGACCATCTAGACATATACACATATCCAGACTCTATCTCTTGGTTTCAAAGATCACTGACATTAAACAAAAAGCAGATTTCTTCAGGAACTAATACTGCTTGCAGCTCATTGGTTCACATTTTTTAAAAAAATCCATGAAAAGGAAATCAACAAGAAAGTCAATTTGCAAAGGGCTGGACTTTGATAGATGAGCAGCTCTATAAACAGAACCTTTCATTTTTCTCTAAGTATTCCAATCCATCTATCCTGGTAAGGAGAAAACAGGAGGGAGGGCTGCTAAGTGGAGAAATGCCCACTGTACTGTTTACACCTTTGGGTAATCAATCCAGACCTCTGAAACCAGCTCCATTTGGCTGATTACAGACCCTAGACCATCAGCTAATAGTCTCCCCTAGCCCTTTGCTTGCTTTCTAACTCGCACTACTAGGACAACGGAACAAGCGTATTTTATAGTCTGGCTCCTTAACAAAGAGGAGGCCTAACTTCATGGGCCATCGAGCCACCTACCTCTGGACCTTTATAAAGAGTAGCCCCTCTCCTCCTGTAATCTAAGACCTGAATTATTACCTTCTGGGATCCATTGGGGGTAGCAGTAGTGGGAGCTGTAATGTAGAGAAGATACCAAGGCCATTCACATTTTTTCCCCCAATGATGTAGAGTCAGCCTCATGGTTAGCCTCCTGGAACTCAGCCAGCACAGCTGGAGTTGCCCCCATGTGAGCTCTGGTGGGGTCTTTCTATCAGAGAAGCTGTTGTAGACCAAGCTGAGAAGAAAGCTCCATTGCCTGGGGACTAGCTCTTGCTGTGCATGCTCCCTCACTCAGGCATGGTCTTATTTTCCTAAGCTGGAATCTGCAGCTCATTAGTCCGTACTACAGAACAAAGTCGATAGGGACTTGGAGGGGAAGAGAAAACAAATGGAAAACAACAATTACATGTTCTTTACTTTATCAGCTAGGCTTACTGTGGGATCTGTGAGAGTCCCTCACGTAAATACTAGGAGCAACAAAATATACATATAACAAGCAAGATGTGGAAATATATATTTAATGGAATAAAGAATCTGCCAGTTAAGCAAGGGCTTTATTATGTATTTCTATAAACAAAACCACAGAGCCTTTCAGGTCTGGTGAATCCATTATAACTTAGAAGCAGTGCTCAGAGTGAGAAGGCACTCACACGGGACTTGAGCGTCAGTGCTTCTAAGGTAAAACAACATCAGAAAGTTCCTTGCTGTTTCACTTGAGCCACGATGACTGATGCAAGGGATGAAATTCAGGGTAAAAGAAGGAAGGGTGGAGACAGCCAGGAGAAAAGAGGAAGCAGCTTCTTTTAGAATCAGATGCAGAAGAGTTCTGACTCCTGCTGTCCCACTTCCCCTGTGCCACTGTTTCCAGCTCTCCTGATATTGTTATTTTCATTTAGCCCCAGCTCCTGGAATCATGTGATCACATGAGACTCTTAGATAAGATTTCAAATGAAAAGGAGGTTTCTAGCCTTGGCTGCAGAAAAAAGTTTGGAGAAAAACCGATCCCTAAAGGCTTAAAAAGCATTTTCTAAAAACCAACAACATTATTTTCTAAAGTGTCATGATTTTTAAGACAACCTTAGGGAGGAGGTTGTTAAAATATGTGGGATTAGGAATACTGGATGTGGGGCTGCAGCCTCATAGGGGTAACACATCCTCATACCCAGGCTGAAGTATTGCAAGATCCTCCATTCTTCCAACTGTCTTCCCTTGATGCTTGCTCTGCAGCTGCAATCTGCACTGCAGCATGACAAGTCCCTCTGCTTCGCCACCTTCCTCTCCTGTACCCTGCACTGCACATCTGCACTGCAGCATTTCCAGAGTCCGCCCCTCACCTCCATCTCCTTTCCATTCTCTGTTCTTTAGATCACTGCAGCATCACTGCAGCTCCTCTGCCCTGCTCCATTCTGCAGCTCAGATGTGGCCCTGCAGCATTACTGCAATTCCCTGGGTCTCCCAGCTCCCTTCCAGATGCTGCTTTCTAGAGCAATCTTGCACTTCCAAATCGTCCCCTCTTTTTTCAGCTCTCTCCAGGGCTCTGCAGCTCAGCCCGGCACTGCAGCACTCAAAGAGCTTTCCTCTGCTTCCCAGTTTCCCCTTATGCTCTGCTCTTCAGCTCATTCATGCAATGCCACATTACACGCATTCCCCGTCTCTCCCCCCCACCCATGTCTCATGTTCTGCAGCTCAGTCCTGCACTACAGTATCACCTCTACTAGCCCACCTCCCCCTTGTCCTCTCTCCCTCAGCCCTGCATTGCAGTACCACAGGAATTCCCCTGCTTTTTCCCTTCTTCCTTTGAGCACAGTTCATGTGGTTTTTATTGGCACAAGAGTCTAGAGTTGCTGCTCAGGGGCAATGCTTGACAAGCAGAGATTGTTTAGAGACAGTCACTCTGGATTTACTAAAGGGAGATCACGCTTAACAAACTTGATTAATTTCTTTGAGGAGGTGACAGTGACAAGGGGCATGTGAAAAAGGAGACATAATTTACTGGGACTTTAAGAGCCTTTTGAAACAGTACCACATCAAAGGCTAATTTATAAGGTTAATATGTGTGGTGTGGATAGTGAAATACCGAAGTGGCTAAACTTTCTTTTTTTTTTGTAATAATTGGCTTGCTAAGAAATGCCCAAGGGCAATAGGAAATGGCTGAGATCAGGCAAGGAGAAAGGTGAGAAATGGGCTATTATAGGGCTCAATGCTGGGATCCTTATCTTAGAGACACTAATCTCTGGTGGCTTGTAGAATTGTATATGTTGCAAAGTGTGTTGTCCTTTCACTTCAGGATACAAGATGATCATACCAGCTGGGGTCAGGAAGGGTTTCTCCCACCAACTCTGAGTAATATCTGGTATTGCATAATTAGCTATTCCTTCTGCTGTACGAACTGGCATTAACTGCTTTTGGAGACAGGGGACGAAGCTAGATCAACTATTGGTCTGGTCATGTATTAGAGTTCATATAATCCTAAACAAGTGCACAGAGAACATGAAACCCAAAGGGCCAAAGAAGAAGGAAACTGGATTTGAAAAACTAGACAGAACAACTGCTAATTGGCAATGTAGTGAGATGTGGAGGAAGTAAGGACAGGGGTTCCAGAGGGATGCGTGTGCCTGGTCTTATCTTTTCAAACATCTTCATTAATGAGCTGGCAAAGGAAATAAGCAGCACATTCTTAGCATGTGCAGCTGTTACATACACTTAGGGCATGTCTACACAGAGACACTTACATTAATCCAAATTAACTAATTATGTGAATTTAAAAAACATTCGTTATATTGCACTAAACCCCTGAATGGACTCTCATTCAGAATTAATTCAATTTAGTCAAATTCACTTTGGAAGTGACCAAGCTAAGGCCACTTTAATTCTGAATATGAGTATCCACACACTGGTTTAATACAGTTTAATTAATCCACTTTAAAGTCATACCTTTAGTTAATTCAGATTAATTTGCCTGACTTTCCCCATGCTTTTCCTGTTGCAGAAAGCAGACAGAATGGAGAGCAAGAGCCATAAAAATGAATAAGGCTTTGCTGAGGTTGGGGGATTCACTCAGACTGTGAAAGAAGCTTGTTCATTTGGGGAACCTTAAAAGCAGAGTTTCTAACAGCAGGGTGAATGTAAACTGTCTTTTCCCTTTCACTGCAGGAATCAGGTAGACAGATTACTGCCCAGCTGGCTAACAGGCCTCATTAAAATGCCACCACCAAAAGGAAGGAATGGTTCGGGCACTTTCCCTGTGCCCTTGCCTAAGTTCAATCCCTTTCTAGATACTTTGAGAGACCAACTCTGCCAGAGCTGGCTTATCTCTTGGCTTCAGAACAGACTTCTGAAGAGCAAGGTACTTTTCCTCTTTGAAACAGACTAATTTGCACTAAATAGCAGAGGATCTCCAGGTTGGAGAGAACCTTCACAAAGTCCCCTACTACAGTGTTTCACCTCCCCTCCCACTTCAAATGAAACAAGCCGCACAGGGCGCTGTACTATCAATATACTGGTTATTTTCCAAAACAAAGCAGGGCCATTTCCTGTAAATGTGTTCATTCCTTAATGTTTCTCAAGTGCGCTGATCTTGTGAAGTGCTACATAATTGCTAAGTATCAATACAATTTAGCTACACTGTGTTGCCTCCCTCACTGGTAGTGGGTTGGACAGTATTTTCTTTAAAGAGAAGCTCTTTGGGCCAGAGATCCTGTGTGTGTATCTATGCTTTCTAGCCCTGATCCTGAACCACAACAATATAAACAATTATTTACTAGAACAGATCACTGGATTCCTCATCTCGAACCAGGCCTCACAGTGCCTGGATTTTATAACAGACTAAAGGGAATATGTTTGTGGAAGTCTCCTGTTAAAATATTTGCCACCTGCCAGTGCTTTTCTCAGCACACTCCCTAGATGTTCCTGTTGGCTTCTACGGATGTGATAGGAGCATACCGAGGTAGTTCTAATTCTCTTCTATTTCCTGCAGTAGGCTCACAAACTTTTCTCTGCCCCTGAATTTCTGTAACTTAGTTGATTAGAATTAATGTGAGATATCTGCTACCTAGGTGGTTAGAATCTACCAGTTTGAAAGGGAATTATACTTGGTTTCATGAGGCCTGCAACAAATCAAACAACAATCCACGAAAGATCTGGCCATTTAAGATCTAAACAAAGTCCAGAAAGTACCTTAACTTCCCCCCAGTGCAAAGGGAACAATCTCTAAAGAGCCTAAAAAGGGTAAAAACAAAGGATCCAATGCTGAATAAAGGCAAATGGAAGACTTAAAGAATTCTACTACTACTTATAACTTCCAAAGCAAAATCTTTAGGGTCACAGCTGTCTGCTTCACCAGAATTTAAAGGGTCAGTTCGCAGAAGAGGAGCATGCTGGGAAAGGCTGCTATAATAAAAGAGTGAGTCTAGCACTACTATGATTTTTCTCAGTAATAGGACAGCTCTGGTTTGTATTAGGAAGGGTTAACTAACCACTATTGACTCAGAGTCTTAGTACAAATTGTCTTGTCTACTAAAAGTAACTTTGGAAAGTGTGTTGTGTATTTAAGTTACTAACAGTTAGTCTAAGTCTCTATAATGTAATTCTAGATATCTTTGAAACTTTATCCTAGGTCAGAAGCTCACTAATGTAGCTTGCAATCATTGAGAGGTAGCCTGACAAACTGAAGATAATGCTAGGAGGAAAAAAATGAGATATCAATTTTCAGTGTAACATGAGATGGAGAAAATCTGTTCATATTTTGGTTATGTACGTAAAGATACACAGTACGCTGACATATACAATTTTGGTAAGTGACTCTAATGAGACCACACAGGCAACGCTGAGGCACTCCTAAATTGGAAAAGAACAAAAATAACTAAGTGGTTTAGAGGGAAAGATTGTTTTAAAGTGAGCTGTCTCACTTAAATGTAGATGTAGCCATGTGTGAATATGTGAAAGGTGTAAACACCTAGAAGGGAGAGTAGACTCTCAAGCTGATACAAAGGGATGTGACTAATGGTTGTGGGATGAGATAAAGAAAATGTAGGTAGAATATCTGGATAAACCTTCCTGGCAGCAAGAGCTAGTCAGATGTGGAAATGTTGCTATTTTCTCAGTTAAGTAAAGCAGACTGGACAAAGCACTAGAAAACATGTTGCATTATACAGATGACAGTATTTTCTAAAAGTGCTTCTTGAGAATAGTATCCTATTATGTCAGGTGCTGTACAAATCCATAGAATGAAACAATCCCAGATCTGAAGAGTCTCCATTCTAAAGAGGCTAGACCAAATTATTCCCATTTTACAAGGGCAGAACTGAGGCCCAGACCCATGGTGGGATTCACCTAAGCTCCCATCAGAACATAGCTGGGGCTGGGATGTGGATTTATATCTTTTGAGACCTACCTTTGGACCCTTCACTTTGAGAGACTAATTTTTCTATTGGAGGGATCCTTCCTGAATCTCCTGCTGTGACAAACTAGACTGGACTGGTCTGGTCTATTTCTAATGTCTATGATACATGAAAATATAGAGAAGATTATGGGACAAGCCAAAAAGCAGTGGAATTTGAAGCTGAGGTTGGAACCTCATTCACTGCTCACATGCTGTATTGTGTCTTTTGTAGGGATTGTTTTCATTTTTCATGGCTTTGCTGTTGAACCTTCTATTTCTGCTGTAATCTCAGCCACCTTTCAGTCTTTATAGGACAAATGGGAGTCCAGAAGAGGCCTTAAATCACTGTGGGCTTTTTTTAAAAAAAATCAAATACACATAAATAGCTGAGACCTAAAGTTGGTTCCTTCTGTCTATCCCTGCTGCTGCTAAGGGGTAGAATTTTAATGGTTCCGAGTCACTATAGACAAGCATCTAGTGCTTAATTTGTGCCAGGGCTGACCCCCAGCTCCTCTAAGTTTGGTGCTTCATTGCCCCGGCACCTCTGGGCTTGCTGCATTAGTTATGAAAGTAAAAAAATTGCTTGAGCCCCACCACCTCTTTCATCACAAATTAAGCTGGGCAAGCAGCCCAATGTCCAGATCCGTGCTCAAATTACCTGCTTTACCTGAGGAAAGATGGGCTTGTGGTTCAGACCCTGGGCTAGGACTCAGGAGATCTCCATTCAGCTCCCAGGGGGGCCACAGATTTTGCATCAACGTAGGCAAGCCATTTTGTCTCTCTGGGCTTCTGTGTCACCTGTAAAACATGGATAACAATGATACCTTACTTTGCAGAGAGACTGAGAAGCTATTTTTTTTTTCACGCAATCCCCATAGGCCTGGAACGGGGATCTGCAGCTAGCGGGAGCTGCGATCGGCCGAACCTGTGGACGCTGCAGTTAAAGAAACAGTCCTGACCTGCCAGCAGATTTCTCTGACGGGCTGTGTGCCAAAGGTTGCTGATCCCTGCCTTAGACTGATCCTCCGCTAATGGAAATTAATTAAACTCCATGAAGTCAATGAAGCAACACTGATTTACACTTGGTAAGGATCCTGTAAGACTCGGTCAGAAGCAAAACCCCTGGAGTTCGTAAGCCTTGATTTTTTTTTTTAAAAAATCTTGAATGGATGAGATTCCTCATGAGATTCTGAGGATGTCAAACCCCTGCTCTTCTGAAAAGTGCTGGGAGAAGTTCAATAACCACCAGTCACTGGGACCTCACTTTGTCTCTTCTGAAGGATTGTCCTCTCTAGGATAACAATGTCCTCTATTACCACACTGGTTATTAAAGAAATACTGGGTGAATGAGAGATCCCAGGACCTGGTCCATTGTGAAAAGTAGGACAGTGGCTGATCTGAGAATTCCAGAAGACAGATACCAGACAAGTCTGTTTCCCTCTTATGGCTGTTGCAGGGCAACATTTTTAGCCAGTGCGAAGAATTGAATTGTACATCCTAAGTCAATCTCTCAATAGAAGTTGACAGGAACCAATATCTGTAGGAAAAGACCATGACAGATGTCAAAATCTTTCCTTAGCTGCAATAGGATTCCTTCATTGAGGCAGAAAGAAAGGGCCATAATAATTCCCATTGTTTTCCAAGTGCTTTGGTAAAGACAGCTCTGGAATTCCTGAAAGCCGCATTACCGCAGTTTCCCATCACTAACTCTGGGAACTCTGTCTGCCGAGACTGAACAGATGAGCTGTGCCAAGGAACCAGAGGACAGGCAGTGGCACTGGGACTCACTGCTTGGTTCATCTAGCCACTGAAGTGTGACCAGTAACTTGCGAGATCCTAGATCTCTCCCAGCAAGGACAATAACTTTACAGCACCCGAGATAAATCTGCCCCACCAACTTTGTCTCCTGCTTTTGCCATTGTTTGTTATGGGCTTTGGCAGAGCCTGGCCAGGAGACATCCTCTCCTAGAAGTAAAATAGCTGGACCCAAGGTCACTTGCCTTCTCCCCTGGCCTAGGAAAGCTTGAAGGTTCAGCTCTACAATGAAATTCAGTGTGGGAGAGGGCAGGCACCGGAGCATACAAATATGCCAATGGGATTCCAGACCAGTGGTCTATTTCATCTGGTATCCCACCTACCTGTGCTGTGTTGGAGTCAGATTCCCTTAGTTAACACGGTGATGACTTCCATCTGATTGTTTTTCAAGGCTACATTATATCCCCGTTGGGGCCCACTTAGTCTCTCTGTGCTCTTTCACAGGTTTAAGTAGATTCAGGTCAGGCTTTTGACAGGCTATCCCTGTCTTCATCATGTTGATTGTGAGATTTCACTTAATCCATAGTTGGACCTCGTTGGATCGATATTCTTAGACTTGCATGATTTGTATTAGGGTAATGCCTACAGCTCTATTGTGTCAGGTACTGTACAAACATGTAGTAAGAGAGGAATGCTGACTCAGCATATCATTAGGCAGAACGGGTATTGAGATCCATTGTGAAAGTTTGCAGACTGTGTTTTGGGATGGCAGGATCTCAACGCACGAAACCCCAAGATAGTAGTTCACTGCTGGGGAAAGGACAAAGGCTGAAGAATGAAATAAGATTCTTCCATTTTTATAACAGTCTTCTTATAGCAAAAAAAAAAAGTTTCATGGAACAATTTGACTGTAAGGGCATCAGTGCAATAACTGCAAAGCATTGAAATAATTTAAGGTTTTCATTGGATTTCATTATAAAAAAAGTGTCCTTTAAAGTCCAGTTCATTATGTGTGGTTCCATTGTACCTCATGCTTCGCTACTATCATATCTGGGATGGGAGCAATTCCCTGCTACCCCACCCCATTCCCATTCCCCAGAGAGACCCCAGGTGTCTCATACAAACTCCCTCCATGTAACTGAGACTGTTCTGTTGAAAGCAGGGGAAGGCCATGTGCTTTTGTTTTAAGGATCTCACTTCTATTTGCTTTTATCACTGTGCTTGATTCAACGTTTTTACGCCTTTGAGGAAACTGGTAGTGGGCCAGGAGTGCTGGGAGTGGGGTATACCTGTTTGCACCTCTGGCCTCTTGTCTGGAGATCAGCTGCATCCAAGCACAAGAGCAATGGGGTGTGTTGTGTGTTCTTCTCACTGACAGAGGCTATTTGGGGGGCAGAAGGGGAAGGTTTGTTTCTTCCCACAGGACCTAAAGAAAAAAAGAATAAAATAGAAATAACCCTCAGAGCAGCTGAATGGCACTTCCTCCTCTCCAAAGGCCTTGCCCCACTGAATCAGTTCACTGTGTATGAAAGATAATTAGGGCAACTTATTTAAAACTTACGATCTAATTAGTGACTTTAATGGTCGTTAATTACACAAAGAGCAACAAAGCCATTCTATGTCCTATCATGCTTCTTCTGAGGCAAGGTGCAGGTATTTATCCAGGACCATAAAGGCGAGTGGATACCACACTTAACATCTAATTACACACAATCATCCTTAGTAATTATGAGCAATGTGATTTTTATTTATCTGGTTTAATTACTGGGGCTTCACACAGTGTTTGACCTGGCACAGTGGCAGAGAGCACAGAGGGGAAGTGAAACGACATCCATCCTATGGACACAGCCATGGAATAGCAGGGTTTAGATGCCAGGAAGGGAAGGGGCTGAGCAGGGTGGGAGGGTGAAACAAACCCATTTCTTGGGTACTCAGATGTTCTGCCTTATCAGTGCTGGCAAGAGGACAAGGTCCCTGCTTGTACTAAGATTTAACTAGCTTCGTGGGGTGTGACATAGGGGAGCACTGTATAACTCCATAGACGGCTTCCTGCAGAGCACGGTTAATGGGAGCTTTCAGAAGGACACGTACACCCTGATCTTTAAAAGGTAATTAGGCTCCTAACTAAGTCTGGGTTCTAATCCTTATTTCCTCCCTGTTCCTTCTGGCTTGCTAGCCTGCATAGGGGACTGTTCTGTTCACAGATCTTCCCAACCTTCATCCATAGATCAGACTTTGTACAAGCTTTGTTAGCGGCAGAAGGTCGTTTCCTCTTGCAGATGGCTGTCTCCTGCTTATGCCTGTGCTGCGGGGGGGGGGGGGGGATCCATATTGCCTGTATCTAAACTCCGATCTCTCTAACTGTTTCCCTTCTACTTCCAGAGCATAGCTGCAAAAATCACACACGGGTACAAAAAACACAGATGCCCCATAAGTCTCATCTACTGGGAAAGAAACTGCTGCTCCCAACTCACAGGCCATCCACCACCATCTCAGCTAAAGGACAGAATTTCCTAGGAGAATAAATACCTTTTTGTGGGGTCTGCAAAGGGACATCAAATCACAAGCAGTTTTGCACTTTGGGTTCCATCCCCCAGAGAGTGAGCAGATGCCCATCCAAGATAGGCAGCATTTTGTGTTACTCCAATGCATTGTTTTCTAGCTATTGTATCTTAGTGCTGGTAGACAATGTTAATGACACATGAGTCTTGGGTCTCCTGGGATTGTCCTTTAAACCACTAACTCAGATGGGCACGTGTTAGCAGGAATTGCATCAGATACCCCATATTCCCATCAGCTAATAGTTCAGTGATGAGAAAATGCTGCAAACACCCTTCAATGGGATATTTCACTTTCTTGGAAGAAAAATAGTTCCAATAGCTTCTGTTTCATAAAACATGAAAGGTAGCATGTGTAGTTTATCCTCAACTCATCCCCTCAGGACCTTCTCAACAAATCACTTGTTCAGAGAGTCAGTAGGATTTTGAATTAGCTGTAAATATATTTTGACCTTATTTTTCTCTTGATAATTGTACTATTTATAGAGAAGTTACTGATCGTCATTTTAATTCCTTCTATTAGAGGATTAGACTGACTCAATCAAAAATAATCTGGTGTATTTCTTCCTTCCCCGCCTCCCAAAAAATATTTTGAACTCAAGTTGTCGCCTTTAAAAGTTTGTTTGCTTATGTTTGTTTTCTTCATTGCTAGATACAGTTGCTCTTCAGTGAATATTTTAACTTCAAGTGACATGTTAGGTCAGGAGCAATCAATTACAACTTGTCAAGGTCCAAATTTCTTAGTCAAGGTGTAGTCAAGGTCCAGACTCCAGGGAAAATACAAAAAAATAATAACACTAATGTTAATAAGTAAATAAAAAGTTTTTTGCAGTCCGTTCAAAAGCGCCCGGCTGTCTGGATTTGGCCTGCAGTCTGTCTGTTGACCATCCCTGGGTTAGGTGACGCACAGGCTTTGTGGAAGGCTCTATAGCTGAATTTTCATTTTAAAGAAGGTAATTGGGCACCTAATTAGAGACATGGTCCTCCAAAAAGTGTATTATAAACTGTCTAGATCTCATTGAAGCACTTGGGGGGCCAGATTTTCCAGAGAACCCAGTCCCAGGTTTCCAAACCTTCAGAATCCACAGTTGAGGTCAGATTATCCAAACACAGATCAAGAAGGGGCAGACCCTTTTCTATCCCCCTCCCCCAGGGCTCAGTGCCCATTACAACAATTTTTTGCCCCATTTTTAGAAGACCCAAACGTCTTACGTTCTCCTGGATCATCTGGGCCAGTTTGTGGGTGTTTGTCCCCTTTTAATTAAAAAAAAAAATCATACAGCACCATAAATATGTCTTGCGCATCTGAAGCGTTTATTTCCTTCTGCTATGAATCATGGCAGAGGTTGGTGGACACTAGCAGCGAGGTCTATTTCTTTGTCAGTTTCAGCCTGGTGACCACCACTTCCACTTCCTATTGACACAGCAGCCGGGCTGGCTGTAAATCTAAAAGACTTTTGTTTTGAGCGAGGTCGGCCGGCCCGCAATCTGGAGCGTGATGGAAAGACCTTGATCTCGCTATGATAAGCGCCTGTACCCCGGGTGGTGGGGAGATTGCTCAGGATTGAGTCACTGCAGTTTTTATGGTTCAGTACCACAAGGCAATTAACAGCAAGTGAGCGCGCCTTCCCAACCTTTACTGAAAATCGCTGCTGTTTATCAATGTGTCAGGCCGTTGGCAGATTCAAGAAATCTAAATTTAACAGGTGACCAGTTCCTCCATGCCTGGGTGCAGCCAATGGATCTGCAGGATATGGCGTCCCAGCTAGGCGAGCGGAGCCAATGGAACAATCCGCTGAAGGAGAAGTGAATGAATGGAGCTAGCGTCGGAGTTCATGGTGTGGAAGGCTTTTTTTTTTTTTTTTTTTTTTTTTTTAACACTGCAGCTCCTTAATTACTTTTTCAATGGATTTCAGCAGCGCTGCTTTTTGGTTACTGATTCCATTTCAGCCACTGGGCAGAAAAATGGGCTTAAGAAAACCATCCTCATTGAAGAAGAAAAGCCCCACCCTGCCACTAAACTGCATTTACATTTGTCCTGATATTTTATGTGACAGTGGGGTGGGGAGGGGGAAAGAAAAAAGCCAGTCTCTCCTGTCATTCGGCCCGTGGCCTGGAGATGAATGTGCATGCGATTCCTTGCTTTCAAGCTCTAGTTCATCCATGCCCGTTGACCTGTTCCTTGGTTTAGAACCAGCTGCAAAAAGCAGCTGTCATCCGCCATTACTCTGCCAGCCGTAGTCTTAAGGCAGCCATCAAAGGTTGGCAGCAACGGAAGGCAATTCAATTAGCTGTGACGGTCAAAGAGAAACCAGGGGTCAATTGAAGCCTCTCTCTCCATTTTCATCTTGAAGCATGAGGCGAGGGAGAATGTGCCCCAGTTCTGGCGGATAGTCTTCATGGGAGGAACTTCTTCAAACACCCCCATAACTGAGGAAGAACATAAGAAAAAGGCGCATGCACATCTGAGCCACAAAGGAATCTCTGCAGACTCTCTCTGCAATTACGCTGCCTCTTTAAGACACCCTGAGCTTTTGCAGCAAATCCTCAAGTGCTTACAATATGTTTCTGCTAAAAATAATAGTGGTAATTAATGTTCTCTTGGTTTTTAATGCTACCATCTGTTTGGTGATACCAACCACGGTGACCATTATTGGCTTTTATCAGCCCTTTGGGCTTCTTCCCAGCATACCCAAAAGGATGCGGGAGGAGGGTAAAAAAGTGGGGAGGTAGAAAGTGAGAGACAGAGCAGGGCTCCTTTTGCAGCTCCAGACTTTGCATTCCTTCTCTGCAGCTCCTTGCTGGCGTGCAAATAGTTGTAAAAATAAAGGTCAAACAGATAATCTTGATAAATATTTAATAGTTACTGTTTTTTACGTCTCCCTGATTGTTATAGATTGAATGTCTAACACTTGTGACATCTGGTACATATTGAGCTGCAAGTGATTACATAAAACCTTGAAGGGAGGGAGAGAGAAGCGGGTAAGGGAGGGAGTGGCATGCACTGGGTGAGCCTGAACTCTAGCAGTGTAACCCTGCATTTTCCAGGTCTGCGGCAAAAATGTGCACCTGCCGTAACCATTTCAGAGACTATTAAGAGCTGCCCTGGAATCGCGTTTTCACCCAAGGAGCATGGGCTGATCTTTTATTCCAAATGTCATAGGGCCAGCAGTGTGGGCTCCTTCATTTCCCTCTGAGTTACCCCTCCTAAGGTGAGGTATATGTGCTTATACCCAGAGAATGGGCCATATTGGCCGTAACAAGTGGCTTCTGGAGGCATTGATGGTTTTCATTCTGCAGAGGTACAGATGGTGTCAGTGCAGTATGTTCTCCAGACAGGTTGGAGGGAGTTCTCTCCTCCCAGGGGCTACTCACTGCATGTTTTCTGAGCTAGCGTATGCTGCAGTGAAACTAAGAGACGCTTGCACAGGTAGAAACCTTGACCTTTCAGCCAGGCCAACGATAGTGGCAACTGAAAGGGCCCAACGAGCTGTGGCAGATGAAACTCAGGCACCACTTTCAGGCCTTTTTATGCTCTGCTGTGATTGCAGCTGCCTGCACCAGGACGGGAATGAAGTTACCCATAATGCTGTGTGCATTTTTCACAGGGTGGGGGATTTTTTTGAGTGTTTGTTTCAGGGGTGGCGCTGAGGGGGGCATGCAGGGGCTGCAGCTGCCGCTGCTCTCTGGCCACCCAGCTCTGAAGGCAGAGCAGAGAAAGCGGCAGCTGCTGGCCGGGTACCCAGCTCTGAAGTCAGCAGTGCAGGAGTCAGCCTGGGTAGGTGGCGAGGGTACCCGAGAGCATGTCCCCACCCGCTGGGGTAGGCCTCTAGGGCAGATGGAGGGTCTAGGGCTCCCCACAGCTGCCCAGACCCTCCCCCACACCATGGTCACTGCTCCCCGAGAGCATATAGTGTGTAGTTAGTATAGATAAAAGAATCACTGTCTAGTGTACATAAGAATAGTATGTGTTGTACTGTTCCTAAATTTGTACGTTCAACAAACTTGTTCCAATGCATTGCAAATGGTTTCCGGTGTGGTCTTAGCAGGGAGTTTGGCATGCATTCATCAGGGAGGCACTAGCCTTTTATTGCTTATAAAGGGCTTGAGGTCCTCAAATAACGGATGCTTTTATGTGACTCACTGTTTGTGGTGTCTCCATTCAAACCAGAAGGGGAGCTCTGTTGTATCCTTAGTTCTTTACACAAAGAACATTATAGGAAGCACAATAGGGTCCAAACAGCCGTGTTTACTGACAGTAAACAATACGGAAGGCAGCTACAGACGTATGTGACTCCTCTGGCAGGGTTCTGGTGGCTTCTGAAACACAGTGAGGGTACTAAAAAGCCATTATTTAAAGCCTAATTTTTATATGCCATGAGCTCCCAACCCATGCTGCAGCTAGGATCTCCTACCCTGGGCTCTGACTGAAGGCTGCCTCCGAGGTGTAATTCTTAAAACCTCCAAGGGCCTTTCCTCTCCTTTAGGCCTTCTCTGTCAGAGGGCCTCAGCTGAGTAAACCAGCCACAGTCTGCAGGGGCCTGGTCCCATAACATGACTCCTCAATGGCTGTCCATATTGTTTATTTGTGGGTGCACCCAACCAATCCTCTCCCAGTTCCAGCGTTCCAGATTGTTTCTCCCACTCTCAGCAGCCCTAGTAACTGCTTTCCTGTGTGTTGCATCCACCCCAAGATGGTTGGGTTTAAGATGAACAAGTCCCAGCTCACCCATTGCTGATTTCCTCTGGCTTCGAGGACAGCATTCTTGATCACTGTGCTATATAAATGTAAAATGTGATCCTAATATGCCATCTTCCACTGGAGGATCTTAAACTGCTAAACAAATGTTAACTTTTAGCCCAGTGGTTCTCAAGCTATTTATCATTGTAGGCCGCAAATATGGCCCACAAAATGTTACCTGGGCTGCAAGTTGACCACCACAGTGCCTCCCAACTAGCATCCCCCCACCCCAAACCCCTATGCCCTCTACCTAGAGACCCCTCCAGAGTGGGGCCAGGAGCGGAGCGCCGGGTGCAGGGTGGTCAGCAGAAACGCTGACCCTGGACCCTGCAGCATGGGGACCCCAGGCCCTGGTGTGCAAGGTCTTTAGCCCACAGCTGCGGAATTGGGCCTCATGAGGCCCACAGGCTGCCAGTTGAGAAATGTTGTTTTAGCCTCCTAAAGGGAAAGAGGAGTATCTCCATTTTACAAATGGGGAAACTGAGGCACGCAGTGGTTAAGAGAACTTTGCCCAAGGTATCGCAGGAAGCTCGTGGCACAGCCAGTAATAGAATCTATCTCCTCTGACCCTCAGTCCAGCACCTACTCCCAGCACAAGAAAACTTTTAGGAGCTAATGCTAGTGAAATGCTGACGGCCCTGTGTGGGTCATCGGCAGTGGTGATCAAACCTGAGATCTCTTGCGCTTAATGCACGAGCCTCTACTGCCGGAGCTGAAAGACTTTGTGTTTCTTAACCAAGGCTGTAGCCAGCTCATCCATCTGAAGCCATCACGTGAGGGGGACAGAGTGCTACATGAAGAAGACCTGGGTTACACTTCAGATCCCAAGCTAGGTCCTATGGCAGTAGGTTGACCATATAATCATAGAATATCAGGGTTGGAAGGGACCTCAGGAGGTATCTAGTCCAACCCCCTGCTCAAAGCAGGACCAATCCCCAACTAAATCATCCCAGCCAGGCCTTTGTCAAGCTGGGCCTTAAAAACGTCTAAGGAAGAAGATTCTACCACCTCCCTAGGTAACCCATTCCAGTGCTTCACCACCCTCCTAGTGAAAAAGTTTTCCCTAATATCCAACCTAAACCTCCCACACTGCAACTTGAGACCATTACTCCTTGTTCTGCCATCTGGTACCACTGAGAACAGTCTAGATCCATCCTCTTTAGAACCCCCTTTCAGGTAGTTGAAAGCAGCTATCAAATCCCCCCTCATTCTTCTCTTCTGCAGACTAAATAATCCCAGTTCCCTCAGCCTCCCCTCATAACTCATGTGCTCCAGCCCCCTGATCATTTTTGTTGCCCTCCGCTGGACTCTTTCCAATTTGTCCACATCCTCCTTGTAGTGTGGGCCCCAAAACTGGACACAGACAGCAAGTGTGAAAAATCGGGATGGGGATGGGGGGGGGTAATAGGATCCCATATAAAAAAAGCTCCAAATATCAGGACTGTCCCTATAAAATCGGGACTTCTGGTCACCCTATGTGGCAGATCTCAGAGTCTCTAGCCCCTTACATTTTTACCTCTCACACTTTTCTCTCATTCCTGTGGGTTCATTCCAGGGCCGAAACCCCGTGAGAGTATCGGGGCAGGAAAGCTGCCGAGGGGCTCAGGCTGAGTCCTCACCCCGACTCCCTGCGAGCCTGCTGCCTTTCCCTTATTGAATTAGGATAAATTGGAACTTTCATAAATGGCGATATAAATCATTATCTCGAGTTAGCAGATGTGGTCTCACCAGGGTAGAGCTCTGTTAATAACTCCTTCGGATTAGGGCTGATTGGTACAATTTGAAACTTGTTTCTCTCAGCTTGATCAGGCTCGTTGTAACTGTGGCAATTATCCCATTTCACTTTCAATAGCTCAGCACAGAAGAGCCGCCGCCTCCGATCCATCCTTCTTAATGAGCCCGACGCGGTGTGTTCAGTGCCTTTGCCAACTACACGCTCCCCCTTCCCCCCAAATCATCTCAAAGAAACTTACCCTGAGAGGGTAGCAGCGGCAGCTCTTCCAGGGTGTGAGAGATGCTAAGTGGCCATGTACGTATCATTCAGACATTTGGCTGATGAAAACTCTCCCTTCATTCTAACAGCATCATTTACAATTTGTGGTTTTTTGGCAGCCTTCCTGCTTGGAAAATTAGATGAAAAAAACTCAGTTGTATCCAACCACTAGAGCTGGTTGAATAGAATTTGATGACTATATATATTACATGCTGACTTTTGTGGGGTTTGATTAGATAAACGTGTTCAATGTTTTTTTTTTATTTATTTAGTAGGCATTAATCAAGGTTTTGATGAGTGAACATGAAATCCTTAGTATAATATATTTGTCAGGTATGTTTTTCCACCTTATTTCACTTGCTCTGCCAACAATCTTAGGTCCCAGTTCAGCAAAGCACTGAAGCAATTACTTACCTTTAGAAGCATGTACTTCCTTATTTAGAAAGGCACTTAAACACATATTTAAACCCATGCCTAGTTCTCAAACTCAAGAGTTTTGCTGAATCCGGGCCTTGGACAGGAAGGTTTTTGTCCTGTGGCTGTGGCATTGGACTAAAGATCTAAATTTAGTTACCAGCTCTGTTAAACCCCCTCTGTGATCTTCCCAGAAGTGCCTGTGTGATTTAGGAACACAAGACACATTGAAAGTCAATAGCACTTGTGCTCCAAAGATTTCCGCATTTATTTATTTATTTTTAAATCCCACCATTAATCTCTCTGCTTTGGTTCCTGTCCTGAAAATGGGGAGAATAATTCTTCCTTTTTCCCCACCCATAATCTGACATTTCTAATTAGATTTGTCAACTTTGCGGGGTTGGCAGTGACTGTCTCTGTGTTTGTACAGATCCTAGCACAACAGACCCCAGCTACGTTGGGACCTCTGAGGTGCTGTAATAATATTCATAATAATAATACAAATTGTGGTGACTCTCCTGCAATATTAGAGATTAAAATACAAAGCCTGATTCTTCTTTCACTTACACCAGGCTGCTGCAAAATTTCACAGATGGGGGAAATAGACTAATCAAAGCAAGAGGAGGTTTGGAGCCATGATCTGATTTCTTTTCTATTGGCAGGGATATGGCAATTTCCCCCTTCAATCATAAATAAAACATATTTATCTCTGGGGCCATCCCAAAGCACTGGTGACTAGGACATTGCACAGAAGAGTTGCATAGTGGTACCCAATATTTTGGCACCTAGTCCTGATGTACTCTCATGACTAGGTCTCTCACTCTTCCTGCTATTCCCCTGCTGTCTTCTAACTTCACCTATGAGTGCTCACATTCTCACTGGGGCTTGGGCTGCTTAGAATCATGCTGCTTGCAATATGTTCTGCTAAAAATAATAGTAGTAATTAATGCTCTTTAATTTGAGTGCTGCCATCTGCTTTGAAATTTCAACCACCATGGCCAGTTTTGGCTTTTATCAGCTCTGTGGGCTTCTTCCCAGCATCCTCAGAAGCAGAAGGGTGGAGGGAGGAGAAAAGAGCAGACACCGCTGCTTTCTCCACTACAGACTTTGCATTCCTCTTACTCCGCTGCTTGCTGGAACTCAAGTGAGATTGGGATGTGGAGCAAGTTGCAAATTGGGCAAATTCACCATCAAATTTGAATCCAGCAGCAGCGGCAGCACTAGATGCTAACTCACAGGCCTGTTAAGAAAAGGGAAAGCAGAAAGAAGCCGTCCTGAAAATCTCAAGCTTTGCTGGAGGTGGATAGAAGCGACTGCTGTATGTGACAGGAGTCCTGCACAATCAATAGAACTATGCATGTCTGTGTATATGTAGACAGGGCGTATAAGTGTATGTAGCATTGTTCATAAGTTACTAGGTTCAAAGGAGCTGTTGCTTACAGCAAAGGACATCCTGAGCCCAGCGCTCAACATATGTGATCCATATTCATGGCTAAGGAAGATTCACCCAGAAGTGAAGACCCCACAAATGAGCTACTCCACATCACAAGAAGAAGGAAATCGTTAGGAGCTGACAATGGGGCACCAGGCACTCATAAAATGTTCCCTTCTAGGTTGAATATTAAATCCTCCTCCTGCTGAATGCCAAGGTGGCTAAAGTCCCACCTTAGGAAGGCCAGAACAAAGTGATGGAGGAGCTGGAGGGGAAGGGAGCTGGATCTGACTGCGAGCTTAACACCCAACACACACATGCATCCCCTCCTTTGCGTGGCTCACCATTCCCGATGCCCCTAAATCACTGGAACGACGAGTGCGAGAAGGTGCAGGGTGCACTAAGCTGGCCTTTGCAGTCAAGGGTAGCTTTCGGAAGGAGGCGCATATGAGAAGCATGGGATTATGTTGCTTCCTCCCCTTACTGTAGAGTCCCAGTTGAACACCATGATGCCACCAAGGCTCATCCCAGCATCAGCCTCTCTTGCAGCCATGGCGTCTAATGCTCCGGGGCAGCTCTAGCTTATTTCAAAGGAGGCTGAGCCTGCTCAGAGACACATCTTCACACAGCTCTGGAGCACGTTGGTGCAAGCCATGGTGTAAAATACCATAAGGGAACGATGGCTTGTCCCAAAGGCAGCTGAGCCAGAGGCCACAGTGCAGTGGAGAGAAGGCCTTAGAGGAGAATGAGCTCCTCCCCCCACCCTGGGCAGGATGTCTCAGTGCAGCCCTGGACCAGGAGTGCGAATTAACAGGGGAGGAGGCAGCTTTTGAGAAAGGAGCAGCAGGTCAGCCCCCGTGTTCCCTGCTGGGTAAAGTGGAGAGGAGGAGACGGAGCAGGGCTGTGTTTCTCCAGGTGCCTCTCAACAAAAAGAAGCTCCCCTTCCTCCCACACAACCACACAAGCACCCTGGGAGCAGGCAGACCGGTTTGGGAGATGTAGAAAGGGAAACTGCCTCCTGTTTAACAAACAACATAACAAAAGGCATCTGTCACCATGCATCACCTTCTGTTCCTCTGAGATTCCAGCCAGAGCCTTTCCCTTCATCTCCGCTCATTCTCCCTAATTACATGTGTCGTCTACTCTTCTGTTAGTGAAAGAAAGGGCCACTTGTTTTGGCAGGAAAGGGAAGGCGCTGTTTACAAAAGAGAAATTACACCCCCCTGCACCATCGCCAGCCCCGCCGCCCTTTCTCCGACAGTGACAGAGGAACCATGGGACAAGGAATGGGGGAGGTGGCTGAGAGAACAGTAATTTAGCAGACAGGTTGGGAACCCTTTATTTCTCCAGAGAGGGAGCCTTCAAAGCACCAGTGGTCTGCAGATCTCTCTCTCCCTGATCCACGCTGAGCACACGGTGCAGGCTTTTTCTGTATCATGCAGGAAAAATTGTCACACTTCCCCCCAGCCACCGCTCTCCTTCACGGTGAATGACACTTCAGGAAGCAGCCTGCTGTTCCCAGCCACGGCTTCCATTATACTATTCTCAGACATGTAGGTTTTGATTAAGGTGTGGGGGGAAGGTTGTTTGGGTGAGGAAAAGGAAAGATGGGTGTGGGGGAATTAGCAGCTCAGATTCAACATCTAGATGGCTTGGAATGAACATGGCAAGTCCAGTGTGTGCCAGTATAAAACCATTGCAACCTCTCTAGGCCACACAATCCTAGATTCTGTATGCTAAAAGTATTTCTGCCGCAACTCCGAGTTAGGGTGTGGAGTGCCACCTACAGAGTGAGCAAACTTTTACTTAGGGTATCTAGGTGTTCCTTAGGTTTGCCATCCAAATATTGGCACAACCTCTCTCACACACATACTCTCACACCCTTAGCTTGTGAGAAATGACATCCTCACAGCAAAGCATGCTGTGCCTTATAGAAACAAATTGATGCCTAAATCCTTCGAAGCCTCGGGTTATTTATTTATTGTGAGAAGGAAGTTTTAGAAGGCGATTCCAGTGAAGGGGTCGTGCTGCACGAAACCCAGGACCAAATGAACACATGTTAATTCATTCTGATCTTCGGAGAGGGCAAAGTTGGGGCCTGTTTATGGGAATGGGTTTGGATTTTCAGCGTTGAATGAACACAAGAATCTATTTCTCTTTGCCCTAGCAGAAGGAGTTCTACAACAGGTGTGAGTTACCTCTGGGAGAGTGGGGAGACACTCAGCAATGATCGCATTTCACTGTGGTGTTTCTTCATAGCAGGAATGGGTGATGTTTTCCATGACAAGGGCAGGAGGTGTCTGCCTGGTACTATAATAGCCCATTATACAGCACTGAACTCCAGCTTCCATGAGCTTATTACACTGACATGGTTCTACTAACCTTCACCTCCCGAACTGTAAAACCAAGTCGATCTGTATAACTGAAGCCCATTTTATAGCTTGAAGTAGGCTGATAATGCTCCTGCTTTTGTGCTTGGAAACAAATGATCAGGGGCTTGGGAATTTCATACGGGTCCAAATTCCTCATCTTCAAATGCCCCATCACTCTTTCAACCCTAGGCTTTGGAAAAGAATAGGGGGGAAAAAATCAACCAAAGCATTTCAATAATAAAATAACTAAGGAAATTTCCCTAGAGGCCGGTAAATAGCAGGCAAGCTACCAGAATCGAGGGAAGGGAAAGTTTGGCAGAAACTAGTTAAAAATCTCAAGATGCAGTGTGATAAACTCCTGCCTGCTCTGGCTTTTACGCTGTGTTGCCATTTTCCCGCAGAATGACAGTTTTCAATTACTAGGCTGTAGCTAAGAACAAATTGTGCACTTCAGCAGCTGGCTGGAGTTCTCTCTCCTGATTTTCGGATGTGGCTGGTAAAATGAACAGAGGCTGCTAATGCAGCTTTCCTTGCATTGCTCGCTGAATGAGATGGAGCCGTGCTATTATCAGGGGAAGGAAAGGGAGGAGATGTGGAGATGGAAAGGGGCCAGTGGGCTGTCTGACAACTGTGCAGGGCAGATAGCTGTAGCACCTCTAGGAAAAATCTAGGGTGTTCCTAGCCGTTAATCGGGCATCTTGCTTTTCAAACAGTGCTTAATATAGTGTTTTGCTTGTTTTCAATCCGAGGACCCCAAGTTTCTCCCAGGGATGGGACAGGCAGAGACTAGGTCAGCGGGAGAGCATCTCCTGCTGCCATAAACTGTGGTCTATCCCATGCTAAGTCGATATATCTTAGGTTGCTTGGGGGGTGGCTTTTTCACACCTCTGAACAACGTAAGTTACATTGACTTAAACGGTAGTGTAGACAAGCCCTCAATGTCCTCATTTTATAGGTAGGGAAGTGAATTTATAACAAGCCCCTGGCTTGGTCATAAACAGGGATTTCACCCTGGACTTTTGACTCTGAAAGCATGACTCACTGCTAGTTAAGCTAAAAGACCAACGTCGTTAGCTTGTTAGATGTAATCGGGCTCATTTACCTCTTTGTGTTCCAGCCACTGGAAGGGAATTAAAAACACGCCTGGACAGTGAGTTAACATCAGGTGCACAGGGTGAAATTTGCCTTTGTGCAGAGGGCAAGCCCCCTAAGATTATGCCCATGTAGTGCAACTTCAGCCCTCAAAATAGGCCTAACGTGATACAGACCTTTGATCTGGCCTTCTACAGGTGGTACAGGTGAAATTCACCCAGTGAGCTAAAAGGCTGATGATTTGAGGTCAAGGAGAGTCTTTCTGTCAATTTTAACAGGCTATGGATCTAGCCCTATGTGGCTTGCTACAGGCTGAACAATGGCCAGAGCTGGAAATAAAACTCTTGACTCTCAATTCTAGCATCTAGCAACCAGTCCATAGTTCTTCCCTTTTTCACTGTAGACTACAAGCGATCTGCTCCACAGGTAAGAGGAGTCTGGAAACCATGACAGGTAACAAGGTAAAGAGTAAGATCAAGGCTGATATTCTGCTTTCTGATCCCTACTTCAGGTCCAACGCTGCACAGCTCTGTTGCAAGCTTCTACTTTCAGTCTGTGCCCACAACTCCCTTCGACTTTGAAGGGCACAAGAGCAGAACATGAACACAGATGTGCAGCGGGGATCAGAGATTGTCAGGGCCAAGGCCAGAACTTCACTGCCATGTCCTGTGCTCTTTACACACCAAAGACAATAGGAAGCAACTGCACAGCTACGGTGGGTCCCACTAACAGTGTTTACTAACTATACACAATGTGCACAGCCCTACCTATATATTAAAGCTGGTCAGAAAATGGAATTTGCAAGCTGTAGAAAACTGAAGTTTTGGGGGGGGCCAGGGCAGGGTCCTGATTTGGGTTGAAAAGTAAAAACCTGGACTCTTTAGTCATAGGATAGAAATTCCAAAAAACTCCATTTCAGGAGCAGGACTTGGCTGCCCATCTGGAAGGCTCTTGTCAATTTCACTTTCTCCCTGCAGGCGCAAAGTGAAATCAAGGGGAGCCTTCCCCACAGGCTGCAGAAGGAGGAGTACCCCAGCTGTTTGCCTCCCTCAGGGGCTGACTAAAGGAACACTCAGCCCCACAGTCTCCTCCTCACCTGCCACAAGTGAAATTGGCAAGTGCCTCTCAGGAAGGTAGCCACGGAGTGGCCCTTTTGATGGCAAATCCATGTATTTATTTTTATTTATTTTTGCAAAATTGAAATTTTCTCCAGGGGAAACTTTGATTCTTTTCAAGAAGGCGATTTTCCAGTGGAAAACCATTCCGTCGGGGAAACTCTCAACCAGCTCTAACACCCCTGCTCTGGGTGGCTTCCAAAACACAGAACCCAGTAAGCACCACTGGAGGCCGTGCAAACTATTTAAAAGGACACTATCCAAGTCTGATACACTTTGTATTCCTCCCTCTTTATTATAAGAGGACATAAAGTACAAATGCATTAGTATTACTGGCACTATAGTGTTACTGACCAGTTCCTATAAACTACAGTTATGTTGCCCCAAAACAGAAGAGTTGAGTGACAGCTCATGTTCATCATCTTTGAGCATACTGACCTCCCACTTTGGACAGCCTTAGCTGAAGCAACACACAGCAACCCCAATGAAATGCAGAATAAGGCTGATCCGGGATTGTACAGCTGCTGCTTTCCTACAACAAATGAATCAAGCCAACAACTCCCATTTAAACAACATTAAATGTATGCGACAAACCCAGGAGAAATTTCTAGTCACGTAGGAAAATGTCTAGAAACAAGTTGCTGCTGAATGGGAAGGAGGAAAGCATAGGGTAGGGTCAGATGAGCACACGTGGTAGGGACATGCCATTTTTAGACCTAATTATGTACATTACATAATTCATCTTGAAATATTGAGATTTTTTCCTGTATTTACTGCAATTACGTCAATTGACCTATTTATGTTATCTGACGTGCCTATCATTAAAATGGGACAATATATTCCATTAGATCCTGTTACTCCAGTGAATGGAATGATGATTAATTACATCATAAAAAGGAACTGTGCTATGCATCCTTGAACATGGGGTTTGAAGCTTAAAATAAAACAACAACCCACGTCATCATTCCCCTTCCTTAAAATGTCAGCTTCTCTTGAGAGGTATTTTCTTACGGATCCAAATATCAGGGTTTTCCCCCCTCCAAATCCAAAGTTATCACCAAGATATTAAAAGGCAAAATAGATACTCCTTTTATAGCACCTCCAGTCTGTTATGCTGAGGAAATGACCTCTGGCCATATCTGGTAAACCCTTAAGCATGTGCTTGACTTGACTCATCTGAGTCGTTCCACTGGGACTTGTGCTTCTAAAGTCTTGTCTACATGCGACCTGTGAATCTACAGCACACCAGTTTGCCACGCAGTGATGTCACGTGTGGTTGTTGCTTCAAGTGCACTGAAGCAAAGTGCACATTAGGGCTTTGGGGACTCGTTAGCAATGTCCACATATGACATTACCACAAGGTGGGATGCTGTGGATTTGCAGAGCAGCCCAGTGACAAAGGTGCTTTCGAAAACCCCACCCATTGGCTTCAGTGGGACTATTCACGTGAGTCAAGTTGAGCATGTGCCACAAAAGTTTGTAAGACCTGACTGCAACTGAACACAAGTTTTACACACATACCCCACCTTCTCACTCTTATTCTCACAGCTCGTGCTGACGACCTGTTGCTAACATCACTGATGAGGCTTGTACACAACAAGGAAGTAAATCATCCAGAACCACAATAGGAAATGCAGGAGGGGAAAGCAATCAGTGTTGACCAAATGGAAAATGATAGAAAAAAGAAAAAGCAATGTCTCTCCAGAGTGCTAAGATGAAATACTAAAAACAGAGTGAAATCAACATTGAGCATAAAGCAGCAATAGGCCCAAGGTCCAAATTTACATTTCTGAACATCTGTGAGTTTTGAGGACAATTGGCTCTAAGGATTGTTTGGACCCATTTGAAAAATGCTTCAGTCCATCTCTATTCAGCTAAGCACTCGAGCACACATTGAAGACAGTGGAGCAGATGTGCGTAAAGTTAAGCATGTGCTTAGCTGAATGGGGGTAGACTTCAGCATGCGCTTAATTGCTTTGCTGAACTGGGGCCTACGTGACTACACAGACACAACAGAGTTCAACAAGTGCTTAACTTACTCCAGGCCTGAGCCTCCCTCTTGGGATCTTCATTGTTTCTGGCCTCCTTCTCCTTTCACATCTATCCTTCCAGATCTTTTGTGCACTAGCCCCTTGGACTGCTGCTGACTTAAAAATCTGTCAAGTTCGGCTATGATTTGTGCCATTTTGTTTCTGAGTCTTGAAGTGTCTGAACAGGTGCAAGAATCTAGGGTGGGGTTTTCAAAAGCACTCAAGGGAGTTAGGCACTCATCTAATGCCCATAGATTTTTCAATAGGATTTAGGGGCCAAACTCCCTTGGGCACTCTGCCCCCCTCTCCCCATCCAGTTCCTGCTTTTCTGGTCAACAGTGCAGTTGGAGATAGACACAGAAGGTGTCCGTGGAGAGAGGGAAGCAGTGCAATAATAATTACTGCATAATGCCTTAAAAACAATATAGACTATATTTCCATGGGGACTTGGGGCTATGGGGCTCAAGAGGAGAGCGGGGAGAGAGACTGAGAGGAATCAAAGATGGATGTAGCACCTTAAGATACTTGGCGAATTGAGTAGAAGAAATACTATCTGTTGCTTCTTCGAAGGGGAGGGAGGTGGAAAGCAAAGCATCACTTCAACACCCCTTTCCATTGCTCTCACTCTCCCTCACTGGGCATTTTAAGTCAATGAAAGGGCTCAAGCGCATCCACCGAAGGTTTCATCATCGTTTGTTTTATTCAATTAAAAACCTGCAGACAAGAGATTAGCTCCCTGCTGCTCGGCAGAGGGGTTCTATGCCATGACTATGATTTACGATATATGAGGCCGTGTTTCACTGAATGTCATCCAGAACCTGGTCACTCGTGCAAATGAAAAATGGATTCCTGGTGACAGTCACTTGCGTGGTTGAATTTTGATAACAAATGGCACAGTGGGGTCAGAGCAGAGGGAACCTGTAATTAATATTACAGTGGGAGCTGGTATGTAACCAAGAACTCAACTTTGAATTAAAATCAATATAACAACTGTTCATATGTGTCACTCCCGGTCCCTAGGCTCTGAGATATTATGCCAGATGGAGGTAGTCTGGTGGGGTAGAGATCACAGGCTGTGAATATCCATCTAACAGTAAATGCAGGCGAGGTATTATGTTTAGATAGGATTCTTTTTTTAATGTTTCATTTATTTTCAACTGAAACTACACCAAGCTGGGGTTTTTGCCAGGCCTCCTATAAATCAGATAATTGAATTTAGAGTGCCGGAAGCTTGTGGTTTTTCTCAAGCAGTCAAAACACTATTCCACACTTGACGAATGGAATGGTTTTTGCCTTAGGTGATAGTTACCCCATACACCATACATTGTCCTGTCCTACCTCCCCTGAACATTCATACAGTCTCTTCTATTGCAGAGTGATCAGAACTGTTCTAATATAATCTCCGACATTTGCTTCGTGCTACTGTAGTTCATTGTTCCTTGGAATTACTCAGACAAATCCTTGCATTTTAGAGGTTGCTTTGTTCACCATGTTGATTGCCCAACTAAGCAAGTATGATATGGAGCTTAGTTCTGAGATCCACCTTAGGATTATGAGGTAGTAAGCCAGAAGACCCAATCCTAAGGACTACAGAATTCCAGCTACCTTAACAAACTAGAGACCCAAGGTCCCACAATGACAGGGTTTCTCCAAGCATTGTGAAAACCACTGGGAGGTGGTAAACATTGCTGAGGTGGATCAGGAATTGGGACTTAGTGTCAGGCAGGGGTGAGAAGTGGAAGGTGATGGAAGATATGAGGGCAAAAGCTATAAATCCAACTCCAATACATTCATAAACTCCATTTTTCTTACTTTGCCTATTAGTAAATTTCAATGATAATCAAAATATTGACATTTAACCCATAAAACTCTAATTTGTCCAAGCCTAATTATGCAATATAATAATCTTAGGGTTTTTTGTTGTTTGGGTGATCTGTATTATGCACGGCCCAATCCAGTAGCCTAGCTCTGAATGTGCTTACCAGATCAGGCCCTTATAGGCAAGCATGCACAAAATTGCTGAGGGAACGGTGAGAAAAAAGGCCCTCTGGCATAACTTTTTTTTTTTTACCTCAGTGGTTAAAATGCTTGCCTGGCATGTGGGTAATCTCTGGTTCAAGTCCCCTCCTCTACCTGAGGAGAAGGGATTTGAACAGGGATCTGCCACTTCTCAGGTGAGTATCCTAACCCATGGCTAAAATTCTGATGGAAGCCTTCCCCTTCCTCATCTCTGGCTTCCTGAAAAAAACAGCGCAGGCAGCCCCATGCCAAGAGAGGGTTTGCACCCAACAATCCCAAGCAGAAGGAGGTGCCTATCTCATGAGGGATCGGGCAACAGACACTCCCCTGTCTGTGGCATCTCTCATTGGCTAGCTTAAGAGAGGAGCTGTATTCTCTGATGACTTTTGTGCATTGCAGTCTAGGGTGCCTGTCTTACCCTATTCCTTGTACAGGGAGCCTGAGTGACTAACTCAGGCTTTGTGTAACTTGAAGATTTTCAAAGTGCCTGAAAATTGGGTTTGGTGATGTTCAGCCTCACCCTGCCTCGGCTTTGGCCCTGAGTTGTTTACCTTAACGCGGAGTTTTAGTGTCGTCATTCAAGATACTGGAGCTGGTTGGATTTTCTGGGAACTCTGCATAAGAATGGCCGTACTGGGTCAGACCAAAGGTCCATCCAGCCCAGTATCCTGTCTTCTGTCAGTGGCCAATGCCAGTTGCCCCAAAGTGAGTGTACTTAACAGGTAATGATCAAATGATCTCTCTCCTGCATCCATCACTCACCTCTGACAAACAGAGGCTAGAGACACCATTCCTTACCCATCCTGGCTAATAGCCATTAATGGACTTAACCTCCATGAATTTATCCAGTTCTCTTTTAAACCCTGTTCTATTCCTAGCCTTCACAACCTCCTCAGGCAAGGAGTTCCACAGGTTGACTGTGCGCTGTGTGAAGAACTTCCTTTTATTTGTTTTAAACCTGCTGCCCATTAATTTCATTTGGTGGCCCCTAGTTCTTATATTATGGGAACAAGTAAATAACTTTTTCTTATTCACACCATTCATAATTTATATATCTCTAACATTTTGAAATCTTGTTTTCATCCCAATTCGGGATAAAAAGTCAAAATTCCAAGAAAAGTTGATTCTGAAACATTGAAATGTTTAATTTCAAGAATATCAAATAGTTTTGATATATACTTTTATATTGCATTGTACTGTTTTGGTATTATCACATTAAATGTATCTAAACATACTAGATCAATACATTAAATATAAAAATCTAAAAAAAAAAAACATTTTGACTTTATTAAAATGGAACGAGAGCCACCATGAATCATTTTGAAATCCTGAGCTGAAAATTTCATTGAAATCAATACACACCTAACTTCTGCTCCAAGAGACACTGGCTTTCAAGCTTACCCTTGGTTCTTCTTCAGGTCATTCCCACAGAACATTTAGAGTTCCGTGAAATTGAATTTTCTGAAGGAAAACTTTTCCAAGAAATTTGTCCAATAGATCATGTATAAACTTTCCTGGATTTCCTATTTCTAAATGATGGGGATGATAATGGCTCTAAGGGTCTGAGAGGGAGAAATGTCTTTGGGCATGGTACCCAGACTTTTCTACTCCCTTACGTATTCCTCCTGTGTATTTTAGTGTTGCCTCAATTAAAGCAACTATCAGATATTTAAATCCTTAAATCAGTTATTATTTACACAACATTCCCCTTGAAAATCATTCTGAATAAGAGCTGGAGGGTTGATACAAAAAGGTGAATTTGTTAAAAAGGTGTTTCCTTGATGAACACAGTGCCGATACCCAGTGGTGATTTTGGAAGATATTGGATATTGAGGTAGAAGAAAGCCCTAAACCACCTTTTTGGCGTCAGAAAGGAAGAAAGGGAGAGCATCATCTTTTTAACTCATGGAGGAACTAAGACCTTATGGTCATGAGGACCCTATAGTAAGGGGTCAGAAACCTTTCAGAAGTGGTATGCCGAGTCTTCATTTATTCACTCTAATTTAAGGTTTTGCATGCCAGTAATACATTTTAATGTTTTTAGAAGGGGTCTCTATGTCTTTAATATATAACTAAACTATTGTTGTATATAAAGTAAATAAAGGTTTTAAGAGCCTTCATTTTAAAATTAAATTAAAATGAGGAGCCCCCCAGGACCAGTGGCCAGGACCCAGGCAGCATGAGTGCCACTGAAAATCAGCTCATGTGCCGCCTTTGGCATGCCTGCCATAGGTTGCCTACCTATGCTATAGTACCTGGATTTGTAGCTAGAGGGACATGGAGGTGCAGAATAAATTGGGAACAGAAGGGCTACTACCCTAGTTACTCCCCAATAGTGAGTTGTGAAGAAGGATGTGACTGATGCTAGGGCACCCAAAAGCTAAAGAGGCCCAGGGCAGAGGATCAGGGTACAGGGGCAGAGGAAGACAAGAGACTTCTGTAAGTTTTAATTTAGTTAACACAATGGAATTGAAACAGGAAGGGAAAATAAAAGGCTGAGAGAAGTTTACAATTATAGACGCGGCTGATTTTTATACACCACCAGGTGTCTATGGCTCAGTGATTGAGGGTTTAATTCACTAGGGATAATTACCTCTGCCCTATAGGAGGTGAAGTGTGTGCTCAGTCAGTGAATGGCGCTGATGAAGGGACACGTGGGGAAGGCCCCAAACAGATTAGCAGAAGCAAAGTGTTTCTTAATAGATTTCAGCTTTTGACCTGTACATTTCACTCACCCTCCATGCAGAAGAAATTCAGCCTCAGCAGCGCAAGAGCTTCCAGCGATTCTGTGGCAGCCTGTGCCGCTCACCTGCCACGCGGGGAGGCAGCACAAGGGCCGAGTCTGCTGAAGGCACAAGGCGCCGTTGACATAATGATGAGAACTCAACACGTGGAGAAAGAAATTGAAATAATGCTCCCATTGTTCCCCTGAGTTTAAGTTAAATCTTGGGCTTGCGCTCTGCACTCTGAGGAGTTCAGTTCTGATCCAATATTCTAGTCTGGGCCTTTCTCTCTCTACAGCCATTTCAGATTCCCTCTTCCTGACTTCCAAGAGAGCCTTGGATAAGGTCCTAACCTATCTGTGCCTCCTGCTGGCAAATGGCAAAGCTGGCAAACGGCTGCAGGAAATCGCAGCGGGGAATCACCCATTCATCCTTTAGACCACACCAGTGTTGTTAGTTTCTAAGGGTACGTCTACACCCACAGCTGGCCCATGCCCCCTGACATGGGCTCGTGTGACCCAGGCTAAGGGGCTATGTAGTTGCAGTGTAGATGGCTCGGGCTGCAGTCCCAGTTTTGGAACCTTCCCAGGTCCTAGAGCCTAAGCTCCAACCCAAGCCCAAACACCTACACTGTGACTGAACAGTCCCTTAGTCCAAGTCCCGTGAGCCTGGGCCATCTGGCGTGGGTCAGCGGGTGCCTGATTGCCATGTCGACATACCCTCCGTGCATGAGATCAGAGAAGAGCTTCATGATGTACATTTGACCTGCACAAATAGTGAACAAACGTCAATTATTAACATACTGTCTGGCATGAGTCAGTATGATCCACCTGTGACTACTGACATCCCTGTGAATATCATATATGCATTCACACCTGTCTTTTCTATATTCACCTTTTGCATATTATCTAAATAGTAGGTTGGCAGCTCTCTAGGGCAAAAAGACAGTTTTTATGTGCTAGCTGCTATTAGTGTTTGTTTGGTATTTGTTACAGTAACAAAGGAGAGACCCCAGTCTAAATATGGTTCATGACCATTTGTGTGTTTGGTTGCAAAATATACAGATTAAATGGGCTGAAGAAACTAGCAAATAATTTTGACTAATGTGCAATTAGAAGTTTGTGATGTGTTCTGACAATAAGCAAAAGGAGGGACATTCTTTGAACAAACTATTCCTTGTGAGTTATTCACTCTGCTCTGCTGATTGCTACAATCAGGGGATTTTGACATGAAGTGATAACTAGTCAAGTAGGAAAATAGGCTATATATAACTACATATCTATAAATCTCTGTCTGTGTCTTTCTTTTCCTCTCCTATACAATCTCTTCTTCACTTCTTCTCTCTGTCTCTTCTTTCCTAGCCATCTTCCTTCCTCATTTCCTCTCACGCTGCCCTGAGAGAGAGTAGTTTCTACAGAAGGAGATCTTTCAGGGCTATAATGGGATTAGGACTTGGAATGGAGATCTTGTTTGGATCAGCTGTTGAATTCACTGGAGTCCTGTTAAAGGCCTATTAAAATTCCATGTAATACCTCAGTAAGTAACATGTGAATCCCTAGCTCATCTTTGGGAATTAGAGTGCAGTACTTGCTTGGCTGCTGTCAGGAAGGTTACTCAGATCTAGGACTTATTTGTTCGAATAAACAGAGGACGTCACCTCCTATTTCCTGAACCTACAAGAAAATAACTGAGTTAAATATTTCAGAAGGAGATTGAATTTATTCTCACACGAAAAGGGCTTGGTCTCTGAGGGGAACCACGCTGAGGAGCTGGTGAAGGAACAGGCAACTGGCCGATGACAAGACCCTTTTCTGGAACAATATACAAGCCCTGGTGACATGTGAACCTCAAAGAAAGGTTTGGGAGATTTGAGTTAATTCCAATAATCTTATCAGAATCTCTCTAAGCCTGAAATTGAACTGGGTATCTTGGAATGAAGGGAAATAACCATCAGCAGCCCAGCATCTCCCCTGAGATCGCTGCTACTTCCAAATTAGACTGTCAAGAAATACTACAAGATTCGCTTCTTTCATGCTGTTTCGGTTCTTCTGCTTGGATTTGAAACCTGAACATGCAGTGAGACGCCAAGAACGATGCCAAAAAAGAAAAGGACAAAGAGTTGACCTAACTTTTTTTTCAATCTTCCAGACTCATGTGGTCCAGGCTTTGAATTTGGTGCTATGCTATATCTGGGCTAATTTCTCCCATCTGCACAAAGCCACTGAGAATTGGCATGAGCTGCAGGGGGGACTGGAAGCCACTAATCCAAGACCCATTTGAAGCTGAGCCTCTGGCTTGGTCTAACACCCTGTTAAGGGTTGTTTTGCTGCTGGGGTCTTTATAAACTCCATATGCTCCATTCCCAAAGCCTCAGCATTAATGGGCCCACTATTACGGCAGAGATGACATGTCCTTCCTCAGCGCTAATACACACTTCATCATTATCATAACAATGAGGCATTAGGTTCCATCTCTCATCCATTAACCTTAAATAATACCTACCCATTTTATAAAGCCTTTAGTTTCAGAAGATCTCAAAGCATGTTACAACGCTTTATCGGGTGAGCCTCACAGCCCTTGCCCTGCCCCTTCTCTGAGGCCCCACCCCAGTCACTCCATCCCCGCTCCATGGGTCACTCTTTCTCCCCCACCCTAACTCACTCGCTCATTTTCACCAGGCTGGTGAGGGTCCCTTTTCAACTGGACACCTGGCAACCCTATGTAGATCTACTGAGGTGGTTTGATCAGTTTTCACTCCGGATCTGGCCCTCTATTTTTACCTTCTCTGTCAAACTGAATGTACCGTACAGAGCCCTGCCTCCCTCCCCTCCCCGCAGAGATGGTTGCTTTTCTCCAGTGATGGAAATAATCACATTGATTTGTAAAGTTTGAGCAATTTGGGGTGTGTGGATGAAAAGCACTAGATAAATGTCAGTTATTACTTATTAATGATTAAGCTAGCTTCACCTTTACTGAGCTGGGACCAACTGAACTTCACACTGTTGGAGAAATGGGTACCTAGGAAAAGGGCTTTTCATCATCTGGGACAGCAGGGGGATTTCTCTGTTGCCTGGAGCATTTGAGAGGAGGCATTCACTTTCCTTACATTTTGACTAAAGAAGCAGGTACCAGCAGGTCTTTCTAATGAGACAGGAAAGTAAGACATGGACCATCTACAGAGACAGCTTCTTCAGAGCTGGTGCAAGGAGGTATAAATAACACTTCTGCATCTACCTGGCCCCCATAAGAGGGGATTGGCTCCAAGGGAGACCAGGTGATGGTTTCAGTATCTACCATTTCTCTGGGAGGGAAGTTTTAAAATCTACCAGAGGCTCCATAAGGGGCCAGCCAGTAGATGCGCTGACTCATTCCATCCCCTGACTTGCCCTCTCTTTGCCCACCTTAGGTAGCGTTATCCCGCCACAAATGGGAAGTCATAACCGCGTCCGCTTTGCACAACCACAACCCACTCCAGCTTAGCCATGGAATCTTCAACCAAGATTTACACCAGCAAAAGTGGGCCTCAATCCCACAGTCCTTGACTTCAGGGTCAGCAAGGGTGGTGTTCTCTTTCGGGTCCTGCACAAGAATGGTCCATTTCCCACCGAGCCTCAATCTAATTTGGCATTTGACTTCACTTTCTCCCCCATGCTGCTGGGCAGTTTTGGTAACAGCCACATCCCATGCCAAACATGGCTGTATTTTAATGGCAGGGTACGTGAGTCTTGTGTTTGAAAAGCTCTTTGGGATCCTTTGAGCTAAAAGGTGCAATATGCCTGTGAGACCATTATCTTTCCTTGGAGATGCAGCATGTGAGGAGAACAGCATGAATGAGAGGGAGTTTCCTGCAGTAAGGTCTGATGTTTCCATGCACGTAGGATGGGAGGCAGAAGGCAGCAAAAGAGGATCTCCGTGCAGAAATCCACACTGCTATAACAATAATTTCCCGTTGACATGTGCTTAACGCCCAGAGTTCCACATTCAAAATGGGGCCGTGTATTATAACTCTGAAATCTAATCGTAAATTATTCCCACTTAGCCCAGGTGTTAATAGAGCAGCTGCGGCGATGAATATGTTCTGTGAAAGCTGAGCCTTGTAGGATGCCTGTCTCTTCCACCTCCTCTTCCTTCATCACAGGGTTTGCATTCCTCCTCTCCACTTTGTGAAAGACTGGCCCCATAGCATGCCTGTTTCTTCCCTTCATCGCTGCAAGAGTTGATTTCCCTCTTCACCAGCTTCTCTAAAGACTCCCGTCCTGAGCTTCTGCTCAGCCCACGCCTTCCTGAGGTCCCAGCTAGTCCAAAGAGTAACATTTCTGATGTCCCAGGAGCCAGCCAGCCATCCTGAAAAGATCTCTGAGTCGGAGTCAGAGATCCAGCAGAGTCAGATTTCAGCACTTGCTCCCATAGGGATACCAACTTTCACCCTTGCTCTGTCCCCTTCACTGCCCCTTCTCCAAAGGCACCAACCCCACAGCTCTCATTGGCCAGGAACTGTGGCCAATGGGAGCTGCAGAGCCGGTACTTGGGGTGGGGGCAGCGGGCCGAGGGCAACCCTACCCTCCCAGAGGCCCAACACTTGCTGTTTCCAGCATCTGTCCACTATGATAGCCTGCAATGCTTCTGTCCATCACGCAGCTGTCTAGTTTACTGCGTGCGGTGCTGCATTGTAACATTCTGATGCTAAGAGTGATGCAACATTCTGTGCTAACAATTCGGAATCAGGGAAAGCTGGATGGAAAGGACAAAATTAGTGATTTTAATATGACACCTGCCCTGCTGTTCCCAGACTTGGGGATTCATGTAAGTGAGGAGCAGATGGGATTTCCAGGGGAAAATTCAAGGCTGGTATTGCTGATACTGATGTAAATTTGGTACTGCATTTCTAAAGTGCTGCTGGAAAGCCAACAGGAGTTTGAAATCCATCCAAGACTTTCACCTCTCCAGGTTGTTGTGTTTTTCCTTCTCCTATTCAGTGGGGAACAATTGGAGATTTCATTTCTTCATTTCCGTGGCTCCATAAAACCTGCTTTAAAGTCACCATGCTGCTGTGCCTGTCACCTTTGGAATAAGACCATAAAACTGAGGGCCCTGCTCAACTGTGATCATTAAAGATCTGTGGTGCTTTTCACAACAAAAAGGTTGGTATCCAATATTCTTGGAATCCTAGCCAGCTTCCTTACTGGGTAGCTCCACTTTGCCTTTATGCTCCACTTGTGGTTTGAAATGGATATAGACAGTCTTTGCTTATTACCCATCACTGATACGTAGCGTCACTGGGTACCATTAACACTTCATCCACTTTCCACTCACAGAAATGACTGGACTTCAGTGGTACATTAAATGTGGGGGGGAGCATAATGAATTCTATAAAGACATTTAAGATTAATAAATATATGGTTTTATAATTACCTTCCGTACCTGGGACATCACCATTCAAGGTATCTTAAGGTTGATGGCTTTCGCCGACATACTCCACAGCCTGCCTCTCTGTTTCCTTCCCAAGTACAGGACCCTGTAGTTTGAAAGTGTTCCAGCCAAAGAAATCTTGGTCTATCCTGTCTAATCTGATCATTTCAACATGGCAGGAGAGATCAAAACCCCACAGTCCCTGACACTACCAAAGTTTTCCTTGGTTTTGTACCAGTTGTTTCAGAAGAGAGTTTAAAAAAACCCGGTGAACTGGCATAATCTGCACCCATAGGAAGTTTCTTCGTAACCTGTTAGCCAGTAGTGGTTATGCCTGAAGCACAGGGGTTTATACACCTTCTACTTTTTTATCGTATGTAATGCAACTGTGGGATGTTACTGGCATCCTTGTAAAATCTAAACTCTTGGCCTCGGTCATATATTGTGGCAATGAGTTCCACTCTTCGTCGTGCATCCGACGAAGTGGGTATTAGCCCACGAAAGCTCATGCTCTGAAAAAATTTCAGTTAGTCTTTAAGGTGCCACAGGACTCTTTGTCACTTCTGCAATTCCAGACTAACACGGCTACCCCTCTGACTCTCTAATAGTGTGTTGCGGCAAAAAGTTTCTCTCTGAATTGGTTTTAAATTCTTTGACTTTTAAGTTTCACTGGTGTTCCCTTGATAATGTGTTATCACAGAGGGGAAGCGGGAACTCCTTTTCCTCCCCAGGAGTTATTTTGTCTCTCTTATTCCAGTCTTCTCCAAACTAAAAGGGAATCTTTACAACGCCACAGGGAAGCTTTTCCATGCCTCTAATTATTATCAGCCTCCTTTTCTAGACCACCTTCTCTAGTCAAGCCCTGACTAGCCCCCAGGCTAGAATACCACACAAGAGAGCTATCCAGACCAATTAGGGTTTTACCTGCTTAAGTTTGATACTGTGCAAGGGGGTTCTAAGGTTTTTGCCACTCCAAGCGCTGAAGTTCCATGGCACCCCGGTGGATGCTCCGGTGCACCATGGATTCAGCAGCTTTTATGCAGGAGATCCCCGGTTCCTGCGGCCTTGTCATCCCCACCGCTGAAATGCCGCTGGATCACATGCATGCCGCCGAAGACATCCTGACTGCCGCCCTGATGGCAAACATCAGGCCACCCCCTGCAGCTTGCCACTCCAGGCACGCGCTTTGGAGCCAGCCCTGATTCTGTGAGCAGCTTCGGAGGTGATGTTGATTTCCACCCCTGCACAGTCACACACAGACGTTTCAGGCTCCTTATCAAATGACCTCCTGCCTTTTGTGGCCTCTGACTCTGTAGATAACCTTTCCCTTCCTAAGCAGCCCCTGCTTCCCTGGGATCTCCTTGACCTTTCCATTGCCCAGGGAAAGAGGAGAGACGAAAAAGACTGTTTCCTCCCCTTGGACCGAGCCGTGGAATGTTCAGCAGATGTCTGGTTGTGTGCCACTCAGAAAATGTCACCAGCTGATGCTGTAGCTCTGAGCAGGTGCTTGCTGCCAGGCAAAGGTTTTCTTAACTCCACTCCGATCCTTTGTGTATCACTCTTAACGAAATGACAAACCGGCCCTCCTGTGACAAACAACAAATGCAAAGGCTGGAACAAGACAGAAGCAGGGGACCTCCAGGTCTCATTCTGCTCCAGGACCACAGAGGTCTTCTCTCCAAGGCTAGGCAGGACAGGGAGCCTAGAGGTGAACAGGACCTGGGGCAAATTCTGCAGGCGTTATTCCATTGAGACCCATGAACATGACGCCTGGTCTGCTTGTCGCACTTCATCCGCTGTATGAGAACCTTTCCACCAAAAGAGGCGCTCCCCAACCTAATCATAAAATGGCCTCTCTGCCCTACCAAATCTGACAACAGAAAAAGAGGCAAGATTTAGTAAAGCCATTATTACTAATTATTTGACCACTTCACTCAAATGCAGCCACCTTTGGGTGAACACTATATATAGCTTCTGAAGCAATCTAGGATCCTTTGGCGTGAAAGGCTCTACGGAAACGTAACTCATCGTTGTAATACTAATGAGACTTTGTCAAGGACTTTAGGGTTATTGAATGAAAGGTGCTACATGAAATCTTAGATTTGCATCCTTTTGGATGCAATACATGACTAAGCTCCCAAGCGATGGGGAAGGTTCAAGCATAAGAAGACATGATACCGCACTAATACACCAAGAAATATTCTGTAAGGCCCCAAGGCTGCATTGAGATCCATGCAGATGGACTCTTGGACCCATGTAACACCCCAGTGAAGTCACTGGAGCTCTGCAGAGACAGATCTGTACATAATGCGTTGTAGGCTGGTAATCTTAGATGCCTTCTTATTGCACAAGAAAGAAGTCTCTTTCTAATGCTTGCCCATTTTACCCCAATAGTGTTCCTTCTTCAGTGGCTTGGAAGACATTTACAAAATATTTGTTTCACACTAGAGCAAAATAATACAGTAATTGGTAAAACACCCAGATTTTCAACCAAAGCACAAACCCAACGTGTTATGCCATTGTATGACCTTGACCAAGTCACCTGACCTTTCTGTGTGTCAGCTGCCCTCTCTGATAACAATACTGACTTCATAGGGATGTTGTAAGGCTAAATTGATTAGGGCTAGATTCTTAATACTCTCTCTCACACACAAGTAGCATCTAACTCCATGAGTAATCTCACCGACTTCTATGGAATTTGTTGTCTAGAGGAGTATTTGTCAAGGATAAGGGTATCCGAACCTGACCTTAGTTGTAAAACCTCTCTGAGCTCTTTCAGGGAAAGGAACCGCTCAAGGGGAGAGCATTGCTCTCTGCTCTGGACTTCCACGTGTTTTGAGATTCATCTCCACTTTCTCAAGGAGGCATGATGATGTCCCGTTGGTTGCTTCTGGCTTATGTTCTTCTGCAAGGGAGATTCCCGTTGTATGACAGGGCCTGGGAAAGGGTCCGTGGAAGGTATTAATGATGGGGAAGAGAAGAAAAGGGGTATATGATGTGAAAAGAGGGGGAAAAGAGCCAGCAACTCTGAGAGAGGTATGACTAAATGAAACATCATCTCACAAGGGCCAGGGGCTGAATGTTAGGAGGGGAAAAAAGAACATGCCATAATAAGGTCTTATGCAACAACCGTTAAGGTCAATGAGTGTCTATCCATTGACCTCAATGGGTTTTGGATCAAACCTTTCCTACTTTGCTTGATATGGGCCCGACTTCAGCAGTGCACTGAGCAGTGTGATGCCCTTTTCAGCACTTAAGAGAGCCAGTGAAGTCCCGGCCCATGGTGCACTGTGGCCTCCTGGAGAAGGCTCTGCTTTGATTGATACTTACAGAAAGGACCGCATCAAACAGGCTTTGGCTGCACTAGTCTGACAGGGGAGGGTATTGTGGGGATGGAAACAGACACTGACCTGGAGGATCAGTGCTTTTCCTTGCCTCCACCTGCCTGTCACAGTGAGATAATAGAGGATCTAGGCAGAGCTGGAAATTACTGCTAACACATCCCTGCTGATTTTCCCTGCTTCCCCCATTTAGGAGGCAGTGCAAGAAATGGCTGGCTTTGAAAGTAGCTGTCACACACGGTTCATCTCGCCGAACTGAGCTCCTCAATTTTACCCACGGTGGACTCAACCTCTGGTGGAGCAGGGAGAGTTGAGGAACCCACAGAGACCACAAGAATAGCTCCATAGGCTCAAGGCGTTCCAAGCAGCAATGTGAGTGTGACCCTGTGGGCATCATCTTCTTTCCTGGGTCCCCCACAACCTTCCTAGTCTCCATACATCTTTCCCCAACGAGAGCCTATCCCTGTGCCAGCAGTGCCCCAATCTGTAGGGACATATGGGACATATTTTAGAACATGGCAAAGTAAACAGAGCAGCAGGTCCCCACTGGCATCTAGCATCCACATTTCAGAGCCAGACACAAATATAATCAGAGTTCATTGACTTCCGAGGCTTCCAATGAGTTCACCGAAGCAAGCAGCACCCCTGAACCGGCACCAGTTTTGCTGCAATTACTATGTCAATACCCAGATGTTGATTAAGGACTTTAAATACCAAGGTGATAGGGGTGACATCTGAAGAGAACCCAGCAATATTCCATAATCTTTTTGATCCTTGGGTGCTCTTTAGGATTGCACTCACGCACCCTGCCCGACAAGAAGCCCTGTAATGGTCAAGTGGGCCAAGTTTCCATTTGAGCAGCAGAAGCACCGATTCGGTAATAAGGTCGTGCCCTGCATCATCAGCCATGCCGTGTGGATTTAAATGGATCCACATCCCACTTCCAAATGGACAAAATAAATATTCCCTGTCATGCACAGGAAAGGGTGGAAGCATGTTTCATAGGTAGCTCCAATGTTTCAGACAATAAATGATGTCCTATCAACATAAGAACGACCATATTTGGTCAGAGCAATGGTCCATCTAGCCCGGTATCCTGTATTCTGACTGTGACCAATGGCAGGTACATAATATAGCTTATTATTTGTATTCTGGTAGCACCCAGATGCCCAATTGCAATCAAGACCTCATTGTGCTAGTCCCTGTATCCAATCCACAGTGCTTATTATTTGTGCTGTCTATATCCATTCGAAGGTCACGGTCTGAAAGAAAGCACTGTAGAAATAAAAAGGGTCCAGAGGAAGGGTCCGTGCTTGGGACGTGCCACTGATTTCTATAAAGGTTATAAAATTTTCTCTCACTTTCTATTGTTCTCTGAATAAACCCTAGCATCCCATTCTGTCTTTTGACCAGGGCTGTGTACTCAACACACGTCCTCATTGGACTCTCCACAGTAGCCTACATCTTTTTTTTCTCTCTCTCTTGTGAGAGTACAACTAATTTAGAGCCCATCATTGTGCCTGAGTAGTTTAAATTGTTCCTCCTAAGGCACATTATGCTTGCACCTGCTTCGGTTGAATTTCATTTGCCATCATGTGGCCACTTACATACTTCTCGTCCCTCCTCCTGGAATGCCTTACAATCCTCCCTAGCCTTGATTAAGCTTAAAAAAAGGAAAGAAAAAGAAAAAGAAAGTTTTGTGTTATGAGCAAATGTTGCCATCTCTGTATTCCACCCCCACTTTCAGATTATTAATAAATCTATCGACCATTTCTCCTACCCCCGCCCACTATTCCCCTCTTTCTGTGCTGAAAATTGCACATTTATTGCTGCTGTTTGATTCCTGCCTTATAACTTGGTTTTAAGCCATGAAAGGACTTTTTACCTCTCGCCCTGTCTCACCTACTAAGTTTTCCTTAATAGCTCCTTTATCAAACAGCCTTTTGAAAATCTAAATAAATCATCTCCACCAGTTCCCCTTTATCTATTATGTTGTTAACATTTTCAAAACCATTGAGAAAGATGAAGAGACCCGACCGTTTACCATACAGACGCCATGCTGGTTTGTCCCAAACATCTAGGGGCATTGTAACTTCAATTTCAATGAGTTCTCTGTTATCTTCCCTGCCACTGAAGTGAGGCTTGCCAGACTGCAACTCCTTGATCACCTTCCGCACCTTCATTTAAAGATGGAGACAATGTTGGCCACCCTCTAGCCCTCTGGCCTGACAGCTGATTTTAATGGAAAAAATTACATCCTTTTGATCGTACTCAGCCTCTTTGCTCTCTCTCATCCCTCCTGAATTGCTGTTTGGTATCGGTGACCTGTGGAAAATTCATGGCCTCACCTTGCATTCCTTTCTCATGGGAGTAGGCCCCCTAGCTTTTGGGGCTCCCCCATTCACTTGAAAGAGACTATTCATGTGAGTAAGGGCACTCAGATCAGGTTGTACATCCTCAAGTTGTTCTGTAGGCTCTGCAGTAACATATACAATCGTTTTCATTTTATCTTGTAGTCCCTGAGCTTTGTGTTTGTTCGTTTCCACCAGTTTTCTCACCTCCACAAGCGTAGACTTAGTAGCTGCCCCAATGGCTTACAGTGTCTTTTTATGATGTGTGTGTACAGCACACTGATAGGCATTTCTAGGCACCAGCATCCCTGACAGTGCATCACTTTTGCTACCTCAGGTGGGTCCTTTCCAGTCCTCCCACATGATGAAGATGTGTGTCTAAAAATCATCTACTTGTTTAGCAGTTCTCTTTGTGGTTGCCTCTAGCCGCCTGGAAGATCTCGTGAGCCTGATCCTCCTTGGAGTGAGTTGGTGTAAATCAGGAGTGACTCTGCTGAAGTATATGGAGTTACACCAGGGTAAAGCCAGTGTGACTGGGAGGAAAATCGAAGCCATGGGCTCGCCTGTGGAATGTCACCTTCTGCTGTGTTGAAAGCATTCGAAGTACATTTCTTTATAACTTAGCTGCGTGTCGTTGACGTCTTATAATTTAGTTTAAGTTCCATTTTGTTCACACCTGAAGAAACTAGAGTTTTTCCTTTTTGAAAGAAGGATCAAGTCCACTCTTGTCATGGGACATTTCATCTCAGTAGTTATGTTTGGATGAGAGCCCTGGTACAATTGCCTTCCCCCCCCCCCACCCACTCCTTCCCCTCTCATCAGCCCTGACAGTAGTATTTTTGAAGAAGCAGGGAATCTCCGATTTCAGTGAAACAAAGGATCCTAAGGGAGTTAGGTGCTAGTAAGATTGTGGTGCCTAATTCCCTTAGGAACATTTTGAAAATCTCATCCTGAATCTACAAAATGATGGGGTTGGAAAACAGATTTGATCTTTGACTCAGAGAATTGTTAAGCTCTATCCAGCTCGATCTCTCTAACCTACTTCCTGTCAGATACCTGCAGAGTTCATATTTGCCACAGCCCCTTTAAAAATAATAAAAAGGACAATATATATCTCATAAAATCATCAGCTAAAAGACATCACCAGCAGGGGAACATGAATCCAGTTTTGTTTTATCCTGGTCCTTTCCCTCATAGTTCTATTTAGGCTTGGCAGAATTTGATTTTATAATATATATAACAGATAATATTAATGTTTATTTTAAAACTTTTTTTCTATTTTTATTGTTTTAAATGTTCGCAGTTGCATAACATTATGGGTTTTAAGCACTATTGTATTTTATTTAATTTTTCACAGTTTGGATAATTATGTTGAGGGGGTCATACAATAACTATTTCATGACAGTAGACGGTAAGATTCAGAAAGCTTTAAAACTATTAAGACACCAATTGTCAACATCACGTGTCAAAATATACAAAATAAAGATCCTTAAATCTAACTTTGATAAGTCCTCCAACTTGCTCTTTCTCTATCTTTCTGTAAATTTTGATGATTAACAATGGGAATATTTTTGACAATTAGTGAATATACAGTTAAATCAACATTTATGATACAAATCTCATCTTTCCAAGCCTAATTATGCTCATATCCTCATGAGCTGCTTCACAATTCTGTCCCTCTTCACTTCCTCAGATGATCTGTTTACAGTTACACCTTGGTTCTGTCTTTTTGGTGGTCCATTTATTCTACCTGATATGGCCTTCTGTGATGCCTTCTCAGTTTAAATGCTCTCTGTGATATCCATGTGGCAGCTCCCCAGACACACTGCTGGCATATTATATAGGGCTGGCATAATGTTAGCTCTTTTAAACCACAGAGGAAGCAAATGCTGCTAATTTATACCTCCTTTTTATTCCCAACATAATTTTGATTTTAATGTTCCATCTCCACTACATCAATATCCTTTCACCACTGGCAAGTTAAAACAAAAAAGTAAATATTTCATCTCATGTTCTTTCTCTAAAAGGGTCAACTTAAAAGGTTCACCCAAAGCACCCTGGGAGTATGCAAACAAGCTGTGACTCTTATATTGCTCCAATGCTTTATGGAAATTCAAGGCATTGTCCACAAGCATCACTGTGAGTGTGAGATTAGCTGCATTGGGAACTGATGTATGACTGCACATAGTAAAGTAAATTTACAGTAAGACAACAGTGCACAAGACTGCACTGTGGCAGTTCTGACTTTACTTGGCATTTCACTCCTTAGGATAACAAAGATTTATTTAAGATCTAAAAATCAACCCATCCTTACCACGTACCCAGTGCTATTTACAAGGGGAACAGGGACCCTTTGGAACTCAGAAGTTTTTTGATATGTTCTGTTCGTAACTCACATAGCATAATGGGGTCCCTGTCCAAGACTAGAGAACTAGTAATACAAATAATAAATCATAACTACAAAAATAATGAACTTGAGTAGGCTTTGAATCAAGCCCAAGGTGGTGCTTTAACTGACCACAAGTCAGAACTTGGGCTCTGAGTGAGAAACGCGACACTGTTCAGGATAACACTTGAGCATGGGACTTCAGCAGATGCTTAAAATTAAGGAGCGCTTATGTACTGTTCTGAACTGGGGTCTTAATACCTTGAAATGTTTGTCTGCTGTTTCCTTCCTAAAAGAAGCAAACTGATCAGTGAGTCAGAAGTACTAGACTGAGCCAACACAGACCCATGTGAGCATTTTTCTAAATCAGGAAATTTTCTGGTTTTCAAATGCATGCGATTAAGCTAATTTTTTTGGCAAAGGAAAGGCCAAATTCTCTACCAGTGAAAGCACATGTGACTCCCTGAAAATCAATTGCATTGCATATGCTTACAGTAGGTCAGTGGAGAATTTGGGGCTCTCTCTTTCAAGGTCTGTTTCTACATCTCTCCTTCCAATAGGCTGTAGATTTGACCTACTACCAAAAGACACCATGTTTCTAATGGGAGAACTTGTGCTGGATTTCAGTAGCTCTCTGGGATGATCTTGAAGCAAAGCCACTTAGAGGGGAGGAAAAAAAGTGGACTTGGGGTGACCAGACAGCAAATGTGAAAAATTGGGATGGGGGAGGGGGGAAATAGGAACCTATATAAGAAAAAGACCCCACAATTGGAACTATCCTTATAAAATCGGGACATCTGGTCACCCTAACTGGACTGGATTATGGTGCCACCTGGAATGGCTTCTAAAAGAGAAGCACTTGGACAAGACTACTGCTGATAACCAGATTTAGGGTGAAATCCTCTCTCCATTTAAATTCAGAGCAAAATTCCCACTGACATCAGTGACTCCAGGATGTCTTTCAGAGCCTATAGATACAACTGCTGGAAGACAGAGAACCTGGGCTGAATTATTGTGGTCATCTGGAGTGACCTTTCGGTTTTAGGGTTACAGGTTCTCTACCCCAATAGCATTGTTATTATTTTGGTTTTTGGAGAAAGCGACTTATGCAAGTAGGTGATGTTTTCGTTAAAACTAGCTTGACATGCACAAGGTGTCTGTGCATGCATATGGATAAACAACCATTTTCTAGTGTGAATTAACTTGGAGAACAAGGCTGCTAAATAAATCCAATTCATAACCTTTCAGATTGGCATTATTTCAGCAAGAATGAAAAAGGGACTTTAAACTGTGGGACATTTTCTATCCCCCAAATCCTCTGAGAGCAGCAATTTATCAAATGTGCGGAAATCAATCACAGCACGCGCAGAATATTCACAGTGAGGAGGGGAAGTAAGTGTGAGTTTTGAGCTGGGGGGGGCAGATGGGGGAGGGAAAGAGGTGTTCTAGTGCCATCTAGCGGGGAGAGAAATGCAGTTTTGTCCCACTGAGGCAATCTGGCACTGAGAAGGCCACGGAATGTCTCCACCCTTGATTTACATTAAAGCCTTTAACATTTTGAAGTGACGTTCATTGGGAAATAAAATCTGAAGCCGCTTCATATTTGCTGTGGAATAGTCATGGGGGATCTAATACATCAGGGGTGGCCAACCTGAGCCATGGAAGGAGCCAGAATTTACCAATGTACATTGACAAAGAGTCACAGTAATATGTTAGCACTCCCCACCATTAGCTTCCCACTGCCTCCTGCCCACCGGTAGCCCCACTGATCAGCGCCTTCCCCTCCCTCCCTGAACAGCTGTTTTGTGGCATGCAGGAGGTTCTGGGAGAGAGGGGGAAGGAGCGAGGGCATGGCAGGCTCAGGGGAGGGGGTGGGAAGGGGTGGAGTGGGGGCAGGGCCTGTGGCAGAGCCAGGGGCCGAGCAGTGAGCACCCCCCGGCACATGGGAAAGTTGGCAGCTGTAGCTCCAGCCCTGGAGTTGGTGCCTAAACAAGGAACCGCATATTAACTTCTGAAGAGCCACATTTGGCCACCCCTGTAATACGTGTCCCTTGAGCTGTCCGCCAGAGATCTCGGCAGAAGCCCTACACTGTTACTGAAAAACCACTGCTCATATCTTTAGCTATCTCCAAGGATCACATGACATCACTCAGGCGGGCGATGGATACAAAAGGAGCTTTTATAGTCCTTGCTAATCAAGTACCAGTTGTATATCAGGCTGGTCTCGACATAATTTAGAAAAGCACTCGAGTTACTGTAACTTATGCCAGCCTCCCGTTCCCCCGAGGGACCTTTACTGCAGTCAGAGTTTCATGGGAGCTGGTAAACTTCAGCCATGCCTCAAGACCTCTGACCAGACACCCAATGCTGGCATCTAGGGAGCTGGTATTTTGCAGCAGCCACTAAACTAGCTCTATTCCACTGGATGATCCCCCACCCCCCGGCGCTGCTTGGAGTGATCCTCCTATATCTGGCTAATCTGCACCTGCTTTAGGGCTCCTTTGTACCAATGGAGAAACCCAGGGGAGAATCTGGCCTTACAATTCCAAGATCCTCATGGTAAGCATCCAAAATTCAGACAGAAAACTCACCCCCTGACACGCTTTTAGAATTCGTATATAGAGAAGGCAGCTGGGTATGCAACCTGGACCACAGAGGCCTTGTTAGTGGTATTGGGTAGAAAATCCATTTGAAATTTTTGCAGTGCATGCCTAGACTTTCTGCAGCTCCTTAGTTGTAATGTCTGAAGAATCCAGCTGAGACCTTTGCAGCATGTGGCTGGGCCCCTCGCAGCTCTGTTGTGTTCTCATGATATGCAGAATTAGCTTGACTGCTAGTAGCTAACACATGAACAGTACTGCCTAGTCTCCAGCAAAGGTGTGGCAGAGGGGTGGGTTCCTTGGTCTCTCTGGGGCAAGGCATTGGCTTCAGTCTAGTGCCCCTGTAACATCCTACGTGCGATGCTTGGGTCTGCCAATAACACAAATCATCCTTTTTCTGGCAGGTCACCCATCCATAGCTTAGTTTGGCTTTTTAGGTTTCCGATACTGGAGTTATTACCCACATAAAGCTCCCATGGTCAGGGCAGCTGGCAGGAGGAAATGGGTACATAGCATCCTATCATCCACCCCGCTGCTCTTGATTAGGAAGGGAAAAGGACAATTGAACGGCAACCAGCTGTAAATGTTTTGTCAGTGCACAAAGGAGGTTCACAGAGCCTCTCTGAGAAATGTCCAGACTCAGGAGGGGAGAGACAAAGTTCAAGACCAGGCAGGCTTAAGACCGTGGGCATTTCAGTCCTTCAACAGGAAGCAATCAAGCAGGAAAGAAAGAACAAGAGATGAAAGTGGCTGGAAACATGTAGAAAGAGCCACAATGGTGAGTCAGTATGTGTTACGGGTCCCCCTCTACACTTAGTCACAGAGGAAGCAAGTCTGTTACAGTCCCACCAAGAGAGCTTTGAGTCAACCTGTAGCAGCTCACGAAGGTCCCAGTTCAATCTACAGTTAGTCAAGATGGAGGCTACTAGGCCATCATTCTGAATCACACCAGTGGTCCATGTAGCCCAAGATCCCGTCCCTAAGAGAGGCCAATGCCAGTGTCTTAGGAGGAAGGAGCAAGAAAGTCTGCAAGAAGTTTATGGATTAATCTGCCAATAGGCAAAGATTCTCCTTAATCTCATTAGTGAGAAGTTGGTTTATGCACTTAAGAAGTTGGTTTATATCCCTGCCTAAACACTTGTGGGTTTTTTGTTGTTGTTGTTATTTTTTAAAAAAATTCTTAATGTTGTAATTCTTGTTATCCACATAATCTCATCTTTTTTTTTTTTCATCTGAATCCTGCCAAATTCTTGTCCTAGGTCATATCTTTGGCAATGAATTCCATGATTCTGTCATGTGGGCATATGTGAATTACTTTTCAATTTGCCACCCTTTCATTTCACTGAATACTCGCTTTGGTTTTTTTACCTGATAATCCAAGGACAACTGCAATGGGTCTCGAAGCCCAGGGAAACTTTAATACCTTGAGGGCTATTAAAATCATGTCCAGGATGTGTGTGTAGTGTTCTATTGTTACAAAAATGAAAGGAGGTAATGGTAGAGATCTCAGACAATAACACTTTTTCTAGATTGAGTAAACAGAAGCAGCAGCTTTTCCTGGTTGCATACAATAGCCACTTGGTTTCTTGCCCATTTTAAATCAGGGCTTGTAATCAAATGCTAGATTTCACTGTGCAATTCACTAGATTGGACATTTTATATTTTTCTCTGTGTGAATGAGATAACGCTCCACAGAATGCATCCATTTGCAAAGTAAGTTTGGCATTTGTTTGGGGAAGTGTGTGTGTAAGAGAGAACCATCTAGTCCACATGAAAAATACTCCTGTTGCAAAACTCAATGTATGTTTGTATGTATGTATATCTAACTTCATTCAGAGTTAAATACGAATGAAGGGAAGGGGTTGGGAATATAAAATAGGTCAGTGATAAGCTGCTTCCCTTGGGCCTGGGGGGAAGGGGTTAGCACCAGTGGCAATGTTTGCACAAGAATGAACACAGAATGGTTCAGAATGGAAGAGAAATTTGTGCATGCAGATGTGGGGCTTAATTTTGCTCCCAGCTACACAGGTGTAAATCTGGATGAACTCCCTTGATTTCAGCAGAGTTACTGTAGACTAACATCAGTGCAACTGAGAGACAAATACAATTGCACATCTGTACCCTCACCTGGCCATGGAACTGTGGGTAGGATCTATAGGAAAACATAAAACTGACCTTATTAAAGCCTTTAGTGAGACCGAATTTCCCCAGCTCTCATGGATTCTGTCCAGCCCTGAAAGCAAAGAGTGAAGCTTGCCAGAAACCGATGATACCTCAGGGATAGAAAGTGCTGAGGAAAAACACATACGAACGCTACAAAATGACTGAGGGGGTTTTCCAGGCAAATACCTGTAGATGAAGAAGGGCTGCTCAGTGCAGAATAAAGATGACTCTGGTGAGTCTTTAGCACATTACTGTGGGTGGCAGAAAGCATCAGGAATATTTTTTAAAAAAGAGAGACTTAAAAGTTGAGTCTGCTTGCATCATTAATAAGCAAGAGGGAAATCTCTTGCACAGAGCAACAGTGGAGGAAAGAAAGGGTAGAATAGCAGGCTGTGTGCTTCATAGAATATGAGCAAGCTATGGGCAGGTCTACATTACCCGGCGGATCGGAGGGTAGCGATCCATCTTTCGGGGTCGATTTATCGCATCTAGTCTAGAAGAGATAAATAGATCCCCAAGTGTTCTCCCATCGACTCCAGAACTCCAGCGCCACAAGAGGCACAAGTGGAGTCAACGGGGGAGCGGCAGCAGTCGATTCACTGCCGTGAAGATGCCGCGGTAAGTCGATCTAAATATGTCGACTTCAGAAGCTATTCCCATAGCTGAAGTTGTGTATCTTAGGTCGATCCCTCCCCGCCCAGTGTAGATCAGGGCTAAGACAGCTCTCCATAGATCTTCCATATCCATAGACATCTTCTCCATAGATACTGTGGGCCCGATTCTCCATTCACCTATCTCATGTGCAGTCATTTACATCTGTACAAAGCGAGTAAGCTGCTATTCAATCAGATGTTCAGAAATGGCGATGACGAGGACCATGTAAGTTGCTGCATACATTGACTGCTGCATAAAATGTGCAGGCATTTAATTCCCTGGGCAGTTCAAGTGTGAGGTTGTGAAATGGGGTTGTTTGCTTGAAACTATTGGAACAACTTCGCAAATAGATGTTTCTGAGTGGTCCAGGCAGTTTTGCATCCCATTGCTCCTGTCCACCTGCTTAAGAGGTGCTCAGTACATCTAGCCCATATTGCATAGGCAGCTTTTCTTGTATTCTGAAAGATTATTGGCCATTATGATGTAGTGCATTTTTTCCCATTAGCTGAGCATTTAATGGCAACCATTAACACAAAGAAAAACACTAAACAGCTCCTGCCTGAAGCGTGTTCTGGGGTTTTCTCATTGCAGTGAGTCATTTTCTATGGTAAAGACCCCCAAAATAAGACACAAATTCAACATGTGTGTATAAGAAAACTCACTTAGGAGGCTGTAGGAGGAAAGATGGACCAGTGATTCGAGTGCTAACCTGGGATTCAGGCCATCTCGGATCGCTTCCCTTTCTCTGTCACCTTGGACAAGTCACGCGCTGTCTCTGTGCCTCAGTGCCCCATCTATAAAATGGGGATAATCACATAACTCTACCTCACAGAGGTATTTGAAGAATAAATACATGCAGGATTGTGAGGCAGTGCGATACCCCTATGTTAGTACCTAAGACAGATTTAGAGATGAGACACTCTCAACTGTTTTGCATCATGTAAACATGTACAGAGCCTGCTTCTGCACCATCAAATATCCGCTAAATGAAATAGATGATTTGGGATTATTGATTATAAGAGTCTAGCTCAGACATCCAAAACACGGCATTTTACATCCCATATTCTTTTCCTTTGTAAGGATTAATATGAAAGTCCTATCTTGTCTTCCCCGTGATTTATCATTTCTGAGACTCATCCTGTTATCTACATGGGTTCCATCTATAGCTCCTACAACTGATAACTTCTTATATTACAATATTAAAACCGAGGCCATGTTTGGTGCTGCAGTCAACAGAAAAACAAATCCAGGGTCAAATCCTACAGCCCGTAGTTCCTCTCCAGCCAGAACTTCCTACTGAAGTCAACAGGATTTCACAGGTGCATAGTCATTTAAGACACAACTCAAAGACCATTGGTGTCAATGGGAGTCTTTGTATTGATTTCAGTGGGCACTGAGCTGGGTCCTTGCATCTGTGCAAAGCAAAGTAGCCAGGGTTTTGCACCCACTTTGTGCTCACTTTGCACAGGGTAAATGATGGCACAAAGTTCAAGCCAGTGAAGAATCGAGCCCAAGGGGAGATTTGACAGAGTAAAAACTGTAAGATAGGGACCTAAATGCCCCTATCTTCAAATTAGTCCAGTGAGGGCCTGATCCATATTCCATTGTAGTCAGTAGAAAGTCTCCCATTGATTTCAGGGGGAGCTGGCTGAGCCCCTAAGGGCAGGTCTACGCTACCCACCAGATCGGCGGGTAGCGATCGATCTCTCGGGGGCTGATTTATCACAGCTAGTCTATCGATCCCCAAGCGCTCTCCGCATCGACTCTGGAACTCCACCGCCGAGAGAGGCAGAAGCAGAGTCGACAGGGGAGCAGCAGTGGTCAACTCGCCGCCATGTAGACACTGAGGTAAGTCGACCTAAGATACGTTGACTTCAGCTATGTTATTCCCGTATCTTAGGTCAATCCCTCCCCCATCCCGTGTAGACCTGGGCTAAGTTTGTTGTGTTAGAAAAGTAAAGGGAATGTTGTATTTACATTTCTCTAATGGGTCTGATTTTTTTTTCCCAGTCTTCTCCCAGAGATTGAAAATAGAGTATCTGAACCTTGTCTCTCTATGTGGTATTAACAATATCAGTTTGCCCTGGTGGGATATAGCCTCCTGAGCCTTGTAAGGGGCCTTCCTCTAATCCATCTCTATAGAGGCATCTTAAAGAGCTAAAATGAGTGATTAGAGGCATTCCGGCTGTCACTCACACACGCTTCTGAAAAATCAAATCTAAGTTCAAGGTTTCCTTCGTTTACGACAGCTTCTTGGTTGTGCTGGAGCTTTCGGGAGGTACTTATGGGGAAATGAATGCCTCCATTGTCCTTGATGGCTCTTCCATCATGTTTCCATTTTCACTTCCCGATGCTGCAGGCAAGTTAGCACAGCAAAACTCAGAGATCAGCCTGGTTCAGTGACACCTTACGATGAGCAAGTGACTCCGTAAGATTTGGCCGTCCCGAGCATGTTTAGGCTCCATCTGAAAAATGCCCAAAGCTGTTCTAATGGACCGGCGATGTCAGGTCAATGCTTGGGACACAGACTGATTTGTAAGTGTATGAGCCACAGTAGAGCCTGGCTATTTTACTAATGTCATGGGAAGCCATTGAGAGATGCTTTGCTGGGAAGGAGGCTGGGTTTCTAGCCAACGGGAGGGGAATTCAGTTGGAAATCTTGAGAGAAGCCTTACCTAATGAGACCAGCTTCTCACATGCCATGAATCCTTGTTCCCCTACATGACCTGACTCTCTCCCTAGTGGCAATTACCAACACTTCCTGGAAACTAGCTGCAGAAGACGGATCATCACAGGAAAGCCAGCCGGGATGGGTAGGGTGTGTCATGGGGCTGGCAGTGTGCCAGGCAAGGGGAGGGAGTTGTCCCATTGGCTGGCGTAGCAGTGATGTAGCACTCCTGAGTGTGAACAAGGCACGAGTGGTCTCACTGGAGTGAAAGAGGCTGGTAGAAGATCAGAGGCTAGGATGGAGGTTAGTTTATTCATCCCCCATCCCTCAAAAAGCAAAGCCCTAAAGATGAGGCAGCCATCAGAGGTACACTAGCAGCGTTCTGTTCAAGCCAATGGCTCCCACACTGGCTCAAACCAGCTGTGATGTGGCCCACAGGATTTTAGGCCAAGTCCTGGCATCTCACTGGTGTCCTGTGGAGTTTTGCTGGAGTAAGGGCATCAGGATGTGGTCCCTAGCCCTTTACGTAATGAGAATCAGCACATTTCAGTACTTTGCCATCCTCAGTGGCTCTGCATTTGTAGCCCCCACTTGTCTCAGAGTGATGCTGGACTGGTCTGTTGCCCCAATAAAGAGGTGCCCAGGATCTGAAAAAATCTCTGCACATTTAAATCCCTATGGACTAGCTCCATCAGTCATGGGTCAGTCCCGTTTCATGCCCAGTCAAAGAGCATCTGAGGCTTTCAAAATCCAATTCAATGGGTACATCCTAAATAAACATTGCCATTAAAGGACTATAACTCCCTTCCTGAACAGCAGCAGAACCAGGGCTGGTCTCAGTGGTCTCTCCCTCCCTTCAAGCAGATGGGCGTTTTAGCTACTGCTCAAAAAACAGTGCCGCTGATCGGAGCCTGCCCTGCACAGAAAGTGTCTGACATTTTTTGGATGCTGTAATTTCTTGTTCACTGCTCCCTGTGCAGAACAGCCACACTGTCCAATAGCCTGTGGCAGTGAGCAGGCGAAATGAGGCATCGAGGGGAGAGAGACCAGAACAACAGAAATCCCACATGCTTCAAAGGCGTGAACTGCTGGATTTCTTGTGAATGTGTTGTGAACAGCAAATATCCTTGCATGCAGCACTATCTTGCTCCGGACTCGCAGCCTGGAGAACACTGAAAACACCCAGCAGATCCAAGCACTTAGAACCCATTGGGAGACACTGTATAAGCGCCTGTAGCAGACCCTATTAGAAATGTGACTAATGCTGCCTCACGGGCATTGATTTTATCTCCATGCTCTTTAGGGGTCAGCCGTGGTTCAGCTGTGCAGGGCTGGGGGGAAGCATTTCGGGAGGTCATGTCTGGGTTCTGCAGCTCTGCAGAGCCATGGAGCAAGGGTTGATCAGGAATGAGCCAGGAGCAGCTAGAGGAGCCTCTGATGGGGAGAAATAACAGGCCAGGAATCCTGAGATAGTGCTGGGCTACCTGAACTCCAGTTGTTTCTGACAGGAGATAGTCGCTCCCCACCCCATGGGGATGGACTCATAGCTGCAACCCTTGCTAGTGCGGGTTTGACACGCCCACAGCCCTGGGAAAGCTCCATTCTGGGTGGACGCTTTCCAGACTTTTGTGTTTGGAGCCCACCTCACGGGGCCTTGTGCGCGCATTAGCCCTTCTGAGTCTAAAGAGAGCCCAGGCTGGGGTCTCAAGGTGCAGAGCCTCCGTCTGGTGACTTCTCCTGAGAGTTGAGACCCTGCAATCGAATTGCTTAATCCCTGGGACAAGTCTGAGCCCTTAAGCACACCCGCTCCCAGACCCCACAGCACAGGGAAAGCAAACAGACACAGTCTTCACACAGGATTTACTTGCTAATTAGCAGCACAGGAAAAACCCAGATCCAGACAAAATAATAAACAGGTCTACACACATTTCTCTGCCTCCATTTCCTCGCCACTCTGGAGAGTTATATGAGCTTGAATAGAGTCCTCTGAGGTGTTCAGGATCCTTCCTCTGTAGCTCATGGCTTCCCTTCAGAATCATGGACCTCTCTCCCTCCTACGTCCACTAGCATTTTCTGACCTTGGCTGGTCCAACACTTAATCAGGACATCCCTGCTACAAAAACATGCCCTTCTCTCCTTCTCAATGCTTCCTGTGTCTCTCCATGAGTCTTCCCTGACCCAGCCAGCCTCTATGTCTCATGGGTTATATCTTCACTACCGCGGGTAGCCGTCGATCTTTTAGCGATTGATTTCTCACGTCTTGTAAAGACATGAGAAATCGATCGCCAGCGCTGCCCCCGTTGACTCTGTAACTCCAGCTTGACCAGAGGCGTAAGCTGGAGTAGATGGGGGAGCACGTTGCCAACTGCCGCCGCCGTGAGGATGGCAGGTAAATCGGCTGCAGATATGCAGACTTCAGCTACGTGGTTCACATAGCTGAAGTTGCATATCTGCAGTCGATCCCCCACTCCCCCAGTGAAGACCAGTCCATGAAGGCCAACATGAACTCCTTGGTTTCTCTGTTTTGTTTCTGGGAATTTTCTACTGCCCCTTCCTCAGAGAAGTTGGAGGGACTAGCTTCTCCCAGGTTCAGCCAACCCATTGTCCCAAGGGGTTTTCACCTTCATAGGCTACCATTAAATGTTTAATGACTGACTATTGTCCCTGGCCTGGAAGAGAGAGTTTTGCCAGCAAATGTTGAATCCCCTACACACATAGAGGCATTACATGAGATAACAATTTAATAATGAAAACTTCATATAATCAACCAGAATTCATAAGCTGTACAGAGGTTCCCCAAATTGTCACAGGGTTAAATTCCTCTTTGCCTTCCTGCTCATATCTTTAATCTAGTCCTGCCTTCTCTACCAACCACCCATTACTTAAGACACAGAGGCAGGGGTGGGGGTGGGGGTGGGGGTGGGGCATTGAACACATCCAAAGTTCAACCCTACCCAACAAAAACAGCCAAAATGCAGAATCTAAAAGGCACATCACAAATAAAGCAGAGCTCTCTGAGGCATTTGTTTAATGTTTCTTCAGTTATGATTCTTTTTCTTGGCAAAGAGTCTGGTCTTGCCATGACATGAAAGGGCTAGAATGGTATGCCAAGCATTTGAAGACTTCAGAGCATTGCATGTGAGATTGTATTTTAAGGAAAAAGAGCCCTATGAATGCCCTCTACCAGGTTGCTAAGCTGCAGGTGAAGAGCATTCCTATTTAGCTAATAGAAAATGCTGGTATCTGGATTTACTTTCAGATATATACATCTTACTTCTGCTCAGCTGTTGAGAATGGAATTCTGGGAATTTTCTCCAGCAGGCCCACTAATGTAGACTCCAGGGTCTATTTCCCTTCTGTACAATCTCATAGACACATAGACTTTAAGATCAGAAGGGACCGTCGTGATCATGGAGCCTGATCTCCTGCACATTGCAGGCCATGGAACCTCACCTGCTCCTGAACTAGACCCCTAACCTCTGGCTGAGTTACTGAAGTCCTGAAAACATTCAGGTTACAGAGACTTCACCATTTATACTACTGTAAACCTGCAAGTGATCCATGCCCCATGCTGCAGAGGAAAGTAAAAAGCCCCCAGGGTCTCTGGGATTTCTATCCCATGGTCCCCACTGCTCTGGATCTCGGAGTTCTTTTTGTCTTCTTTGAAGTTGTTACTGCAGCGCTGGTGGTTCAGCTCAGAATTCATGTTCCTTGAATGATAAAGTCTCTGTGGATCGCGGTCAAGTGACTGCCTCTTTGTTCAGCGAGATGGAGTGCTTTGTACTCATTTATGCAAGGGGAGAAACTGTGAATGTTTGGCTTTAAGGCATTATATCAGCCTGTAAAAATAAATGAATATTTAAAGGGAATGATCCCAAGTAACATTCTTAGAGGAACTTGGGTGTACTTGTACCCAGACTCCCACCCCCAAAAAAAGATTCAATGGCACACTTCACTGGTAACTGTGGTTAGGGGAAGCTCTTGCTGATAATCATCGCAGGTCAAGGCCCCTTGCACTTGAATGAGTAAAGTAAAGTTAATTTCCACACGGAAATAGAGCTGGATATGAGAAGAGGTGAGAAAGAGGACAGATTGCTATGTTAGTAAGCAGAAAGGGCAGCTGAAATGTCAGGGAAAGTGCATGGCCTTACCGGTGAGACTGGAAGGCACCGGGGACTAAGAACAAGACAAAGAGCCTTACACCTCCAGGTCAGTGATTCAAAGCCAGCCCAGATCTAACACTCTTTGATAGTCTGTGTGAAATGAGTTGATGGTCCCAGTCTAATTCAGCTAAAAGGGCGTCCACATCCCACCTGGCTCCTTTGATGGTGAACTCGGCTTCCAGGACGAGGAGTGAGCAAGCCCTGGAGACTGAACTCTTCACTCAGCCCTAGCAGGACATCACCGCCGGTCAAGACCAAGACACATTTTCAGGGCATGAGGAGAGAAGAGCGAGATGCTATATCTGGTGCGGCTCAGGGGTCAGGCAGAGGACAGCAGGCTCCAGGGCTGTCAATCCAACACCTCTACTGAGAAGTGAAATTCACAATGAAAGGTCATTGAGTGAATCGCCTATAGTGATCAAGAGATGTCACATCAGATACCAGTACATGGCCACCCAAGGTGGCTTGTTGCTTCCACATTTTCCAGCTGTGACTATTGAGTCCAGTTCATGGGCCATTTCACATGCCTTGCCCCCTATTCCCTCTCACCCCAGGGAATATTATAATAGTACCTGTCTCTAAGCAGCTTCACACTGCTTTCTTCCTACCTGCCAGCCAGAGGCATGGTTCCTCCTTCACCCCCAAATTACACCTCCCTGAGGCCCAGAGTTAGAAAGATGCAGTTTTTAACAAAGAATATAACCCAATGAACTCTGAGAAACTCTAAAAGGGAGAGTGAAAGCAAAATGGATTTTAATGCACACATAATAATCAGTTCCACCTTTAATAAACCTCGTCTATCAAAGCATGCCATGGGGTATGACCGTGCTGCAATTAGACACCCCCACAGCTGTGGTGTGGATGTTCAGGCTGAGGCTGGAACCCAGGTGCTAGGATCCTACAACGTGGGAAGGTCCCAGAGCTTGGGCTGCAGCCTGAGCTCGAATGATTACATTGCAATTAAACAGCCCCTTAGCCAGACCATACCCACGGTTGCTAGCCAAGGCACTCAATGGATACATCTGACCTAGAGAGAAACCTGCTGTGCTAGAAACAAAGAAGCCCAGGGAAAAGAGCTGACTGGCTGAAAGCTTTTGCAGAGAAGATGCTTGGGGGGGGAGGAAGTATCCTCTCTCCCCGCTTTGCAACTTGGATTGTACTGAGCATGCTCACATGGATTGAGCATGCTCAGTAACACTGCTGAAGCGGGTGCCCTCACTCCACAACCACCCACTATTGTCGGGCATGGGTTGGTTCTTTCCTTGAGTTTCTTTGTCTCTAGCACAGCAGGTTTCTCCCTAGGACAAGTGTATCCATTGAGTGCCTTGACTAGCAACCATGGGTATGGTTAAAAATTAAACACCCACGGCTGACCTATGCCATGGGCTCCTGCATGGATTGGGAGGCTGGGGTGGGACGGAGCAGATGATGACACCTTACTGCTTCAAAGGGCACCCTGCTGCGGGCAGGGAGCGGGCAGTCCTGAAGGGTCCAGCAAGAAGGACATTGGAACAGAAGTCTGGAAGTTGGATTCTATTTGCTGCGTGTGCCACTTATCATAAGAACACACTGGAGCATTTTACCATACGTGTCCCTGAAATATTGCACCCTCCACTAGAGTTACTGTGGTGGGTAAGGCCCTTACTGATATGTGTTTATTACTAAGGGAATAACTCGCTGTGATTTAGGGTCAGACCAGGAACAGATTGCTCATTGGTGGGTTGCTGCCTCTGTAGAAGTTAATGGGACTGTTTGTATGGGCTACTCCTGGCACGTGTGAGAGTCAACAGTTCGCAGTCTGGCCTTGTGCCTGTTTCTCCATCTGTGAAACGGGGCTCCCCTGCTTTTACGACATGAGAAGTCTTTTCGTGATCACTGCTGTAGAATTGCTATGAGCTGTTAATCCAGGGACTTGCTGCAGCCTGCAACAGTCTCTTGCAGGGAGACTGTGTGCCGTGATGCAAACTATACTGACGTGTTACGTCACGGAGCAGAATGCTGCAACATACTATGAGGAAACAGTGTATTAGAACACTGATTATACTGGTTGGCTGCATAGCAGTGTGCAGGGAGACGGGAGAACGTCTCGTGATGCTGCCTCCCAGAACGGTGTCGTTTAGGTGGTCTGTACTTTGATGCAGCTATTCATTGATTTCCATACAGGATGGGCTGCTGCAGTGCGCTGCCTGCACAGATGGAGAACCAAATTTGGCCTAGGCACAAACAGTGGCACAGGACCTTCAAAGGGAGGATTAAAGAGAACCAAAGAGAAAAGTCCGAAGGTGAGCCTGACCCCAACCTCAACTCTTTGCAAAACGCTGTACCGTCACCAGCTCCCACCTCACCAAGTGTGAATCCTTAGGAAACTGATGTTTATTCCTAAAGCCACTGGAGAAGGGTAAGAAGTACAAAAATCTATTACTGAAATGACTCCAAAGCCATCCAGGACTTCACAGCTGCAGTTATGACCACTCAGAACTTCCCAGGAGCATTAGGGTTAGAATGCAAAGCCTTTTCTGCCAAAGGACGTTTCCATTAGTTGTTAGCAATAGAGCAGCTACCACACAGAGGGAGCAGTTCTGATTCCAGCTGGTAATGGTAAATAGCACACACTCGTCCGTTCATCCCAGAACAGCAGCAAATTTGGACCCTGATTCTCCACCTCAAAACAAAAAAAAAGCGTCTAAGCAAAAGATATGCACAGAAATACCCCACAAAAGAGGCATGCAACCTGCACCCGTCGGCCCCCTCAGGGAGTGTGTCCTGCCTGTCATGTAGTAAGAACTGCGAATGGCCAACCTGGGTGTCATTTGCTCCTATAAAGGCAAATGGCTTGTGAAATCATGCCATAAAAGGCTATGTGGCCAAGGCAGCAGGTGACAACCAAAGGAGGAAACAATAAGGAAAAGGTTTACCAAGGCAGAAAGTAATATTGCTCCCCACCCTTGGAGAGAACCTGGAACGAGCACCACAAGAGTTTGGCTTAGTCGAAGGTGACAGGTTCAAACCAGCAAGTAGAAGGGGAAACATGGTGATCAAACAGTAAATCCTGAGCATTGTGTGACGAGTTATTAACATGCATCCATGTACCACCACCCCATAGGTTCATCGTCAGACCAAGCAGATGGATTCCACTCAGGTGCATCGTTTAAAAATGAGTTTGCTTCACCGTAGACTCTTAGCAATGGTGAACGCCACACGTTTACTTTGCCGGGGAGCATGCCGCAGTGGTCTGTTTCCACTGGTTGTGCTTGTCCTTCATGGCCATTCCTTGCCTCTGTTTGTGAAGGCCGTGTGGGATGCTGGCCTTGGTGCAGTGTACAAGCAAACCTGGAAATACTTGGGAGGTGGTCAAATAGCATGGTGAAGGGGCCCAGACAACTACCTGGGTAGATAGAAAAGCTTCCTGATTTCCATGTACAATGCACACTTTCCCTGGGCAATTAGCAATTTCCATCCATTCTGAAACAGTTTGCCCCATGCTGCCAGCTATGCCGTTGAATCCCTGGTGTTCAGAAGGCAATGCCACGGCTGATGGAGAAGCCCCTTTTGCCGGTTCTGTACATGTCTCTCTCTTTCCTCCTCTCTCTCTGCAGCAACCCTAATTAGGTCGTTCTTAAATTAGGCATGACAAAGTTGTTGCCCTCCTAATGCCATGTTCCTGCAGAGAGCCAGGAGCGGGCTCAGCATGGAGAGCCAATGCCCATTTACTTATTAGACTCGCGTGTGTTAACATAACAGGTCTCCGCTGCCGAGGTGATGGAAATCCAGAATATGCCAATTGTCAAGAACATTTTTCTCCATGAGCTACCTGCATTATATGTTTTCCCCTTTGCTTTCCTCCCCTCACTAACTTGTGAGTTGCAATTATCTTAAGTGAACTCTCCATACAATAAAGCCGAGGGAGAGCTGCCTGCATAGCTGGGACCGGTCTTGTGATTGGACGTGCTGGGGCTGATAGCCCTCTTCTTGGCTCTCAACCATTTCTTTTTGACTTCAAAGCAAGAAACAAAAGATGTTTCAAGGACTCCTTTGGAAAATCACCATTAGATATGAGGAGGCTTAGGGCCGTTTCCATGGCAATGGAAGCTTTTTACATTGTGATCATTGCTGCAAAATGGAAATTTCCTTTTGTCTTCTGAGGTCTGTTCACTTAGGTTATATATGGTCTCCCCACCCCCCTAAGAATAATAATCTTGGTTAATTCCCTAAACTCAGTCACCTCCTCACCCCATGATTTTTTGTTGTTGGTCTTTTAACTTGTGCATCAAAGGAAGCAGCTGCATAAGGGTTTGATTTAAAGGGGTATTTGTATTTAAAAATGGCATAACAGTCTTTTTCCGAGGGAGCCAGCAGCAAATTATGACGTTAAAGTGAACACACAGGATGAGCAGCAAGTAGTCTTCAGATCCAGACATGTTAAGAAGACATCTCCCTGCATCCCCAATTACTACCCTCCCTGGACTGTTTTGCCAGATATCCTAATATCTGTTGCTTCATCCTTTGTCACCTGTGCCCACATATCACATGAAAAGGCATGACAGGACCAAAATGCCACAAAATGATGCCACTTTTCCAGAGAACCTATAGCTCTGCCTTCAACTATGGATGGGCAAATCAGTTCAGAGACACTGAAAGCTGACTCGAACCTCCAGCCGAAACTCCAGCTTCATCTCCTCTTTGGATGATCCAAAAGGTTTGGCAGCTGTTTGGGGTGGGGAGTGGCACAGGAATGGCTGTGTGGGAGGAGGTTGTTTGCTTCTATTTTTACAGGCACCTCTTTGCCGCCAGGATCCAGCAGGGACTAGACAAGGAAGGGCCAAAGCACCATGGCCAAAAGTTGCACTTTTTTTTTTGCCCCCCTGGAAATCAGAAGCCCTGGAAAGCTTGCATATGGTGCCACTCCATTGCCTAACATGGCCTATGCCATGGCATACCCATTACTGCGACCAATACATACAAATAGGCTGTGCCATAATGCCCGATAGTCACCTCTGTGGGCCAAAGGGGGGCATTTATCTTCCTGAGGGACCTTTCCAAACCCCTACTGCTGCCTCTCAAATCCACTCTTGCTTCTCTGCTTTTTCTATAAGAAGTGTGCTCCAGTTAGATCCTGTTCCTGCTCCCTCTCCCTCATGCTCACTGGCCTTTTGCTCCTGGTAGAGTCTTGCGGAAGCTGCCCATAAAACTGAAGGTTTATCTTCCACCAGTTTCCCCATTTGTTGGTTTATTGTCGTTTCGCTGCCTGTGAAAGAGGGTTTCGTCTCCTCGTTCCTTCCCTTTGCATAAAACATGATGCTGTATTGTGAACAATGCAGGAATACATTACATAAATTTCCCTTTGATATCCGGCATGTTTCCTGCTGTAATGGAATCTGAGTAGAGTAACCCCTTCTCTCCGATGTGTCAGATAACTCTCGATCCACTTGCCATTAGGATAAATGTCTACACGCCTTTGAAGAGCATAAACACCATGAAGGGAGAAGAATTTATTGAAGGGTGCTCCAGTGGGTATAATAATTGGCAAGGATTAAGAAAAGCGAAAATTTAGGCTGTCTAGCAGAAATAAAGGCCTGAGAGCAAGGTCTGCTAGACTGGGAAGGAGCCTTTCAAGCAAGATGTCTGTTAGGCTGAGGAATAGACGCCAAAGGATGATGGTGCAGTCTCCATCTGGAAAGATCTGTTCCGCTGGGGGAGAGTCCAGGTTTAAGTTGGACTGGATGAACAGTTCAGAAACTAGTGGTGGAGAAATTCTTCACTGGCCTGCTTTGGAAGCACCATCCTATGTGATCTTTTTTTAAAGAAAAAAAAAAATGGTGTGTTCCTCTGTTTGAATGATTCAGCGACTTAGCATCCAGACACACCGGCTACTAAATTATACCAGCGTAGCCTCTGAATCCAGACTGTTGTGCAAGGGAGTTTCTGATGCAAGGCAAAGCATAGTTAGTGAGGTCATTGGCGAAACTGGCATACACAGTTGTCCAGTGGTGCATGGTCCTTATAACATTAGTTCCCATGGGCCACTCAGCACGATCTAACACATGAGGTAGCAATGAAAGACTGGAGGAAAAGAAGCCTGGGTCACCCAAGTGCTACCCATCACAATTCTGATTGGTAGGTCAGATTGGAAGCACCTGAAGAAAATGGTGTGAGCCACCAGCAAAAGAACCGGGTGGCTTCTTTCATTTAAAACTCTAATTCATTCCTCCTCTCCAACTGCAAGTCCTCCTGACTCTGCCTCCTTGGATCTGCTTCTTTAATTCTCCGTCGTTGCCCACTGGAGTTCCAACTCCAAGTTCTTACTGACATACCTGTGTATTCCATTCCTAACCTCTGCTCGTGGTTGGCTTGAACGTCTCAGTCATGCTGTCTGGAGTGGCTTGTGACCATGAGTGCCTACCTCAGGGCAGGCTGTCACAAGCAGGGCAGATATCCCAAACAGGTGGTGTGTTCTATAATTAGATTTCACCAAGACAGTGAACTCCTGGCTCACTATAACAGTCTTACTATGATGTCACCAAGCCCCACTCCTGCCCCAGAGTCTCTGTGACATCATGGTCAGAATTACCTTGCCACCCAGATAAACTGGACTTTGTGAAAAATAGTCACTTACACCAAAAATCACATCAAGTTCAGGTGGCTTCCCTGAGATCCGCTGGTATGCTAGATCTGACCCAAAATACTACGCTTGTAGCCAATCCTGCAATAAACTTTCTAGAGGTTTATTAACTAGGAAAAAGAAATAAGGCCTTTGTTTACTGGTTAAAGCAAGCAAACATACACCCAAATGAGTTATCCTCTAAATCTTAAGAGTGACAGAGTTGAAGTGATCTATCAGATCAAGCTGTCTTTCACAATGGACCCAGGGTAATCTGAGTTCTTCATCAGTTTAGAGTTTCTGCATGGGTCAGAGTTCAAACAGGGAACAGATGGATGGGAAATTTTCCTGTGACTTCCAAGACCACAGGCCGAGTTTCCCTGCACATAGCATTTCCAATGTGCGATAGAGCCAATAACGAATCCTTGATTTTGATAGTCCAGCTAGCAGGACTATCCTGTGCCTGGATTCACAAGCTCAGAGCAAGCATTTTCAAAGTTATACAGCGAAACTTATACATTTTTTGGTAGCATAGAATACTGACATTACAACTGAGATTAACGTATGTGGCAATTTACAAGCATTTTATAGAATGTATATAGTGCTTGGACTCTAATAAGACTAATACCGATTCTGAGCAAAACTAACATAGGTGAACTGGGCTGGTCTCCAGCTACGAGTCTGTCAGTTGTTAGCTAATGCTGGCACCTGGGCAAGAGCTAGCATCTGGCCTGCCAGTGTTATGACATCATTCCTGGCCTAACAGTCATCCCTGAAAAACTCGACCTGGAATATGAAAAGCCAAGTGTGCTCTTTCTGGATCATGCCCGAGTCACAGTAAAAACACTGGTGTTTGACATTCAATATCAAGTTTGTGATCAGAAAGGCAATTCATCTCACCTGTTCTATCCATCCATGTGGCATCCACAGCGCCATTCTGGACTATATTGATGTGGATAAATGTATTCCATTTGTAAACTCAGCTTACTGGGACTCCTGTGTGTGTGTGGACACTTCTGGCCAGCAACTACATCCATTCATCTCTAAGGTCATGCAACTAAAGCTATTAGTATACATACTCTTTTGACAGTGTCTTGCACTGGGACTCCTCATTCCCCTTGCCGTCATAAGCTCTCAAAAATTCTTCTAGTTTACTGCCTTCATCCTCTCTCCCGGGTGCCCGCTGATCAAATGTTCTCGAAAACATGCTAAGCTGTTTCACAGACATTGATGCATTGCTCTGGACTCCATCAGCCCAGCAACCTTTGGGACCAGTCCTAGGCCTCATGAAGCCAGACAGCGCTACTTATCTCCATCGATCAAGAAGCAAGACTTTATTGGCCGAGATGGAGGATACAGGTGTATGCCAATGTCACAGTTTTAAATAAACACAATCAGTTTGCCCAGCACTGAGCAACTGTTTCTGAGAGCATGTTGGTAAATGTGTTTATAAAGCATGAGAGAATCCAATCCATCAGCCCTCAAAGAGCCTAATCAATATATTCCAATTTGATCTTAGAGAAGTTTCGCCTCTGGGAAGTTTAATTTATTTCAACTCATGACCATGAAAAAATGAACAGCCAAAGCACTTTGACAAAATAGAAAAAGCGGATGATGTTGTATCCAGCACCCGCTCCATTTCAATTTTCCATTTTACCTGAACAAATCACTCCCATGACTTGAATGACCATGAAAGCTGATCGAGCCCTGGAAAGAGACTGCAGGCCAAGGTGGAGACAGAAAGAATAAAATATGGATGGGAGCCCTGAGGTGCAGGGCTGCTGAGAGGCTCTGCTGTGTTCATTTGTTGGATGCAAGGGAGGCAAGGGAACAAACTAAATAGAATGATTAGTACTTAAGACTTGAGATAAATTAGCTTTTAATAGTATTTGTATCCAGGTATATTAACTGGCTGACTAGGTAAATATACAAGTATGGTGTTTTCCATAGATATCCTAGTCCCTGCTTTCTCTTTAGAGGTAGCACAGTAGTTAAGTAGGTGAATTCCCAAAGTCTAGGAAGCAGAGCCCAAGTATTTTCCCCTGCACAGTGTCAAGGTATCACACGGTCAGGGTAAATTAGTCCCAGAGAGAGGTTCCTGCTGAACATCTCTGAGCTGAATACCCACTGGAAAGTGACAGTCACTGATGCTTAGTGTCTTTGAGTCTCTTCCCTGTCCCCTCTGAGGGCCAGATCATCAGCTGATGTAAATCAGCATAGATTAATTGAGTTCAGTGGAGTTACATCACTTTACATTGGCTGAGGATCTGGCTTTTGCTCTCTTCCTATGAATAGAGAGTGCCTCTAACCAAACTAAACACATCCCTGGAACAGAAGCCTATTCTTTCAAATCTTTTAGCTAGCATGGGACAAAGAGAACTGTTTCAACTGCTGTCCCTATTTTCCTACTAGAAGAGAGGAGTAGGAAGGAGATTACAGGTGTGGCAAAACAAAGTAAAGAAAAGAATAGTGTTGCAGAGCCACCTGGGTATATTCCTGTGCACCAGCAATGGGGGAAAAAGATGCAAGAGGCAGAGAGTCATACGGAGGAACAGCCAACTGTGACGGGTTCGGTCACAGAGACCCCCTTAGGACTGTCACCTGTTGTGCTGAGACTACCTCTGAGCCTGTTTTCTCTGCCAGTTCGGGACTCCAGAACCCTGCCTCGTTGAGCCAGATGCACTAACCTGCTGCAACGCAGACCCAGGGACTGAATCATGACCCCAAAGCTGCAGACTTAACAGCTTAGCAAGTACTTCTGTCTCCAGTACCCAGATCCCCAGTCCCACATAGGATCCAAACCCCAAATAAATCTGTTTTACTCTGTATAAATCTTATACAGGGTAAACCCATAACTTGTCTGCCCTCTAACACTGATAGAGTGTTAGATAACACAACTGTTTGCTCCCCCAGGTGTCAATAAAATCACCTTTGTTTATTAATTAACCAGAGTAAGTATAAAAAGTAGGATTTAAGCAGTTTCAAGTAACAGCAGACAAAACAAGGTAAGTTACTAAGTAAAATAAATCAAAATACACAAGGCTAACTTAATACAACAAGGATCTAGTTACAAATACTAACTTCTCACCCTAGATGTTCTCTCAGGCACAATCCCTTTGAGACCAACATTGTAGTTTATGGCCTGTTTGTCGGCAAACACTCACACTCCCATAGTTACAGTTCTTTTTTGCAGTTTCTTTCAGCATCTCTTTGGGGTGGAGAGGCCATCTCTTGAGGTAGATGAAGATCACAATGGAAAGGCTTCCAAGGCCTTTTATATTCTCTCTTGTGGGCAAAAATCCCTTTGTTTTTCTGTGCAAAATCACAGCAACAAGATGGAGTTTGTAGCTACCTGGGCAAGTCACACGTCCATGAATGATTCAAGTTTTTGAAAGCCAATGCCATTGTTTACATGTTAGTTTGAACATTCCCAGGAAAGCTCAGATGTGGATTGGCATCTCCCCAAAGTCCATTGTTCATAGAATCATAGAACCATAGAATCAGGTTGGAAGGGACCTCAGGAGGTCATCTAGTCCAACCCCCTGCTCAAAGCAGGACCAAACCCAACTAAATCAAATTGTTACTTAAGTACTTCTAATTACTTGAATAGTCCCTTCACAATATGTTGGTCAAAGCTTCCTTCTACGTTTCCTACAGGAAACACTTCAAATACAAGCATAGAGCTAATGCTCATAACTTCAGATATAAAAATGATACATGCATACAAATAGGATAAATACATTCAGTAGATCATAACCTTTGCAAAGATATGTTACCTGGCATATGTCACATAAAAGCGTATTCCATTTGTGTCATATTTACACTCACAAGCATATTTCCATCAACATATAGAGTGCAACGTCACACCAACATACTGGAAACTTATCAGAGCTATAGCTGAAAAATCCTCTTGGATCTGCACACCTTATCTGGAAGGCTCACAAGAGCATGTTATTTCAGAAACTTTGGGGTTCTTCTGAGTACCCACCAAGCTGGAAATACGCCAAGGGTCAGCCATCCAGGTAGTATTTCATAATTTCAGATTCTGGCCCATAGCCCGGAAGTAAAAGCAACAGTGTGTGAAAAACACATATTTTAAGACAGAGTCAAACCTGTTTTTTATTTTTTGAAATCTAAACTGGTGTGACCAACCTTAACGTAAATGACCATCCAGGGCAAAACATACCTTGGTGGCACCCAATGGACGCTAGTACACTATAAAAATAATCCAGCATTTGAGTGTCAATGCTTGGCATGTACATTAGACTGGAAGACCATGCCTCTCTCATTAGATCTGTGCAGATGGATACATAATGTACTTCAAAGTTTATTTAACTAAAATGCCATGTAAGATAAATGAAGCATTTATCTGACTAACTCACTAAGGAGTGATGCCAAATGCTGAGACTGCCATCCTTACTTTTTACATGGTCTTTATTGCAAGCTATTTCCTAGCTAGGATCTGGATCAGAGCAGGCCACCATCTACAAGACATAAGGGGACACCAGTCTGGAAGGATGCTGCACTGGAGCAGCAGGTGTCATCCCACGGGAAGAGGGACCCAACTCTCTTCTTGGATAGCACTTGTGTCTAGCACATATTCCATTTGGTTGACCCTGTGTGTTCAGAAGGGATGTGGAGGAGGAGGTTTTGTTCAGCACTAATTTAAGACTTGGATCCAGAGTCCTCAGCAAATGCAAATCTCTTGTTTATACTGGTGCCAGGAAATGTAAACTCAGAAATGAACATGTTGATTTTTCCTTCCTCCAACGGCATTTCAACCTAATGCTTTCTGCTTTGATGCTTCCCCCTAAATCTTATTTGATTTAGCATCAGACCATCTTTTTTATGTCAAACATTTGCTTCAAAGCTCCCTGTAGCCTGTGCTAGTTGTCAAAAGTTGGAAGGAACACGTTTTAAGCATTCAGCGAGCATTCTTCCGAAAAGAAAACCACTATTTCTAATGAGCGTTTGAGAGCATGGTGCATTGCAGAAACTGTTTTCTAAGTTCTGTCACAAATGATTTACTTTTATTAGTTTTAATGGCCCTTAGCTACAAGCATGGCATAAGTGAAAATTAAGATATTTTTCACAAGATGAAAATAGATTTCAATGAGAGATAGTGGGCTTTTTCCCCTCCCCCATCCATTGCTTTTTCTCTCTTTTTTTTCTTTTTTGACAGACAATCCTGGTTTTAGGAAATTGCTCAATTGCTACGGCACACAGACATCCCTCTGCAAAGCATAGGTTCTGCTGACATCAGAGGCAGTTTTGCTAATTGTTCCTAGTGCTATTTGCCAACATCCTTAGCATCATCTCCACAGAAGTATCCTAATGTGTTTTACTGAGATTTGATTATGGATCAGAAATAGCAGCCCATTCCTAGTCATAACTGCAAGTTTCTTTTCTCTTCAATTGAGCTGAAGAACTCATTCAAAACCAACATTTATTAGTTCCCATTCATAATCTTTGTCTCCTTTCATGTCACTCTCTCCCATTGTCTCTCGAGTTGTCTCATATGAAAGTATTATAGTCTAAAGCCAAAATGCAGACTAAGAAAATAGAGTTTGCCCCTAAAACCATTCTGGCTTTTTTAAAAAGGTAAATGCAAAAGTAGGACCAATCTCTTATTTGTTATTATGTTTGTTTTGTGGTAGCATCAGGTGACTACAGTGAAAGATCATGGCCACACTGTGCTAGGTACCGTACAAACATGTAATAAAAAGAAGGTTCTGGCCCTGAAGGCTTACAGATCTGGACCAAGAGGTGACTATAGTTCAACTGCTCAGTGACAGTGGCCATAATATATTTAAATTATACCAAAGAAATACATCACAGTTGTGCTTAACTTCAAAAAGAGGAACTACACAAAAATGAGGAAGCAAATTAAATGGAAGCTAATAGAAACAGTCAAAAGAGTGAAATGTCTGCAGGCTGGATGGAAACTATTTAAGGAGACGCTTAAACTAAATATATACTCCAAATTAAAAAAAAAAAAAAAAAAGAGGATCAAGTAATGTCACCATGGCCAAAAAATAATTTATAGAGCAACTAGCACAAGACACAAAAACTAACCGCAACATTTTTGTAAGTCCATCAGAAGCAGGAAGCCTACCAAAAACTCAGTGGGGCCACTTGAGGATCGAGGTGCTAAAGGTGCACTCAAGAAAAGACAAGGCCATTGCAGACAAGCTAAATGAATTATTTGCCTCAGTCTTCACTGTACAGGATGTGGGCAAGTTTCCCGCACCTGAGTCACCCTTTGTAGGTGACAAGTCTGAGGAACTGCCCAGATAGAGTTGTCAATAGAGGAGGCTTGGGAACATATTGATACATTAAATAGTAATAAGTCACCAGGCCAAGATGGGATTCACCCAAGAGTTCTGAAGGAACTCAAATATGATATTGTAAAACTATTACCTGTGATATGTAACCTATCGATCCAATCAGCCTCTATATCAGATGACTGGAGGAGAGCTAATGAAACATCATTTTTTTTAAAAAATGAAGTCTTTAAAGGCAATTCTGGCAATTACAGGTCTGTAAGCCTTACTTCAGTACAAGCGAAATTGGTTGAAAGTATAGTGAAGAACAGAATTATCAGACACCTAGATGAATGCAAGATGTTGAGGAATAGTCTTTTGTAAAGGGAAATCATGCCTCATTACTCTACTGGAATGATTTAAGGGTATCAACAAGCATGTTGATCACATAAGAGTGATCCAGAGGATATAGAGTCCTTGGACTTTCAGAATGCCTTTGGCAAGGCCTTACACCAAAAGCTCTTAAGCAAAGTAATCAGTCATGGGATAAGCAGAAAAGTCCTCTCATAGATCAGTAAGTGATTAAAAGATGGAAAACAAAGGATAGGAAGAAACAGTCAGTTTTTGTAACAGAAAGAGGTAAATAGCGGGGTTCTCCAAGGATCTATACTGGGACCAGAACACTTCAACCTATTCACAAATGAACTGCAAAAGGGGGTAAACTGTGAGGTAGCAAAGTTTGCAGATTACACAAAACTACTCGGGATAGTTCAGTCCCAGGCGGACTGTGAAGAGTTACAAAGGGATCTCGCAAAACTGGTGACTGGGCAACAACAGGGCAGATTAAATTCAATGTTGGTAAATGCAAAGTAAGGCATATTGGAAAACCTAATCCCAGCTACACATAAAAAATGATGATGTCTAAATTAGCTATTACCACTCAAGAAAGAGATCTTGGAGTCATCATGAATATGTCTCAGAAAATATCTACTAAATGTGAAGTGGCTATCAGAAAAGCTAACAGAATGTTAGGAACCATTAGGAAAGGGATAGATAATAACAAAAATATCATAATGCCACTATATACATCTATGGCAAGCCCACACCTTGAACACTGCATACAGTTTTGGTCACTCCATTAGAAAAGGTACAACCAGGGCAACAAAAATGATTAGGGATCTGGAACAGCTTCCATATGAGGCAAGATTAAAAAGACTGGAACTGTACATCTTAGAAAAGAGACCACCATGGGAGGATATGATAGAAGTCTATAAAATCATGAATGGTGTGGAGAAAGTGAATAGGGAAGTGTCATTTATCCCTTCACATAACACAAGGGCCAGGGGTCACCCAATGAAATTAATAGGCAGCAGGTTTAACACAAACATAAGGAAGTACTTCATACACCACACAGCCTCACTGTGGAACTTGTTGCCTGGGGACTTTGTGAAGGCCAAAACTATAATTAAGTTCAAAAAAGAATTAGATACGTCCATGGAGGATTGGTCCATCATTGTCAAGATGGTAAGGCGTGCAACCCAATGCTCCGGGTGTCCCTAAAGCTCTGACTGCCAGAAGCCAGGAGTGGACAACAGCATATGGATCACTTGATAATTGCCCTGTTCTGTTCATTCTCTCTAAATCATCTGTTATTGGAAGACAGGATATTGGGCATGATGGACCTTTGGCCTGACCCTGCATGGCCGTTTTTATGTTCTTAGATCAATGTTTTTGTATGAGGATTTTTTCCTGCCATGCCTTTGTGCTGTACACTTGAAGTTCAGTAATAGCTGCTCTTCTCTTATACAGACCAGCCCTAGAGGGATACACAGACCTACACTGTGGTATTGTGGGTTGCAGATAGAATATAAAGCTAACTGGTGGATTCATTCCTTTAGCTCCAGCAATGGAGGCACATAGGGTGACCAGATAGCTTATATAAGACCCCAAAATCGGGACTGTCCCTATAAACTCGGGACATCTGGTCACCCTAGAGACACTCATGCTTTTAGCCCCAAAGATTCAAGATTCAAACCGTTCTAAAAACTTGAGGGCATTTTAAGGCACCTATCTACATGGTATGTAGGCAACCAACCCAATCAACTGTGAGAATCAGAGACTATAAAACTGGTACTGTGGGCTTTTGTATTTCTTCTCTGACTTTTGACTACTATTTACAAGCCAAATGCACTACTGTTTTTTCCCCTAAGAGCCAGTGTTGCAAACTCCATCTGGAACGTGCTAATCAAGCTGAGCCTTTTGCCTATTACACCATCCTCAGTAATAAAGATTCCACAATTATAAACTAATTGATGATTTTATTGATGATGCACAAGGCAGCTCATCTCTCGCTCCCCACCCCCAACTTTATTGGTTGCGTGGTGCTAAGAGCAGCAACCATTTGTTTTCGTCAGTGAAGTAATCAGCTATGATACAAAGACACACAAGGGGCCAAATTAGGCTTGCTGGTACTTCAATGGAAATCAAGAGTAATTCCATTAAGTCAATAGAATTATTCTGGATTTACATCAATGTACATCAGAGCACAAATTGGCCGAGGGAGTAGATTAGTGGAATAAGAAAATGCTATTTTACGCAGTCTCTTTTCTGATTTCAGCCACACTTTAATAGTCACCTATAACTAATTAATAACTAATTTATTACTCCTAAAATGCTTTTCAATCCTTGTAAATGCCTAATAAATCTGTTAAAACCAGCTTCCAACATCCAACTTCCTTGGGCATATGCAAAAGTTGAACTACATTAAAAGATGAGCAGAGGGATTTTATATGACCAGCATAGACTTGCCTGTTTCTAAAATTTCTCATGCCCTGATGAGTAGGAGAAGGATGGACAATGCTTTGTGATGATGTTTCAAATGCAAATGGTTCCATCATAAAGAAAACAACCAAGGTTCTGTCTGTTGACATAGTCATTTGTGTTAAGATTATAGGGCCAGGTCCTCAACTGGTGTAATTGATATAGCATTGAGTTCAGTGGAGCAAAGTGGATTTACACCAGCTGAAGATCTGTCTCTTCTTATCCAAGAATAGTTCCAGATATTAGATGCAAAGTTTCATTTAAAAAATACCCCAAATAAACATAGCCGATATATTTAAAGTTTAGAGGATTGCAAGAGAGAGTGTCAAACACCAGGAATTGCACACCATTATCTTGGCTTTTTTCCTTCCCCCACCCCCCACCATCAGGGGCATTAGTGGTGGTAAGATCCTAAGGTGGATCTGTAGTGTGGCAGCTATTAAATCTGTTTTCCCCAGAGAAGAATTTGGGTGTGATTCCTTAGTGGAACCACCAGGTCCACATTCTTTAGGGCTTAAGTCAGTCTCTAATTATTAGGATGGGACCTACTGTAGGGGTCAGATTATCCCACCCCTACCTACTGCTGGATTCTTCAGCCTTCCTCTGCTGCATCTGGTAAGGGCCATTGCCGTAGAGAGGTTACTAGACTTCATGGACCTCGTGTCCCATCCATTCTGGCAATGACTATGTTCATGGGTGGTGGTTGTTTTTTTAACTCCATCTTCCAGCAGCCCCCATTGACTGCAATAACACAGGAACGGGCCCTATACATACAGGAATTGATTCCCCCCACCCGTCACCCACAAGGCAGGCAGGGACCAGGTAATTCTGTGTCAGATGGCCCCAGTGTGAGTTAGGGTAGCCACTAGACTGTTCGATCTTATGCCAGCACGGCAGAATAGAACCTTGTCACACCCCCTATATTCCTCCACCCTGCTCCCTCCCTTTTTTGTCACATCTGAATGGGGCAGAGCAGAAATGAGAATCAGGCATTTAACCCTGAAGCAGGAATTAATACAGGGAAGTCCTATTACCTGGGATATACCGGGGGTCAGACTAGATGATCACAGTGGTCTCTTCTGGTCTTAAAAAGGTATTCACCTTACCTGCATTTCTATACAGCCGCTTCTCACAGTCGCTCTGGATTCCTGCAGATTTCTACAGAACACACTACACAGTCCACCAGGACTCATGACCCAAGAGCAGCAGCCAACAGGCTCCGACTCCTCCGCACCAGTAAAAACAAGTTCTTTAAGCTTAATTGGGCAGCTGACCGACTACAGATGCCATAGATGCTGTTGAAATTCTAAACACACACAAAGACAGCCGAGCATTATGTTTGCTGCTCTGCTCTGAATTCCATGGCTCAACAGAGCAACTGAATAGCAAGGGAACAACCCTCAATCTGGCACTTGTACAAATCTCCTAAATCCTACCTTAATCCAAACTGTATGCTTAGAGCACACTGGATTCATTGACTATGCCACTTTCTCTCTTTAAGTACACACACAAGACAGGCTACCAAAAAGGCAGCATCTCAAGTGGCTGAGTGGAGACGGCTACTTAATCCATACTTGAAACTCTTTGTATTAGATCTATAAAATCAGAATAAAAGTTGGTAGTTGGTTTGTTTTTTTTTTGGGGGGGGGGGGGAGGAGATCACGTCCCCAGCCAATTCCCTCTCCCCTTCCTCTTCACCCAAAGGAAGATGCAACAGGGGACAGCAGGAGAGCAATACAACAAACTGTATAGCACACTGTGTAATTGAAATGGACCATAATCACTAGTATTAAAGACAGTGAATCATTCTAATCGAGGCTCACTCAGCAAACAATGAAAAATTATGTGCCAGAAAAGCTAATGCTGGTTTTAAAATGAACAGAAATGAGGCGAAATGGAACCTCACTCTTTATTCATGAAGGTCAATTTAACGTGATTATTTTTTTCCCTGGCATCACAGCTTCGTGATTACTGTTGTATACCTCAGTACTATTTTCTAACCTAATAACAGTAAAAAATAACCAGCTGGTGATGATTCTGTTTAAAGCAGAGACTAAATGCTCGCAAAAACCTGCCACTGAACAGTTGCACATGCTAATCAGATAAGCTCAGCCGCATTCCCAAAAGGGGCCATATTTTGCAAATTTCAACTGGTTGACTACATAGAGAAATTGGATTGTGTCTCGGACATTCAAAACTCAGAGAGATCTGCATTCGCTCAGTCCTCCTGGGTGAAATCAAACCCTCCATAGACTCAGCCAGGCACTTTTAATTCACTCCCCGCCCCACATATCTTCCAATAATATTTACCATCATGCAGCACAATCACTTCAGGGACTCAGAGTTCCAGTGGAGAAAAGCGGTTCTCATTCTCCTCTGGCTCACACCAGTTTTATAGTGGTGCAACTTCATTGACTTCAGCAGAGTTACTCCCAACTTCCACCAGGGAAGATCAGAGGAGAATCTGTCCCTTGTAGTGTGTGTGACACTCGCCAATAAAGGCTCTGCTGAAGGCACCTGGAGGAAAGCTGACACTGCTAATAATTGATCATTTCTAGACTTGCCAATGAGAGCTTTGAAATTCAAGAAGGGAACAAGGGGGGAAAAAAGTTAATTAAGGAAAAGGGTGGGGGGGGAAGCCCAAACAATTGCTCAGAACTAACAAAAGAAAGTGTTGCTTGTACTGGAAAGAAAGTAATGTCTCTTGTTTTGTTTATCTCTTAGCTGTCAGCTGGTCCCATCAGCAACGTTACTGGGGTTCTGCTTTACCAGTCCAGATCTTTAATATTTTTTGCACTTACCTCATTTTTTAATTTCACCAAAATCCCAAAGAGACAAATTAGGAGAGAGGCAGAGCTTTGCCAGAGAGCCTTCATTAGATCAGCGCTAATAACTTCTTTCAGCAGCCATGGATAGCATCTGACATCACAGCCCAAGCTTGTCCGAAAGCTAATTATTTTCTCTGTTATAAAACAAAGATTCTGTATCAAAGGCCCATAATATGACACAGTACACACTCCAGATGCACTGATTTGCAAAATAAATCAACTGTGTCAGGGTGGAATTTGGAGGAGAAATTTCAACAAATTGCAATTATACTTGCAGTGGAACACTATTTAAATGGATTGTCAATTTGTTGTGTCATTTTCCAAATTTCTTGGGGGGAATGAAAGGGGGAAAATTCTCATCTATCGCTATGAGGAAAACACTCCCCTCTCCCCCCCGTACTGCCTCATCCAGTCTACAGATGCTATTATAACAGGCTTTATAAAAAATTTAAATGGTGTCATAGGAAGGCAAACATAACTACCAGGAACAAATGGTTGGAGATGGTCCCTGGCAGAACAAACGAAGAGACATGTTTAATAACAGAGAGCATCCAAAACCCCTCTGATTTTGTTTTCTTGTTTAGGCTGCTATTGGAGCATAGCACTGAGTAACATAGTTGTGCATTGGTTTTTATTCCTTCTTCTTTCTTCCCTGAGTGGGTGTTTTTATTCAACGCTCCAGTCTCACCGAGCAACGCCCAGAAAGTACCTGTGACCTCCCCTCCCAACAGTCGCACAAGTCTACCCACAAAGTCATCACCGTTCCCCTGAGACGCTGAGTGAAAAGTTTAGAGGGATCCTAACCAAAACTTACCCTCTGGAACTGACTTATCACAGGCTGGAATCCTTCCAAACACTAGCAGCCTGACTAGCTAAAGGGGAATAGAAGAGTGGGGTTGGAAATTACGGGGGCTAAGGAGAAAGTCAGGGTGGCTTGGAGTTGTGCAGACTCTTTATTTCGGTGGGGTGATGTGTCTAGAGACCCCTCAACAATGGTTGTGAGCAAATGGAAAGACCCCGATAGGACCTCTTGGCACTGGGAATTGCTGTGCATTCTTAGAGGCGCAGGGACCACAGAATCAGAGCATGTATTTGAAAATCTCTCCGCTCCTTCCTGGATTCATTTCCCTGACTCCTCCAGATTGCTCTTCAAGATCACGGTTCTTGTTCCCTTATGTTTTACCCCCTTTCTTTTCACTCTTTAATTTGTTTGTTGAGTTTCTTCCCCTTTATCTCCTCATGTCTGTGTGCATTCATCCTCAAGTTTCTGCCAAGCTTCCTGTTTGAACTTCCCTTGTGTCACAGGGTTCGGGCCGGCCCTGCATTCTCTCTGCTCCCCTAATCCCAACAGTTATCCCACTGTCCTGGTTCCTGGGCTTCCAGGGCCC